>JAANYP010009619.1:0-601216 GCA_020465985.1 Centrapalus pauciflorus
GGCAGAACCCAAGGTTGGAGCTACTTTGTACAGGAAGGAGTTATCACCTACTTACAACTTCTTATTTGCCTCTGTGGCAATGTCGTTCAGCAGCAAGGTTGGTTCCTTTGACCAACTTAGTAGAGATGAAGTGCCGATAGTCCTTCAGCTGGTGGATGGGACTACACTTGACATGGCCAAATGGATCTTCTTGAACATGAGAAACCTGGTACAACAAGAGACAAGACCAGCAGCTGTCAGATATCCCAGGTTCCTGAGTCTCATCTTCTGCCATGTCTGTGGTGAGCATCTATATCACTCTCAACCCCTACTTAAAACTGCTGCATTCCCTGTGATAGGGAATAGGGTGTTTCATACTCCTGTACTGGAAAATGAGCCTCCTCTCTCAACACCAATGAGGAGGCTGTTGGGTTTAGTGGAAGGACCCTCTGCTGTGAGGGTGGATCCAGTCACTGCTGCTCCCGGTGGAAAATCCAAAGCCAGGTCTAAGTTGGTAAAAAGGACCTTGGCAGCTGAAGCTGGGCCTGCTAAAAAGAAGGCCAAAACAGCTCCGGCTAAATCTGC
This sequence comes from Centrapalus pauciflorus, assembly GCA_020465985.1. NCBI lineage: Eukaryota > Viridiplantae > Streptophyta > Magnoliopsida > Asterales > Asteraceae > Centrapalus > Centrapalus pauciflorus. Next base: position 565 of record JAANYP010009619.1, read on the forward strand.
TCCCTTAGCCTCTGTGGCTGAGAAAGAGCAGATTCCTCACCCTGGCTCATTTGTTGAGCCTGAAGCCTTTGTGGCTGGTGCCTCTGTGGCACAAGAGACTATGGAACAGTCCAGCCCCACTGTTCCTGACCCAGTCTCCCATCCAGTCCAAACAGATCCCCTCTCCTCTCCACAATCACCCACTTCATCCATTCGTTATCAAAGAAAATCCGTAGCCAAAAAGAAACTAGCCCAGAAAACAGTCTCCTCTGTTCCCTCTCAACAGGGTTCAGTTGTAAAAGAAGCAACCCAAGCTGCCTCTCCTATTTTGGGAGAAGGTTCAGCTCATTTGGAGCCTGCTTCACTCCAGCCTGAGTCACCCTTGAGTCAACCTAGACCCTCTGGTTCCTCCCAACAGGAACCAGTTGTACAAATGGAGATACCCACATCAACTATCCCAGCCTCCCAACAGGCTGAGGATATTGAAAGACAGGAGCCCTCTCCACTCCACACTGAGTCCACACTGTCCCCCACTCATATCTCCTTACACCCTGAGTCTGCACGAGGTGCCCACGCTGCTGATTTAGACCAATCAGCAGCTCAGCCTCAAACTTCTGTTCCCCATGATTCAGCTGTTCAACACCAAACAGCTGCTGAGGGACCAACAACACAAGCTGATGAACATCAGGGATCATACCATCCCTCTGGTGAGGCTGATCCCTCAATGCAAATTCCATCAGCAGGTTTCACCACTGCTGATGTTGAAATGCATATCCCATCTCCCCATGATGAGGTGCCTTTAGACCAAGGCACTGCAGAGGTAACCACCACTGGTCTTCATGAGGGTGCTGCAACACAAGCAGCATCTGAGAGGCCCCAAACATCATCTCCTTCTCCTAATGATGCAGCTACAGCCGCTGCTGAAGGACCCCTTGATCCCTCTAACCTGGGCCACCTTACTTTTGCCCAGGCTATGGAACTATTGTCCAAAGTTTCTCTTCCTTCTCCCTCTCATCCTCAAACAACAGCCTCATCATCATCTTCTCCATCTACTCACTCCAAACAGTCCACCCATACACCACCATCTCCCAAAGACCTGCCTTTGAAGGATCAGCTTTCATTGCTGACCAACAAAGTTGGTTCTTTGGAACATACCATGCACTCCCTACCATCCATAATCTCAGACTCTGTGTCTGAGCAGCTCAAAGGATTCTTTGATACGTTTAAAGAATCCTTCCCAGTTACTCCACAAGCTAACCACTCTCCACAGCTGCTTGCACTCACTGCACAGCTGCAAAATGTAACCAACTCTCTTTCCTCTATCCTCTCCTCACAACAGGACTCTGTGTCCTCTATGACAGCTATTTCTCAACAGCTGTCCTCTCTCCTCACTTCCTGTAATACTACCATTCCTTCCACAGTGGCCAGCCTGAACACTCTTATAGGTTCTCTATCAAATTCTGTGTCATCAAACCTTGCTGATGTGCAAGATTCTCTTGAACTTCATCTTGCACAGCTCCAAAGTTTGTTGTTCACAGCTTCTGATAGAGACAACATTGTTAAGCTGACCACTTTTGCTGATTCCCATTCCTCTTCTCTTCAACACTGTCTTTCCCAGCTTGGTGAGGTGAAGGACAACTTGGCTTACTTAGTGAACAGCCTTGTTGGTCCTAAACCTCCCAAACCTGCTGGCAAGCCTGCTGACTTTGTGTCTTCAGGCAGACCAGCGGTTGAAGTCGCTGCATCATCTCCTTCAAAGGGGGAGAAATCATCTGCCTCGAAGACTAAGTCTAAGGGGGAGAAGATTCCTTCTCCTAAGGAGATACCAGTGTCTGCAACCCAAACTGATCAACCAGCAGAAACAGGTGCAGCTGAATGTGCTTCCCAAGCTGCTATGCCTACTCAGGCTGGCTCTCCAAACCCTGCTCAGTCTAAGGGGGAGGAAGTCATTCCTGAGGACAGGCCTAGCAGCAAAAGGAGGCACCTTATTCTTTCAGAGGAAAAAGAAGAAGAAGAAGAAGAAGAAAGTATTCCTGAAGCTGCTGTCCCTAAAGCAGCAGCTAAAGGAAAAGAAAAGGCAGCGGTGGATCCTATTGAGCAGAAACAGGCAGAAACTCAGTTTCACAAAGCCAGAGCCAAAGAGATGGGCCTCCCTATGCACAAATACTTTGAGTTTAGGGAAGAACAACTTAAGGCTCTGGAAGAGTTAAGAAAAGAAGAACAATCTGCCAAAGCTGCTAAGTCTCTTGCCCTCCAAGAAGCAAAGAAAATAAAAATGTCTACCTTGGAGGTGCAAAAGAAAATAATGGAAGCTGCCAAGCAATCAGCAGGAGAAAAAGGGAAGGAAGTGGAAAAAGGTACTCAGGTCTCAGTGACCAAATCAACAGTACCTTCTGCCAGAGCCAAATTCCATTTTGACAACTTGGCCAAAAAGAAATTTCATGATGTTGCTACTAGAAGGCTGGTCAAGGAAGGAATTGTCAAAGCTGTTCCCATATCAAGAAAAGGCACTCAGTGGAAACTTCAGATCACAAGGATGGGTGCAACAGGCCCTGAATTGGAATCATATGATCACGCTGATGTGGCTCAAATGGGTTACAGGGAATGGGTGGAACTGGCAGTTGCCCTGAGCCAGTCTAAGTCAGAAACGGCTAAGACTATCAGGGCATACATAAAGAAGCTGATGGAGAGAGTGAGTGAGTTGGGCCTGATCCCTAAAGAAGTCAAAGAGGGTGTCTCTGTGATATCCCCTAAAATCAAGGCCAGAAGGAAAAAGAGAGATTCAGAGCTGGAAGAACTCCTTATGATGATTGAACAAGGAGATTATGCTGTGGAAATTAAAGGAGTTGACCACAGCCTGCCTGAAGGAGTTGAATTTGAAGATGGCAAAGTGATTGAAGAGCCTGAGTTAGGGGCATTTTTTGTGGATCCCTTATCTCAGAAGAAATGTTTTCAAAGAGCTTCTGACCTACACAAAGTTGGTCTTAAGCAGCTTGCAGCCTTCAGAATTGCCACCTCCTTCAGTCAGTCCAGCCAATGGAGAGCAGCTGTCTGGGAAGAGCTGAAAGGATTTTATGACAGAGGTGAGCTCCAAAGTTCTAACTTTATGTTTCTTACAGCTGAACTTGAAGAACATGAAGAAACAAGGGAAGAACTTTTAAAAAGATTCAAAGAAGGGATGCCACCCCCTGTCGAATGAAGTCCTCCTGCCATCTGGGTAGGTGAAGAATGGAAGCTGTCCATTAGTTGGACAGGCTTGCCATTATCTGCTCCCGTCTCAAACAGTCCAAATCTTGTACATAAGTTGTACACTCTGTACATTAGTTGTACACAATTACATTAGTTGTAATTTTTTATTTTTTACATTAGTTGTAAAATACATTAGCACATTAGTTGTACTTTTGTAAGAACATATGTTGTTCAAGTATAGTCAAGAATCAGTGTATATATAAACTGATCTTTTACTTTACTGTAATGTTGTAATTTTACTTCAGCAAATGTACTGTAAAAATATATAGTGATTTTTGACAAAACCAGCTTGGACTGGTTATTGCAAATAGGGGGAGATTGTTAGGCACAAAAAGGCCTCAGTCAAACCTGCTCTACATCTGAGGGGGAGATTTTATAATCAAACCTGTTGATACATTTGAAGGTTGAATTTAAGGCCTGTTATATGCCTTATTGAAACCTGAAAATGATTTGCAATATCAGTCTAAAGCTGTTCTATACGTTGCATGTGTTGCAACCAAGACAGTTTGTCCAAGCTGATCAGTCTGCTGATCAGGCTGGACATAAACTGTCTACGCTGCTCTACACTGTTGAGCAGCTTGGGCATTTTTAAAGTGTTCTGTTCTTTGTGAACAGAACCTGTTCTTTGTGAACAGGCTAAACACTTTATGGAATTTGTTTCCAAGTCATCATGTATTGTTTTTAACTACCAGATCAGTTTACACAGTTGAAGACAAAGTGGAAAGCAGAACCGCTCAGCCTGCCCAAGCTGTTCTGTTACATGAAGACAAACGGATATTTGAAAAAGGGTGACAGACCTTTTTCTTATATCAAAATAGGCCTTTACAAGGAAGAAAGACGCAAAGTTGACATTCCTAAAATGGTTAAAGGCAATGCAACAGTAGAAAGTAAAAAGACAAAAGTTCTGCACAAGAGAAGGCAAGTCTGCTTTTCAGAAAAGTGCAGAAAAGTTATATTGTCTTTTCAAACAAGACTTCTCCTTTTTCATTCTGCCCAATGAAGATGTTTCTCTTAGATCCTCTAAGTGAGTATAAAAGGAAGCTTCTAAGGTCAGAAAGAATGTGAAGAAAGCTAAGTGCTTAAACCAAGAGTGAACGTGCAAGTGTGATATTCATGCATGCAAATCTTCTGTAAACAAGCTTCTGTGTGTCTAAGCTGTTTACCAAAGCTGTTCCTTAAAGTCTTGTAAAATACAGTGAGTGCATCTTAGTGAGTGTGTTCATTGTAATCTAGTTTGAGTGTGTCTTAGACTAGAAACCATACTGTTGTATTCTGTCATCTCAGCTTGAACAATTCCGCAGTCAAGCTTGTTTGTAATTAACATTTGTTGATAATACATACAAACATTGAGAAAAAGAGTGTGTAGTTTTTAAATACTGTATTCACCCCCCCCTCTACAGTTTATTACTATATACTTTGGGAACCTTTCGGGACCTACATAGACTATTATTGAGTGGACTCCAGAGTCAATCGTTTAGAGACCAATGTTAGAAAATACACAAATTTATAACAATTTCTAAAAAAAATGTGACATTTTTCTTAAAACATTAAAAATTCAACACTTAGGAAAAATCTTCTTTTAAAACTCGAATGAAACTACAACTTTCTCGAATGACTCTTGATTAATCTCGGGTGACACATGAAACAACTCGACTTAGTCTATGAATAAACTCGAATAAGCCTATATAAAACTCGAATTACATATGTATGAAACTCGAATAAAACATGACACAACTCGAATAGTTCTTGATTCAACTCGAATGAGTCTTGAAGGTTCTCGAATGATCAATTTGTCCATCTCGAATAAAACATGAGAGTATGTGGACTATCTCTATGATGTCTAACACTCAATTCGTATGAAGAAGACACTTTCTCGATAACCACATTTCCCCAACTCGAATAAACTATAAGTGTTCTCGGACAATGTATTAATCGAGATTTAAGTTCTGAAAATTTTCTAAGTCCTGTATTCAGTCAACTCGCATGATACACATAAGTTTCTCGAATAAACCCTTATTCAACTCGAGTGACACAGAGACTTTCTCGATTTATCATTTGAATCAACTCGATTAACTCTTGGGTTTTCTCGAGTCACATGTTATTCAACTCGAATCAATCTAAGGCTTTCTCGAATGTCTTTTAAGCCAACTCGATTAACTCTTGGGCTTTCTCGAGTATAGCTTTATTCGAGAAGTTCCTGTTTGTTTTTATTGCAAGTCCAATTTACACTGAATTTTCGAATTTAATTTCAGGGATCTTTTTCAGTGATTTAAAACTTGTATCCCCTTTGAAAATGCATTTTAACCACTTTTGTTTTACTGAATTTCGATTAAAAACAACATTTAAGTTGTTAAAAATACAAATTTCAGAAAAACTTGAACTCGAAACTGTTGAATAGGGTATGTAGGCCAATGCTGGACAAATCAGTGATAGTCTTTATTGATGACATTTTGATTTACTCTAAGTCTGAATCTGACCATGCGATGCTCTTACGAGAATTGCTAGAATTGCTACGAAAAGAGCGACTCTACGCAAAATTCTCCAAATGTGAGATCCTTTACCATCCAGGTATAGCAAACATTGTAGCAGATGCCCTAAGCCGCAAAACCAGACAAGACCATTATACCCAATGTTATGCTTTGACTTCTGTTGTTTTGGAGTTTGCCTTGCCTGAGTCGATTATTGCCGCTCAAACCGAAGCCATTCGGGATGAGAACTTGAAATCTGAACGTATGGTTACATATGTGACCCAGCTGACCCTTTATAATCGTGGTCTTAGACGGTTCATGGATAGAATATGGGTTCCCAGACTAGGAGGTATTCGTAATCAAATTCTCTCGGAGGCTCATATGTCAAAATTTTCGATACATCCTGGATCTACTAAAATGTATCAAGACTTGAGGACGGAATATTGGTGGCCTGGAATGAAGAAAGACGTAGGTCAATATGTAGAAAATTGCATGACTTGTTTACAAGTCAAATCTGAACATCAGAAGCCGTATGGGGAACTACAACCATTGCCAATCCCGGAATGGAAGTGGGACCACATAACCATGGACTTTGTGACGAAGCTGCCCAAGACTAAACGAAATCATGACTCTATATGGGTAATAGTGGATCGACTCACTAAGTCAGCCCATTTTCTACCCATGCGTGAAGATGAACGCCTCGAAAGGTTAGCTGAATTGTACATGAAGGAAATCGTGACTAGACATGGTGTGCCATTGTCTATAGTATCTGACCGTGACAGCAGAATTACTTCTCGTTTTTGGAAGGCTTTTCAGAATGGACTAGGTACCGAACTTAAGATGAGCACCGCTTATCATCTTGAAACGGACGGGCAAAGTGAGAGAACGATTTTGACCTTGGAAGATATGTTACGTGCCTGTGTGATTGATATCGATGGAAGTTGGGATACTCACCTGCCGTTTGTGGAGTTTGCTTATAACAATAGTTATCATTCGACTGTTGGTATGCCTCTCTATCAGCTTTTGTATGGACGTCGATGCCGAACTCCAACCTGTTGGAGGGAAACAGGTGAACGCCCGATCTCTGGACCAGCGATTTTGCAAGAAGCCCATGACCAATTACAGTTGATTCGACAGCGGATTCAGACCTCTCAGGATAGACAAAAGAAGTATCACGATAGAAGACGTAAGCCAATTGCGTTTGAAGTTGGAGATAAAGTGTTGCTGAAGGTTTCGCCAAGAAAAGGGATAGTAAGGTTCGGCAAACGGGGGAAGTTAAGTCCTCGATTTGTGGGTCCTTTCGAAATTCTCGAGCGTGTGGGGCTGCAAGCCTACAGATTGAAGTTGCCTGCCGAAATGTCTGGGATTCATGATGTATTTCACGTGAGTAATCTGCGAAAGTGTTTAGTTGATGCTGAAGCTGCGATTCCTTGGAAAGAAGTGCAAATTGACGAGCAGTTGCGATACGAAGAAGAGCCCGAGCGTGTAATCGACTATAAAGTTTCGAAATTGCGCAACAAGGAAATCCCAATGGTGTTAGTTCAATGGAAATATCATAAGGGATCTGCGCAAACTTGGGAGCGAGAAGACGAGATTAGGCAGAAGTATCCGAATTTATTCCTGTCTTAGTCGATTCCGAGGACGGAATCAATTTAACGGGGGAAGATTGTAACAGCCCGTAATTTATTAAATATAAATTACAGCAGCAGACTTTGGATAATAAAGCAATTTTAATCCAAATATTAGTAATTAACCGAAAATATGAATCTGTAATAATTAATTATATTAAGTTATAATTAATTATGAAAAGTTGCCCAAAATTAGCTGAAATAAAGTTAATAATTAAAATTCAGCTAAATGACAAATTAAAGACTGAAAATGACGAAACGAACTAAAATGAATAAAAATGGGACTAAAAGACAATTATAACAAATCTAGAAATTCTTTGCTATTAATTTCATCTGAAATGCAAATCAGATTGATGGGAATAAAAGTTGGACAATTCCGGAAAATTCAGTAGAAAATCTGATTTTCCCTATTTTCCTATAAATAGGGCATTCCTTCTCATTTCTTAAGTTTGGAAGACTTGAAACTCTCTCCTCCTCTCTCTAACACCTCATCTTCTCTCTAGTTTTTCTCCCAAACGATCCGTCGGATTCTCGTGATTTATACGCCATCGGTTAGAGATCGTCGAGCTCTACACGAATCTATCATTGCATGTTAGATTTCGTCCGGATTTAAGGTAAAATCGACCATTTTTCTAACTTTTATTTCGGTTTTTGTTGAGCAAATTCGAGTTTGCTTATATTCCCTTCATTTGAAGCTGATTTGCTCCCGTTTAGGACCTGTTTTTGCTTGGAAATCATCTATAGTCGAAGGATATATCTTGGACGAAGGTTAGTAACCATTTCTCTATCATTTATGTTCTTATTTAGATGTTAAAATCTGGAAAATCATTGATCATGTAGAACAGACTCGAAGAAGCTACGATTAGATTCGAAAATGGGTTGAATTCGAATCTAACCCCTAGACTCGAGATATGCTTCGAATGTATAAGTGAATTTCGAATCTAATGCTGCTAATTCGAGTCTAGATATGTTCGAATCTATGTATGTGCTTCGAAACTATGTGTGTTCGAGTCTATGTATGTTCGAATCTAGGTGTATGCTTTGAGTCTATGTGTGTGGTTTCAAAGTAATGTGAATTTCGAATCTAATCAATTAGATTCGAATTGTACTAGTTCGAATCTGTCCCTCTATATTCGAATTTGGTTCTTGTTCCAAGTCTAAGACTAATTTCTAAATCAGATTAAGTTATTAAACAACCTAAGGAAATTGAAAGTATTGTTTGATTATGATAAATCTCACAAGTTCAAGATGCATATCTATTATATGCACAAATAAATTAACAGACTCTGTATGAACCCTTAGAATATGTATGTCATGTTTCACCTTGCTAATAATACGATTGGCTTTGTTTCAAGGCCATATATACATATATGTAATTAGATGAATCGTATTAATCTGATAAGAATAGACTCACCTTGGGACGATAGGAACTACCTCAGACTCGACAGTAAGAAATGACAATGACCTGAATATATAACTAGGGTTATATAGATTATGTCACAGACTTGACATTAATATGCCAGACTTGAAACTGAACTGCAGAAACCCGCCGATTTGACAGAGTAAACTGAACAGCTTAATTCGTTAAGCATTATCTGACTACGGACTACTGTGAGTGACAGATTTCATTAATTACTTGCATATGTTTCGATACTTATTGGTGAATGTCATCGACTGTATGGAAACTTCCGTTTGTTGCTGCATGTTTCTTTAATACTTTATTGTACCATAGAAACGTACTTTTGACATTACTGAAGCTAGACACTTGAATTACCTTGATTGCATGTTCACTTTTACATTTTATGTAAATACTTATCATGCTTACTGCTTACTTGACTGTTTATATATTTGCCGTTGCATACTGCATTATCCGATAGGACCGAATGTGAGATCTCCATTCACAGGAGGGAATTCTGCAGATTCATTTCCTATATGACTTGTTTCCATACACTTCCCGTAGGGCTTCGGCCTTACATAGGGGAATACAAACTGGGTTGTCTCCCAACCTTTTTGCTGTCTCAGGACGTAGTGACTTGCCGGCAGGAGCTGATAGTATGTTATATATGTGTGGTAACTAATGAAACTCTGTTAACTCACTAAGCAATGTTAGCTTACTCTGTCATGACAACTCTTTTACAGGAAAAGCTGATAAAGGCAAGACCATAGCAGGTAGTTCGTCCCAGGCTAAGTGAATCTGGACATTTGATGAATAGCAGACTTTTGGACTTTTGCTGACGCCTATTTTGAAAAGATGATGTGGTCTCGGGTAGCTTGTTCAGTCTTCCGCACTCTGATTGAAGATTTAGAAGCTAGTTTAGACCACCATTTGATCTTTAACTTATTGTTGTAATTAAGTATTCAGGCTGATGGACCTGTGGTATCAAACAATTAGTAATATTTATTACTTAATGAAATGAAATATTATGACGTGTACTGTTTGTGGTAACTTGGATGTTACAGAGTGAAACTCGAATGAGTTTAATGTGAAACTCGATTGAGTCTTATGTGAAACTCGAGTGAGTTTGAAAGAAAAACTCGAATTAACTTTGAAATGAAACTCGATTTTGTTTAAAATGAAACTCGAATTTGCTTTAAATGAAACTCGAATTTGCTTGAAATGAAACTCGAATTTGCTTTGAAACTTGAATAAATTTCACTTCTAATAAACTCGATCAATCTTTATATCTAACTTGATTGATTGTGGTTATCAACTCGATTGACAATGATTGTCAACTCGATTGACACTTTTGTCAACTCGAATTTCACATGTATTCAACTTGAATAACAGAAATATTCAACTCGAATAACACACAGGATATGTGTATTTCGAGTTTCTTAATATTTTCTGATTTTTCAAGTCTGAAATTCAAATTAAATCCAAAAATTTGCCCATTTTTACTCAAATTGCAATCAAAGGTGAGGATTTTGAATACAAACACTTTTTGTGAAACACCTTTGTGCAAAAATAGATTTAGGCTTGAATTTTTCAATGGAACAGTACTCGTTTTTATATTTTTTCAGAATTTAACAAAATTGCCTAGATCTTTTTCTGTGTTTTGTGAATCAATTCAAGTTTATACTCAATTGATTTGTCTATCAAACCTTTACCTTCGATCCAATATTCACTGGTAATGATCAAAAGATTAAAAACCCTTAGTGATTTTAGGGTTTTTCGAAAAAAAATCTCAAGAACAGTGAGTAGTTTCGAAAAAAAATCAATCTCAGATCAGAATATTCACCCCTAAAGCTCTGATACCAATTGTGAATTATAGTTTCATATCAATCATACAACATATTAAGAACAATAACAAATCAGTAATCAAACAACTAACCGAATGGTTGATTATCTGATAATGTCGATTACAAAAGCTTGAGAGAAATATTCCTGAATTAGTAACTGCTATCCTCCGTACAAAAGTGTAAAATGTCAGATCTCTTCTATTGAAAGTCAAACATACTATTTATATACCTATTTCACAACTATAAAGGAAATACAAAATAGCCCCTACACTTTGTTTCCATCAATTAAAACACAACCTAACACAACTAATGCTCCGGGAGAGAAGGTCAAAAGTGTCCAAATCGTAGATAAAGAAACTCATGTCCATCACCATGTGCAAAAGGGCAAAAGTATACTATCCCTCCTTTCAAGTACAAAGAGAAGATGGCACGGCTGATGAGTTCTTCGAGAATGACCTAGACTTCATAAATGTGGACGACGTCGAATTCTTACACGAACGATTGAAAAATCGTATTAAAGGGCGTCTGTCTCGCATGACTGCTTTAGGTGCCCTTGTTCGAAGTATGAACCGCCGCTCGATCATTATGTGCCTCAGAGACTTCCAAATGGCGATCGAGAGCGCGATGGTTAAAGTGGGCCTTCGAGCACCTGAACAAGACAGCTTCCTTCTAGCCCACCATCCTGCCTACAGAGTTATATTCAGAGGAGGCCCGGGTGTCATTTTTGTCAATCAGAAGGGCTACAAAAGGTTCATGCGCTTTGAGGATCTCCCCTGTTACTCCGACGGTACTCTTAGATTGGTTAGAGTCGCGCTTACTTAGAAGGTTCAAGACTTTGACGCTCAACCAGATCCAGAACAAAGATGCTGACTGAAGGAAATTCAGGACACCCTCAGCGGCATTGAACTCCTGAACGAAAGGCTACATTTGAGACAAGTGACCAGACGCTTTGACGTCATCCTTGGACTCCGAGAAACGACTGATCATGCCAGAGTTCCAGGACCTCCTAAATGATCGAAAACGGGGAGATTGTTAGACATTTAATTTCGATCATATGGAGTTATTTTGTAATAATTATTTACTTAGCATTTAGCTTTGTATTTATTTCCTTGTTATTTATTTCTATGTAAAAGTCTAGGGGGCAATTGTGTCAATGCCCCATAGTTAATTAAATGGAGCTATAAAGCTCCTAGGGTTTGCTTTATGTAATTAACGGTTGAATATTCAAGACAAGAGCAGCCGCCATTTTTCATTTCACTCTCAATATTCTTATTGTCTTTTCTTCATCATTACCTAATTATTGAGCCTTGTTCTTCTTGGGTATTGATAAAGAATCATCAAAGGTGCTGAAATATACGTGAATACATAGTTTATAGATTACATGATAATCCACATAGAATATAATACAAGACTACTTGTAAAAAATCACACGTAATCTATATAGATTATCATGTAATCTACGTAGAATATATGATACTTGACATTCTACACGATATTCTACGTAGATTCTATGATAATCTACGTAGATTACATGATAATCTACATAGAATATAATACAAAAAACATAACATTCTACATAGATTATGAATAGTAATGTTAAATATAATTTATATAGATTATCATGTAATCTACGTAGAATATATAATACTTGACATTCTACAAAACATTTTACGTAGATTACATGATAATCTACATAGAATATAATACAAGAAACATAACATACTATATAGATTATGAATAGTAATTTTAATCTACATAAAATGATATAGAATTATATAACATTCTATATAGACACATAATCTTTATATATAGAATACATTATTTTTTTAGTAATTAAATAAATTTCTATTTTAAAATTTTTTTTTAATAAGAAACATTTTTTTATTATAAAAATCAATTCTTATGAAAGAAAAATAAAATGAAAATGAAAAAAATTAAGAGAGAGAAAGAGAAAAAACATATTTTTTTTCTTCCAAAAATACCCTTTTCACACATTTTCAAGATTCTACACTATCAAAGTTCTAAATAATTACAAAATTGTCATCCAATATATGAACCATTGATTCTATTCATCAAAAGGTCATAAAAGGTTTTTAAGTTCTCACAATATTTATGGTTCTCAATAGAACCCTTCCACATATATATATATATATATATATATATATATATATATATATATATATATATATATATATATATATATATATATATATATATACAGGGTTGGGTTCCGGTAAGAACCCTCGTTACCGTGAGAACGTGAGAACCACTCCAAAATGCACAAATTGGTACATCAAATGCACAAATTTAAAAATTAAAATTTTACTTAAAACCATTATTAGTCTTAAATATTAATAAATATCATAATCTAACACTAAAATTACATTAAAAAATTATATTCATTAAATTGTAAACTAAATGCACAAATTTTTTTAAATTCACAATCGTACATAAAATGGATAAATTATAACATGAGATGCGTAAATTTTTACATGCAATGCATAAATTTATCTGAAAACATTTAATTTTAGTATTAAATGCACAATTATATATAGTGGATACACAAATTTTAGAGTGGTTCTAACGTTCTCACGAAATAGCGGGGTTCTCATGTGAACCCAATCCTATATATATATATATATATATATATATATATATATATATATATATATATATATATATATATATATATATATATATATATATATATATATAGGTTCAAGTGAGTATCACCTATTACACAGCGCACCTGAAGGTACCATTCTTAAAATTATTTATTTTGAAAATTTTTTTCATAAACATATTCTAGTTAACATTACACAGATGATATATAAATTTCACGCAAATTCGAACATTCTAAGTGCATTAAACCATGCATCACATAATTGCACGTTCATATATATTTAAAAATTTTTAAGTGTATATTCACATCATTTTTTAGGAGCTAGGAGATGTGAATGAATGTAAAAATTACATATTATCTTCATAATGTTAATTAAAACGTTTATGAAAAAAAAAATTTTAAAGAAAAGATTTTTTAGAGGTGGTACTTTCTGGTGCGCTGCATAATGAGTGGTACTCACTTGAACCATATTCATTATATATATATATATATATATATATATATATATATATATATATATATAGACACACACACGTATGCACATGTCTATGTATATGTATATATGTACATGTCAATGTATATTTATATATGTGTATGTGTGTATATATATATATATATGTGTGTGTGTGTGTGTGTATATATATATATATGTATATATGTGTGTGTATACGTATATGTATATATAGACACACACACACATATACACAAACACATACATACACACAGACATATATATATATATATATATATATATATATATATATATATATATATATATATATATATATATATATATATATATATATATATATAGCGCTAAACACACGCATGCATGTTGTTACTGATACCATTATTTATTTAGTACATCCCGAGAATTAGTGTCTCGAGGTCGGGGACTTTAACATTCACACTCATATGATACAATGTATACATGTTTTGGGATCTAAGACTTGCAAACATACTCACTCTATGTACCCCTTTAACTTGAACAAACAACAACATCACCACGATGACCACCCCGAGACTCTATGTCTCGGGGTCATGGTGTTGCTTTCGTAAAGCTGCTGCTATTTACCCACCAGACACACGCACACACTCATAACTTTCACTAACAACACACTTAACTGACACACAAACACACACCACAAACACATATATACACCACCTGCAACACCTCTACCCCGAGACTTAATGTCTCGGGGTCAGCCCCTAAAGACTCACACACACAAGTCGCACACAATACATACATGTTTAGGAGTCTAATTATAAGTTAACCCACAACCAAAGTCTCTCCCCTGTAAACTAGTGATGTCTGTCCGTTCTGTTTCCTTTTGTTTTCGATTAAGAGCCTTTTAAATACGTTTAAAGTCTAAAGTTCAGATCTACAATAAATTAATATTGTTTGTTTAGGTCAGACTTAAGAGTTGAAACCACTGAATTTTCCTCTGAATTTTAAGAGGATGAGAGTTGTCTTAATTAAAATTAAGAGTCTCTTAATTTAGATGTTAAGGCTTCCTCTTAATTTCAGATGTGGTTTTCAGACTTCAGACATTTAACCTCTTAAAAAACAAACAACACCATAATGTCTCGAGGTCACACTCTGCACACACACAAACACCATGCACATTTATATGTTTCAGTTTTAAGGCAAAAAGAAAAGAGTATCAATGACGAATAATCAAACAACAAAAGCTAAAAACCAAAACCAAGCAAAACCTTTCCTGGGCCAAGACTATATGTCTCGGTCCCTTCACATTAATTAGACATATGAGCTTCAACTTTGCTATAAAACCTTAATTAGTTTCTAGATGAATGATGCATGGGTTTTATTAAAAGTTTAAATCATGAATTGATCACAAATATGAAGGTTTTATGCATCACTCATGCGAATTAAAGGTCTTGGACATTTGTCCAGCCGTATTCTTCACAAACAGATGCATATATATGATGACTTTAAATCGTAAATTACCTTGTTGCTTCTTGATGTTGTATTGTTAATTTCATAAACTATTCTTTTTTCAATACTTCTTCATTAGGAGAAGTTAGAGAGAGAGTGGAGAGAAGTTTAATGTGTGTGTTTGGAGAATTTACGGAGAATTTTAAAATTATAATCACTTAGAGGCTGTTTGTTTGCATGAATTAACTTATTCGGCTGAATTATTAATCCAGTCAACTATATTGTTATGTTTGTTTGAAACTTAATAATTAAGACAAATACACTCGGTCAGACAGAATATTAAGATGGAAAAAATGATGTATTCCAGGTTCAGCTTTTAAAATTCCAATTTTATCCCACCAACTCCTACTTTCACTTTTTCATTTTTTTGATCCTAGAAATCTCTTTCACTATTTCACTCTCCACCCACCGGTGATGTGTTGAAGATTTGTTTTTTTTTTTTATATCTTTATTTTTCTATTTTTCATTTAATTTTTTATTTGATAACCATGCCTTTGAGATAAACCCACTGGTGATGCGTTGAAGATTTGTTATTTTTCCCTATCTTTATTTTTTTATATTTCATTTAATTTTTTATTTTATAGAAAGGTTAAAATCGTCATTTATATCATTCGGACTGTTGATTCAGCAACCAAAACAAACAATTATTTTTTTTATTTGAACAGTCAACTTAATCCAGTTGAACTTAATGTAGAAATCTAACAAACAGCCCCTTAGTCATCTTACGATGTTTTAATGAAATGAATTTGGTTAAATTACAATTTACACCCTTAAACCTTAACAATTGATCATTAACACAATTAACCCTTCATGTAACTTTCACTCTTAAGTATATTGTTTATAATTTGAATAAAAATTAAATTAATAAGCTATTTAATGTTAGTCTAAATTTAGGGATGTTACACATGAACTCAGTCAAAACTTCAAACTTCAGTCACTTGATAGCCTCAGAATTTTTCAATAGTTTGTCTTTCTTGAATAACTTGTCTTTGAAATTTAATTTGAACTTTTACATATTATTGTTTTCATCACAATTCAATATTTCTAACACAAAATCTGAACCACAGGAACTACCGAACGACTACGGTAATTTATAAAGATAGTGGACTAAATTCATAATTTCTCAAAAATCATAGGAACGAAATTTGTAGCTTACCCTAATATAATATGATAATCTTAAAAGACAGAACATGTTGTCATAAAACAATTGATAATTTTGAAAGAGAAATGAAAAAAGAAAGAAAAGATGGATATCATTAGGTGTCACAAAAACATACTAATATACTATTGATGATGATTATATTGATGATAAATTAATAAATACATAGAAGTTTAAATAGTATATTATAAGGGTTCAAATAAAACGCCTCATAAATAACACATAACAAAAAAACATGTTAATGTTAACATGTGACAAAATTAAATATAGTATTTACTCATTTATTATAGATTAAAGACTCAAATATTTTTTTATCAAAAAACCTGAGCCGAAACCGACCAAACCGAATAAACCAATATTACTTGGATCTAACAGATTATTTGGTTTGAGTATTTTATTTTCAAACACCTCTACATACAACACTCATCCATGGATATGATAAACAAAAGCAACAAGTATAAGCAGGTGAAACCTTGAAGATTCTATCTAAATCCTTGAGTTGCTTACATTCCAATCATACGAAAACATCAAATCACGTAAATTACCCGAAATTGTCAACCCGAGCAGTATAAGAAAGTCGGCCCTTCTAATTTAACGAAAAATATTATCATCACAAGTAACTGTTATAATGCTAGAGATGCATTTTAGGCCTAATCCCTGTATGAGCCCCCGGGACTACAGGGTCTGTGATCCAATGTTTAATTAACACATTGTTTTGTGCATGTAACCAAGATTCTATTGTTTCAAAGTAGTAATATGATTATTTGCTTTACATACACTAGAAACATGCATACTATGTATAATCACAGACTTCCATTTTTTTAGGAAAAGTTACCCAGCCAAGCTTCTTCATCCATCGGAATCGTTCATTAGCTTTCTGGCGTTTAGCATCTGAAAAAACAACTCAAGAGTAGCTAAATCGACCCTATTCATGGCTTCCATGGTGCTGGTGGAGGTGGTGGAGTTGGAAACATGGGCGGCACCGCAGAGAAAATCGTGTTCTTATCAATCTTTGTTGTTCTGTCACCTGACAGGGCCACGAGCGCCGCTACCAAACCAGCATTTCCAGCAAGAGTAGGCTCCGTGTAATTGTAGTTCATACGCACATCGTGGAAACCGTCATGCTTGTCTGGCCCCGCAACCATAGCTCCGGTGATAACATGGGGATTTGGATTTTTAGAGTCTCTAAATTTATATCCTCCTTTACAGCTGTACTTGATTTTGTTTTTGGGAATCGAAGCGCCTCTGTGATGAACGCGTTTCGGGTAGTGATTGCCGAAACCAACGAGATAACTAATTTTTCTTGGGTTCTTCCCAAGGATATAGTCAATCTGCAGGATGAACAGGTTTGAGTTTTAACTGTTCAGATTGAAAGTAAGATGCTTTATATGGTTATTAAGAGAATTGAGTTCTCCATGCCTGAGTCTCGGCAAAATTACGTAGCACATCGGTTGAGTAGAAATTTGGTCCACAATACCACCCAGGGGTGTCGGCAGCATCAAGATAGTCACTGAAGAGGGTGGCTAAGAAGGCGGCATTTGCAACGTACTGAAGAGGCTGCGGTCTCCCATGATTTAGTTGGATCAACCCTCCTGCATTAACACGGTCCAATTAGATGGAGATACGATGCATATGCGAAAATGGGTCCATACATACAACTGAACAGGAACCAGAACTTTTCACAGTTTGATCCGGAACCAGAACAGGAACCAAACCAGTTTTTCTAGATCTTTAGGTGTGTATAGCAAGCGAGAACTTTTGGTTTGGACTTTTTTGTTAAAACTAAAAACATGATGGTTTTTAAGAAAACACATTTTAAAGATGAGAATATTTTTAGATGTGATATAAATATTTTTTGCCTTTTTATTTTTCACTTTTCTTTATCATATTTTATATATGACATTGAGATGACTGAATTGAAAACAAAAGGCAAAAACCTGAAAAAGGAGTTTTCAAGTTTAGTTATAATTTTAAAAACTAAAATCTGAAAATTAAGAACAGAAAACTAAAAGACAATGTATTTCAATGTGTGGCGAAAATTTTCACCGAAAACAGGTCAACTAAACGGACCCTTAAGTTTTCAAAATCGAACAGATGTTATAGTTATATTTACAAACTGTGAATTCCTACTTTTTTATATAGTTTACGGCCTGATCGGTATCAAACAGTATGACCCATCCGGTTCTCAGTTCCATTATTTTCAACATGTAATTTCTGGTGTGGTCCAGTTTCATTGTATTGAAACTGGACCATTGAAGAGAGTCATAAGAGCTCGGCTAGTTTCCTACCTCTCGTTCTGTTAAAACTGTTGAAGTACGGCAAATACGAACACATTACTATGCTTGTCTGGTTATGATACGTCTTCAATGTTTGCTCATATGGATATCCGGGACTCAGAAATAATCTCAATCGAGTCAATAGCACCTACACAACAAATAATCACGAACCATAACCAACCCCTTATAGAGTCACATGTAGGTTTGCAAAAGTTGGAACTAAACGGTATAACCAAAGAACCCTACCAAACCAGAGTTGGTCACATACGATTCGGTTTCCAGTTTTGCTTATATGGATTTTTCGGTTTCGGTTCATTTCGGTCCGATTCGGCTTTGTATTTTGCAACGTAAAATCCAGGAAAAAACAATAAAACCAAAAAACAGAACCGAAACGGAACTGGTTGCATACAGTTTAGTTTATGGTTTTGATTCTATTGATTTTTGCAGTTCTGGTTTGGTTCGTTTTTACACTTTGCACACCCCTAAATGTTCAGAAACTTACTTGTGCTCCGGTAAGCTTGTTGTCCCAACTAAGAACCCCGTAATCGGGTCCCCCCCAAAAGGCACCGGCATGCTTAGCTAGCGTTGGGTGACTTGCGAGGTAAAGATACGACTGATTCCCAGTTGCGTAATATAACCAAGCTCCTCCCCATACGAACTCATCCCAATACATACTCGAATTGTAGAAGGTTGCGGCATCAACTCCACCGGCACTATATGAACCACGCTGATTCCTAGCAAACTTCCAAAGCGTTTCCGCACCATGGACAAGTTTCTTCGAGTAAACCTTATTGTCCTTGAAAACAATCGACGCAGAAGCTAAAGCAGCCGCCATCTCAGCAGCAAGGTCTGAGCAAGTAGAGCATACAGTCACTGGTCGAGGGTAATCGATGTCTTCTGGTCGCATCCAACAACTATGATCATTAGGATCACTTGAACCCCCCGAAGTATCACCTGACCCAACCTGGTAAAAACCCGAAAATTAAGGGTGTCTTACGTTATATAAAATTTCCATTTCACTTCTTTAAAAATATGAAAACTTGTTTACTTAAGAACAATTCCTCAAATTCTTACTTCACTTTTCTAAATACCATTTTTTATACTCTATTACATTTTTCTATCACCTACCCTATAATTACTTTTATATTACTTTTTTACTTTTCTATCACCTATCATTTTTTTTAAAACTAAAAACTTCCATGTAGACAAGTTTTCACTTTTGTTAGAAATAAAATTTCAAGCAAACCTGGGCCACGAGTTGACTTATGGTGTCGGAGGTAGAATTAAACGTCTTCAGAAAGTAATCGGTGCCCCATTTAATGATTTCTCGAACGTGAGCAAGCTCTCCTGCAGCTTCATATTTAGCACTGTATTCGATAACACTCCAACTCAGCATAGTCATGGCAAAAGCTTTCGGGAAATGAAACTTTATCGCGTCACCAGCATCATAATACCCTCCCACTAGATCTTTAATCACTGCACCAGATTTGTCCGACTTTCCATCGTTTAAACAGGAATTACCTCTCCATGAAACGTTATTATGCCTCGGTAGCTTTCCAGCTTCAAGAATCACAGATGAAAAAAGGGTGAAAAGTCAGGATAATGTGAGTTGAGCACACAATACATACAATACCGTTATAAAGATCTTTATAAACGTGAATGGCTACAGCGAAAAACAGGTGTAAAGTTACAGCAATGCTAAATCATTTCACATTAACCAGTACTGTCAATCTAGCTCAAATTGGTTTTGAAGAACAACAAGTTGATGTATAAGGGATTATATCATAAATTAATAACAACCTACTTTTTCATTTGTCATGTTTTGATCATTGTACGTGCCGATAAGGTCATGTACCTTCAAAACCTGTCCCAAATTTACACTTTTGATCATTATAATTTTCTTGATATTTTTACCGGTAATTTATACTTTTAGTAACAATTTAGCCACAAATTTACACATTTAACAATACCTAATTTATGACAAGGAGCAAACTGGGACATATTTTGAAAGTACAATGACTTAATCAGCACGAGAAGAAAAATTATGACAAAAACAAAGGTTATTATTTAGTGGAATAAACCCTTAATTTCCATAGCCCTACGACTTATGTTAAAAAAGCAATAAACCGACATTATTTTATGTACTAATCATTGGCGTGTTACCCTATTGCAGATGGCAAATATCAATACAATCAAATACTACCAAAAGAAATTTGAACTTCACATGGATATAACATCATTATCAGATGATCCATAGATATAATAATCAATATAAGTAAAAACAAAACACCACAAATGATAATTTAGAAACATCACTTTCAATCAACCACATAACTAATAAAAAAATCTTAATTAGTCTTATTATGGAAGGTAACCCACCCTCGGGGACCCAACAATCAATCATAAAACAAACGTGGATAATTTCACTCGCATAATCCAGCCATAAGACGTGTTATGATTGATCATGGACCTCTACTATGCATTTCATCTTCCCAACCCTTAGGTTATCATCGTTGTTATGGGAGTTTGTATGATTTGATATGCCTTTGAAGTGTTATTTAAGTAGGCCATATGCAGATATTAGTACCTTGGAAGCCTATTTTACTTAAAATCATATAATCAAATCACATATGGTTATCTGTATGATTATCTGTATGTATACTATATTATAAAGCATTTGTACCATCGTTTATGAATATAATTAACTATAATTTAATCTTAACCGTTCATTTCCATTTAGATAATCATAGCCATCCATTTCAATCATGATCCATTGCTATTCGGGTTACAATTTTTAATATCCATAATTACCAGGAAGGTTTGACTTATGACCACCATCATGATTGAGTTTGTATGATTTGATATTGTTAGGCTCAAAAAGGCCTCAGTCAAACCTGTTCTACATCTGAGGGGGAGATTTATAATCAATCCTGTTGATGCATTTGAAGGTTGAATTTAAGGCCTGTTATATGCCTTATTGAAACCTGAAAATGATTTGCAATATCAGTCTAAAGCTGTTCTATATGTTGCATATGTTGCAACTAAGACAGTTTGTCCAAGCTGCTCTGTCTGCTGAACAGGCTGGACATAAACTGTCTACGCTGCTCTACACTGGTGAGCAGCTTGGGCAATTTTAAAGTGTTCTGTTCTTTGTGAACAGAACCTGTTCTTTGTGAACAGGCTAAACACTTTATGGAATATGTTTCCAAGTCATCATGTATTGTTTTTGACTACAAGATCAGTTTACAAAGTCGAAGACAAAGTGGAAAACAGAACTGCTCAGCCTGCCCAAGCTGTTCTGTAACATGAAGACAAAAGGTTATTTGAAAAAGGGTGACAGACCTTTTTCTTATATCAAAATAGGCCTTTACAAGGAAGAAAGACGCAAAGTTGACATTCCTAAATTAGTTAAAGGCAATGCAACAGTAGACAAAGTAAAAAGACAAAAGTTCTGCACATGTGAAGACAAGTCTGCTTTTCAGAAAAGTGCAGAAAAGGTTATGTTGTCTTTTCAACAAGACTTCTCCTTTTTTTCATTCCGTCCAATGAAGATGTTTCTCTTAGATCCTCTGAGTGAGTATAAAAGGAAGCTTCTAAGGACAGAAAGAGGTGTGAAGAAAGCTAAGTGCTGAAACCAAGAGTGAACGTGCAAGTGTGATTTTCATGCATGCAAGCCTTCTGTGTAAATCAGTATCTGTGTGTCTAAGCTGTTTTACATAAGCTGTTCCCTTAAGTCTTGTAAACACTGTGAGTGCTTCTTAGTGAGTGTATTCATTGTATACTAGTTTGAGTTTGTCTTAGACTAGTGAACATACTGTTGTATCTGTCATCTCAGCTTGAACTATTCCGCATTCAAGCTTGTTTGTAATTAACAAATTGTTGATAATACATACAAACATTGTTGATAATACATACAAACATTGAGAAAATAGTGTGTAGTTTTTAAATAGCTGTATTCACCCCCCTCTACAGCTTAAAGCTATATACTTTGGGAACCTCTCGGGACCTACAGATATGCCTTTGAAGTGTTATTTAAGTAGGCCATATGCAGATATTAGTACCTTGGAAGCCTATTTTACTTAAAATCATATAATCAAATCACATATCATCATATAACCATGTTATTTGTATGATTATCTGTATGTATACTATATTATAAAGCATTTGTACCATCGTTTATGAATATAATTAACTATAATTTAATCTTAACCGTTCATTTCCATTTAGATAATCATAGCCATCCATTTCAATCATGATCCATTGCTATTCGGGTTACAATTTTTAATATCCATAATTACCAGGAAGGTTTGACTTATGACCACCATCATGATTGAGTGTCAATTACTAAAAGGTCAAACCCACAAAAACTATGGTCACTATTAATATAACACGGTACCCCTTCTGTACCATTTTGATCATTCGATATTTCAATATAAAAAAACCTTAATAATAATGAGAACAAATTACTTGTAATAACAACCAACTTTCCATATTTTCCATTTTGCAAAGCCGACCAACAACTTGCCAATTTAACCGAAAATTTTACTGTATAACTCATTCTATTTCATCAGATTATTGTTGGTGTATAATTTCTTTTTGTTATGTTTCTCCGGTTTAGGCAACCAACTATTTTTAATTATTGTCCAACGGTAACTAATAACTCAATTTGGTCCTTAAAAAGACATACAATCATTCTTACTTATCCAAAAATGATAAAAAACAAACATGAAAAGTTGGTTGCTGACTCATGTAATTTATCTAAAAATCATAAGATCTGAGTGAAAACAGGTTTCACTTACATTTTTGGGCATTGAAGAACATGAGAGCTTTCTGAAGTGCAATTGTGTAATTATCCGCCGGTGGTACATGTTTCCGGTGACCAGGCACGTTCTTCACTATCACTGTAATAATTCCGACGAGGAACGCAACCGCTAGAATCGATCCAACCGTCCAAATAAAGATCTTACGGCTGACAATGATACAACCTAGATCAACGTACCTTTTCTTCTTCTGTTCTCCAGGACCTAAAAGCCAGCTCTGTTGCGTCTCATCTAAAGGACGAGAAAGCGCCGCCCGGTCAAAGTCGTTCAAGTTTCTGCTCCGGTCATCGTCTGTAGCTGAGTCCGCGGTGTTTATCTCCAACGGCCCACCCCATGGGTCTCTCCCGTACATACTCATGATTGTAATCGATCTTCAATTGAACTCAATTTGAGTGAATCAAATTCAGATGTAAAAATCAAACGAAATTCGCGTTTTTAACAAATTAAGCATACCCAAACAAAGAAATTTGGATAAATTTGGAGATAACAGATGAAATCAAGCAGTTTGTAATGTGAATTGATTTGGGTGTAGGTTGAAATTAGACGCGGAAACACACTTTTTGGTGGGCGTGTGAAGTGAGAGACTGAGAGGAGAAGAAGAGTGTGGGGGGTTTTGGGAATTGGGATCATGTGATGACAGAAAGAGTAAAGTAACGATAGTGACAATAATTCAATGCATGTTAATGGGTTTGTTGGTTTTTATATATTTTTATAATAATCGTCGACTATTCAATTCTTTAATTAGCTGGCTTTTTAATTTTATTTCTTATTTATTTAAAATTATATTACGTAAATAGTAGTTCATTTGGTTTATAGAACGGTACTATTACTATTATTGTCGCATCATAATATCTATTTTCAATAACTTTTTAATTATAAAAAATATATATCATTTCATATATTTATCAATAATAGTAATATATCAAATTAAAACTCAATCTTTTTTATTTTATTAAGTATTCTAAGTTTTCCTAAACACCTAAATAAACTCAATTTATGTTTCAAATTTTGTTGTGAAATTTTATAATAAAATTTTAGTTTTATTTTTCTATTATTAATTATTTATTTAAATTTTATTTAATTATTTTATTATTATATTCGGTGGCTATTTTTTAACTTTCATTAAATTTATTTATTTATAATTTTAATTTTTTTGTAACTTTATAAATTTTTTAATATATATAATAGAATATTTATGGTTTGATAATATTCGATTAGTTATTCACAAGTATATATAATATGAACGAAAAAAGTCCTACGAATTATTCCAATTTTCACTTTTTACAAACGAAAAAAATATAAACCATCTTTTTCTTAGTTTTTCCGTACAAAATAATACGAATCGTTGCAGTTTTTACTTTTTCCAATCTAAATGAGTCATAAGTTTTTTATTTAAAAATCAAAATCATAACAAGTCTCAGTTTTTTTCATTCAGAAAAACTATAAACCACAATTATTAATAGTATTTCATTCATAGAAATATTAAAACAATGAATGGTTCGCAATATTTTTTCATGTCTTAGATTTTTTTTATAAAAATTCTTTAAACCATTCTGATTATTATTTTTTCTAACAAAATAATTGCAAACCATTTATTTTGTGTTTTCGTAACATCCCGACTCCCGACCAGGTGCGTTAATTATCATATTGACTGATTATTGCGTTGTGTAAGGTCTTGAACTCACGGATCTATCTAGACGTGACACCGTCCAACGAGTGCGGAATCCTCGTTAGCGGCTTGACGGTAAGATCACACGCACGGAACACGGAGACTCACTGCGTTATACGAACGACGACGAACGTACCTACACGATGATTCTCTCCGAAAACACTCTCTGAATCCTGATAAACTCGAGATCGCCTTTGTTTAATTACTCTTCGGAATTCTGCAAAAGTCTCTTAATTATTCGAGTTAATCCTTAATTATACTGACCATTTCGAGTTTGTCTTAGGACAAACTCGAACCAGGCCCAAGGCCCATTCGAATTTGTCCACCTGACAAATTCGAGATTGCCTTAAGTACAAATTCGAAATTACCTTATGTGTAAATTCGAATTTAGTCCAAATTCGAATTTCACTGACATACTTCTATTTGACCATATGTTTTAACTTATGTTTGAATTAATCTTTGAACTTTATGTTTGAACTTCTTGTAATACGTTACACCAAGTTCAAACATACAATCAATCACTATCAAACACATATAAACACATATATCAAATACTAGTCAATATTCAATATTACGTAAGTTGACTTACACATAATGCCAACTATACTTAGACTGCTATCATCACACAAGGTGTACCAACAGACTCCCCCTTGACGATAGCTTCTAACTATTTACATTTTGATTAAGTACCTGGTTTATTTAAACCACTACCAGCATACAGGCCTTGTTCATTACAAACTTTAACCACATTCTGATACTTTCTGGCCTCAAACTCCATATGTGCATCACTCGAGATTTTATGAGTATGAAGCACTTGAAGGTCATCTCTGGAAAGATTAACTAGGTGCAGCGGATCATATACTCTAAGAATCATCTTTTCTTCTAAGTCTTCCATCACCGCTTCACCTGTCTCGCTTTCAACGTACCACCAGTTGAGATTACTCAAAACATTCTGTGGCATCGGCTTTAGTGGAACTTTCTTCAAACATCTAACTGGTTTATATTGAATTTTCATCCATGGTCTACCAGTCAGAGGATCAATTCTAGTATGGTCCATCACTCTTTTGCCAATTCTCGGATTGAGTCTTTCAAATTTCCTCGACCTCCCTTCCCTTCTAATGATCTTAGCAATGATTTCAGCGTAGGGATCGTGTCCGATATATATAAGCTCCTTTCATGCCAACGCTTTTATCTCAACCTTTGGTAACGAGTTGAAATCTTCCAATCTTCTCCTGAGATACTGGAGGCCATCTTTTCTCTAGATAATAAACAGCTGCAGTTCTCGATCAAAGAACCAGCTAAGTATACTTCCTGACAGCTTTCCAGCACTAGGCACACACATCTTTTCCTTCAATTCCATCTCCTTCTTCTCTGCCCTAAACCATAGCTTTCTCTTTTCTTCATTAGTAAGCTCTCTGGCAGGCTCTTCAGCTTGTGATTCAACATTTAAAGCAGCTTTAACAGCTTCGATGTCAATCACATTATGTTCCCCCGGCACATATGTATTGGTGATGAGATTTTCCTGAATAATAATCTCATTTGCTTCATCTTCCTCATCACCTAACACTTCATCATCTGGTTGCCATTCCGGAACATCTTCAGGAATAATCTCCCCTTCCTCCAACTCATCACTCTCATCTTCAAAATCAAACTCCAACACCTCTTCTTCAATATTCATTAGAGTTTCAATCATTTCGTTCATGTCGCTCTCCGTGATCTTTGAGGAACTCGCCTCACCTCCTCCCGCTCCACTCTGACTTGGCTCCCCCTGAAGTTCAGCATGTTGCACAGCAGAAAAATCTACTGGCTCACTGTCTTTCGGTGCATTGGGATCATTGCCTTCATCATCATCACCCCTTCTCTGCTCTTCCGAATCCCTACAACTTATCTCCCCCTGAGCCTTTAGATTTTGCATTAATTGCTCAATAAGGGCCCTCATTGTGCGGATTTTTGTTGCCTGATCTGCAACAAACGTTTTCAGCTCAAGATTCTCTTCTTCAATCTTTCCAACAAATTTCTTCAACTCTGCATTCTCTTTGTCAACATTTGCATTATGTGCCTGTATCTCGCCGATGGCTTTAGTCAACTTAAAAATTTGGACTTGTTGGAAGTCAACCTTGCTTCTGAGCTCAGAAAATCATTGATTGTCAGTGAAGGTTGATGAGGTGGATGGAATGGATGTTTGAACAGGTGGTGGTGGAATGGATGTTTGGGCTGTTGGAATTTCTGGCTCAGAAGCAGAGACCGATGAAGCTCCCTGCATAAAACGATGCCTTTTGGCCCTATGCCTAGGCACCAAAGGAGTAGGATCCTCTGCCTCGAAGTCCGAGTCATCTGCATCTAAATCCCTCGATGCTATTCTCTTTCTAGCTTCTTCATCAATCACCACTAATCTCGATCCATATGTGCCTATGAGAATAGACGGATCTTCTGTCGTTGTGGTTGGTGCCTCAATCTCTATTTCTTCTACTTCTTCCGACTCAGATTCTGAAGTTGTCAATGCTTGACCTGCTTCCTCAGGCATATATTCCTCTATCTGTCGAAAAATTTCATCTTCATCAGTCGGTGGCTCCAAAATATCTCCAATGAGCTCAGAAGTAATTGCTTCATTTGCAAGAGGCCCCTGTGCCCATACTTCTTCCAATGTTTCTATCCTTGGATCAGATACGGGAGGTACACTTGAAGGACCAGCTTCTTCTGGCTCTTGCACTCGGCTTGTTGAAGGCCTAGTGGCCTGAGTCTGACGAACTGAAGGTCTTTGCCTCCTCCTTTGTTGTTGCTGATGCCTTGGCTGTTGCTGTTGCTGTTGTTGTTGCGGCTGCTACGGAATTTGAACTTCCCCGGCCCAGTTGGCACCTTCAGGGGCTTGAAAATCTGGATTAACCACTGCACCAAAAAGTGGTGCCTCCACTGGTCTAGTTAATGCACCTCTGTGTGCTTGGCAATCCGCAAATATTCTTTTGTCAATTACCGCAACACTTTGAATCTCAGGTAATTGTGGCAGATTCGGCAGGAAATGTCGGATTAACATCATCAAGAATCGCGGGTACAACAAGAACCTTTCCCGTGCTGGAGCTGTTATCTGATGAACAAACTTTGCAAAGAACATTTCCGAATAGCTGAACCTCTGATTGTAAACTAACGCGATCATTCCCGACTGAATCTTCGACACAATATAATCAAATCCTGTTTTCTTTGGAGCAAAGCACACCATGAAAACGTGTGCAAGATATCTCCACTGCCCGATTAACCCGCTCTTCATATATGAAGACTTAGCCACATCCAGGCTATAACCCATTCTTATGAACGCAGCTTGCCTGACTGCTAACGGAAAGTCTATCGGCCCAGCTTCTTGCTCTGAAGAGCCCAACTGCAACACTCTGCGTAGCACATCTGCTGAGAATACTAGGGGCTGTCCCGCTATCCTGGTCCTTAATACAGTCGGAGTAACTGTACAATCGACCTGCAGATGGTCCCAAAATTCACGAACGTATGGCAGCACTATCTGAACATTATGAGAAAGGGCATAAGAAACCCTCGAAGCGGCCAAAAAATCCACCATCTGGCGGAATGCCTGAGCTTCAGGCAGCTCACGGTCAGGAGAAATGACCATATTGTGCTTTTGCACAAATACTCTATCTGCCATATCTGCACAATAAGTATATAATATATTAGAATGATCAATAATCAAAATAAACTTGTTTAAATTCAAAGTTGTTTTATTTTGAGCTTATGTAAGTTCAAAATCCAACACCTATTAATTTCTACAAGTTTGGTTTTAAAATTTGTCAAATATTTCAACTTTGTTATTTTGAAATACAAAGTTCACACCACTAAAACCTCAAAATCGGTTGATTTTGGCTCAAATTGAGTCTAAGACATCCTAAATCTTGTACAATGAAGTTGATTATACCTAGATTTGTTAGGATTCTCGAACACAAATGGAAAAAAACTCGACAAATAATGAAAAACTCGAAGTCGGTAAAGTCGAAGGCTTAAACTCGAAATCTCTCTGTATAAACTCGAAGTACTAAAATCGAAGGTAGGTGAATAATGAATGTCACTGTTGACCTATTTATACTAACCACCTTCGAGTTTGTGACCTCTTTCGAATTTACTGCCAAACTCGAAGTCCCTGCCAAATTCGAATATTCATTCGATTTTGGCTTAAACTCGAATTTTAACTTGAAAATTATGAAAATCTTTGAATTAAATTCAACTTTTTCAACTTTTCCAACTTTTTCGTGAAACGGAATAAACTATGCCAAATCATTTACCCTAAGCACAAGATTTTCACGCAGTGTTTATTTTATTCAACTAAGAATGCATCCTTAGTAACTTTGACCTTTTTCCTAAATAAAGTTAAAAATTTTAAAAAAATGAAGTAGAAATAAAATAAAATAAAGTAAAATTAAAAATTTAAACTTAGACTAATCTATCTTAAATTGAAAATTTACAACCTGTATTTAACATTTAGTAGAATATTTTTGACGAGTATAGTCAAAGAAAGGTTCAATCAGATAGCGATGTCAAATACGCACTTTCAGTGTTCAAACTTTCACACTTAGGAATTTTTTATTCCTTTTTATTGTTTGTCGTGACATACATTTCTAGCCGATTGTTGGTATTATTTTCCCTTTAAACATGTTACACTTCGGAATATCCCTTGGCCTTTTTATTTTTCAAGAAATTACCATACATGACTCACACTTAGACATACTTTTATGATCAAGGCATACACACAATGATTTTAACTTTTTGGTATTGCAAACTTTCTTTAAAAGGCAAACATCGGACACAGGTCTGTATTTACATACAACAAAGTGTCTTAGTTTGTCTTAAGGTTTATTTTTAAAGCTAGCAAGACAGCGGTGACAGGTCTGTACCGACGTACAACAAAGCGACTTATCTTGCTAACTCGAGTCAAACCAGAGGCAATAGGTCTGTACTTACGTACAACAGAGTTACGTGTTTTGACTCTCAACTCAGTATATGATTTTTCTGTTCTTTCCATTTTTAAGATGTATCTGATGTTGCTATACATCCCCAGAAAGTTTGCATACCTCATTTAGAATCAATATCTGTATGTCTCTAACATAAAAATTAAAACCATTTGGTTATACATCTAAGTTAGTTACACGTCTGAATTGTTCTTGAATTTTTTATTAGCCTTGAGACTCCATATATGTATTATGCCTACCAACATATCAAACTGGATAATGTATAACACTTAGAATTTTTAGGTGCATTATGTGTGAAGGTTAAACACTTAGAGATTGTAAAGACTGTGCTAATTTTCGTCACTTTGAACCTAAGTATCTAAGACTTAACTCAATTTTCTAATATTCTCTTTTTTTTTGAACTTTTTATGGTTTTCTCTCTTTTTTTCTTTTGTTTTTCATAAATAAGAGTGAGAAAATAAAATAACCTACTAACTTTCTATAAAAGGAAACTATCCTAATCTACTAAACTTACAAAAAAATGCTAATGCTATAAAAAGAAATAAAACTCTACTCAGGTAAACTTACTCTGGATTACGCATTCCGTTTAGTTGAATCAAATATTCAAAACGTGACTTATCAAAAGCTTTGGTAAATAAATCAGCATTATTATCATCCGTTGCCACTTTTACCAGCTTGATTAAGTTCTTTTCAGCACAATCACGTATAAAATGGTGTCTTGTGTCTATGTGCTTGGTTTTATTATGTTTAACTGGATTATTTGTTATAGCAATTGTTGACTGGTTATCTATCCTAATAGAAGTATGAGTACAAGTCAAACCGTAATCCCGCAATTGTTGTTGTATCCATAGAACCTGTGAACAACAACTACCAGCAGCAACATATTCGGCCTCGCACGTTGACACGGCTACCGAAGTCTGTTTCTTGCATTGCCAGGAAACAAGTCTCCCTCCTAGGAACTGACAACCTCCAGTTGTTGACTTGCGCGTCAAGCTGCATCCTCCGTAGTCTGAATCTGTAAACGCCTCCAATTCCAGATCGCCCTCCGCGTGATACCAAAGTCCCAGCTTCGATTTCGACTTGAGGTATCGTAGAATCCGCTTCACAGCCTTCATGTGCATCTCTTTCGGATTAGCTTGAAACCTAGCACAAATACAAACAGCAAACATTATATCAGGTCTTTAAGCAGTTAAATACATGAGTGACCCAATCATGGACCGATATAACGTCGGATCCACATCGGTATCACTTTCTGTACCCGGTCCGAGATTGTGATTCACTTGAATCGGCGTGCTGAAATGAGCTGTCAGCTTTGTTCCTTCCATCCTGAAGCGCTCTAATATGTCGTAGACATACTTCGTCCGATGAATAAACATGCCCTCCTTCCTCTGTTCGACTTGCAAACCCAGAAAGAAGTTTAACTCCCCCATCGCACTCATCTCAAACTTTGACTTCATTACCTTCTCAAAATCTTTGCACATCTGCTCGTCTGATGATCCAAAGATGATATCATCGACGTACACTTGTACCAAGATGAAATGAACCCCTTTTCGCTTCACGAACAGCGTAATATCTATTCTCCCTCTTTCAAACCCGTTGTTTAAAAGATGGTTGGATAGAGTCTCGTACCACGCCCTCGGTGCTTGATGTAATCCATACAGAGCCTTATCTAACCGATATACTCTGTCTGGATATTTCGGATCTGTAAACCCAGGCGGCTGTTCCACATAAACCAGTTCCTTCACTTTCCCATAGAGGAAAGCACTCTTAACATCTAGCTGATAAACCTTAAAGCCTTTGAAGGAAGCAAAAGCCAGAAACAATCGGATTGCTTCAAGCCTTGCTACTTTTTGCACTTAAAAACCCATTTGGTTCCTATTGCTATTTCTCCTCGAGGTAACGGAACTAACTCCCACACTTCTAGTTTCCTAAACTGTGACAGTTCTTCCTGCATCGCTTCAACCCAAGAGTTGTCTTTTAGTGCCATTTGCACATTTTTCGGCTCTACTTGCGAGATAAAGCATGAATAGAGGCAGGTATGAAAGGCCTCGGAGTCATTTATCATTGACTACAACAGTGTGTTGTTATTTAAACTACTCCTAGTCCTCACACCAGCATTAGGACTTCCTATGATACTTTCAATAGGATGATTCTTGTTGATCCTAGATGTCTCTATCTCGTCAACTCTCAGATTATCTCCCAAATTAGATGCTATCTCTCCTAACGGGGGAACGACTTCACACTCCACATTTTCTTCCTCATGGACACTGTCTTCAGAGGCTGAATTTGTAGTCTGATTTTCGTTTGTAGGCACTTCAGAATCATTTTCTTTTGGAGATATATCTTCAGTTGATGTAGGCCTAGATGTTGATTGAAAGGTGGTCCTCGGAAAACAATGACCCTCGTCATTTAGATTTAATGAAGACATGTCCTTTTCGATTGTACCTGCATTTTCATCCAAAGGAATGTTAAATGACTCAAACAATTTGTCATAATCAAATATCCATTCCGGACCAGTTTGGAGTTCATGTGTATAACTTGTGACATCAATGTTATACACAATCTCTACTGTACCATTGAGTTATTAAAAACCCTTTTATTTGGTGAGTTCGGCACATAACCTAGGAAGTATCCTTCGTCAGCCTTTTCACCAAACTTAGGTTGATGTTTTGTTTTCAATAAAGTACATGGTACCCCAAAAGGTTCGAAGCCAGTTAAATTAGGTGGCCTTTTATTCAAAACTTCATAACAGGTTTTGTTCAATGATTTGACAGTAAGGACCCGGTTTAAAACATGGCACGCGGTATTCACTGCCTCCCCCCAAAACATGGTAGGAAGCTTTGAATCCGAAAGCATAGTCCTAGCTGCCTCAATCAGTATCCTGTTTTTACGTTCAGCCACCCCATTTTGTTGAGGCTCATATGGTGCACTAAATTGATGCACGATGCCCTTTGAGAGGCAATATACACCAATTACTGTGTTTTTAAACTCTGTTCCGTTATCACTACGTATCCTTTTAACCCGTGTTCCGTAGGTATTCTCCACTTGGTCTAAGAACCCGATGAGCTTGGAAGCCGTCTCGTCCTTTGTACCTAGAAAGAAAACCCAAGAAAATCGTGAGTAATCGTCAGTGATAACTAAACAAAACCAACTACCACATATACTCCTTTTGTTGATTGGTCCGAAAAGATCCATATGCAACAAATCGAATGTGGCAGCGATGGAGTTCTGAGTCTTGGACTTGTGTGCCTTCTTGTGTTGTTTTCCTTTCTTGCACGGTAGACACTTATCCTCGAACTGAAAATTCTTCATGGGAACACCTTGCACCAATCCATTTTTCGTAATGTAGTTCATCTTTCTCAGGTGCAAGTGTGCCATGCGTCTGTGCCATAAAACCGACTCAGTCTCTGAAGCTTTAGATAGCAGACAAATTGGTCCCATTGAAGATTTCGGCTTGTTCATGTCGAGCATGTACATGTCATTCTTCCTTAGAGCCCTCATCAGTATCCACTCTTCAGGTACTTTGAACCCCGGTTTCAGCACTAACACCTCGGTATCAGTGAACAGTACTGAGTTCTTCTTATCACAGATTTGAGATACACTAATGAGATTGTGAAATAGTTTATCAACGTGATAAACTTGATCCAATTTGATAGTCCCATTAGTGACCACTCCAGTACCAGTGATATTCCCTCCTTTATTGCCAGCGAATGATACAAAACCCCGATTCCCTCCCTTGAAGTCTGCGAGTAGACTTCTTTCCCCTGTCATGTGCCTGGAGCAACCACTGTCGACGAACCATTTGTTGTTTGGACCTGTAGTTATCTCCTGCACATGAAAGAAAATAGGTTAGTTATAACGGGAAACCCAAGCCATAACTGACTTGGTAATACCATTCTCGTCAACATACTTAAGCTCTTTCAAATACCCATCTCTCCTTTCAGGTGGCTTGGGTCTTTGAATTAGAGTCTGTTGTGGTGCAGAGTGATTTAAGTTCACTCTCGGCCTATATGTAGGCATTTTCTGTGGAGCTCTTAAATAATATTGATTATAATGCATTTCTGACTGATATCCCTGAGCTCTACCTGGTGTTTGATGTCTTACAGGAGTGTGTGACCTAACCGGAGTGTAAGCTCTACTTGGTGTAGTACTCCTATAATTCTGTTGCGGTCCTGACCTAGATTGATTAACGACTCTATTTGGTGAATTAGTCCTAATCACTTCTTTTGGTCGACCTGACACAGGCATTTGTTTCACAACAGATTTTGGTGCAGCTTGCACAGTTTTCTCGGTATTCTGAGAACTACTAGTGCTCGCTACACTTGGTGAAGGCTTATGATGTTCTGGCTTTCCAGGTTTTGGAGTATTATCTACTTTCCTATGTGGACAGCTAGACGCAACATGCCCCCTTTCGTGACATCTAAAGCAAGACATTTTGTCAATTGACTTTTTATGAGTGCCCATTGACTTAGGTGTCTCACTAGTGTCTGGTTCTTTTGTTTCAACTATAGCAACTGGTTCATCCTACTGATCATTAAAGTCAATTCTGTGTTGTCCTACAGGTTTATCACTAGAGGATGGCACAAATTGAACTTTCTTAATCTTGATATTATTAGCAGTCACTTTAGTTTCATTTTCCTTTGTAATCTCAGACACTGGATCCGGTATTTCCTCTGATTCAATTGATTTCTTAGTTTTCTCCTGAGGTTGAGGTACATAGTTATCGTTGAAAGGTGGAGGACTCTCATGATATCCTAGACCTACAGGCTTCTTAGACTGACACTGTGCATCTAAGATTTTCCCTAGGTTAAGAGATGAGTTCCTAAACTTTTCAAGTTTATTGTTGACCTCAGCTACCTTTACCTTAGATTCGGCTAGCTCTACTTCTTTGGATTTAAGCTCCTTGGTTAATGCCTCAACATGTTCATACATTAGTTCTAACCTTACACACTGTTCGCTCAGTTTGTCCTTTAGAACTACAACATCCTGTGCATCAGCCTTAAGCTTATCCCTAAGATCTTGCTTTATGTTTACTAGGCTAGCATTATCTGATTTTAACGATTCATTTTGAGCAGATATGGTTTGATGTGATTCTAGTACTAAATTTAACCTATCGTTAGATGTAGCACATAAAACACATAAATCATGGAAAAGAGAAAAGCTTAGAGTTACCTTGACATGATCTGATTCCACGTTGGCCATCTGTGCGGCAAACTCCAAAATTGTCTGATCAGCTGACTTTTCTACCCACATCGGACTACTGTCCCTTATGATTTCCTCTGCCCCATCACTTCCAGTCTCAGTCACTTCAGCCATAAAGGCTCTAGCATTCGATTCTGGATGTGTACTCCAGTCATAAGTTCCATGTAGCTGTCTGTTTGATGTAACATTGGATAACAGACCAGCTATATTCGCTTGACTGGTTGAACTACTCGATAGATATCACCCTTGCGATTGATTCTGATACTGTCCCTGGTAGTTCTCTACTTTCGGTCTCTGACACTCCCTAGAGAAGTGCCCTAACCCCTGACAGTTGTAACACTTAACCTTGGACTTATCAAATCCAATCTTATTGTTACTAACGTTCAGATTCCTTCCCGTTCTTTTGATGAACCTTTTAACTCTCTGAGTTACCATGGCCAATTGCCATTGCAGATCCATCTCTTCCAGATTATCAGGATCTACCTGATCGTAATCCTCATCCCAAAGTGCAGGATCGTTGATTTTGCCTTGAACGCAATTGCCGTAAGCGGCCACAAAGGAAGCCAACAGATTCAGATGGTCTTCCGCAGATTTTGCGCTCATAGGCATCTTTGATTACCCTTGAGATGTAGATGCCGGGGTAGCCTGATACTGCTTTTCTTCTGGTCGAGAAAACCCTAAGAAAGCCCTACTCACTGAGTCTTCTGTTTCAGCCGGTGACGATGTTTCTCCCGAGAAGAATGCTGTAGCGGTCTTCAATTCAGTTGCCACTGAAGGTTTTGATTTCCCAAAGTACATAGCCGGATCTTGAACTTGATCATAATCCGTTTCCTTCTTCAGCAACTCAAAGTGATATGCCCTCAGCGTTCCGATAACCTTATCTAGAGTCAGAGTATAGAATTTGTCTTCATCATGCTTTATTAAGGCCATATACATCTCCCATTTGGCCGGTAAAGCATCCAGAATCTTGTTAATCTTTTCTGTATCACTATACTCCACGTCATGGCTATCTAACTCAGTTAGCAAATGATAGAATCGTGTAATAGTCTCATCCAGCTTTTCGTTCTTCAAGGCTTTGAAGATCACGAACTGCTGCTTGAGCATTTCCATTCGATTCTTTCTGACCCTCGGGTTACCTTCACACCGTTTCTCTAACGCATCCCACAGCTCTTTTGCTGTCTTCTGATTACGAAAGGTGTGTAAGATATCCTGCGGTAACGCCATTCGAATGATAGCTATTGCACGGTTCTCAGCTTCATACACCTTTTTATCGTCATCCTTCATTTTTGAATAAGGCACAACCTTTTGTCGTCCTTCAACCTCAGCTGTGGGTGGAATGTACCCTTCATCGATACAAAGCCACATGCGCATATCATTAAACCTCGTGAAGTCGGCAAACCTATCCTTCCACCAGTAATAGTCCTCAATTTTCATTAACTTCGGTGGTGAATTCGCCTTGCCAACCTCATGATCCATCTCCATAAACCTCTGCAGACTTGACATTGTTTCAAATATATTTGAATTCAAACTTAATTAATTTGATTCGAAACTAATTTAAATTAATTATTTCGAATTTTGGTAAATTCGAATCTAATTAAATTTAAACCTGTTTGGAATTAAATTCGAATATAAGTTTTAAATTCAGCTAAACTCGAAATTAATGACAAAGTCGAGAGTCCACTAATCTCGAAACCCCAAATAAATTCGAAGGTCCACTGAACTCGAAATTCCCTAATTCGACTTTAGTGTAAAGTCGAAACCCTAAGCAAATTGGAACTGGCCAAATTCGAAGCAAACTTTAAGGAAACTCGAAAGGAGCGTATTTTGGTCAAACTCGAAATTTTTGGAAACCCTAATACTCCCTTACTAAACTCAAGGGCCGCAAATTCGAAAAACGGTTAATACTTGGAGTTTTTCAAGTTTTTCAGATTAAATCAAATATTTTTACAAGTAAAAATACTGATTTTGGTCAAAAACTTAAACTACAGCAAAGTATTTCCCGAAATCTGATTTGTTAAGCTCGAAAAACCTCAAAAATCATGATATTAACCTTCCAAAACGTCAAGAATGTATGCTTATGAACATGAAGAACACCAAGAACACCCCAATGACTCTGATACCACTTGTAAGGTCTTGAACTCACGGATCTATCTAGTCGCGACACCGTCCAACGAGTGCGGAATCCTCGTTAGCGGCTTGACGGTAAGATCACACGCACAGAACACGGAGACTACCACTGCGTTATACGAACGACGACGAACGTACCTACACGATGATTCTCTCCGAAAACACTCTCTGAATCCTGATAAACTCGAGATCGTCTTTGCTTAATTACTCTCCGGAATTCTGTAAAAGTCTCTTAATTATTCGAGTTAATCCTTAATTATACTGACCATTTTGAGTTTGTCTTAGGACAAACTCGAACCAGGCCCAAGGCCCATTCGAATTTGTCCACCTGACAAATTCGAGATTGACTTAAGTACAAATTCGAAATTACCTTATGTGTAAATTCGAATTTAGTCCAAATTCGAATTTCACTGACATACTTCTATTTGACCATATGTTTTAACTTATGTTTGAATTAATCTTTGAACTTTATGTTTGAACTTCTTGTAATACCTTACACCAAGTTCAAACATACAATCAATCACTATCAAACACATATAAACACATATATCAAATACTAGTCAATATTCAATATTACGTAAGTTGACTTACACAAAATGCCAACTATACTTAGACTGCTATCGTCACACAAGGTGTACCAACACGTTGGTCTAATTGTGTCCCGTATAGTGGATTATACGTGTCAGGAAGGATATTATGTGGCTCCGGGAGATAGTTTTAGTGTATTAATTGTATTTGTGAATACACAGGCTTAAATGGGATTTAATGATATAAATAGTGGATTTTTGATAACGGAGCCGGGTATCGGTGTCGAACCCGCGTTATAAAGGGAGACGTATATACGTAGTGTGCTTTTCTTCCTTCTTTCATTTCCCAAAATTTGACAAACTGTTCTATGTGTGTTCTGTGTAATCTGGAGATCAGAAACAGTAGCAAAATCGAAGCCATAATCAGTGATTTAGTGGCTGGAAATCAGATTGAAGCTTCCCTATTGTGTTCTTAAAGTTGCAAGGTGAGTAATCTTTGAATTGAATTTGATTTTGTGTTGATTGATATGAAACCATGGGAATTGGTTTGTATATGTTTTAGAAGTGTTTTGAGATGGGTTCTATGAGTTTTCATAGCTGGAATCATGTTATGGAGATTAAACTCTCCTGGACAAAATTGAAATAAAGAATAGAGACCTGCAACCCGTCGCGGTCGCGATGGGCTGAGTGCGACCGTGATCCGTGGTGCGGGGGTGAGTATGGGCTAGGGTCTCGGGCGCGGCCCGTGATGTGAGCGCCCCTCGCAATAGGGGCAGCGCGGACGCGATGCGGCTGGGTTGAGCCGGATTTGCCTTTGGGCCGTAGGGCCTAGTTAGGGTTACTTTTTGGGGTCAATCAGTGTTATTAATGATATGGGTTATCCGGGGTTTAATTCTTGAATTGAGAATAATCTGGGAAGATTTATTGTGTGTACAGGGGTTTACCGAGACTAAGCTGAGATTGAGTTGGGTTCGCGGATTGGTGATATTTAGCGGAGTGATCCAGGTGAGTACGTGAGATCTTTTAAAAGACTAGTCGCCTTTCTTTGAGTCTTTCTGTGTTTATATTTCATATGTGTTATATGATCTACATGGGAACTGCGAGTTGCCCCTCAGGTATGATCTTACCTTTCTTTTACATGTTAATGTGTCATATTGTGCATGAGATTCATTATGTTGTGATCGCGATGAGTTATCGCGGGAACTGAGTAGCTTTGTTTAACCCTGTGTGGGGTTCCCATATATATATATATATATATATATATATATATATATATATATATATATATATATATATATATATATATATATATATATATATATATATATATATATATATATATATATATATATATATACATATATATATATATACATATATATATATATATATATATATATATATATATATACACACATATATATATATATATATATATATATATATATATATATATATATATATATATATATATATATATATATATATATATATATATATATATATATATATATATATATATATATATATATATATATATATATATATATATATATATATATATATGGGGTCGTGTTTTATTGTCAGGTCGCTCCTGAGCTATTATTCCTATTAGCCTCCATGGGCGTGGCTTGGCCGCAGGGACGAGGAGGGGTTTCGCCACTTGAGATGAGTATCTCATTATGTATTGAATCTCAAGTACCTCTAGGCAGAGGTTAGGGTGGCATGAGTTACGCCAGATAGTGTAGAGTTACAATGGTTATCATGCGTTATGTGATTATGTGTTTAAGTGCAGCGTCTAACCCTTGTGTACTCATAAGCTGCGAAGCTTACGTATTCGAGTCTAACTGTGTATCAGGGGGACAAAAGACAGGGTCATCAGCTCCATAGCGAAAGTAGGATCTTGATCTTGTTGCAGCGGATTTGCATTGCTGACTGTATGTTGCTACTCTGTTGGAAACTTTTGGGTAACTGTATCGGATCTATATGACATTATCTGTATCCGGGTTATTGGGGATTATGTATGCGTGATTAACTGCTAAACAGAGTTGTTTATAATGTGTAAAATTTTTTAAATTATCAATGTTTGTCTAAACCTTTAACAAGGTGAAATGAATATTGTATGCGTTATTGCCAACTGTGTATTGTAAATGACGTGACATTTAATCGGGTTTGGAGGGTGTTACAGTTTTAAACAACGAAAAAAACAATGAATTAATTTGGTTTATAGTTTTTCCAGATGAAAAATAATGCAACCCTTTTGATTTTTAGTTTTTCAAATAAAAAAATACAATCCATTTTGATTTTTAGTCTTTAAATATCGTTTTTTTTTGTTTGGGATTAAAAAACCATAAATTATTCAGCTTTTTAATATTTTGAAACGAAAAGTAGTACGATCCGTTCAAAGCTTTAGCTTTCTTGAATAACAAAAACTACGACCCATTAATTTTTATAGATATTTTTTTGAACAAAAAAAATTATGAACAACTCTGGTTTTTCGATTTTTGCTAATGAAAAAATTGCAACTCATTCATTTTTTTAGTTTGTAACAACAAAAAAACTATGAGTAATTGTGATTTATAGTTTTTCTGAATAAACAATATTGAAAAAACTACACCTATTTATATTGAAAAAACTAAAAACCTAAAATAGTTCATATCATTTTGTTCGGAAAAACTAAAAAGAGAATGGTTCATAGTTTTTTTCGTTTGAAAAAAGTGAAAATTATTAGTATTATTTTTTAGTTCATATTATATATAATTGTGAATAGAATAATCAAATATTATCTAATCGTAAATAAATTTTCAGAATATATATTAAAATATTATAAGGTTGTGAAAAAAACTATAAATAGATAAATTAAGTGAAATTAAAAAAATAGTCACCAAAGATAGTAATAATATGATTAGATAAACTATAAGTAATAAATAAAATTAAAGACTAAAATTTTACTATAAAGTTTCACAACAAAAGATGAAAGATAAGTTAGGTTTATTTTGTTGTTTATAAAATCTTAGAAAAATTTAAAAAAAATAAAAAATTTGGGTTTAATTTGATATGTTACTGTTATTAATAAAAATATGAAAAATTGTAATACTTTTGATAACTGAAAAGTTGTTAGTGACTTGCTAAATAGGTTTGCAGATCACAAATTACTATTATTGATAAAAAAAAATAAAAAGTTACTATAAACAATAAAAATTATAAAACTCAATGTTATTAATGATAAAAAATAAATAATGTTACTATTAGTGATAAAAATAACAAAAATTATTACTTTTGGTCATTTGCCCTTCTATAAACCATATAGACTACTATTAATGATAAAAATGTCAAAACTTATTATTATTTTTGGCAATTTGTCCTTTAAAATTACGATTTCATGCTTAATAGAATTTACATTCAC
Organism: Centrapalus pauciflorus; assembly: GCA_020465985.1. Taxonomy (NCBI): domain Eukaryota; kingdom Viridiplantae; phylum Streptophyta; class Magnoliopsida; order Asterales; family Asteraceae; genus Centrapalus; species Centrapalus pauciflorus. The sequence goes on from JAANYP010009619.1 coordinate 41,856, forward strand.
TGTTGCTCCCTAAAATGAAATTTTATCACATTTTCAGTCTAGAAAATAGATTTGTATGTGTTTCAAATCATACATGTGTTTCATTATCAATCATTTGATTTACCCCTATATAAATTTTGTTTTATGTGTATATGCCTCGTAAGTTTAATTTCTTGAATTTGAGAGTCGTTATGTTTGGATTTTGAAAATCATTAGTTGATTCCAGAAACTCATATAGATTTATGGTTCATGCATATCTGAATTTGATTAAGGTTACAATAAATTGAATTATGGTAATGATTTTCAAGCTAGGGTTTAAAACTTAAAATTTCAATTTACAATAATTTCTATGTTTATATTTCACTAAGAAATATGAGGGAGGGGTTACCAAGGTGTGGGTTTTGGCCGGAGAGGCGTGAGTTAGTGCTGTTCATCAGTTTGGTTTATGAGTTATTCGGTTTCCTCGGTTTGGAAAATTTTGGAGGTGAAACCGAAAACCGAACCAAACCGATTTCAGATGGGTCAAAAACAAAGCGAAAATCGAATTCAAAATCAGTAAGGTTCGGTTAGAAAACCAAGAAAACCGAATTACGGATCTAAAACAAAAACTCAAAAGGAGCAAATCTGAAACAAAAACTCAAAAGGAGCAAATCTGAAACAAAAACTCAAAAGTGCAAACGTTTAGTTATCTTTAACACTTAAACAAAAATTCACCCTTGTCCTCGTCGGAGAAGAAGAAGATACACCAGTCACCCTCGTCCTTGTCGGAGAAGAATAAGATACCTCGTTGGATTGGTCTGAAGAAGAGAGCAGGTCACGCGAGGACAGGAGAGTTGTCGGTTTTGTTTGAGAGCGGTCAGCGGCGAGAGGAGAGTGCAGCGGGCGGCGGCAGGCGGCGGGGCAGGATGGGGCGGCAGGGGGCGGGCGGCTTAGGGTTCTGATTTTAAGAAGATGAGTCAATGAAATCGTGGGTGAGAGACTGAGAGTCGTGAACGTCATATTGTGTAATTGGAATTTGTGATGTATTGAATATCATAAATGAATATTATAAATGAATATTATTTATTTTTAAAAAACATTAAAATAAAATTCGGTTTTCGGTTTGGTTTGGTATGAAAAAGGAAACACCGATCATCAAACCGAAAACCATATTATGAAATTCGGTTTGGAACCTGTAGGTCCCAAAAGTTTCCCTAGTATGTTGCTCTAAGCCGTAGAGGGGGGGTGGATACATCAATTTAAAACTCAACACACTTTTCTCAATGTTTGTGTATATTATCAACAAGTGTTAATTACAAACAAGCTTGAACTGCAGAATGGTTCAAGCTGAGATGACAGAAACAACAGATGTTTAACTATTCTAAGACACACTCAGACTAGCTACAACGAATACACTCACTAAGATGAACTCACTATTTACAAGACAGATAGATGGACAGCTTGAATAAGAACAGCTTGGACACACGTTACTGTTTTATTCAAGCAGACTTGCATGCATGAAAAAACACTTCTTTGCACGATCTGAATATCACACTCTTGGTTATCTCGCATTCTTTAGAAGCTTCCTTTTTTACTCTCACTGAGAATCTTAGTGAAGCTTCCTCATTGGACATAGAGATAGTGGGATGTCTTTCCAAAAAGACAAAACAACTTTTCTGCACGTTCTGACAAAGCAGAATTATCTTTACATTGCATAATCTTTGTCTTTTCCTTTTTGTCTCTATTGTAGAAGGCTTTAACTAAAAGAGGAATGTCAACTTTCAACCTTTCATCTTCTGTTATAGCCATTTTGATATAAGAAATGGTCTGTCACCCATTTCAAATATCCAATTTGTCTTCATGTAACAGAACAACGTAGGCAGTCTTTTGCAGGTTTTGTTTTCCACTTTGTCTTCGACTTTGTAAACTGATCTTGTAGTCTAAAACAACACACGAGGACATGGAAACATATTCCATAAAGTGTTTAGCCTGTTCACAAAGAACAAGTTTTGTTCACAAAGAACAGAACACTTAGAATTTGTCCAAGCTGCTCAACAGGATAGAGCAGCGTAGACAGTTTATGTCCAGCCTGTTCAACAGAATAGAACAGCTTGGGCAATATGCCTTAGTTGCAACAAATGCAACAGGGTAAACAACTTTGACTAATATTGCAAATCACTTATCAAGTTTCAATAAGGCATTAACAGGCCTTAATTTATTCCTTCAAGGACATCAAACAGGTTTGATTAAAAATCTCCCCCTAAGATGTAGAACAGGTTTGACTGAGACCTTTTTGTGCCTAACAATCTCCCCTTAATTGCAATAATCAGTCTAAGTTGATTCTATCAATAATCACTATATATTTTTATAGTACACTTTGCTGAAATGAAATTACAACGTTGAAGTAAAGTAAATGATCAGTTTATATACACTGATTTTGATTACAAACAACACATGTTCTTACAAGAGTACAACTAATGTACTAAAGTAGATTACAACTAATGTAATAAGAAAATTACAACTAATGTAATAAAGTAAAACATATGTACAAGGAACAGTTCAACAAATTTTGGACTGTTGATAGTGGGAGCAAATAATGGCAAGTCTGTCCAACTTATGGACAGCTTCCATTCTTCATCTACTCAGCAGCAGATGGACCTCCAAGTTGTTGTGGTTCTTCTTTGAACATTTGTTCGAAATGCTTCCTGGTTTCTTCAGTTTCCTCCATTTCATTTCTGAGGAACATGAAGTTAGGATGTTGAAGCTCTCCTCTCTCATGGAACCCTTTGAGTTGTTCCCAGATAGCTGCTCTTCATCTTGCAGATTGTTTGAAGGAGTTGGCAAGTCTAAAAGCTATGAGCTTCTTATGACCAACCTCATGCAAAGCTGATTCTCTCTGGAAACACTTTTTCTTTGATAGGGGATCTACAAAAAATACCCCAAGCTTAGGTTCCTCTATTAGCTTGTCTTCCTCAGGTTCCACTCCTCTGGGCAGGCTGTAATCTGCTTCTTTGATCTCAACAGCTACATCACCTTGATCAATCATTATTAGGAATTCTTCCAGCTCAGTATCTGTGAGACCCAAGATTTCTCAAAGGTCTCAAGTCAAGGCCCAGTAGCAACGCAATATCAATCATGAAAACTAAGATAAAATTAACAGTTGCGGAATAAAAGTTAATTACAATCAGAGACAGTTTTAAGTAGCAAGGTACAAATATCTAGACTATTACATCAAATCACATAATATAAACTAGACCCGAACCCCAAAGCTCTATCATCAGCCAAATACCAAGGTGTTGAAACAGGTTCTAAAGCACTTCAAGCTCTTTCAGATTCCTGACCTATGAACTAGGTCCAGCAATCCTTTGCCTTTACCTGAAAAATAATGCAACACGGGGTAAGCTTAATTGCTTAGTGAGAATGTAGAATTTCACATTTAACATGCAATTATGAACGCGAAAGCACATGCACTGCACTCGGCTCATGCACGACTCAGCTCTATATGCACTGCACTAGGCTCATGCACAGCTCAATCTCGAAGGGACATTGGCCAATTAATTCTCTTTTGATGCGCGACTTTGCTCAGCTCCCAGTTATAAAACTGTTGTTGCTCTTGAGACTTTTAGACAAATTCATAAGGAATGCTCGGATGATGATAAATCCATACACACGCATCATTAGTGGGGATCAACCACGTACTGGGCTAGCTACCAGTAAAAGCTCTATATGGATATCATCGGAATGCTCAACTCTAGCTACCCTCTGTGCTTTCATCACGTAAATCAGCACATCATAAGCCTAACATTAACCCAACACTGAGCAATAGTGATGGTGTTAAGCTTAACAATCAAATGACTCGTCAAAGAATCGAATCTAGAAGAAGAAATACTCAGCTCAACAAATCATAGTAAATGTACTATGACAATATATCAATAAGCTCAAGATCAGAATGTCAAATAAATCAGAATCATGCAACAAAAGTCTCAATTCACATAATATGCAGTTAAAGTGAAATCTACAACTCACTGTTACTGGTTAATTGTACTTTCTGGCTCTGTCTCTGTTGCTCACAATCTGTAGTGGATTAGAACCACTATCTGACTTTTATCAGACTTACAGACGCTTGCCACTTTGCTATAACCTTCACTGATGCTCTTTAATGTCTTTTAGCTTTGCTTGTTGCTCAATCTGTTATTCATATTGTTATTCATATCATTAATGATATTTATCAGACTTTATCATATGAATAATAAATTCAGTGTACATTCGTTGGTCTTTAAATTCAAAGTCCCATATTTAATTACATTGAGATGAATATGGCCATCAATCTCATTAGTACATTTCGTTCAAGGTTCAATAGTTATATTTGTCATATATGAAATATGCTTAAAATGATTTAAATGACATATAAGTATTTATGTCATTTTTCATGGACATGTGTTATAATGCATACACTTACATATAGCACGCATACATGATCATATTTAGGCTTATTTAAACATGTATATTCGCTTAAGCACATTTAATTGATCATAAAACTCGTTCATTTCTTGAGTAAGAATATATAATTAAATTCCTTTAAGTGAATTATGTACTTAAATTCTCATGCATAAGCTTAATTATGTCCTTTCTCGTATTGCTTTTATTTTTATAAGCTAAGTGTTATAAATTACGAGTCTTGCATCTATTGAATATATATACACATGTTTGGATGTTTAATTATTAAATGATCATATTCATATGTCTACATTCTAATTTAGATCAATATAGTTCAATATCTGTATGTTGATGCAAGAATATATATATATATATATATATATATATATATATATATATATATATATATATATATATATATATATATATATATATAAACTGTTGTGATCAATTCTATTTACAAAGGTTTGTTGGGCTGCTGCTATATTTCTTTTACATACACTGCACATACACTCATATTACACACACTGCACACAATTCTATTTTACAAGGAAATGGAAAGGCTATTGTGTTTGTTTTCTGTTTTATTCTCACTGCACACACTTCACACACATTTCTGCACACACTATGCACACATACTCTTTTTATGCAATTCAAAAAGAAATGGGTTACTGCACCTGTTTTCTATTTATATACTCACAGCATACCCGACACATACACATGCATATTGGACTGTTTTGCATTAAAATAAAGATGGTGACTGCTGTTTGTTTCTGTTGCTGCAGTTTGTTTTTAAAATCAGACAAAACAGAAAGAAAGGGTTAAAAAGCTACTGGAATATGTTTATGCAGGTCCAAAATTACTCAGGTTGGTCTTGGTTGATTTCTGAATTACCGAAACCTTCCTGGGTTTCGGTATTGCATATAAGGTTTCGGTAGATTTCTTGGCTAGTTTCGGTAGTCATAAGGTCTCAGCATTATTACCGAAACCAGTAGGTTTCTGGACTTCTCTGTTTGTTTCAGTACTTTAAAGGGGTTCTCGGTAGCTTAGATGTTACCGAAACCTTGAAAGGTTTCGGTATTAACTTATGGTCTCGGTAGTTTATCTTCAAGGTTTCAGTTCATCTCAGCATACCATGTGGGTTTCGGTAATGAGTATACCGAAACCATAAGGTTTCGGTACCCCCCCTTGGTGGTTTCGGTACATGCTAAACACACACAACACCCATCTGCACTCATCTTTCTTCTTGTTTTCTTTAATTTCCAGCAATAAAACAAAAGACAATGAATGTTGGACGCTTTCAGGAGTTAGTTTCGGTATTTTCATGCAACTCACATTCACACACAGATACATTTTTCTTTTAATTCAACATTCAAATTAAACCTATAAATTCTAGAGTTCAACAATAAAACTCTAATTTCTAACATGCATTCACTTATTTGATGATGGAAAGATTTTAAGTTTTAATCTTATCCTGGACATTGGTCCAGTACCAGTTTCATGCAAGCAAACATTTATATGATGATTTAAGTTTAAAAATTACCTTTGAATCTTGTAGCTCTTGTACTCTTGATCACAAATTTACAATTTACTTGATGAATTGATGAGATTTCCTTCTTGATTTCTAGAGAGAAGTTGAATGAAAATGAACTGCATGTATGTGTTCTTGAAGTAGAGATGAGCAGGGAAATTAATTTGATAGAAATGAGCACTAAGTCTCATTTTAGGTATTTATAAAATTTCAAGTCTCATTCTTTATAATTTAACCACAAAAATTGCTTTTCTTTTAAATCAACCTAATACATTTATAATTTAGTCCACTTGACTTTTATTAACTAAATAACAATTTATTACTTGTTTTATAAATTTATATTTTAAATCTCTTAAAATAATTATCATTTAGCTTATAGTTAACGTTAAGCTTTGTTATTTGTCGTTGATTAAAGTTTAGGTCGTTACAGAATGGGCTCCACCACGCATAACTTCGTCCCCGAAGTTGTCTATGTTCAGATAAATGTCATTAGGAATTTCAAAGTAGGCATGAATTCCAAATATCTGACACAAACATGCTGATGATTATTGAATGAGCACCATCTGTCTTTTCATAACTTACTGTTTCTTTGGCTTTTACAACCAGTACATTCAATGGTTCTTCTGGCATTATACCACTTATTAGCTGACATATGCACTGATTTTAATGCATTTTAAGAATTTTGACTTATCAATTATACATTTGCTATGTGGGTTTATGCTTCGAGATATAAAATATATCATATTCAATTTAGCTTGCAGCTCAATATATTAATTAGTTCAAATCTCTCTTTCATTTTCATTTGAACTAGCTGCAGAACTTTTGGAATTCTGCTATCTGTACTTTATAAAACAATTTCTTTTATTGATGACGTTGTCATCATCAATCGCTTAGCTTATTTCTGAATTTCGCTGACTGTTGTGAAGACTTATGATTTCTTTGCTCTGTCAAGCAAATGGAATAAGAATTCCATTTAATCATGTGTACAAACTTATGTTTGACTTTTCATTGGTGAATCTATGAATTTAAGATTACTTCACTCTTTTGGCATAAGCTTTTATTTGATGCACAGTTAGGTGGAATAAGAATTCCATATTGGATATCTCACTAGTCTCGCGTCGACATAATGAGAATCCATTCTTACATTTATTTTGGCATATGACAGGCTTTTCATTGGTCATTCATGACTAATCGCTTGACTTAACAAAGATCTCAATCTATTTCTTTGTCACTCTCGCTTTGTGCCTCTGACTTCTTTGATTCTTATTCAAGTTGTCATTGGGTGCTTGAAAATTTGTTTCAATGATTCACTTCTTAATAAATTTTATTTAATTAGCAACTTCCACCTCTGTCTCATTATAAGACACGCTGTAATCATTCAGATTACAAGGATTTACGAAGTAGCTTGTGCTTAGGATTAGACTTTTGATTTCTTAGAGCTTTTGAATCATACACGATTCAGATTACAATACCTATATTGGTTTATAGGTATAATTTCTGATTGGAAAAAATATTTGTATCGTAACTTCAACTGATACAATCCCATATGTCATCCGCATTATTCACTATCGATGACAGGGTTGTACAGTTAACTCCATACTTATTTTGAAATTGAAATTTAGCTGGCAATGGAATTAAATCATTTTATCATATAAGAAATTTATTATTAGTTACCATTAGGGTCTTTTGGCGTCTCTGGTGTCTCCTCGGCATCTTCGGCAGTTATATGGAAAGCTCGCGCCTTTGCTGTAGGTATCATTGTAGTACTCTGTTGGATTACTCTGCCAACTGGTTGTTCCTGATTAGTATGATCGCGTGCATTTGGGCAATGCTTGGCATAATGTCCACGCTCACCACAGTTGTAGCATACGTCGTTTCTTTCTGGGCACTCATCGCTTCCATGTCCAATCCGGTTACAAGTGTAACAGGTCACATCTCTAGGGTTGCAGCGTCCGCTATAAAATTTGTTACAACGTTTACACGGTTGTGCTCCTGACTGTATGGAATAGACTCTAGTCTTCTGAGGCGTAGAGGATGCTTGTGACTGCTGCTGACTGGACTTTGATGAACTTAAGAATCTACTAGATTTCTGTTTCTTAGGTGGAGATGGACATGTAGGACTTATAGCCATCATAACAGGTTTACAACTCGAATCTGTGAATTCCCGCTCCACCATTCTTGCTGCTTCCACTATACTGAGATACGTTTTGAACTTTATGCTACTCATTTGTCTTCTATATGTTGGATTCAGACCCAGTCTGAATCGGTTTATTTTACGCTCTTCGGTTGCCACTTGATATCACGAGTAGCCGCAAAGTCTCGAGAACTCATGCTCGTATTCATCAACAGTCTTAGTTCCTTGTTTTAATTGCATCAACTGCATCTCGAGTTCGTCTTGTTTGTCTGTTGGACAGTATTTGGCGTTGAACATCTCCAAGAACTGCTCCCAGTCCAATGTCGTAATTGTTTCCTCACCATAGATGCTCCTTTGTGTTTTCCACCAGGCTCTAGCAGCTCCAACGAATAGTGCTGTAGCAAACTTAACTCTATTGCTGTCCAGACATTCTGAGATACTGAAGATTTCTTCAGTATGACTTATCCAATCTAACGCTTTTATTGGATCTACTGTGCCTTCAAACGTTAAGGCACCACTCGCTTTGAAATCTTTGAATCTACAGCCTTTTGGCTGCACAACTCGTTGATTGACATGCACATTATCAGAATCGGATTCGCTTGACTGTTCAGTTTGCTTCTTTTTATGTTTATTTCTCTTTTCAGTTTTCTTTATTGATTCAATTTGCTCTAGCATAAACTTGTTTTGTTGCTCATTATTCTGGGTTATTAGTTGTTCCATCATTTCCAGGACTTGCTCTGGGGTCATGCCACCTGATGGTCCACCTTCTCTTGACATAGCTCTGAAATTCAAATCACTAAGTATTTAGATCATTAGTCTAGCACATTGTACCCTTTCATGCCCCATCCTACTAGTCTCTGAACCTATCTTAGTTCAAGCCATCCTGTCATGATTGATACTATAACATTGCACAAGTTTGAGATCATGTATTACACGTAATACAATGATTCACTCAAACTATTGCTCTGATACCATCCTGTGAGACCCAAGATTTCTCCAAGGTCTCAAGTCAAGGCCCAGTAGCAACGCAATATCAATCATGAAAACTAAGATAAAATTAACAGTTGCGGAATAAAAGTTAATTACAATCAGAGACAGTTTTAAGTAGCAAGGTACAAATATCTAGACTATTACATCAAATCACATAATATAAACTAGACCCGAACCCCAAAGCTCTATCATCAGCCAAATACCAAGGTGTTGAAACAGGTTCTAAAGCACTTCAAGCTCTTTCAGATTCCTGACCTATGAACTAGGTCCAGCCAATCCTTTGCCTTTACCTGAAAAATAATGCAACAACGGGGTAAGCTTAATTGCTTAGTGAGAATGTAGAATTTCACATTTAACATGCAATTATGAACGCGGAAGCACATGCACTGCACTCGGCTCATGCACGGCTCAGCTCTATATGCACTGCACTAGGCTCATGCACAGCTCAATCTCGAAGGGTCATTGGCCAATTAATGCTCTTTTGATGCGCGACTTTTGCTCAGCTCCCAGTTATAAAACTGTTGTTGCTCTTGAGACTTTTAGACAAATTCATAAAGAATGCTCGGATGATGATAAATCCATACACACGCATCATTAGTGGGGATCAGCCACGTACTGGGCTAGCTACCAGTAAAAGCTCTATATGGATATCATCGGAATGCTCAGCTCTAGCTACCCTCTGTGCTTTCATCACGTAAATCAGCACATCATAAGCCTAACATTAACCCAACACTGAGCAATAGTGATGGTGTTAAGCTTAACAATCAAATGACTCGTCAAAGAATCGAATCTAGAAGAAGAAATACCCAGCTCAACAATCATAGTAAATGTACTATGACAATATATCAATAAGCTCAAGATCAGAATGTCAAATAAATCAGAATCATGCAACAAAAGTCTCAATTCACATAATATGCAGTTAAAGTGAAATCTACAACTCACTGTTACTGGTTAATTGTACTTTCTGGCTCTGTCTCTGTTTCTCACAATCTGTAGTGGATTAGAACCACTATCTGACTTTTATCAGACTTACAGACGCTTGCCACTTTGCTATAACCTTCACTGATGCTCTTTAATGTCTTTTAGCTTTGCTTGTTGCTCAATCTGTTATTCATATTGTTATTCATATCATTTCTGATATTTATCAGACTTTATCATCTGAATAATAAATTCAGTGTACATTCGTTGGTCTTTAAATTCAAAGTCCCATATTTAGTTACATTGAGATGAATATGGCCATCAATCTCATTAGTACATTTCGTTCAAGGTTCAATAGTTATATTTGTCATATATGAAATATGCTTAAAATGATTTGAATGACATATAAGTATTTATGTCATTTTTCATGGACATGTGTTATAATGCATACACTTACATATAGCACGCATACATGATCATATTTAGGCTTATTTAAACATGTATATTCGCTTAAGCACATTTAATTGATCATAAAACTCGTTCATTTCTTGAGTAAGAATATATAATTAAATTCCTTTAAGTGAATTATGTACTTAAATTCTCATGCATAAGCTTAATTATGTCCTTTCTCGTATTGCTTTTATTTTTATAAGCCAAGTGTTATAAATTACGAGTCTTGCATCTATTGAATATATATACACATGTTTGGATGTTTAATTATTAAATGATCATATTCATATGTCTACATTCTAATTTAGATCAATATAGTTCAATATTTGTATGTTGATGCAAGAACACACATATATATATATATATATATATATACATATATATATATATATATATATATACATATATATATATATATATATATATATATATATATATATATATATATATATATATATATATATATATATATATATATATATATATATATATATATATATATATATATATATATATATAAACTGTTGTGATCAATTCTATTTACAAAGGTTTGTTGGGCTGCTGCTATATTTCTTTTACATACACTGCACATACACTCATATTACACACACTGCACACAATTCTAATTTACAAGAAAATGGAAAGGCTATTGTGTTTGTTTTCTGTTTTATTCTCACTGCACAAACTTCACACACATTTCTGCACACACTATGCACACATACTCTTTTTATGCAATTCAAAAAGAAATGGGTTACTGCACCTGTTTTCTATTTATATACTCACAGCATACCCGACACATACACATGCATATTAGACTGTTTTGCATTAAAATAAAGATGGTGACTGCTGTTTGTTTCTGTTGCTGCAGTTTGTTTTTAAAATCAGACAAAACAGAAAGAAAGGGTTAAAAAGCTGCTGGAATATGTTTATGCAGGTCCAAAATTACTCAGGTTGGTCTTGGTTGATTTCTGAATTACCGAAACCTTCCTGGGTTTCGGTATTGCATATAAGGTTTTGGTAGATTTCTTGGCTAGTTTCAGTAGTCATAAGGTCTCAGCATTATTACCAAAACCAGTAGGTTTCTGGACTTCTCTGTATGTTTCAGTACTTTAAAGGGGTTCTCGGTAGCTTAGATGTTACCGAAACCTTTTTATCTTCAAGGTTTCAGTTCATCTCAGCATACCATGTGGGTTTCGGTAATGAGTATACCGAAACTATAAGGTTTCGGTACCCCCCCTTGGTGGTTTCGGTACATGCTAAACACACACAACACCCATCTGCACTCATCTTTCTTCTTGTTTTCTTTAATTTCCAGCAATAAAACAAAAGACAATGAATGTTGGACGCTTTCAGGAGTTGGTTTCGGTATTTTCATGCAACTCACATTCACACACAGATACATTTTTCTTTTAATTCAACATTCAAATTAAACCTATAAATTCTAGAGTTCAACAATAAAACTCTAATTTCTAACATGCATTCACTTATTTGATGATGGAAAGATTTTAAGTTTTAATCTTATCCTGGACATTGGTCCAGTACCGGTTTCATGCAAGCAAACATTTATATGATGATTTAAGTTTAAAAATTACATTTGAATCTTGTAGCTCTTGTACTCTTGATCACAAATTTACAATTTCCTTGATGAATTGATGAGATTTCCTTCTTGATTTCTAGAGAGAAGTTGAATGAAAATGAACTGCATGTATGTTTTCTTGAAGTAGAGATGAGCAGGGAAATTAATTTGATAGAAATGAGCACTAAGTCTCATTTTAGGTATTTATAAAATTTCAAGTCTCATTCTTTATAATTTAACCACAAAAATTGCTTTTCTTTTAAATCAACTTAATACATTTATAATTTTGTCCACTTGACTTTTATTAACTAAATAACAATTTATTACTTGTTTTATAAATTTATATTTTAAATCTCATAAAATAATTATCATTTAGCTTATAGTAAACGTTAAGCTTTGTTATTTGTCGTTGATTAAAGTTTAGGTCGTTACAGTATCCTTCCTCCTTCTCCTGGCCTTAATCTTGGGTTCGACCACTGAGGTACCCTTGATTTGTTCTTCTGTAATCAGGCCAAGATTCTTAACTTTTTCTATTAATGTTTTGACATATGCCCTGATAGTCTTAGCAGTTTCAGACTTAGACTGACTCAGGGCAACTGCCAATTCCACCCATTCTCTGTACCCCATTTGAGCAACATCAGTGTGTTCATATGCTTCCAATTCTGGACCTTCAGCACCTACCCTAGTTATTTGAAGCTTTCACTGTTTGCCTTTCTTTGAAATGGGAACAACTTTGACAAATGTTTCCTTGGCAAGTCTTCTGTTGGCAACATCAAAGAATTTCTTCCTTTCCAAGTTGTCAAAGTGTATTTGGGCTCTTGCAAAGGAGGATGCTAGCTTAGACTTGATCACAGAGACCTGAGCACCATGTTCTTTCTCTCATTCTTTCTCAGCCACTGACTCGTTGGCAGCCTCTAGCAGTTTCCTTGGGACATCCAAGGAAGGCATTTTACTCTTGTCTTGCCTCCTTGTATGCAAAGGCCTTTCAGCTTTAGCAGAGGCTTCTTCTCTCTTTAGCCTTTCAATGGATCGAAGCTGTTCTTCTTTGAATTCATAATAGGTCTCCATAAGAACACCCATTTCTTTGGCCCGAGCCTTATCAAATTTTAGTTGAGCAGCTTTGAGGTAGTCAGGGTCCACTGTGGCTTTCCTCTTTCCTTTGGCTGTTGTGGTTATGACAGCTTCAAGTTCTCCTTCCTCTTCTTCTTCAGTTTGCTACAATATTAGATGTCTCCTTCTGCCTGGCCTGTCCCCAGGAATGGATTCCTCCCCCTTAGATGGTGCAGGGTTTGGAGATCCAGCCTGAGTAGGCTGAGCAGCTTCAGTTGATTTGGAGACATCCATAGTAGGACCTGTTTGGGAGACACCTGCTGCTTGTCCCACTGATGCTGATTTCTCCTTAAAGGGAGATGAAGATTTCACCTCCTTAGACGTGGTCTTTGAGGCAGATATCTTCTCCCCATTTGAAGGAGATGGCACAGAGCCTTCAACAATGGGTCTGCCTGAAGAAATGAATTCAGTAGGCTGGGCAGCAGTTTTGGCAGCAGGTTTAGAACCAACAAGGCTATGCACTAAGAAAGACAAGTTGTCCTATACCTCTGCAAGTTGGGTAACACAGGTTTGAAGAGAGGCAGAGTGGGAAGTAGCAAGAGATGACAGCTGAGCAATGGCTTCCCTGTCAGAAGCTGTGAACAGCAAACTTTGAAGCTGTGCAAGATTTAGTTCAAGAGAATCTTGCATATCATCAAGGTTTGATGACACAGAATTGGACAGAGAGACCACTAAGGTGTTAAAGCTGGCCAAAGTGGAAGGGAGAGTATTTTTATAAGTGTCAAGGAGAGCTGACAGCTATTGGGAAAGAGCTGCCAGGGAGGACACAGAGTCCTGTTGGGTAGAAAGAATTGTTGAGAGGGTAGTGAAGAGTGTTTGCAGCTGTGCAGTGAATGCAAGCAGCTGAGAGGATTGATCAGTTTGGGGAGCAGGGGTTGGAAAGGAAGTCTTAAATGAATAAAGGAACCCCTTAAGTTGAGAAGACACAGAGTCTGAGATAATAGAAGGTAGGAAGGTCATTGAGGTTTTCAAAGAACCAACTTTGTTGGTCAGAAAAGAGAGCTGGTCCTTCAAAGGAAGATATTTGGGAGATGGAGGAGTATGTGTGGATTGTTTGGATTGGGTAGAGGGTGAAGAATGTGAATGTGATGAGGAAGAGGCAGGGGTTTGTGGATTAGTAGGGGAAGGTAGGGAGACTTTGGATAGTAATTCCATAGCCTGGGCATATGTGAGATGGCCCAGCTTGGAAGGGTCAAGGGAACCTTCAACAGTGGCTATATCTGCATCAATAGGTGAAGTGGTAGGAGTTGGTGGTCTTTCAGATGCTGCTTGTGTTGTAGCACCTTCATTAAGACCTGGGATGGTTCCCTCAGTAGTACCTTGGTTTGCAGGTACCTCTTCATAGGGAGAGGGGATGTGATTTCAACATCATTAGTGGTGAAACCTGATGATGGAATTTGCATTTGGGGAGCAGCCTCACCAGAGGAATGGTCCATTCCCTCAGGTTCATCAGCTTGGGATGAGGGACCTTTAATAGCTATTGGGTGAACAACAGCTGCAGCATCAGGAGCAGATGTTTGAGGCTGATCTGCTGGATGGTCTGTTCCAGCAGCTTTGGCACCTCGTGCAGACTTAGTTGGTGTAAGAGAAGTATGAAGTGGAGACTGTGTGGACTCAGTATGGAGTGGAGTGAACTCTTGTCTTTCAATATCCTCAGCCTGTTGGGAGGCTGGGATAGTGAATGTGGTAGTATCCTTTTGTACAACTGGTTCCTATTGGGAGGAACCAGAGGGTCTAGGCTGACTCTGGGTTGACTCTTGTTGGAGTGAAGCCTGCTCCAAATGTGCTGGACTTTCTCCCAAAATAGGAGAAGCAACAGGGGTTGCTTCTTTTTCAATTGACTCCTGTTGGGAGGGGTCAGAGGAGCTAGTGTGGGATGATGGTTTCTTTTTGGCTAAGGATTTATGTCTGTTGTATGATTTGAGGGATGAAGTGGAGGATGAATGTTGTGGAGAAGTGATGAGGGGTTTCGTTTGGACTGGAGGTGAGACTGGGTCAGAAACAGGAGGGTTATCTTATTCCATGGTCTCAGGTGCCACAGAGGCACCAACCACAAAGGCTTCAGGTTCAACAGATGAACGAGGGTGAGAAGTCTGCTCCCCCTCAACCACTGAGGCGGATGGGGCAGACTTTGACTTAACTGTTTTAGCCTTCTTGAGGACATGCTCAACTTCAGTCGATTCCAGGACCCTTTTTATCACCTTGGGCCTGGATTTGGATTTTCTCTTGGGAGCAGCCACTGGATCCACCCTCACAATAGAGGGGCCTTCCACCAAACTAAGTAACCTCCTCATTGGAGTAGATATAGGAGACTCTTTGTCGAGTACTGGAGTATAAAAGACTCTATTCCCAATGACAGGGAATGCAACAGTAGTTAACAAAGGTTGAAAGTTGTAGAGATGCTCACCACAGACATGTTTGAATATGAGACTTAGAAACCTTGGGTATCTTACAGCAGTAGGGCGATGTTCTTGCTGCACCAAGTTCCTCAAATTGACGAAAATCCATCTGGCTGTAACATCCCTATTTTTAATAATTTGTAATTTACCATTTAAGACTCAATTTAATGCATTGATGGAGTTATTATTTCAATTTCGATCACAAATTTAAAAATGAGAAAAGATGAGGAAAAATTCTCATCGTTGTTTTTTTGAGCAAGCAAACAATAAGGAACCAACATTGGTTAGAATACCAACAACGATCAAAGAATTTTAAAAATGAGAAATGATGAGGAGAAATCCTCATGGTAGTTTTCTAAGCAAGCATAGCCATGAGAAACCGATCCGGACACTTAAAATCGGTTAAATAATAAAAATACGAAGTTGAGGGGTGTAATGTGCAAATAGGTCATAATGTTAAATAAAAGAAGGAAAGTCCTTCCATTTTTCAAAATCTCACTCTCTCTCTACTCTCTCGATCTCTCTCTTTCTCACTCTAAAAACCCACACATTCATCATCAAGAATCCGAGATTTGTTGGATACAAGTGCTAAAAATCTGAAAACAAGCTAATTGGAAGGAACTATAATCAATACAACAAATGAATTAAGGTAAAAATCATTCTATATTTTGAATTTTGATGTCTTGGGTTCGGTTTTCATAAAAAACCGAATCAAAGGATTTAAGTTGCAAAAGTTAATGCATGATAAATGTTATTGTTGCAATGTTAAAATCGAGTAGTAGTGATGCAATGTACCAAATTTCAGGTTCTAATTCCATTTCTAAGTATGATTTTTGAAGTTGGTGTGTGTTTTAGTGTGTGTTCATCGACTTGATGAAAAATGGACACAAATATGGAATATTTTGGTACATAACGACATGTTATAAGTTGAAAGAGTGTATTTAAGTTCATATCCGTAATTTTAGATACAAAAACATGTAAAAATGGTCTAAAGTATTTCTTGGAAAATGTTGGAAAAATAATTAAGTATGAACTCAGACCTGATGAACTCGGTTCGGTCCATCCAAATTCGGGTTCATCCCAATCCGGACCTTCATCCCAATTCGGACCCCTTCCCTAATTCGGACCAACACTCACTTCGGAGTCCTACCTCAACCGATTCTGGACCTCAACCAAATCTGGATCACCCCTATTTCGGACCATTTGTATTTCTGACCATCTGAATTCGGATGTGGTCCGAATTCAGTACAATTACACTTAATTTTCAGAATTTAAGTTTTAAATAATTACTGAAATTAAATCACTATTACACTGACTTGACAGATCATTGTGGTGTTATCAAACACACATTGATTTAGAGACAAATCACACTGTGCAAACCACTGTGAGTAATAGATTATCATTCTAACATTTATTGTCTTTGCATTCACGTTTTACATATTCAATGGCATGTTTACATTGTTCATATACATCAATTGGCACTCATGAATGATTTGTTGTTATGATGCACACTTGTACTTGACATGTAACACACATGTAGCCAGCGTTCGTTCGAAAGTGCATCTATTTACATCATGCTTGCACAGCATGATCATTACTTCACAATCTGATGCGACCTGGACTGGGGCTGACATCAGGCTACTGTAGGGGACTGATCATCCCACTCGTTATCGTGGTCAGGTTCGGCACATCCCCGATTAGCATTTGAACTGCCAACCCCATGCTTGCACTGCACGGTTTTTCCCATACTATGAGGCTTACACTGCCTGTTTTCACACTATGCTTGTAAAGAAATACTTGTTGAATGTATAATCTGTTATCTCAGTAAGCAAATTAGCCTACTGTTGACTCACAATGTTTTCAGGCAAAGGCAAAGGTGTAGCTGGACCTTCTACTTAAGAAAATTTCAATTCAATATCCTGGAGACTCTAGAAGCTATTGGTACATAAATGTTTGTAGCTTTGGACTGGGATTTGTTACTCTTAAAACCCTATATGATGTTGTAATAGTTAGACTTAATCACCGTAGACATGTACTTTTATTGCTTTAGTGTGGAACTGCTTAAATCTGAATTAAGCATCAATTTTAATTATCATGTTAATCATTGAGTTGTGTGTTGATCCTGGTGATTCCAAATATTATACTATCAAAATATGAGGACGTCACAGTTTGGTATCAAAGCATTAGTTTGAGGTTTCAAGTCCGCGAGGACATGGACTCAAACTTAGGTTATGATATTAGAATGAACTTCTAGGAAATGATCCGAACTAAGATAGGATTGACATGCACACGGGGACTAATAAAGGGTAATTGTAAACACTTAGGACTTA
Source organism: Centrapalus pauciflorus (assembly GCA_020465985.1). Classification (NCBI taxonomy): domain Eukaryota; kingdom Viridiplantae; phylum Streptophyta; class Magnoliopsida; order Asterales; family Asteraceae; genus Centrapalus; species Centrapalus pauciflorus. Next base: position 59,689 of record JAANYP010009619.1, read on the forward strand.
CAAATAAATGTTCTAAATATAAATTGTATATTTCAGAACATGTCAGGAGACGATATGACTCATCAACAGATGTTCTAGATGATGCAAGCTCTCATGGAACAGAACAATGAACTACAATCCAAAAGAATGGCTGAGCAGGCTCAGACATTTTCCGACCAATTAAGGGACAGAGATGAGGCCGAAGCCAAGAGAAAGGCTGATAAAAGAAAGAACAAAGTGCAACAACAGGCTGATCAAGAGGAAAGACAAGGAGACACTGGGTCTTCTAACAAGTCAAGGGGTTGTAGGTTTAAGGACTTCAAAAGTAACAGGGCTGTTACTTTTGATGGAACTGGAGATGCCGTCACGGCACTGGAGTGGATCACCACCACCGAACGAACTTTCAGAATCAGCGACTGCGACGAAATGGACATGGTCCGGTTTGCAACTGCAATGTTTTCAAAGGACGCAGTGATGTGGTGGGATGCTATGACTAATGTGTTGACAATGGAGGTAGTGTCACACATGTCCTGGAACGAATTCAAGGAAGTGTTTTCTCAGCAGTACTGTCCTGCCGATGAGAAACGACGTCTCGAGGCAAAATTTTTGAATCTAACACAAGGAACAAAGACAGTTACACAATATGCCGTCGAGTTCACCCGTCTAAGTCTGTTTGCACCCCCATCAAGTTGATACAGAAGAGAGAAAGATAGCCCGGTTTGAGGCCGGTTTAGATTATGAGATTCACCGAACCATGAGTGGGGTTCGGTATACAACATTTACTAGTTTGCTGGAGGCTGCTCGAAATGTGGAGCAGATCGTTTTGTTATCTGGGTATGTCATCGGTTCAACCGCCACAACACCGACTCAACTGTCGCCGCCAAAAAGGCAGCGGGAGTCTGGATCAGCCCGATCCTCTCCTTAATCTAACCAACCATCTTCTTCTCCTAAGAAGGGAAAGGCCTTTTCGGCCAACTCTGAAATGAGAAACTGCAGGAGGTGCAGGAAAATGCACTCTGGAGAGTGCAAGACTCAAGACATGTATTGCTTCTGTTGTGGGCAGAAGGGACCATCACTGGGAGCATTGTCCTCGAAAAGATGATGCATGCTACAACTGCCACAAACTTGGCCATTTTTCAAGGGACTGCCCGAAACCCTCACGAGATCAGAGTGTTCAACAATGAACGACAAGATCTTCTACAGCTTCCACTGCTCGCAGGGATCAATCTCAAAGGGCTCCAACAAGGGCATTCCAAATCACTGCAGAAGAAGCAAAAGATGACTTGGAGGTGGTCACTGGTACGTTCTTTGTAGATTCAATTCCCACACGCATACTGTTTGATTCTAGAGCCAACCGTTCGTTTGTCTCCACTTCATTTGCTTGTCAATTTAATATGCCTACTTCCAAACTACAATTCGTGCTTGATATTGCAACTGCTAGTAACATGTGAGTTAAGGCGGACAAAGTATATAGGAACTGCACATTACTTGTAGAGGATGTAGTGTTCAACATAGACTTAATTCCCATGGAGTTAGGAGAGTTCAATGTCATAGTAGGTATGGACTGGTTGGTTCACAATGAGGCCCAAATTGTTTGCAAGAAAATGATGATTAAGATCACCACTCCTGAGGGCCGATACATTTGCATATATGGTGACAGACACAAAGGCGACTTATGCCTCATTTCAATCGCAAAAGCCCGAAAGCACGTTGCTAAGGGTTGTTCAACTTATTTAGCCTACACTGTCGATGCAAAGGATGAAGTTCAGTCTCTCTCTGCCATTCCTGTTGTTTCTGAGTTTCCAGATGTCTTTCCAGAAGATGTCTTGGGATTGCCACCTGATCGTCAAGTGGAATTCCATATCGATCTCATTCCCGGAGTTGCTCCAATAGCAAAGGCTCCATATCGCTTAGCTCCTGCAGAAATGCAGAAAATAATGAAACAGTTACAGGTGCTACTTGATCAAGGTTTTATCCGTCCAAGCTCATCTCCTTGGGGCGCTCCTGTTCTGTTTGTCAAGAAGAAATATGGCACATTGCGTATGTGCATCGACTACAGAGAACTCAATAAAGTCACAATTAATAACAAGTACCCGTTGCCCCGTATTGATGATCTCTTCGACTAGTTACAAGGCGCAAGTTACTTTTCGAAGATTGATCTTCGTTCGGGTTATCATCAACTTAAAGTGCATCCAGACGACATTCCTAAAACGGATTTCAGAACTCGTTATGGACACTACGAGTTTTTGGTAATGCTGTTCGGTCTTACGAATGTGCCGGCTGCTTTCATGGACCTCATGAACCGAGTCTGCCGGCCAATGTAACATCCCTAATTTTAAGTACATGTAATTTATGATTTTAAGGACTCAATCATCGTATTAATGGATGATTATATCAATTTAAGCTAATTTTGATTATAATACCGGTTTAAAAAAGAAAATACGAAGTTGAGGGGTATAATGTGCAAAAAGGTAAAAGTGACAAATAAAAGATGGTTAGTCTTTGATTTTCAACAATCTCACTCTCTGTCTACTCTCTCGAATCTCTCTCCCTCTCTCACTAAAACCCACGGGTTTTAACAAAATCACCCAAGAAATCATCGAATTGAAGTGCAAAAATCTGGAATCAAGTTGCAAATTAGGAGCTATAACAATTGCAAGCATCAAATCAAGGTAACAATTGCTCAAATTTACGGATTCTTGAAGTTTTGGTTCGGTTTTTGGTGAAAACCGAATCAAAAGATTCTGGTTCTAGATGTTAATGCATGTTGGAAATTTTTGTTACAATGTTAAAATCGAGTGATGTTAATGTAGTATACCAAATTCCAGAATCAGATTTGAAGTCTAAGTATGATTTTGAATTAAGTGTGTGTTTTAGTGTGTGTGTTCATCGAGACTTGATGAAAATGGACAGAAAAACGGAATATTTTGGTACATAGTGTTATGTTATAAGTTGAAATAGTGTATTTAAGTTCATATTTACAAGTTTAGATACTGAAACATGCAAAAATAGTCAGATAGTATATTCTGTAAAAAGTTAGAAAATAAATAATTATGAACTCGGATCTGATGAACTCGGTCCAGATCCATCTGAGTTCGGACCCGTACCCCAATTCGGACCAACACTGACTTCGGACCACCCCATTTCGGAGCAATGACTCAATTCGGACCCTGCCAAATTCGGACCATACACAATTCGGACCCTTACCTATTTCGGACCATCACCTAATTCGGATCACCTATTTCGGACCATCCGAATTCGGATGTGGTCCGAATTCAGATCCAATTATATTTAGTATTCAGAAATTAAGTTTTAAGCAATTACTGACATAACTTCACTATTACACTTACTTGACAGATCATTGTGGTGTTATCGAACACACATTGATTCAGAGACAAATCACACTGTACCAACCACTGTGAGTAATAGATTATCATTCTAACATTTATTGTCTTTGCATTCACGTTTACATATTCAATGGCATGTTCACATTGTTCATATACATCATTTGGCACTCATGAATGATTTGTTGTTATGATGCACACTTGTACTTGACATGTAACACACATGTAGCCAGCGTTCATTTGAAAGTGCATCTATTTACATAATGCTTGCACTGCAGGATCATAACTTCACAATCTGATGCGACCTGGACTGGGGCTGACAACAGGCCACTGTCGGGGACTGATCATCCCACTCGTTATCCTGGTCAGGTTCGGCACATCCCCGATCAGCATTTGAACTGCCAATCCCATAGTTGCATTGCATGGTTTCACACATACTATGGGGCTTTCACTGCCAGATTACACACAATGCTTGTAAAGAAATATTTGTTGAATGCATAATATCTCACTAAGAAAATTAGCTTACTGTTGACTCATAATGTTTTCAAGCAAAGGCAAAGGTGTAGCCGGACCTTCTACCTAAGAAAATTCCAATTCAATATCCCGGAGACTTAGAAGCTATTGGTACACAGATGTTGTAGCTTTGGGCTGGGATTTGTTACTTTTAAAACAATTATGTTGATGTAATAGTTAGACTTAATCACTGTAGACACTTATATTTATTGCTTTAGTGTGGAACTGCTTAAATCTATTTAAGTATTCAATTTTAAGTATCATGTTATTCGTTGGGTTGTTGTTGATCCTGGTGATTCCATTTATACTATCAATATACGAGGACGTCACAGCCAATGCTCGGCAAATCTGTCATCGTGTTCATCGATGACATTCTTATCTATTCAAAGACCAAAGAGGATCATGCAACACATCTAAGAGAATTGCTAGAGTTGCTGCGTAAAGAGCGACTTTATGCCAAATTCTCGAAATGTGAATTCTGGTTGAGGCAGGTATGTCTCAACATTCCAAACAATTTCATCATCCTTATACTCACTTATGAACTTTTTGTTAACTTGTTCCTTCTAAACATACAATTCAGATACAATTCTTGGGGCACGTGATATCTGGTGCTGGGATTGCTGTTGATCCTGCAAAGATCGAGGCTATCCAAAACTGGGAATCACCTCGCAAGGCCTCCGAGATTCGCAGTTTTCTGGGATTGGCCGGTTATTACCGCCGATTCATCAAAAACTTCTCCAAAATCATCGTTCGCCTTACCAAGTTGACTCGCAAGAACACAACTTTCTTTTGGAAAGAAGAACAACAAACGACTTTTGACAAATTAAAGAAGTTACTAAGTGAAACACCAGTATTAGCCCTGCCTGAAGGGAACGAGGACTTTGTTGTCTATGCAGATGCATCAGGCATGGGTTTGGGAGCGGTATTAATGCAAAGAGGAAATGTCATAGCATATGCTTCCAGACAGCTCAAACCGCACGAAAAAGATTACTCCACTCACGACTTGGAGTTAACTGCTGTGACTTTCGCTCTCAAACTTTGGAGGCATTACTTGTATGGAACCAAATGTCAGCTCTACACCGATCACAAAATTTTGAAGTATATATTCAGTCAGAAGGACTTGAATATGAGGCAGAGAAGGTCAATGGAGTTGATCAAAGATTACGATTGTGAAATTCTCTACCATCCCGGAAAAGCCAACGTAGTGGCTGATGCTCTCAGTAGAAAGGCTTACTGCAAGGTGTATTGTTATGCCTTGACTTCCACAATGCTGACGTCAACCAATATCGATGATGTAAGAGCTGCTCAACTGCAGGCTCTAAAATAGGAAAATGTAAAGGATGAAAATATTAGAATTCAACTGCCATTAATGCAAGATGATGGAACTAGACTCAAAGGTATTTACGACAGAATATGGGTTCCTAAGTTCGGGAACATGCGAGAAGTAATTCTTGAAGAAGCTCACTAATCTAAGTTCTCAATTCATCCTGGTAGCACGAAAATGTACAATGACATGAAAGCAGATTTCTGGTGGCCAGGACTGAAAAGAGACGTCGGTCAATACGTAGAGAAGTGCAGAACTTGTAAATTGGTCAAAGCAGACACCAGCAACCCTATGGTAGTATGCAACCTCTTCCTATCCCAGAATGGAAGTGGAATCATATTACTATGGACTTCATAACAAAGCTACCCAAGACACGTCGTCAACATGATGACATTTGGGTCATTGTTGACCGATTAACAAAATCTGCTCACTTCATTCCTATTCAAGAAACCTACTCACTGGACCGTCTTGCCTAAATCTACATGAATGAAATCGTCATCAGGCATGGTCTGCCTAAGTCTATTGTCTCTGACCGAGATAGTAGATCTACTTCCAATTTCTGGGCGGCTCTGCAAAACAGTCTTGGTACTCGTATCGCAATGAGTACTGCTTACAAACCTCAATCTGACAGGCAAAGTGAAAGAACTATTCTGACTCTGGAAGACATGCTCAGAGCCTGTGTCATGGATTTGGGTGGTAACTGGGACAATCACCTCCCATTGGTTGAATTCTCCTACAACAATAGTTACCATTCAACCATCAAAGTGGCACCGTTCGAGTTCCTGTACGGAAGGAGATGTAGGACTCCAACTTGTTGAAATCAGTCCTACCCCTTGGACTTACCAGACGAGCTAGCAGGTGTTCACCCGGTCTTTCATGTTGGATACTTAAGAAAGAGTCTGGTGCCCGAAATGGAACCATGGACTGATCATTCAGAGTTAAAAGTTGATGAACGGTTAAGGTTTGTTGATGAGCCGGAGTGCATTTTGGAAACAAAAGTCAAGAAACTACAGAACAAAGAGATCAAGATGGTGCTGGGCAAATGGAAGCATCATAGGGGAGCTAACCACACTTGGGAATCGGAAGACATGAAGACTAAGTACCCAAGTCTGTTTGGCGCAGCATGACTTCGTGGACAAAGTTTAGGCATGGTGGAGCCCATGCTGTAACATCCCTATTTTTAATCATTTGTAATTTACCATTTAAGACTCCATTTAATGCATTGATGGAGTTACTATTTCAATTTCGATCATAAATTTAAAAATGAGAAAAGATGAGGAAAAAATCCTCATCGTTGTTTTTTTGAGCAAGCAAACAATAAGGAACCAACGTTGATTAGAATACCAGCAACGGTCAAAGAATTTTTAAAATTAGAAATGATGAGGAGAAATCCTTATGGTAGTTTTCTGAGCAAGCATAGCCATGAGAAACCGATCCGGACACTTAAAATCGGTTAAATAAGAAAAATACGAAGTTGAGGGGTGTAATATGCAAATAGGTCATAATGTCAAATAAAAGAAGGAAAGTCCTTCCATTTTTCAAAATCTCACTCTCTCTCTACTCTCTCGATCTCTCTCTAAAAACCCACACTTTCATCATCAAGAATCCAATATTTGTTGGATTCAAGTGCTAGAAATCTGAAAACAAGCTAATTGGAAGGAACTATAATCAATACAACAAAAAAATTGAGGTAATATTCTATATTTAGAATTTTGATGTCTTGGGTTTGGTTTTCATAAAAAACAAAATCAAAGGATTTAAGTTGCAAAAGTTAATGCATGTTAAATGTTATTGTTGCAATGTTAAAATCGAGTAGTAGTGATGCAATGTACCAATTTTCAGGTTCTAATCTCATTTCTAAGTATGATTTTTGAAGTTGGTGTGTGTTTTAGTGTGTGTTCATCGACTTTATGAAAAATGGACACAAATATGGAATATTTTGGTACATAAGGACATGTTATATGTTGAAAGAGTGTATTTAAGTTCATATCTGTAATTTTAGATACACAAACATGTAAAAATGGTCAAAAGTATTTCCTGGAAAATGTTGGAAAAATATTTAAGTATGAACTCGGACCTGATGAACTCGGTTCGGTCCATCCGAATTCTGGTTCATCCCAATCCGGACCTTCATCCCAATTCGGAACCCTTCCCTAATTCGGACCAACACTCAATTCGGACCCCTACCCAACCGATTCCGGACCTCAACCCAATCCGGATCACCCCTATTTCGGACCATTCATATTTCGGACCATCCGAATTCGGATGTGGTCCGAATTCAGTACAATTACACTTAATTTTCAGAATTTAAGTTTTAAATGGTTACTGATATTAAATCACTATTACACTCACTTGACAGATCATTGTGGTGTTATCAAACACACATTGATTCAGAGACAAATCACACTGTGCAACTCACTGTGAGTAATAGATGATCATTCTAACATTTATTGTCTTTGAAGTCACGTTTTACATATTAAATGGCATGTTCACATTGTTCATATAAATCAATTGGCACTCATAAATGATTTGTTGTTATGATGCACACTCGTACTTGACATGTAACACACATGTAGCCAGCGTTCGTTTGAAAGTGCATCTATTTACATCGTGCTTGCACAGCATGATCATTACTTCACAATCTGATGCGACCTGGACTGGGGCTGACAGCAGGCCACTGTCGAGGACTGATCATCCCACTCGTTATCCTGGTCAGGTTCGGCACATCCCCGATCAACATTTGAACTGCCAACCCCATGCTTGCACTGCATGGTTTTTCACATACTACGAGGCTTTCACTGCCTGTTTTCACACTATGCTTGTAAAGAAATACTTGTTGAATGTATAATCTGTTATCTCAGTAAACAAATTAGCTTACCGTTGACTCACAATGTTTTCAGGCACAGGAAAAGGTGTAGGCGGACCTTCTACTTAAGAAAATTTCAATTCAATATCCTGGAGAGTCTAGAAGCTATTGGTTCACAGGTGTTCGTAGCTTTGGGCTGGGATTTGTTACTTTTAAAACATTATATGATGTTGTAGTAGTTAGACTTAATCACTGTAGACATGTACTTTTATTGCTTTAGTGTGGAACTGCTTGAATCTGAATTAAGCATCAATTTTAATCATCATGTTAATCATTGGGTTGTCTGTTGATCCTGGTGATTCCAAATATTATACTATCAAAATATGAGGACGTCACACTGGCCATGTTCAGTGTGGTCCCATCCACAAACTGCAGGACTATTGGAGTTTCATCTCTGCTAAGCTGGTCAAAAGAACCAACTTTGCTGCCAAAAGACATCATCACTGAGGCAAATAAGAAACAGTAAGTGGGTGATAAATCCCTTCTGAACAATGTGGCTCCAACCCTGGGTTCTGCTACACCACAGAAGCGTAGCAGATTGCCCCTCTGATCATTCTCAGGCTGTGGTTTGTCGTATGTGTCAGCAACAGGAAGATGAATGACTTCCCTGAGAAGAGCAGTGGCTATCTCAATGGTCTGAGTCCCATTGAGGATGGTTCCCCTGATGGTTTTGGTTGATGCATCATAAGCACAAGTGTACCAAAACTCGTACACCATCTCTTGGTATTGGACACCAGGAGAGGCAGTCATAGCATAATGCAGGGGGTGAACTTGTAGAAACTTCACCATTTTTTCATAACCCATTCCCACATAGTTTTTGGGAATGGTTAGGTTGGATATATAGTTAGTGGGTTTCAGAGTGAGCATCATGGTGACTGAAGGATGTTTTTCGACATCATCACCAACGAAAACTGAAAGCAGGGGGTTGTTTTGGTGAGCCTTTTGAGAGTATTGGAATGAAGGATGCTGAACACTTAGTCGATTTAGGGTTTTTTAGGTAGTTATGGAAGCAGTTGAGAAGAAGAAGAAGATGAAACAATGAATGAGGTATTTATAGGATTTGAATGTGAGTGAGTAGGAGAGAGAAAGATTTGGGCGGTTGATTTGAAATGTTCTTTAACGGAAAACAGAACAGTTTGCCATGTCAGAACGATTGTCAGACCACTTGAACCTTTTTAACTACTAAAACACGTTAACAAACATTATCCTCATGTAATTAAGTTAAATAAATACAAAAATTAAGTAACTTAATTATGAAGAAAGGTAATCAAAACTGATGATCTAAGCTGTTGTTCAAACTTGTGATGAGCAGGTTTCATCATAAACTGATCATTCCCAAGCTGTTCATTCAACCTGTGCAGCTAGATGAGAACAAGATTCTGTTCAATAGCTGATCAGGTTACAAGACAATGTCTTGTATGACAGATTGAGAGAGTGAGCAAGTTGGAGGTTTGGACAACAGAACAAGTTTGAAGTTAAAACATATTTTGTCAAGCCTGTTAAACGTCCAAGCTGTCCAAGTTTTTAGAAATTTGCTAAGTATAGAACACGCAGAGCCTGTTCTCTCTAGGTTGTTCTGAGAAATTTGAACAGTTTGAAACATGCGATCTCTTAAAGCATCAATGACACTTAGTCACTTTTATTTAACATGCCAAACTTGCTTACAATGTAATTAAACCTGTTTTCATCAAGAGACTTGGTGAAAATGTCTGCAAGCTCTTCATCTGTGGAAATAAAACTTACTTTCACATTACCTTTCTGAATGTTATCTCTGATAAAGTGATGCCTGACTTCTATATGCTTTGTTCTGGAATGAAAGACTGGATTGTTGGAAATGGCTATGGCATTTGTATTATCACACAGAATAGGAGTTTTCCTATATACAAGTCCATAATCCTCAAGCTGATGCTGCATCCATAGAATCTGCCCACAACAGCTTCGAACAGCAATGTACTCAGCTTTAACAGTAGAATTTGAAACTGAGTTCTGCTTCTTGCTACACCAACTGATCAACTTTCCACCAAGGAGTTGACATCCACCTATTGTGCTTTTTCTGTCTATCCTGCATCCTGCAAAATCAGAATCTGAATATCCAATTAGCTCAAGGCTGGAGTCTTTGGGATACCAAAGACCCAAACTTGGTGTACCCTTTAGGTATATGAAGAATTTTTTTTACAGCAGCTAGATGTGATTCCTTAGGATCAGCTTGAAACCTACATAAACAGGTAGCAAACATAATATCTGGTCTACTAGCAGTTAAGTATAGCAAGCTCCCAAGCATGCCTCTGTAAGCTGATACTGAAACATCTTTGCCACTGGCATCAACATCCAATTTTACATTGGTTGCCATTGGGGTTTTGATGGGAGAATTTTTGATCAAATTTAAACTTTTTCAAAAGATCTAAGGTATACTTTCTTTGATTAATGAAAATTCCATTTGAGGTTTGTTCACCCATCATACTCATTTCATATTTTGATTTCATGAGTAGTGAAAAATTCTTGCACAACTGCTCATTAGTAAATCCATTATGTCATCCACATAAATTTGAACAAGCGTAATATCAGACTTCACCTTCTTTATGAACAATGTGGTATCCACTTTACCTCTGGAGTAGCCATTGCTCATAAGGAAATCAGTAAGAGTGTCATACCAGGCTCTAGGGGCTTGTTTTAGACCATAGAGGGCATTGTCCAACTTATATACAAAACCTGGGTGTTGTTCATTTTCAAAACCTGGAGGCTGCTTGACATATACTTCTTCTTGCAGCTTGCCATTAAAAAATGCTCTCTTCACATCCATTTGAAATACCTTCATGCTCTTGTGGGCAACATAGGCTAGAAACAAACAAAGTGCTTCTAACTTGGCCACTGGAGCATATGTTTCATCATAGTCTATCCCTTCTTCTTGTCTATAGCCCTGAGCAACCAGTCTTGCCTTATTTCTAATGACATGACCTTGCTCATCCATCTTATTCTTGAAAACCCACTTGGTGCCAATTATGGTTTTGCCTTTAGGAACAGGGACCAACTTCGAATTGGCATCTTTTAAAGCATCATCCACTTTCTTTGGCTCTATCAAGGACACAAAGCTCGAAAACATACAAAAGTTTCCTAAGCTGTCCCATCTTGTTTGTACCCCTTTGTTGATGTCACCAATTATTTGATTGTTGGGGTGACACCTGATCCACTTAGGATCATGTTTTAATGAAGATTCTTCTGCATCATTTTCATTTCCAACAGGTCCTGTAGAACAGCTTTCAAGATTTTCAGACACACTATTATCTTGAGCTTGTTCTCCTGTTGAACATGAATCTCTATTGTTGAACACATCAGCAGAGGATTTAGGGAAATCAACATTGATTGGTTCTGGACATGGTGTATTAATTATGTTAGTACACTTATTCACACAGGGTGTATCAACATAGTCATCGTCATGTCCATTGTGATTAACAGGTTCCACTCTGGTTGAAGTGGAAGCTTTTGAGTCCTTTTCTTCATTGATGGAATGCATGAGATCATCAAAGCTGAACTCTCCTGAAACTGATTCAGGAACAACTTTGGTGGGAGCACTCCTAGACTCTTCAAAGGTGACATTGATAGATTCATCTATCACCTTTCTTTTGTAGTTGTATACTTTGTAGGCTTTAGAGATAGTAGAATATCCAACAAACACACCTTCATCAGCTTTGGGTTTAAATTAAAGCCAGCTGATCCCTCTGATTCAGAATGAAGCAGGGACATCCAAACACATGGAAATAACTAATATTTTGGCCTTCTCCCTTTGATTAACTCATAGGAAGTCTTGTTGAACCTGTTCACCACTAAGGATCTGTTTTGAGTGAAGAAGGCCCTTCAGCCCAAAATGATGAAGGCAAACCTGATGCACACAACATGGTTTTGGCAACTTCAATGAGAAATCTGTTTCTCCTTTCAGCAACTCCATTTTGTTTTGGAGTTCTTACAGCTGAAAAGTTTTATGAGATCCCTCTTTCTTCACAGAAGTCCTCAAGAGTACTGTTTCTGAATTCAGTACCATGATCACTTCTAAGCTGCTTAACTTGAGCAGAGTTCAACACTTCCATCTTTTTGATAAATCCAATAATTTCTCTAGCAGCCTCTCCTTTGGTCTTCAGAAAGATCACCCATGTAAACCTGGAGAACTCATCAACCATTACTAGAGTGTATCTTCTACCTCCTAGACTTGGGACACTGACAGGTCCAAACAAGTCCATGTGGATTAAGAAGAGAGGAGTATCAATAGAAAAATTATGCTTGGATTTAAAAGAAGTTTTTCTCTTCTTGCCTTTCTCTCAAGCTGTGCAGAGTTTGTCCTTAATAAAAGTTATAGAAGGCAAACCTGTTATTAACTCTTTCTTACAGAGTTTGATGATATTCTTGAAGTTCGGGTGTGATAGCCTTTTGTGCCATAACGAGTTTAGATCTGCATTGCTTCTTGTGATAAAGCAGGTTTCAGTTGTGGGATCAGCAGATTGCATGTCGACAACATATACACCTTTCTTCCTTTGTACACACAACACGACTTTGCCTTGGAAGTCCAATATGTACCCTAGGTGCTCATCAAAGTTAACCTTGTAGCCAGCATCACACAGTTGACTTATGCTTACAAGATTGTGTTTTAGCCTAGACACATAGGCTACTCTTTTGAATATAGCAGCACCAGCTTGAAGGGTTCCATATCCCTCTGTGGATCCTTGAACATTATCTCCAAAGGTGACTTTTGGCCCTTTTTCAAGCCTGAGATCACTCAGCAAGTCCTTGCAACCTGTCATGTGGCCTGAGCAGCCACTGTCCAAGTACCAAACCTGGGATGGTTGTTTAACCTGCAGAGTGTATTGGGAAAATATTAGTTATTTTTAGGGGAATTCATCATAGGGATGAGTTCTCCTTCTTCATCAACATTTGTTGATGGACCAGTGAGATCAACACTAATATTTTCTATTCTGATTGTATCAGCTTGGATACTATCCTCATTGACCATGTTACTTCCAACACTGCTGGTTTTTGCAATGTTGGAACTAGCAGTATCAGCAGGCCTCATGTCCTCAGTTTCAGGACAGTCTTTGGCCATATTTGTCTTCTTCCCATATTTATAGCATTTTCTCTTTTTAGACTTTTTGGAAGAAGTACTTCCAGAAACACATTCTGGAACATTTTTGTTGAACTTCTCTATAGGCTTAGTAAACTTACTACTATTTTTAGAAGAATCAACAGTTTGAGTAGAAGGCACAACAACAACAGCTTTACCTGTATCCTCTTTCCTCTTTTTAGGAGGGCAGAGATCAAATATAGGAAGTTTGATTGGCCTTTGTCCATCCACAGGTTTGGGAAACTTATTCCCATCTTTCTCAGGTTGAGCAATGGCTTTGCCTTTGCCTTTACTGAGCTGTGATGGATGTTGCCTATCAACATAATCACTGCTTTTGGTTTTGAAAGACTTACCTCCATTTATAACCAGTTTTTCACTATGATTTAAAAACTTATTTGAAATCATAGCAGATTTACTTTCAACATGAGACTTACCCCTGTTGAAAGCAGGCTGCTTACCTTTTGAAAACCTTTTCTCAAAATGTTCAGCATTAAAAGGATTAACAGGTTTCTTACCATCAGCTTTAGATCCAGAACCTGTCTTGTTGACAGGTTTAGTGTCCAAAACTGCAGTTTGAACTTGTTTTCCCTTCTTTTGCTTGTGTGAACCAGCTGAGCACTTAGCAGACTGATTTGATGGAGAACACATTCCATCATCAGTTTTTAGAACTTTTTCACATAGGTTGTCAGTGTTTTGAGGCCTGACAAACCTATTTGTTGACACTAGCTTACCATTTACTTTCCGAATGAAAGTACTTGGAAGCTCACCGAGAGTGGATAAGTCTTTCTCGAGATTATTTATCTCAACAATTGAAGCTGCTTTATCAAGATCCCCTCCAAGATAGGCTTGGATTTGAGCAGGGATCTGTTGACTGATACAATGATTGACTTTCTGTGCAGTTTGGCACCAGGAGTCAACAATATTCTGAAGCTTGGCATGCTTTATGTCTGTTTCTCTCTTTCCTATTAATAAAATTGAATTGATGTGTTTTAATTCATCAAGTTCAGTTTCCAACTTATGGAAGCTGTTCAGTTTACTAGTTTTTATTTCAAGATCAATTTTTAGCTTGGAGATCTCAGACAGCAAAGCATTATGCTTTTCAATAGCAGCTTTTAAATCAACAAGTAAATATTCAAACATTTTAACTTTTTCATCAGAACTGTAATCCATAAAATTTTGTACCTTATACATCATTGTTAGGTTCCAGTTCTCCAAGCTGCTTAGAGCCTCGGCTTCAGCCAGGTCTTGTTTGAAATTGCTTGTTGATGAGACATCAGTGTTGGCCATCAGACAAATGTAATCTTCTTTATCTGATGATGAATCAGATTCCTCCCTGTCACATGTCTTAGCCATGAGTCCTTTTTGCTTGTTGGAAGCCACTGAGTCCTCCAACTTTCTTAGCTTAGCCATGGCCATTAGGTACTTAACCCTGTAGCCATCGTCCTTATTTTTCTTGTATGGTTTGGATGTTGAGCCAACAGATTTAGACACACAGTCACCAGCTATATGGCCTGTTTTGCCACATTTAAAGCACTCAGCCTTAGTTTTGTCAAATGCTTTCTTTTTGATGGCACCTGACTTCTTTTGCAGCATTTTTCCACCAAACCTCTTCTTATTGAATTTTTTTGACTAGCATTGCAATCATTTTCTCATCATCAAATTCAGTAAGATCTTCACAGTCTTCTTCCTCAGACAATTCTTCCATTTCATCATCAGCCTGTTGATCAGCTTGTGTGAACACATCCCACACCTGACCAGCATGTTGTCTCATGCTGGCCACTAAGGCAACACCACTTTTGGACATCTCCAAGGAATTTCTTTTCTGTTGCCTTGATTGTTCATCATTTAGTAAGGACCCATACATATTTACAAGATCCATACCTTTGATGGTGCCTGAGTTTCTTAGGATAGTAGAGAAATAGTTCCATTCCTCAGGCAGAATGTCCAAAAACTTGTTTACCAGAGTTAAGCTGTCCTTGGTGATCCTAATAGCTTTGAGATCATTGATTAGAACAGTGAATCTAGTATAGGTTTCGGTGAGAGACTCCTTTGGCATTGCAAAGAAGAGTTCATACTGTCTAACAAGATTGTTGATGTTGTTATACAGTGTGATAGTCGGACCATCATAGACGGTACACAAAGTATCCCACATCTCCTTTGCAGTCTTCATTTTCTAAATCTGTTTGAACACATCACCAGGAAGAGAAATAACCAGGTTATTCCTGGCCTTTGCATCAAGAGCAACCAACCTTTCGTCTTCATCAGACCATTGAGCTTTTGCCTTTTCAAAGGTTCTGATTTCTGGAACAGCTCCTTCAGCAGCAGGAGTGACCTTCCATTACTATCTCTGGCAGTTGTACATCCAGATTCTCTAAGTAGAGCATCATTCTGCACTTCCAACCATAGAAGTTCTGATGATTGAACTTGGGGGGTTTTTGCCATTGAACCATTATCATAGTAAGAAGAAGAGCTGGCAGCACTATTGTCCATGGGGAAATAGGGAGAATGAGAGATCTAGAGTTAACACACACTCTATCTGCTCTGATACCAGTTGTAGGTCCCAAAAGGTTTTCCTAGTATGTTGCTCTAAGCTGTAGAGGGGGGGGGGGGGGGTAAATACAACTATTTAAAGCTCAACACACTTTTCTTAATGTTTGTGTATATTATTAACAAGTGTTAATTACAAACAAACTTGAACTGCGGAATGGTTAAGCTGAGATGACAAAAATAATAGATGTTTAACTATTCTAAGATACACTTAGACTAGCTACAATGAATACACTCGCTAAGATGAACTCACTGTTTACAAGACAGACAGATGGACAGCTTGAATAAGAACAGCTTGGACACACGTTACTGTTTTAATCAAGTAGACTTGCATTCATGAAAACACACTTCTTTGCACGATCTGAATATCACACTCTTGGTTATCTCACATTCCTTAGAAGCTTCCTTTTATACTCTCACTGAGAATCTCAGTGAAGCTTCATCATTGGACATAGAGATAGTGGGATGTCTTTCCAAAAAGAAAAAAAAAACTTTTCTGCACGTTCTAACAAGGGAGAATTGTCTTTACATTGCAGAATCTTTGTCTTTTCCTTTTTGTCTCTATTGTAGAAGGCTTTAACTAAAAGAGGAATGTCAACTTTCAACCTTTCATCTTCTGTTATAGCCATTTTGATATAAGAAATGGTCTGTCACCCATTTTAAATATCCACTTTGTCTTCATGTAAAAGAACAACGTAGGCAGTCTTTTGCAGCTTTTGTTTTCCACTTTGTCTTCGACTTTATAAACTGATCTTGTAGTCCAAAAAAATACATGAGGACATGGAAACATATTCCATAAAGTGTTTAGCCTATTCATAAAGAACAAGTTCTGTTCACAAAGAACAGAACACTTAGAATTTGTCCAAGTTGCTCAACAGGATAAAGCAGCGTAGACAGTTAATGTCCAGCCTGTTCAACAGAATAGAACAGCTTGGACAATCTGTCTTAGTTGCGACAAATGCAACAGGGTAAACAACTTTGACTAATATTGCAAATCACTTATCAGGTTTCAATAAGGCATTAACAGGCCTTAAATTATACTTTCAAGTGCATCAAACAGGTTTAATCAAAAATCTCCCCCTAAGATGTAGAACAGGTTTGACTGAGGCCTTTTTGTGCCTAACAGAACCAAACCAAACTGAAAATCGTTTTCTAAATCGGTTTGGTTTTATTCAAATTCGATACGGTTTGGTTTTCGGTTTCTTCGAATCCAAACCAAATATTGCACACTCCTAACGTGAGGTGATACCGAAGGCATTGGGTTTTAGAACACATACAATTATAATACATATTTTATTGATAATCAACAATACTTGAGAGATTAATATTTGGTGAAATATGAATTAATTAAAACTTTTACAATATCAGGCAATACATAAAATCGAATACACTGGATATATAAACTTCCTATACATGGTGACAGGTTATGTATAAATTGATTTCCCAGAATTAATGCACTCAGAGAATAATAGAGTACACTCAATCTCTTACACCAAATCATTAGTCAAGACCATGAAGTCAACTACTCATGACCCTAATTAGCAATGAAGGCACACCGGGTAGTCTTGACACTACTAGCTTCATGATCTCCAACTATAAGAAAGTCTGGAGGCTCCCTATGCAATATCTCAAAAACTAGAAAAAATGTAAACAACTAAACGTACATTACAAAGTTGTTTAGTTAGTTGCTAGATCGATGTAAATAACAACAACATATTATTGATGCCATCAATATCATGGAATCCTCTTCACTTTCCAGCCTAGTCGAGTCAAGGTGGAGATCCATGTAATGTTATGTAGTAGTACGTGACAACGTTTATTTTGTTAGAATCAATTTTAGATTGATGAATTAAATAAGTCTAGGGTATATTTTGTAATTATAGCATAGTTGACTTTTGCATATAAATATAAAATTCCTTTTGTAAAAGATAGAGTTCTGATATTCTGCAATTTGTACGATTCTAAATTGTGATTGCACGGATTCTCATAAAGAACTAGGGCTACAGTATTCGTCATTTTCCAATCTTCATTGTAATCATTTTGGTGCAATATAATCATTTGATTCGAGTTTCATTCTTTACAATTCGAGTTGATTCACTTCATTGTTTGAGTTTTATCATTCTTTGATCGAGACTGATCCCGTTCATTTTGAGTTTCATTCATATTTCATTCGAGTTTGATCAACTTAGTATCAAGTTTGATCAATTTTTCAATTTCAATCAATTTCCATTTAAAAGATCATGGAAGATTCCTTTTTTAATCAGTCAAAATGTCCAAAGATGCACTAGCCATGGGGTCGGAAACAAAACCTCTAATTCTGTACAGAGGTGAATATGTTCAATGGTGAGAGAGATTCCTTGAATTCATCAGTTTCCATGACCTGTCTGAAGAAATGCTGAAATCATTAAATGACGGACCAGCTGTTTTCCTTGAGACCATACCTACTGTACCCACCGGCAATCCTCCAATCCTGGAAAGAATAGTAGAGGTAACAAACCTTACGGAAGCACAAAAACGCAGAAACTGGGTGATAAGACTGCTAGAAAGCTCTTGTTGATTTCTATTCCCAATGATATATATGTCAGTCTCAATAATACAAAAACAGCCAAATCCATCTGGGATGAGCTATGTAAATTGTTGAGGGTTTCAGACAAAGCGGCAACTAACAGAGCCCGAAACAGTCTGATGACATTTGAAAACTTCAGAGCAAGAGAAGGAGAATTGCTGGAGAGTACGAATCTGAGGTTTGTCAATCTGGTCAGTGAAATGAAGAGGAATGGTGTGACAAATTCAAATTCAGACATAAATGTCAAATTCCTGAATGTACTGAATCCGGAGTGGGATAAGTACATTGATAATTCAGCAAACCAAAGAGATTGACGACATGGACTTTCACATGGTTTTTGAAAACCTTAACAATTACCAAGAAGTTGTTTTAATGAAGATGTCAGGAAAGAAGAAGGCTGAAAAGGAAACCGTTGATCCTTTAGCTCTGTTGGCAGACAAAAGATATATATACAAGCTAAAAAAGGAGAAACTGGTAGTAGTGAGCAGCAGTTCATCAAATTCAGATTCATCTGATTCCTCACATGATTCTGAAATTGAAGAGATGAAGAAACAAATGGCCTTACTGACGAAGGCATTTCAGAAGAAGTTCTACCGAAAACCGACCAACAATAAGATGAGGTACAAGACAGGCTCATGGAAGTATGAAAAGAAGGACATATATGATAAATCAGGAGAGAGAAGTGGCAAGAAAGATGAGAAATATGACAAATCTGATAAGTCGGCCAAGAAGGATTCTGAGCAAAAATGCTATAACTGTGGCAAGCCAGGCCATTTCGCCAGAGAATGCAGATTGCCTGTATTTAAGAATTCAGAATATTACACTCGCAAGGCACTGATGGCAAAGAAAAAAGAGGCCGGTAAGGCTTTGATGGCTGAAGATGATCACTGGCTCCAATTATCTGAAGATGAAGATATTCTAGATGAAGATGCACACATTTGTCTGAAATCTGAAGTTTTAGATGATTCTGAACTTAGTGAGTCTGCAATGATAGCTGAATATGAGGTTTAGGTGGGTTTGATGGATGAGGAAACAGAAGAGAAAAAGGAGTCTGATGATGATAAGAAACTGACTGAAGAAATAGCACTGATGACAACAGGAGATGCTGGATGCAGCAAGGAAAAAGATGATGATGAATCAGATTCAGATGCCTCAGAAAGTTCAGAGACACCAGATGTACAATCTAATTCAGATTCCGGTGATGATAACTCCTGTATGCTTGAAAAAAAACTGATGCAAATGGCTTATATGTTAAAGAAATTTGAAAAATCCTCAAAAGCCGAAAAGAAAAATGTCCATTCCTTGGAAAACAAATTGATTCAAGAACATACTTTAGTGTTAGAGTTTTCCAAGGATAAGGCATTAGCTTTAAGAGCTGTATCAGATTTACAAGATAAATCAAATGAACTTCAAAGTCAAATTAAGAAACTGAATAGCAATAGATCTGACCTAAAAGAAAAACTGAATTTAGCTAAATTAGAAGCATCAAGTTATTCTGTGAAATATCATGCTATATTTGATGAACGAACAAAGCTTTACGAGAAAATTAAATATTTGGAACATGAGTTTATAAAACAAGGTCAAACAAATCAAACTATATATTTGAACCAAACTAAAGATATCGAATTTTATAATTCAAAATCAGGTATAGGTTAGACAAATCCTAAATAATTGACAAAAGCAATTTCAAGTTCACCAACTATATATGATGTCAGATATATGAATTTAGGATTACAAATGGTTTTTATGAAAGCTTCGGATGAAGTAGGATCAGGTGAAGATTTAAAAAGGTTGAGATCTGATAAAATGCAGAATACTGTAGATTATAACAGATTAAATGAGAGTTATCAAAATTATAGTATTTCTGAGATGTATATTCAGACTTATTCTGAAAAGGATTTATCTGAAAATACTACTCATTCTCAAAAGCCATATATATACCAAATTCAATTCTTGAGAAGATAAATTCTGATCTTGAGTTGAAAATCAAAACTTTTGAGTCTGAAAATGATAATCTTAAGGCTGAAATTAAATCATTGGAATTAAAACTGCAAAATCAGCCTGAAAACAAATCTCAAGCAGCTCAAAATCTTTCAATTAAACCTGATTCTATTAATTCTGAACAAGAATTTGATCTGTATATGAACTCGGATTTCAACTCATTAGAGGAGATGTTTGTCAAGATAGATGAATTTGTTAAACCGTTACATGACAAAGAAACTGAAAAACTTAAAGAACCGGTAAGTATTCTGAAAAGAATATCTATAGAATATAAGGTTACATCAGAAAATTCACCTGTTTTACAAAAGAACAAGGAGAAAACAAAAGTTACTTTTGTGACTCCAAAATTTGATAAAGTGAAACCTCTTCCTCAAAGGATTCTATTGCACAGAAGGTCCATACTTCCAAAGGTAAGAGAACTTTGTAGAATAAATACAATTCTGAAGTGACTAATTCTCGTGTTTCTATTATGTCAGATTATATTGTGAAAAGTTCAAGGAAGAAAGAATGGCGAAAGAAGCAACAAGAAATGAAAAACAAGAGTTTAAGACAAGAGTGGAGAGTTAAAGAAAATTTTGTTACTGATACGATTAGTCACATTGATAATTCTGTCTGTAATAAATTTACTGATAAACGTTGTAATAAATACTCTCGAACTGATTTACTTGCTTTAAATTCTACTAATTGTCATATGTTGCATGCTAAATCTGATAAGCTTGTTTAGTTACCGAAGAAAAAGGTTCCTTCTTTTAAACAGGAAAAGGTTTCAAAAAAAAGGAATTTTAAAATCAGTTCCACACCGAACTGTACAAAACTGGATACCTAAACAAACTGTTAAAAAGTGGGTTTCTAAATCAAAGACATTAACCAATGAGAAGTCTAAAGACAATCCACATGATTTACCGAAATCCAGAGTACCCAACTATAAGTGGGTACCTCACGTCTTTTTAGTCTTATAGGTAAATCATGTGTGGTACCTTGACTCCGGGTGCTCAAAGCATATGACCGGACAGAGAGAAACCCTCACAAACTTTGTTGACAACATCTGTGGGACGGTTCAATTTGGAAATGATCAATTCTGTCCGATCTAAGGGTATGGGAGTGTTGAGTACGACAAGTTTACAACTCAAAAAGTCTTCTACGTTGACGGTCTAGGTCACAATCTGCTCAGTATTGGGCAACTGTGCGACAAAGGTTTAGAGGTCAATTTTAAAGCTAATCGGTGTAGCATTAGATCTAGGGAAGGGAAGGAGATTCTTGCAGGAAATAGGAAAACAAACCTGTACTCTATAAAGCTAGCCAATATAAATCTTAAGAAATATGTTTGCTTATTATCCAAAGAAACATCTAAAGTATCATGGCTATGGCATCGCCGTCTTTCACATTTGAACTTTTAAGAATTAACTAACCTTGCCAAAGGTGGGTTAGTAAAAGGGCATCCAACTCTCAGATTTCAGAAGGAGCAGTTGTGTGCAGCCTGTGAAAAAGGGAAGATGGTGCGAGCTTCTCACAAGTCAAAGGTTGAACATTCTTGAATGCGAGCTTTAGAACTTTTACATATGGACTTGTGTGGGCCTATGCGAGTACAGAGAATTAACAAGAAGAGATATGTGTTGGTAATAGTTGATGACTATTCGAGATATACATTGGTATTCTTCCTGCGATCCAAGTCTGATGCTACCAATATCATAATCAACTTTATTCGCAAAATTCAAGTAAAGTTGCAACTTTCAGTTCAAACCATTAGATCTGATAATGGGACATAATTCAAGAATAAGTCACTCGAGACATTTTTAAATTCTATGGGAATAACTCATCAATACTCAGCAGCTCGTACTCCACAACAATAACGGTGTAGTTGAACGTCGAAATCGCACACTTGTGGAATCTCCTAGGACGATGCTGGCGTACTCCAATATTTCGTTATTCCTTTGGGCTGAAGCTGTAGCAACAACTTGTTTTACTCAGAACAGATCAATGATTAAGAAGAGATTCGAAAAGACTCCGTATGAACTGATAAATAAACGAGACCCTAATGTGAAATTTTTTCATGTCTTTGGATGCAGGTGCTTTATCCTAAATGACAAAGAAAATTTGGGAAAGTTTAATCAGAAAGCGGATGAAGGCATCTTCATTGGCTATTCAAAAGAGTCTGTAGCCTTTCGAGTCTACAACAAAAGGACAAAGACTGTTAATGAGAGCGTTAATGTTAAATTCTATGAAGGAGCTGTAATGGCTTCTGAACACACCAGTTCAGGAACCGAACTTAAACAATCGACTTCTATGAAGTCATCTAAACAGAATGCTGAAAATAATGATTTAAATAAACTGTTCGAGAATTTTTATGAAGAGTACTTTGAAAAGACCAAACCTAATGTTTTAAATTTGGTTCCTGACAGGATTACTGAAGATCTAGTCGTAGTCTCAGATCATTCTCACCAACTAAATTCAGAAGATACTGGAGAGGTTTCAACGACAGACGTACACTTACCTGTTGATAGTTTACAACCTATCCAAGCTCCAGAGTGTTATGAAACCCCCTTGACTTATGAAAACTCAGAAACCCCCATCTCAGTTGAAATCCCATAAACTTCGGAAGTAAATCCCCGAATTCCCTACCTGGACTTGAACCCCAATCAAGACCAACTTCAACCTTACCCACATACATTCAAATGGACAAGGAATCACCCACCTGAAAACATAATAGGTGATCCTTCAGCTTCAGTTAAAACCAGAAGAGCTAGCATAAATGAGTGTTTATTCTCAAACTTTTTGAGTACGATTGAGCCAAAGAATGTGAAAGAAGCTCTACTGGATGCTGATTGCATAGTGGCTATGCAAGAAGAGTTAAATCAATTTGAAAGGTTGAAAGTCTGGCGATTGGTGGAGCGACCAAAAGACAAATCCATCATTTGCACGAAGTGGATATTCAAGAGTGAGAAAGATGAACACGGTGTCATCATTCGAAACAAGGCTTGCCTCGTTGCCAAAGGATATAGCCAACAAGAGGGAATTGATTACGACGAAACATTTGCTCCAGTTGCTAGGATTGAAGCTATTTGGATGGTTTTAGCATTTGCTGCACACAAAAACTTCACTGTTTATCAAATGGATGTGAAAACCGCTTTTTTAAACGGGGAATTGACTGACGAAGTTTATGCATATCAGTTCGAAGGGTTTACCAATCCTTCGAAGCCTGACCATGTATATATGTTTGACAAATCACTGTATGGCCTTAAACAAGCACCTCGTGCATGGTATGATGCACTTTCAAATTATCTATTTAAATGTGGATTTAACAAAGGTGCAGTGGATACAACCCTGTTTATAAAACGTTAGGGTCCAAATATCATAGTTATTCAAATATATGTAGATGATATAATATTTGGGTCTACAAATCCTGAGTTTTGCAAGAAATTTGCATTCTTAATGTCCCAAAAATTTGAAATGAGCATGATGGGAGAAATTAATTTTTTCTTGGGTTTACAAGTAAAACAACTGACTGATGGCATTTTCATCAATCAGTCCAAATATATTCAAGACATGTTAAAGAACTTTAACATGGTAAATAGTACTCCCATGAAAACTCCTATGGCTCCGGATTTTAAATCGAAACTCGATGAGGACATTCCAGGGAAACCTGTAGATGTAACTCATTATCGAGGCATAATTGGGTCATTAATGTATTTAACTGCAAGTAGACCAGATATTATGTTTGCTACATGTGTTTGTGCTAGATATTAGGTACATCCTAAAGAATCACATTTGGCTGCTGCTAAACACATCTTAAGATATCTGAAGGGCACTCCAAACTTAGGTTTGTGGTATCCCCGGGAATCCTCATTTACATTAGCTGTCTTCTCTGATGCTGATCACGCATGTGACAAAATGGGTCGGCAAAGCACATCAGGAGCAGTACAATCCCTAGGTGACAAACCCGTCAGCCGGTCATCCAAGAAACAACATTGTGTATCCCTGTCAACAACAGAAGCTGAATACGTTGCAGTATCGTCGTGCTGTTCACAAGTGTTGTGAATGAAGAGCTAACTCAGTGACTACGGGTTTACATCGCAAAATATTCCCATTTATTGTGATTGTCAAATTGCAATAGCTATAACTTCAAATCCGGCGCAACATTGAAAAACCAAACACATTGACATCCGGTATCATTTTATAAAAGATCATGTAGAAATTGGTAATATAGAATTATATTTTGTACCCAGTGAATATCAATTAGCTGATTTGTTTACCAAAGCCTTAGATGAAAAACGTTTTACTTTTTTGGTATACAAATTGGGTATGTTGAATCGTTAGATTTAAACATTCAGTAGTATTAAATATAATTTTAAATTTACATTTTTTATTTGATTAAATATGTTGTTAATCTCATGTGACTTTTAAAGTTTAATTTTTCAGAGTTTAACAGATTCGGATTGTCATGTGCAGGGGGAGCAGACAGAAATTTTATCTAATTTTTTTTGTAGGGGGAGCTATCGTTTAAAGAGATATTCATCTGAGGGGGAGCTATCATGCAAAAATTAAGGGGGAGCATTTTTTTATCCTTTATTTTTTTTGTTAGTTAAATTTTTTTTTAGTTAAAATTTTTTGTTTTTGTTTGTTATTTTGTTTGTTTTTGTTTTAATTAGTTGTTATTTTTTTTTGTGTGTGTGTGAATATTTTTTTGAAAATAAATGGGCTTAAAATTATAAACAAAAGAATGGGCTTATAAAACTTGAAAATGGGCCGAGTGGAAGTTTAAAATTTCAAATTGTCTATGAATTTGAAATTTGAATTTCAAATTAACTTTTTTTTTTCACTTCCATCGGTTACTGTTCCCTTCTTTTCTTCGAACCCATTCTCCATTTTACTTACAAACGAAGAAATCTCATCTCTGATAAAGATTTTCAAACTCAGAATCAAAATTGTAAGTGGTTTTTCCTATTTTTTCCTATTAGTTGTTTATTTTCAGATTTTATTTTCGAGTTTTACGCATATGTAGTGAATAGTGTGTGTGTTCGTAAAATGCTCAGTGTGTGTTCATGGGTTTTATTGTGTAGATGGTTATAATGTAAAATTGATTATGTGTATGAATGCGAATTGCTTATATGAACTTGAATATTCAATTTCAAGTCTCATTTCAACACACACAAACATTTTTTTTGAATTTTCAGTGTTAAAATTTTTTCGTGTTTTTGAAATTGAAAATTGGATTTTTTTGGAATGAAATGGTTGTTTCTGGAGAAAGTTTAGTAAACAAATAATGTTTAAAATCAAAGTTCGAGTAAGTAACAGTCAATGGATAGTCACAGATGTCCATAAAATGATTTTTTGAAATTTTTCAGTGACTTTCTGGACTTAGAAAAGTTTTTAAATACTTAACTCGATCAACAGTTCATTCGAGAAATCTTATGTTTTGATCGAGTTGCATGAAGTTCCATTCGAGAAACTTTTAGTTTCATTCGAGTTGGATACTTCATGATTCGAGAAACTTGTATTTGTTATTCGAGTTGGATGTTTTGAAGGACTTAGAAAAATTTTCAAACCAGTCTCGAAAACAATATCATTCGAGTATGTTCTTGTTTCATTCTAGTTGGTTCCATAAGTTGTTTGAGGAACCTTTACTTGTTATTCGAGTTGGGCATCTTTTAAGGACTTAGAAAATTTTTAAAACCAGTCTCGATAACAACATCATTCGAGTATATTCCAATTTCATTCAAGTTGGGTTCATGAGTATTTCGAGAAATGGTCAATATGATTCGAGTTGGTCACTCATTTCATTCAAGTTGACTAATGTTTCATTCGAGTTGCGTGCTTATTCATTCGAGTTGCTTGGTTCTTTATTCGAGAAATCCTTTATTCAATTCGAGTTTCATTCTTAAGTCATGCGAGTTGAATCATGTGTCATCCGAGAAAGTTCATGTTTCAATCGAGTTTCATCTCCAAAATTCCCAAAATTTTACCAAGTGTTGAGGATTTTTTATTTTTCAGAAAACATTTCACATTTTTCAAAAAAATTTTAAAATCTGTGTTTTTCTAACATTGGTCTCTTAACAATTGACTTTGGAATCCTAACAATAATATTTTAATATTATTGTCTGGAATCTCGATTCTTTAAACTGTAAAACACAAATTTTTCTAATTTCTAGCAAAATGTTTTATTTTTCTATTTGCAGGATTTCATTTGTTTATCTGTGTTTCTAACATGTCTATTATTTTTCACAGGTCTCAAATGGCTTCCCAAGCTCAATCCCAACATTCAAATTCATCTGATTCTCATTCATCCTCAAACCATACACTGGTCTCAAAACCAGTGAAATCAGCCTCCGTTACCTGACCTTCACCTTCATCACCCATCCCAGATACTCACCTAATCAAAACCAAACATTGCCTACCCTTTCGTGATAATAAACAAAATCTGAAAAGATTATGAGTTATCAAAATCAAGTCAATGAAATTCAAAGTTTGATAATGATACGATATGATAAATTCTGGACAGGTTCAGATAATTTCAGAACAAAGAATTAAAGTATTAAAGATTAAAGTTATTGAAAGTGAGTCAAAGATTTGTAAAGCAAAGCCAGAGTCCAAAAAGACAAAGATTAAAGATTAAATCCTGAGATAACTCAGGTGGTGGAGAAATCTGCTTGATAAGACAACAGAACCTGTGAGTTATAGATATTCAGTTTTACAAGCTGGATTCCGGTTGAGACATATTGTTGATGATAGTTTACTTTGACATTCATACATGCTCAGCTTAA
Organism: Centrapalus pauciflorus; assembly: GCA_020465985.1. NCBI lineage: Eukaryota > Viridiplantae > Streptophyta > Magnoliopsida > Asterales > Asteraceae > Centrapalus > Centrapalus pauciflorus. The sequence goes on from JAANYP010009619.1 coordinate 86,694, forward strand.
TTGTGACCTGTGCTCACCATGGTTTGGTGTTGACCTGGATGATGGCTATTTGATTTATCATTCTGCATACATTGTACTTACAGTTCCTTTCAGATATTTTTACAAGTCGATATTGCTATCATGACCTTGATTATTTATGCTTTCATTATTGCTCGCATCTTTGATACATTGATTCAGCTTAGCATGATTAGCCTTGTCGGTCTATTGTTCTAGACCTAGCTATGTCACCAGTTCTATTGAACAAATGCTCCCCCCACGATGACTGCTGGTGGCTAGCCCAGTATAAGTGGATAGCTTCCACTAAAAACGTGAGCGTGGCCTGGACAACATCCAACTCTATGACTACTATGTCTCAATCATGAGTGGCCGTAGCGGCAGTCAAGACATATCACGCAAGACCCCATGATCCGCTTGTTGAAATGCATGTAATTTGAAAATTTATATTCTCGCTAAGCATTGCTTATAGTTGTTGTTTAACCTTTTTACAGGAAAAGATAAGGGAAAAGCACCTGGCGGACCTAGTTCTTAGGTCTTTCAAGAATCAAGTCGAAGTTTTTCATAGACCACTATTCAACAAACTTTTGGTACAAATTGACAATTGATGATTGTGGTGGTCTGGGTAGATTTACTTTGATTGTATGGTGACATGTATTAGATTAGTCTTGTACCCTTAATAAGTTTAATTTGAAAACTGTAACTCTGTACGGGAAGCGACGTCTCGAGGAAAAATTTCTTAATCTAACTCAAGGAACGAACACGGTTACACAATATGCCGCCAAGTTCACCCGATTAAGTTTGTTCGCACCACATCAAGTCGACACTGAAGAGAGAAAGATAGACCGGTTTGAGGTCTGATTAGACTATGAGATTCGCCAAACCATGAGTGGGGTTCGGTATACAACTTCTGCTGGTTTGCTGGAGGCTGCTCGAAATGTGGGGCATATTGTATTATAATCTGGGTATGCCATGGGGTCAACTGCTGCGGTACCGACTCTATCGTCGCCGCCAAAAAGGCAGCGGGAGTCTGGATCATCCTGATCCTCTCCTCAATCTAATCAACCATTTTCTTCGCCCAAGAAGGGAAAGGCCTTTTAGGCCAATACTGAAATGAGGGACTGCAGGCGATGCTGGAAGGCGCACTCTCGGGAGTCCAAGACTCAAGATATGTACTGCTTCTGTTGTGGGCAAAAGGGCCATCATTGGGAGCATTGTCCTCGAAAAGGCGATGCATGCTACAATTGCCACAGACTTGGTCACTTTGCCAAGAATTGCCGAAGATCTCCAAGGGATCAGAGTGTTCAGTAATCAACGACAAGATCTTCTGGAGCTTCCACTGCTCGCAGAGAACAAACTCATAGGGCTCCAACAAGGGCATTCCAAATCACAGATGAAGAGGCAAAAGATGACCCGGAGGTGGTCACTAGTACGTTCTTTGTAAATTCAATTCCTGCACGCATCTTGTTTGATTCCAGAGCCAACCGTTCGTTTGTCTCCACTTCATTTGCTCGTCAACTTAATACGCCCACTTCAAAACTGCAATTTGTGCTTGATATTGAGACTGCTAGCAACACGTTAGTTAAGGCAGACAAAGTATATAGAAGTTGTACATTACTAGTAGAAGATGTAGTATTCAATATAGATCTAATCTTTATGGAGTTTGGGGAGTTCGATGTTATAGTAGGTATGGACATGTTGGTCCATAACGAGGCCCAGATTGTTTGCAAGAAGAGATTTATTAAGATCACCACTCCTGAGGGCCAAGACATTTGTATTTACGGTGACAGACACAAAGGCGACTTATGCCTCAATTCAATTGCAAAAGCCCGAAAGCACGTTACTAAGGGTTGTTCATCTTATTTAGCATACGTTGTCGATGTAAAGGCTGAAGTTCAATCTCTCTCTACCGTTCCTGTTGTTTCAGAATTTCCAGATGTCTTTCCAGAAGATATCTCAGGATTGCCACCTGATCGTCAAGTGGAATTCCGTATCGTTCTCATTGCCACCTGATCGTCAAGAAATTACTAAGTGAAGCACCTGTTTTAGCCCTGCCTGAAGGGAACGAGGACTTTGTTGTTTACACAGATGCATCAGGCATTGGTTTGGGAGCCGTGCTAATGCAAAGAGGAAATGTCATAGCATACGCTTCTAGACAGCTCAAACCACACGAGAAAGACTACTCTACTCATGACCTAGAGCTAACTGCTGTGACTTTCGCTCTCAAACTATGGAGGCACTACTTGTACGGGACCAAGTGTCAGCTCTACACTGATCACAAGAGTTTGAAATATATATTCAGTCAGAAGGACTTGAATATGAGGCAGGGAAGATCTATGGAGCTGATTAAAGATTATGAATGCGATATCTTATACCATCCAAGGAAAGCCAACGTAGTGGTTGATGCCCTAACTAGAAAAGCATACTGCAAGGTGTACTATTATGCCTTGACTTATACAATCTTGACATCAACGATCATAGATGACGTAAAGGCTGCTCAATTGCAGGCCTTAAAGGAAGAAAATATCAAAAATGAGGATGTCAGAATTCAACTTCCATTAATGCAAGATGACGGAACCGGAATCAAAGGTATTTACGGCAAAATATGGGTTCCCAAGTTCGGGAACATACGAGATGTAATTCTTTAACAAGCTCACCAATCCAAGTTCTCAATTCATCCTGGTAGCACAAAAATGTACAACAACATGAAAGCCAATTTCTGGTGGTCAGGACTGAAAAGAGATGTTGGACAATTTGTGGAAAAGTGCAGAACTTGCAGACTAGTCAAAGCAGAACACCAGCAACCCTATGGTAGTATGCAACCTCTTCCTATCCCATAATGGAAGTGGGATCATATTACTATGGACTTGATAACCAAACTACCCAAGACTCGTCGTCAACATGATTCCATTTGGGTCATTATTGACCGATTAACAAAGTCTGCTCACTTCATTCCCATTCGAGAAACTTATTCCGTGGATCGTCTTGCCCAGATCTACATGAATGAGATTGTCATAAGGCATGGTGTTCTTAAGTCTATTGTCTTTTACCGAGATAGTAGATTCACTTCAAACTTCTGGGCTTCCTTACAAAACGGTCTTGGTACTCGTATCGCTATGAGTACTGCTTATAGACCTCAATCTGACGGACAAAGTGAAAGAACTATTTTGACATAGGAAGACATGCTCAGAGCTTGTGTCATGGATTTGGGTGGTAACTGGGACGATCACTTCCCATTGGCTGAATTCTCCTACAACAATAGTTGCCATTCAACCATCAAAATGGCACCGTTCGAGTATGGAAGAAAATGTAGGACTCCAACTTGTTGGATCGAAACAGGAGAAACTCCTATCGCTGGGCCAGCTCTACTCCAAGAAACAAACGAAAAGATCCAGCTCATTCCACAGTACATGAAATCGGCGCAAGCTCGACAAAAGAACTACCATGATCGCCGTCACAAAGCGATAGAGTTTGTTAGTGCATCCTGTGTGACGATAGCAGTCTAACCATAGATGATATTTTGTAATAGTCAATTTGTTTGTAATTGCGTATTAATATGTGTTTGTTATATGTTTGACATATGTTTGATATTAATTGTATATATGTTTGAACTTGGTTGTAAATGATGTTTTACAATAAGTTCAAACATAAGTTCAAAGGTAAGTTCAAACATAAGTTCAAACATAAGTTCTAGAACAAGTCCAAATACAAGTTCTAGAATAAGTACAAAGGCCTGATTCGAATCTACACCTAATGTTGGAAAGCCTGAACAACATAAACCCTTACCATGTGTAGCAAGCACAAGTGGTTCTCAAAACACTGAGAAGATTGTGTAAGCCACACCGAAGATTGCTGTTAGGCAAGCACCTGTGTCAGGTAGACCAAATGAAGTGATTAGGACTAATTCACCGAACAGAGTCCCTAATCAATCTAGGTCAGTACCTCAACAAGTCTATAGGAGTACAACACCTAGAAGAGCTTACACTCCGGTTAGGTCACACACTCCTGTAAGACATCAGACACCAGGTAGAGCCCAGGGATATCAACCTGAAATGCCCTATAATAAAACTTTTTCGAGGGCTCCACAGCAAATGCCTACACAATGGCCAAGAGTGAATTTAAATCACTCTGCACCACAACAGGTTCTCAATCAAACACCCAAGTCACCTGAACGGAGAGATGGGTTTTTGAAGGAGTTCAAGTATGTGGATGAGAACGGTATTACCAAGTCAGTCATGGCTTGGATTCCCCGTGAAAACTTACTTGTTCGTCGACAGACTTCAACTGGTTCGTCGACAGTGGTTGCTCTAGACACATGATTGGGGAAAGGAGTCTGCTCACAGACTTCAAGGGAGGGAACAAGGGTTTTGTATCATTTGCCGGGAACAAAGGAGGAAATATAAATGGAACAGGAGTGATTACTAATGAGACTATCACACTTGATCAAGTATATCATGTTGATAGACTTGCTCACAATCTCATTAGTGTCTCTCAGATCTGTGATAAAAAGAATTCAGTGTTATTTACTGATTCTGAAGCGTTAGTGCGGAAGCCGGGATTCAAGATACCTGAAGAGTGGTTTATGATGAGAGCCCCAAGGAAGAACGACTTGTACATGCTGGACATGAACATCTCCGATTCATCGATGGGAAAAATCTATTTGTTATCCAAAGCTTCAGAGACCGAATCAGTCTTATGGCACAGACGCATGGCACACCTGCACCTGAGAAAAATGAATTACATCACTAAACATGGACTGGTGCAAGGTGTTCCGATGAAGAGTTTTCATATTGAAGACAAGTGTGTATTGTGCAAGAAAGGCAAACAACACAAGAAGTCACACAAGTCAAAGACTCAGAACTCTATAGCTGCCACTTTCGATTTGTTGCATATGGATCTCTTCAGACCAATCAACAAAAGGAGTATAGGTGGTAGTTGGTACTGTTTAGTTATCACTGATGATTACTCACGATTTTCATGGGTTTTTTTAGGTACGAAGGACGAGACAGCTGCAAAGTTTATTGGGTTCTTAGACCAAGTTGAAAACTCCTATGGGACGCGGGTAAAACGTATCAGGGGTGATAATGGAACAGAGTTTAAAAACACAGTTGTTGGTGTATATTGCCTATCTAAAGGCATAGTGCATCAATTTAGTGCACCATATGAGCCACAACAAAATGGGGTGGCATAACGTAAGAACAGGACTTTGATTGAAGCAGCAAGGACCATGCTCTCGGATTCAAAGCTTCCTACCATGTATTGGGGGGAGGCAGTGAATATCGCATGTCACGTTTTAAACCGGGTCCTTACTGTCAAATCACTGAACAAAACCTGTTATGAAGTTCTGAATAAAAGACCACAAAATTTAACTGGCTTCGAACCGTTTGGGGTACCGTGTACTTTGATGAAAACAAAACATCAACGTAAGTTTGGTGAAAAGGCTGACGAAGGTTATTTCCTAGGTTATGTGCCTAACTCACAAAACAAAAGGGTCTTCAACAAAACAAATGGTACGGTAGAGATTGTGTATAACATTGATGTAACAAGTTATACACATGAACCCCAAACTGGTCCGGAATGGATTTTTGATTATGACAAATTGTTTGAATCATTTAACATTCCTTTGGATGGAAATGCAGGTACAATTGAACATGACTTATCATCATTAAATCTGAATGATGACGGTCTAGGTTTTCCAAAGACGAGCATTCCATCAACTTCTGAGCCTACAACGACAAAAGATGTGTCTCCAGCAGAGAATGATTCTGAGTTACCTACAAACGAGAATCAGGCAACAAATTCTATCTCCGAAGACAGTGATCATGAGGAAGTGAATGTAGCGTCTGGAATCGTTCCCCCGTTTGGTGAAATAGGATCAAACTTAGGAGATAATCTTAGGCTCGATGAGATAGAAACATCTAGAATAAATAAGGATCATCCGGTTGAGAGCATCATAGGAAATCCAAATGCTGGTGTGAGAACTAGGAGTAGTTTGAATAACAACACAGTGTTGTTGTCGATGATCAATGACTCCGAGGCTTTTCACACTTGCATTTATTCGTGTTTCATTTCACAAGTAGATCCGAAGAATGTGCAAATGGCACTAAAAGACAATTCTTGGGTTGAAGCGATGCAAGAAGAACTATCACAATTCAGAAAGCTTGAAGTGTGGGAGTTGGTGTCGTTACCTCGAGGAGAAGTTGCAATAGGAACCAAGTGGGGTTTTAAGTGCAAGAGAGATGATCGGGGTATTGTAACTTGCAACAAGGCAAGGCTTGTAGTAAAGGGTTTCAACCAAGAAGAGGGAATCAATTACAACGAAGTGTTTGCGCCAGTGGCACGACTTGAGGCAATCAATTTGCTTTTGGCCTTTGCATCCTTCAAAGGTTTTAAAGTCTATCAACTTCATGTAAAGAGTGCCTTTCTGTATGGAAAGGTGAAGGAGCTGGTGTATGTCGAACAACCGCCCGGGTTTACAGATCCAAAATATCCAGACAGAGTGTATCATCTTGATAAGGCTCTGTATGGTTTGCATCGGGCACCAAGGGCATGGTATGAGACACTATCTACTCATCTTTTAGACAACGAGTTTGAAAGAGGGAGAATTGATGGTACACTGTTTGTGAAGAGGAAGGGTGAACATTTTTCTTGGTACAAGTGTACGTTGATCATATTATTTTCGGGTCATCGAACGAGCAAATGTGCAAAGATTTCGAGAAGGCGATGAAGTCTAAGTTTGAGATGAGTGCTATGGGAGAGTTGTACTTCTTTCTTGGTTTGCAAGTTGAACAGAGAAAGGAGGGTATGTTAATCCATCAGACGAAGTATGTCTACGATATTCTGGAGCGCTTCGGGATGGAGGGAACAAACTTGACTGCACATTTTAGCACACCGATTCAAGTGAATCACAATCTCGGACCGGGTACCAAAAGTGATACTGATGTGGATCCGACCCTATATCGGGCCATGATCGGATCACTTATGTATTTAACTGCTTCTACACTTGACATTATATTTGCTGTGTGTATTTGTGCTAGGTTTCAAGCCAATCCGAAAGAAATGCATATGAAAGCTGTGAAGTGGATTCTGAGATACCTCAAGTCGAAACCGAAGCTGGGACTTTGGTATCATGCGGATGGTGATCTGGAATTGGAAGCTTTCACGGATTCAGATTATGGAGGTTGCAGCTTGAATCGAAAGTCAACAACTGGAGGTTGTCAGTTCCTTGGAGGGAGGCTCGTATCCTGGCAATGAAAGAAACTAGCCGTGTCAACGTGCGAGGCCGGATATGTAGCTGCTGGTAGTTGTTTTTCACAGGTTTTGTGGATACAACAACAATTGCGGGATTACGGTTTAACTAATGATCATACTCCTTTTAGGATAGATAACCAATCTACTATTGCTATAACTAATAATCCAGTTAAACATAGTAAAACAAAGCACATAGACATAAGACATCATTTTATACGTAATTGTGCTGAAAAGAATTTAAATAACGCTGGTAAAAGTGGCAACGGAAGATAATAATGCTGATTTATTTACTAAAGCTTTTGATAAGTCACGCTTTGAGTTGTTAGTTCAACTGAATGGTATGCGTAATCCAGAATAACTTGACCTTAGTGTATTCTCTTTCTTTTTATAGTAAGTTAGTAGTTAAGTAGAATTTATTTCTTTTTATAGTAAGTTAGAAGGTTACTTTATTACCTTATTCTTATTTATGAAAAACAAAAGAAAAAAGAGAGAAAACCATAAAAACCACAAAAAAAGAGAATATTAGAAAATGATTTAAGTTTAGATACAGAGGTTCAAAGTGACGAAATTAGCACAGTCGATACAATCTCTAAGTGTTAAGCTTTCACACATAATGCACCTTAAACTCTAAGTGATATACATTTTCTCGTTCGATGTGTTGGTAGGCATAATACACAAAGGGAATATCAAAAGCTAATAAAATATTCAAGAAAAAGTCATATGTGTAACTAACTTAGATGTATGAACAAATGTTCTTAATTTTTATGTTAGAGACATACAGACAATGATTCTAAATATGGTATGCAAATTTTCTGGGAGATGTATAGCCACATCAAATACATCTTAAAGAAAAGAAAAGAAAAGAAAATTTTTGATAGTAAGGAGAGAGTCAAAACAAGTCACTTTGGTGTACGTAAGTACAGACCTGTTACCTCTGGTTTGACTCGAGTTAGCAAGATAAGTCGCTCTGTTGTACGTCAGTACAGACCTATCACCGCTGTCTTGCTAGCTTTAAATAAACTTTAAGACAAAGTAAGACACTCTGTTGTATGTAAATACAAAACTGTGTCCGACGTTTGCCGTTTAAAGAAAATTTGCAATGCCGAAAAGTTATAATCATTGTGTGTATGCTTTGATCATAGAAGTATGTCTAAGTATGGCACACATAAGGTAGTTTTTTGATAAATAAAAAGGCCAAGGGATATTCCAAAGTGTAACATGTTTAAAGGGAAAATAATACCAACAATCGCCTTGGAAAGTATATCACGACAAACAATCAAAGGAATCAAAAATTCCTAAGTGTGAGAGTGTAATACTGAAAGTGCGTATTGACACCGCTATCTGATTGAACCTTCTCTGCCTTTCTCGCAAAAAATATTCTTTTAGTGTATGTCGTAAAGTTTGTAAAAGTATTTTTGAGTAGCTTAAGTTTAAATTTCATTCAAAATTTTATTTTATCTTATTTTTATTTTAAGTAGGAAAAAGGTCAAAGTTACTAGGACGCCTTTTTGGTTGACTAAACAAAAATTGCGTGAACATCTATTGCTTGGTGTGAATAATTTTGCAAGATTTGTTCTGTTACACGAAAAAGTTGAAAAAGTTGAATTTTATTCAAGGATTTTCAAAATTTTCAATTATATTCGAATTTAAGACAAATTCGAAGTAACTTTCGAATCTGTCAGTAATTTCGAATTTATGTCAAGTTCGAATATAGTTGGTATAAATAGGAAAAACAGTGAATCATTAATTCACCTACTTTCGATTTTAATCCTTCGAACTTGTGCCAAGGCGATTTCGAATTTGTTATTCGAAGTTATCGTTTCGTGTTTATTATACAAAGTTTGGGCATTTTAGGACTCATTTATAGCAAAAAAATCGACTTTATTTGAAGCTTTTTGGGTTTTAACTTTGTGGTTCAAAATCACAAGTTTTAACCGGTGAAACTTCAAAAAAAGTACATATAACTTCGATTAGAACCCAATAGGAGTAGACTATGTTATTTGTTAAGTCAAATGGGGTTAAAATCTTGGAGTTTTGTTTGAAAAGGACCGACTTTGAACATGTTCATCATGTTCGAACTTGTCAGAAACTTCGAATTTGTTAAAATATCGACAAATTCGAAGTCAGTCAAATTCGAACATAACCTTCGAATTTGTTTTTTTAAATTCGAATGTTTTTATAAAATAAATTCAAACTTGTAGAAATTCGAATGTGTTGGATTTCGATCTTATGTAAGTTCTAAATAAAGCAAATTCGAAATTAAACAAGTTTCATTTTTATTTTTTTCTTAATATTAGTTTGTTGGTACATCCGGTGTGACGACAACAATCTAGTTTTGTTATTGATATCATGATTGTGTATAATGTTTACATTTGCATGGTAAGTTCTAGACTATCATAACAAGTTCTAGAATAAGTTCTAGAAATAAGTTTTAGAAATAAGTAAGTTCTAGAAATAAGTTCAAAGGAACAAGTTCAAAGACAAGTTCAAAAGAACAAGTTTAAAGGAACAAGTTCAAAGGGTAGAGTTTGAACTTCGTGAAGACAAGTTCGAGAGGAGCGTCTTCTCGAACTTGTGACAAGTTCAAAGGGTAGAGTTTGAACTTAGTGAAGACAAGTTCGAGAGGAGCGTCTTCTCAAACTTGTCGTCTATATATTGAGTTTTTCATTGTGCAATTAGGGATCTTTGACGGCTCAGAGGTTCTGTCGAACTTGAGAGCAAAAAGGCGAGCAATAGGAGAATTTTGCAGAAGTTAATCAGAGCTTAAGCAAAAGGCGATCTCGAACTTGCAAGTGTCAGAGAGTTTGTTCTTGGAGAGAATCACGTGTCGGGACTTTCCGTTGTTCGTCTATCACAGTGCGTGTCTCCGTGTTTCACGTGCGTGGACTATCCATCAAGCCGCTAACGAGGATTCCGCACTCGTTGGATGGTGTCGCGTCAAGGTAGGATCCGTAGGAAGGCGACCTTACAAGTGGTATCAGAGCCATTAGGGTGTTCGTGGTGTTCTTCGTGTTCACAAGTAACATCTGTGGTTTCTTGACATTTTTGGACGAAAAATCACTTTTTGGACAAGATTTCGAGTTTTTCAAGCAAGATAACGGGAATAAATTCATATTAGTTTATCATTTTTGTCGAAATCATAGTTTTTAATCCTAAAAACTTTGGTTTAAACTGAAAAGTTGAAAAAATCGAATTTTTGGCCGTTTTTCGAACTTGCGACGTTCAAACAAAAGGGGGGTATTAGGGTTTGTTCGAATTTACCAGTATTTCGAATTTGCCATAAAATACACTCCTTTCGAATTAATTTTTAGGGTTCGTTCGAATTTGACTTTTATTCAACTTTGGATTCAGTCGAATTTGTCATATTCGAACTTGAATTAAATTCAAAATTGTCATCTTTTCGAATTTCTTTGATTTCAAACTTAATTTCGAATTTAATTTCAAATGAATTTAATATTAATCAAATTCGAATTTATTCAAATTCGAAAGGGTTAAGTTAAATAAATTTCAAATTAAATTAATTAATTTTTAATTCAAAAAGTTTAAGGAAAAATGACAAGTTTACAAAAGTTTATTGAAATGGACGATGAAGTCGGTAAGACAAATTCACCACCCAAGCTGATGAAGTTGGAAGATTATTACTGGTGGAAGGATAGGTTTGCTGACTTTGCTCGATTTAATGATATGCATATGTGGATATGTATCGACGAGGGATACATTCCACCAACTCACGAGTTTGAAGGTCGTCAACGAGTTCTAACTTATCAGAAGATGAAGGACGACGACAAGAAACTATATGAGGCTGAAAACAGAGCGTTTTCTATAATCCGCATGGCACTACCTCAGGAAATCCTACACACATTCAGAAATCATCGAACAGCGAAAGAGTTGTGGGATGCACTCGAGAAACGATGTGAGCGAAATCCGAGGGTTCGGAAAGGTAGAACGGAGATGCTCAAGCAGCAGTTTGCAATTTTCAAGGCGCTGAAAAACGAAAAGCTGGATGAGACAATCACAAGGTTCTATCACTTGTTGACAGAGTTAGACAATCACGATGTCGAGTATCGTGAATTAGAGAAGATTGAGAAGCTTCTAGATGCTTTACCAGCAAAATGGGAGATGTACGTAGCACTGATAAAAGCATGATGAAGAGAAATTTGAGACTCTAACTCTAGAAGGAGTCATTGGAAAGCTGAGGGCTTATAACTTTCAGTTGCTCAAGAAGGAACGAGAATTTGACCAAGTACAAAATCTGGACATGTATTTTTTGGGAAGTCCAAACCTTCAGTCGGGAGTGAACTACAAACAGCCACAACATTTTATACTGGAGAACAAGAAGGCATACCAAGAGAAGCAGAAGAATCTTATGATAGGGCCTTTCTGGGTTTTCCAAATCCGGATGATCAGCCACAGGCATCTACTTCAGGATCACCGTCTCAGGGATACACAAAAATGCCAATGAGTGCTAAAACTGCAGAGGAGCAACTGAAGCTTCTAGCATCGTTTGTATCAGCTTACGGGAATTGTATTCAAGGGAAAATAATTGTTCCAGCTCTATAGGAAGAAGATTATGATCAGGTGGATCTGGATGACTTAGAGCAAATGGACCTACAATGGTAATTGGCTATGATCACAGAGAGATTGAAGAGGTTCATGAAAAGAATGGGAAGAAATCTAAGTGTGAGCAATGTAGGATTCGATAAGTCAAAAGTTAGGTGCTATAACTGTCAAGGGTTGGGACACTTTGCGAGAGAGTGTCAAAGACCTAAGATGGATAAGCATCAGAACTCGGGATGTCACTATTCAGCCAGTTCAGGGAATCAGAGATCAGGGAATCAGGGTTCAGTAGCTGGTTTACTTTCTAATGTGGGGTCTAACAAACAGTTAGATAACACATATGATTGGAATACACATCCAGAGGCGAATACTAGGGCTTTCATGGACGAAGTGACAGAAACGGATATGGGAGCAGAAGAGGAAAAGAAAGAGGATACGCAACAGTCTGACTCAGATCCTTTGGTGCTGGAAATTACTGAGGAGCTGACTACTTTGGAGTTTGCAGCTCAGATGGCCAACATCGAATCTAGTCGGAAGAAGGTAACTATGAACTTTTCTACTTTTCATGGTTTATGTGCTTTATGTTCTACTTTGAATGATAAATTGAATTTAGTGCTAGAAACACATTCATCTATGACTGCTCAAATTCAATCCTTAAAATCAGATAATGCAAATTTATTAGACATTAAGGAAGATCTAAAGGCCAAACTGAGAAATGATGCTCAAGATTTGATAGTTATGGATGACAAATTAATTGAACAAAGTTTCAGGAATGAACTAATTTATGAGCATGTAGAGTCACTGACCAAAGAGATCTCTCTTAGAGATATGGAATTAGCTGAGTCTAGGGCTAAGGTTGCTGAGGCAACTAGCAACCATGTACCTACTCCTCATGATGAGACCAATGATATGGTTAAATCAGAGGTAGTCAAGGTAACTGAGTCTTTTAAAGTATCTTCAACTACTCCTCAGATTGGGCAAACGGTACAGGTTGTTCAGTCTAGTTATAAGCCAAAACTAGAAGAAGAAAAGACTTTAAGAAAAATAACAAAGGGGAGTTAAACCAAGCTGTTGATACAAACAATCAAGGCATTACTAAGACACCTAGGTCAAAGAGTGCCTATAAGAAATCTATTGACAAGATGTCTTGCTTTAAGTGTCATGAGAAAGGACATGTTGCTTCAGGTTGTCCCTACAAAAAGTAAGAGTCCTCACTAAACATAGGGAAACAAGAGCAGCAAAACTTAAAAACAATGCCTAGTGATACGAGCTAGAGTAGTTCTCAGATTTCTGAGAAGAACTCAATTGTGATGTCACGTCTAGGTAGTCGACAATCACCGGTGTCTCTCAGACAAATTGACGGACTTAGGAATGATTCACCGACTAGATCCCCTAGTCAATCAATGTCTAGCCCCCAATCCGTCATTAGGAATAATTCACCCAAGAGGAATCACACTCTAGTTAGGTATAATTCTCCTAATAGACATAAGACACCAGGGAGAGCCCAGAACTATCAAACTGAGATGTACTATAACAGAAATTATTCAAGGGCTGAGCCGCAAAGACCAACCCAAAGGTCGAGAATGGATGTGAATCACTCAACTCCACAACAGGTTCTCAATCGAAAACCCAAGTCACCTGAAAGGAGAGATGAGTATTTGAAAGAGTTCAAGTTTGTGGATGAGGATGGTATTACCAAGTCAGTCATGGCTTGGGTTCCCCGTGATAACTAACTTTTCATGTTTAGTGTGCAGGAGTTAACTACAGATCCTATCTACAATCAGTTTTGTGGTTAGTGTTGGCTGTTGACACGAGACATGGGTACAAAGGTCGAAACAGCAGGCATGCTGCTTGAGTCCTTAGACCAAGTTGAGAAGTCTTACGGGAAAAAGGTAAAGTGAGTCAGTTTAAATAACAATGTTGGTAAAAACGATGCGAATCTTTTCACTAAAGCATTTGATAAGTCACACTTTGAGTTGTTAGTTCAACTAAATGGTATGCATAATCCAGAGTAACTTGACCATAGTATAGTTTCTTTCTTTTTATAGTAAGTTAGTAGTTAAGTAGAATTTATTTCCTTTTATAGTAAGTTTTGTAGGTTACGTTATTAGCTTATTTATTTTATAAAAAAACAAAAGAAAAAAGAGAGAAAACCATAAAAAGCTCAAAAAAAGAGAATATTAGAAAATAGAGTTATGTCTTAGAGACATAGGTTCAAAGTGACGAAAATTAGCACAGTCGATACAATCTCTAAGTATTAAGCTTTCACACATAATGTACCTTAAACTCTAAGTGATGTATATTTTCTTGTTTGATGTGTTGGTAGGCTTAATACACAAAGGGAATCTCAAAAGCTAATAAAATATTCAAGAAAACGTCATATGTGTAACTAACTTAGATGTATGACCAAATGATCTTAATTTTTATGTTTGAGACATACAGACAATGATTCTAAATGAGGTATGCAAATTTTCTAGGGGATGTATAGCCACATCAGATACCTCTTAAAGAAAAGAAAAGAAAAGAAAAGAAAAGAAAAGAAAAGAATAATTTTGATGGTAAGGAGAGAGTCAAAACAAGTCACTTTGTTGTACGTAAGTACAGACCTGTTACCTCTGGTTTGACTCGAGTTAGCAAGATAAGTCGATATGTTGTACGTTAGTACAGACCTGTCACCACTGTCTTGTTAGCTTTAAATAAACCTTAAGACAAACTAAGACACTCTGTTTTATGTAAATACAGAACTGTGTCCGACGTTTGCCTTTTAAAGAAAATTTGCAATACCGAAAAGTTATAATCATTGTGTGTATGCCTTGATCATAAAAGTATGTCAAAGTATGAGACACGTAAGGTAGTTTCTTGATAAATAAAAAGGCCAAGGGATATTCCAAAGTGTAACAATTTTAAATGGAAAATCATACCAACAATCGACTTGGAATGTATATCACGACAAACAATCAAAGGAATCAAAAATTCCTAAGTGTGAAAGTATTATACTGAAAGTGCGTATTGACACCGCTATCTGATTGAACCTTCTTGGACTTTCTCGCAAAAATATTCTGTTTAGTTTAGGCCGTAAGGTTTTTAAAAGTAGTTTAGAGTAGCTTAAGTTTAAATTTTGTTCAATATTTTATTTTATTTTATTTTATTTTATTTTATTTTATTTTAAGTAGGATAAAGGTCAATTACTAGGATGCATTCTAGTTGGAAAAACAAAATTTGCTTGATAATCAGTTGCTAAAAGTGAAGGGTTCCGTGATGAGTTGAAAAGGTTGAAAATTGTTCGGAGTTTTTCAAAACTTAAGATAAGTTGAAAAAGTTGAAAATTGTTCAAAGTTTTTTCAAAACTTACGATGTTGTGACTGTTAACGAAGATAACGACTGTTTCTCTCGAACTTAATTCTAGTGTTTGGTGTACGTTCTAAACCTTCAAAGAATGTAAGTAAGGAGAGTTTCATTGTATTTTTATCGTTGAATAATGGTTTTTAATGTCCTACTAACATATTATGACTTGTTTCATGTGTTGATTAAGTCTATACAGTGTTAGAATTGGAGTTTCATAGAATTACAGATTCTTCAACTGACAAAGGCGATTCGTGAACTTCAACATCTTAATGCCCAGTTGGATCAGACAGAGACTAATCAGCAGCAACAGATTGCAAATATGGAGGCTATACTGGAGGACTTGTTGAAAGATCGTCCATCTCAGGGGGAGAAAGTGTAGAGAAGTCGAAGAAGATGGCCTGAGCAGTGAGCTGGCAAGTCAAAGAAGAGGAGCGAATAGTGAGCTGGCAGATCTTTCAAGACAGCTATTTGCTCAGCTTGCTGATCCTCAATGGGAGTCGGTGTTCATAGCTACTGACAAGGGAAAAGAAAAGGATTCAGAGGCGACTAAAATAACTGAAGATAAGGTCTGATCGGAGCATTGTCAGAGTTAGATGAAGATGAAATGAGATTCATCTTCGAAGATGACTTAGAAAAGGAGGGTCTTGAGGATTGAGCGTTTATTCCTAAAGATATACCTGATTAGAAGTCACTCGATGAAGGTGTTATGAATGAAGATCAGAATGTGATAGATCTAGAGATGTTGAAATCTGCACTAAATGATGAATCAAATTCAGAAGTGTGAAGTGATTGATTTAGCTTGGAAGGACCTTATAAATCTAGGAAGACGATTCTTTGCTGAGGTGTTTGCAAAAACTATCAGAAAGGAGGGTCGTTCTGCAAGATTTGAGAGGTTAATCTAAGAGTTGGTAGAAGCGTTGTGGTTCAAATAAGAATATATCCTCTGACTGGTAGGAAATGGACTAAGTTAGTCTACAAATCGGTGAGGACAGCGAATCTGAAGAGGCAGTCATGGATAACAAAGAAGAAAGGTGATTTCGGTATTCATAGATCAATGAATATGTACTAGAAGCTATCGTCAAGGGGGAGTCTGTTGATACACCCGATGTGACAATAGCTGTCTAGTTTCGATATTCATAGTCTCTGAATCTGATAGTCTATTACGATCAATGAACAACAACTAGAAGCTATCGTCAAGGGGGAGTCTGTTGGTAAAACCGGTGTGACGACAGCAATCTAGTTTTGTTATTGATATCATAATTGTGTATGATGTTTACATTTGCATGGTAAGTTGTTGACTATCATAACAAGTTCTAGAATAAATTCTAGAATAAGTTCTAGAAATAAGTTCTAGAATAAGTTCTAGAAATAAGTTCAAAGAAACAAGTTCAAAGACAAGTTCAAAGGAACAAGTTCAAAGACAAGTTCAAAAGAACAAGTTCAAAGGAACAAGTTCAAAGGGTAGACTTTGAACTTCGTGAAGACAAGTTCGAGAGGAGCGTCCTCTCAAACTTGTGACAAGTTCAAAGGGTAGAGTTTGAACTTAGTGAAGACAAGTTCGAGAGGAGCGTCTTCTCGAACTTGTCGTCTATATATTGAATTTTTCATTGTGAAATTAGGGATCTTTGACGGCTCAGAGGTTCTGTCGAACTTGAGAGCAAAAAGGCGATCAGTAGGAGAATTTTGCAGAAGTTAATCAGAGCTTAAGCAAAAGACGATCTCGAACTTGCAAGTGTCAGAGAGTTTTTTCTTGTAGAGAATCACGTGTCGGGACGATCCGTTGTTCGTCTATCACAGTGCGTGTCTCCGTGTTTCACGTACGTGGACTATCCGTCAAGCCACTAACGAGGATTCCGCACTCGTTGGATGGTGTCGCGTCAAGGTAGGATCCGTAGGAAGGCGACCTTATATAGTTGTTGTTTTGATGTGCAGACATGGGTGATCGCACATTCTTCAATAAGCATAACATGGTGATGTCCGTCGATAGAGAGCTTCCTGAAGCTCAACCATTCCGACAAATGGTTGAATATTTGACATAATTCAAGGGTTGCTTATGCATTGACCCATAAGTTCTAGAAATAAGTAAGTTCTTGAAATCAGTAAGTTCTAGAAATAAGTTCAAAGGAACAAGTTCAAAGACAAGTTCAAAAGAACAAGTTCAAAGGAACAAGTTCAAAGGGTAGAGTTTGAACTTAGTGAAGACAAGTTCAAGAGGAGCGTCCTCTCGAACTTGTGACAAGTTCAAAGGGTAGAGTTTGAACTTAGTGAAGACAAGTTCGAGAGGAGCGTCTTCTCGAACTTGTCGTCTATATATTGAATTTTTCATTGTGAAATTAGGGATCTTTGACGGCTCAGAGGTTCTGTCGAACTTGAGAGCAAAAAGGCGATCATTAGGAGAATTTTGCAGAAGTTAATCAGAGCTTAAGAAAAAGGCGATCTCGAACTTGCAAGTGTCAGAGAGTTTTTTCTTGTAGAGAATCACGTGTCGGGACGTTCCGTTGTTCGTCTATCACAGTGCGTGTCTCCGTGTTTCACGTGCGTGGACTATCCGTCAAGCCCCTAACGAGGATTCCGCACTCGTTGGATGGTGTCGCATCAAGGTAGGATCCGTAGGAAGGCGACCTTACATAGTTGTTGTTTTGATGTGCAGACATGGGTGATCGCGCATTCTTCAATAAGCATAACATGGTGATGTCCGTCGATAGAGAGCGTCCTGAAGCTCAACCATTCCGACAAATGGTTGAATATTTGACATAATTCGAGGGTTGCTTATGCATTGACCCATAAGTTCTAGAAATAAGTAAGTTCTTGAAATAAGTAAGTTCTAGAAATAAGTTCAAAGGAACAAGTTCAAAGACAAGTTCAAAGGGTAGAGTTTGAACTTAGTGAAGACAAGTTCAAGAGGAGCGTCTTCTCAAACTTGTGACAAGTTCAAAGGGTAGAGTTTGAACTTAGTGAAGACAAGTTCGAGAGGAGCGTCTTCTCGAATTTGTCGTCTATATGTTGAATTTTTCATTGTGAAATTAGGGATCTTTGACGGCTCAGAGGTTCTGTCGAACTTGAGAGCAAAAAGGCGATCAGTAGGAGAATTTTGCAGAAGTTAATCAGAGCTTAAGCAAAAGGCGATCTCGAACTTGCAAGTGTCAGAGAGTTTTTTCTTGTAGAGAATCACGTGTCGGGACGTTCCATTGTTCGTCTATCACAGTGCGTGTCTCCGTGTTTCACGTGCGTGGACTATCCGTCAAGCCGCTAACGAGGATTCCGCACTCGTTGGATGGTGTCGCGTCAAGGTAGGATCCGTAGGAAGGCGACCTTACATAGTTGTTGTTTTTATGTGCAGACATGGGTGATCGCGCATTCTTCAATAAGCATAACATGGTGATGTCCGTCGATAGAGAGCTTCCTGAACCTCAACCATTCCGACAAACGGTTGAATATTTGACATAATTCAAGGGTTGCTTATGCATTGACCCATAACCTGCAGATAATCTTGCCGTATGTCCGACAATTTTGGGAGCACCCGCAGGTAGACTGTTCAGTGACGCCTACAATATTGTGAACAAGAGTTGGAGGGCAGCCCATAGTATTCTCAGCTGATATGCTTCGTCAGATACTTCAGCTAGGCTCAGAAGACCAGGAGGCGGGGCCCATTGATTTTCCTGTCCAAATAAGGCAAGCGGCCTTTTTACGTATGGGATACGCCCAAGATATAACCAGAGCCTCGTATGTGAAGACCGGCTTAATCGGGCAATGACGTTATTTAGTGCATGTGTTTATGGTTTGTTTTGCACCAAAAAAGGCAGGTTTTGACTACATCGTGTCTAAGATGCAATCAGCAGTGATAGCGGTGGTATATAACAAGCGCTTTAGTTTTTCAAAAATGTTCTTTGCTGAGTTCGTGCATCAAATCACAACTCCAGTCCGTGAAAGATTTTTGATGTACCCGCGTTCGCTATGATGATTATATGCCACTTTTTGCAAAATCTGCCTCAACTTCCAGACACTCAAGGCGTTGCTATTATAGACAAGAGGATTTTTGCTGATCGCATAACGCACGAAGGGTTGAGCAGGTCAGGCCACAGGTGGCACCACTGTTCGGAGCAGTTATCGACCCAGATTTTGTGGCTCCGGAAGGAGAAAACTGGGCAGGTGAAGCTCCTCAACCGCAGCAACAGCCACCTTAACAACAACAACCACAACCGCAACCGCGCAGGAGGCAAAGAGCTCCAGCGAGACAAATTCAGGCATCAAGGCCATCATCCAGCAGACTTTCCGAGGCTACGGCAGCAGGTCCATCAACGGACGTTGCAGGCCCTTCAACCTTGGCCCCAGAAATTGATCAAAGGGCAGAGACCCTAGAAGAAATATGGGCTCAAGGAACTCAGGACCAGCAAGATATTGCAGCTGAACTGATTCATGATATTTCGGAGCCTCCAATTCAGTATCGTGATATATTCAAAGACATTGATGAATATCAGCCACCCGAGGGTGAGGAAATGGACACTGAGGTCCCAGTGGCAGGAGTTACAGAAGAAGCTATGCAAACTGAGGCAGAAGGCCAACCAGAGACCGCCTCCGAGTCAGAATCTAGTTCTGAGGAAGTAGAAGAAGTATTGATCCAGCTGTCCGATTTGGCAGATATGGATCAAGAATAGTCGTTAGCATGCGAGAGCCGACAAGAAGAGTGGATGGGGATTCAGAGAATGATGACTCTGATTTCGAAGAGGAAGATGAAGTTCCCCTCGTGCCTAGGTATAGGGCGAGGAGGCACCGATTTATGCAGGGAGCTCCATCCACCTCAGCTCCCGAACCTGTAATCCCAGCTGCTCAAACATCCATCACTCCATCACCATCTACATCCATTCCATCAACATCATTGACATTCACCGACAATCAGCGATTTACAGAGCTGAAGGGAAAGGTGGATTTCCAGACAGTCCAAATATTCCAGCTATCTACAACAGTGACAGAACTTCAAGCCCATAATGCAAGACTTGATCAGGAAAATGCTGAGTTGAAAACGACTGTAGCAGATCAAGTGTCTTAGATAAAGACAATGAAAACTCTCCTGGAGCAGTTAATGAAAAATCTACAAGCTCTGGGGGAGAGTAGCTGCAGAGAAGCTGAAGTGTTAGAAGAGATGATGAAGGCAATGATCCCGATGCTGGAAAAGAAGGTGAGCTAGCAGATCTTTCGACTGCTCAGCGAGCATCAATTCAGGGGGAGCCCAGTCAGACTATAATGGAAGAAGGAGTTGTAGGTGAAACCTCAAAGACTGTTAAGAGCGAAATGATTGAAGCTGTAATGGATATTGAAGAAGAAGATGTAATGTTTGATTTTGAAGACCTTGAAGAAGGAGAGTTCGTCCCCGAAGACGTTGCAGAGTGGAAATGTGATGAAGAGGTCGTGGAAGATGAAGACGACAACGTAGATGAAGTAATCATTCCTTCACAACCTATAACAGAACAATATGTGCACAATGATCAAAATGTGATTCACATAGATGAAATTAAGTTGGCATCTGTGGACGATTTAGAATTTGAGAAAGCTGATAAAGAGCAAAGCAGAGCAGAATTGATAAATCTTTGGTTCCGAAAGGAAGAAAAGAAATCAGAGCCGAAGATGTAGAAGAGGATGAGAGTGCCAAATTCTGGAAACCTCTCAGGTGGAATAGTCAGCTGGTTCTTCGACATGGAATTGCAGCTTTTGTACTTAAAACAAGAGACGGGCTTCAGTATCTGAGGAGAACCTTAAAAGTCTTTAATACATTGCCCAAATGTGAGGTGAAGGAGTTGGCCTTGAAAGAGCTTGTAAACCTTGGAGATGACCCCTATGCTGAAGTGATTGCTAAGATTATCAGAAGGGAGGGTAGATCTAGAAATTTTGAAAGGAGAAAACCAAGGTCAGGCAAGAAATGTGAGGTGAAGGAGTTGGCCTGGAAAGAGCTTGTAAAACTTGGAGATGACCCTTATGCTGAAGTGATTGCTAAGATTATCAGAAAGGAGGGTAGATCTGGAAAGTTTGAAAGGATCAAACCAAGGTCAGGCAAGAGAGTAGAGGACTAGACGAGAATAGATCCTCATACTGGTAAACCTTGGGCTAAGATGGTTTACAGACAAGTCCGATGCTTGAAGAAAGTTCCGTTAAAGTCTATGCCACATGATGTAGTTGCAAACATGAAGTGGTGGTACGTAGACAATGAAACAGCTGAAGCCGTTATGGAGGATCAAGAAGAGAAGACAATTTTGAGAGTATATGATCCGCTGCATCTGATCAACCTATCGAAGGATGACCTGCAAAAACTTCATGATCAGCTAATTTTCTTCAATGAAGGCTGGAGATCTGAAGGTAGGAAGTTCCAAAAGATAGTTAGAGTTTATATTGATCAGGGATTGTATGCAGGTAGTAGTTTATATAGTCCTAGTACTTAGACAAAATATAAATAGTTAGAAGCTATCGTCAAGGGGGAGTCTGTTAGTGCATCCTGTGTGACGATAGCAGTCTAAGTATAGACATATTTTGTGTCAAGATCAAAATCACTATCTAAGATTAACTGGTTTGAATCAATCAGAGTATAAAACCAATAACCTTGTATTGAATCAAAGTCTAATTAAGAAGTTTGCGGAATAACACTTAACTGTTTTAAGAAAATCTTTCAAAACAAATAACACATAAATATAATCAACAATAAAATCTTTTGTATTGCCAAACTCAATGATTACAATCACCTCTAATCTGTTTGATTAGACGAAAAACACAAATTGTTCTTAGGGTTTTACAACCTTAGAGGCTTATGAAACTTGATCAGAAAAGCA
Source organism: Centrapalus pauciflorus (assembly GCA_020465985.1). Lineage (NCBI taxonomy): Eukaryota > Viridiplantae > Streptophyta > Magnoliopsida > Asterales > Asteraceae > Centrapalus > Centrapalus pauciflorus. Next base: position 108,656 of record JAANYP010009619.1, read on the forward strand.
ATTACAACTAAATCAAAACTTGTACGGGCAGACTTACAATAGAAAAACCTATTCTATGTATATATACTGCCTTCTAATTTGTTTCCTTGAGAAACTCTGATTTCTCTGGTAGTAGATATGCATGAATCTTCAAATATATATCTTTTCATGATTTCAGCACTTTTTGTTTATTGAGCTGTTGAGCAGCTTGAAGACTATTTGTTGAGCAGCTTGAACTTGAACACTGGCAGCTTGAACTTTTGAACTAGCAGCTCAAACTTTCTCAACTAACAGCTTGAACTTTGTAATTACACAGAAAATCTACTAACAGTTTGAGAAATCTAACTAACAGCTTGACATACTTAGAATATTTCCCAACAGTCTCCCCCTAACTAAAATTCTTTATACAAGACTTTAAGTTTTTGTACAAATAAGGAAATAAAACAAAGTAAAACTGTTATCTACAAAGTAAGGCATCCAAAAACTTACAGTTGTGAAAGTTTCTGCTTAATTGCCTTAAAAAATTCTCTTTTCATCTCTTCTTTATCACAATATATCTTTACTGAGCTTATTTGCAGTAACCATGCTCTTGGAAGATCAAAGAACTCAAAATTGAAAAACATGTTGGATCCATTTGCAAATTTGAGTCTATATGTCTTTGATTTCACATATAGATCAACTTGGGCAATCTTCATGTCCTTGGCATCTTCTATATCTCTTCTGATAGATTCTGGATCAAAAATGCTCTTCAGATGCTTTACACTTTGCTTGACCCAAAGAAGTGGAGACCTAGATTGACTAACAGTTCCGATACGATGCATTTGAGTCAACTCTTCTCCGGTCATCTTCTGTACAAGGTGAACTATGCTTTTGTATTTTTCCTCAGGACCAGCTTCTCTTTTGACTACAAAGTGATATATTAAGTCAATGTCATCCATTGACTTAACATACCAATATGTAATAAGAGGCTTGGAGAAGTCATGCTGATCGAGGGACTTTTCGATTTCCATTACCTTTTGAAGCTGATACTCAAACAACACCCTTTTTACCTGATCAAGCTTTGATTGTTGAATAGCTTCTGATTTAGGATCATTAGCAACAACTTGAACATGAGGAGAAGGATCACTGACACCAGCTTGAGCTGGTTCTTGTTGGGAGACTTTGGCTGCTTTCTGTTTCTTCATCTCTTTTTCATGTATATCTTGCAGCTATTCTGTTGGCCATGACTGAGCCATTATCATTGGAATTCCAACTGATGAAGAGAAATTGATCAAAAATTTTATGTGCTCTGCCTTTGAATGCCCTGTTGGCATTTTCCTTTTCTTTTGATTTTCCTTGACCACAAACCCTCTTAGGTAATCACCTAAGGTTTCATCATCTTTCATTGGAGCATGGGTTTGCTGGTCCAAGAGATCATCCTGTTCCTCTGCTAATTTTCTTGCAAGTTCAGCATCATGAGCAACCTGGGCTTCTTTAGAAGAAAGTTTAATCTTTGGAGATTCAATAAGTATGCCCTTGCCCTTATCTCTGGATGCAGATGCTGTGGATTGGATTGTACTGACAGGAGCCTGATTTCCTTCTCTGATAATAACCCTAGTTGTTCTGATTGGAGCAACTTGAGTTTCTAGGCTAACAGCTTGAGTAGCTATTGGGACTGTTAGCCTAGAATCTGGGACTGTTGGAGCAGGGGTTGAAGTTGTTTGGACTGAAATAGGGATCTCCTGATTCTCCCCCTTTTTGGATGCATTGGTTTGGCCAGGTGGACCTACAACCTTTGCGATTAGGGTTCGAATCATCTTCTCAAGTTGAATGATCTTATTTCCACAGAGGGTGAACCCTTGATGAAAATAATCCATCCTCTGATGTTGAGCTGCTACTATATGTTGGAGTGCTATGATTTGTGCCCCCTGTGTAGCAATAAGGGACTGGTAATGCTCCAATACTACTACAACAGGTTTCAGCTGAGGATCCGTCAATAGGATTAGTTGCCGACTAGCCTCAAGATCAGCAAATGAGAGTGGTACTTGTGATCTATCACTGGCAGGAATTCCAGAAATAGAAACATCTAGGGCCCTCTGTTCTTGGTACCGGGGACTTCTAGAAGGTGCTTGCACACCCTCTGTTGCCATGGGAGTGGTCTTATTGATGTTGACACTGGCATGTGCCTCTTGTGCAGAGACATCAGTAGTGTCAGCCACAGAACCCATATGGACATCCTTTGTTGGGATGGCCACCTCCAAATTGAGGATGGGAGTGTCCTCAGTGGGTGCCCTATGGGTATTCTGTGCAGAAGTGTCCTCCTGCACAGGGATATTTGGCTCTAGTATTAGGGCTGAAGAGGAAGGAGCTCCTGAAACCCTTTGTCTTTTATATTGTATGAGTGGGGATGTGGGTTTGATAGAAGGAGCAGATGGAGTATTTGTATCATGAGGAGTGGGTTGGGGTCCTGGGGGTGAAACAGTGATGGAAGGCTGAACCTGCTCAGGACCCTCTCCTCTATTTATTGGATTGATGCCCAGCATTGCAGAGGGCAATGGGACATCTATATTCAAAAAATTGGCACTAGGTTTTAAAAAGTCTTTTTATTGATGGTAAAGAGTGTCAATGGGAAACATGTATCCTTTTATGTACATTGAAATTATTGCAAGTGCTTGCAATTATTTCAGCCAAAAGTCGAGGATACATCAAAAATTTCCCATTCTTTAGGGCATGATGCCTTAACATCCCCTGAAAAATCATGTTAGAAAAATTGAACTGGTGGCCCGTTGATAAACACACTAAGGCAGTGGCTATATTAGAAGAAACTTCTGACCAACCAGTTCTTTTTGGGCTTATGCACTGTTGTATAACATGCACAAGGTATTTCCACTTAGGGGCAAAATGTGCTTTAAAGAAAGTGAAAGAATCAGTAGGGCCCCTATACCCTATAGCAAAAAGGCCTTCATGTAAGGCAGTAAGGGATAGATCAGAAATACCTGTGGCATCTTGAAGATGCAAGTGTTGGCGGATGATGTCCTCAGTGATAGTGACAGTGTTGCCATCGATTTTGGATGTCAAAGAAGTGACTCCGTTGATGGTTTTGACAGAGGCATATTTCCAGAACTGTTCTATATGGGATATGTAGATGGTGGGATTAATAGTGAGGGCATGATGGATATGGGAACTTCGAAGGAAGTCCATCATGTCGTGGAATGGTTGAAGGTCAGTGTGTTTGAGAGAATAGGGGAGACAGTTGTGTTCTTTGACAAACTCCATTGACGATCAAACGGTGATTTAGGGTTTTAGAGAAGTGTGTGTGAATCGCTCAGAGAGAAAAGGAAGGTCGTGGAAGATATTTTTGGAACTGGTAGTTACAATTGAACGAAACTGGGACCTTTAAAGGTTTGGGGGTTTCGAAAATATCTAATCCCGCGCACACACTTATAAGAATTTACCAAATTACCCTGCACACTTTGACAGGTCAAGTGAAACAACTAACAGTCCGAGTGAAATGAACTAGCAGCTTGAGAAAAGACTCATGCTGTTAGTTGAAAAGTAAGCATAATCTTATGAAACAGTGTCTCCCCCTTAATCAAGTATAGGAAATAAATATATTCTTCATAAAATAAGAGAGAATGATGAAAAACAAATTAATCCATATTAACCATGCCAATATTTGATACTAGGAAGGTGAACCTTCCTACATCAAATGTTTTTGTAAATAGATTAGCTAACTGATCATCTGTATGAATTTTGGTAACTTGGATTAATTTTTTCTCATTACAATCTCTTATAAAATGAAATCTTATGTCTATATGCTTGGTTTTGGAAAATTTCACTGGATTTTGTACAATGCTTATGGCACTTGAGTTGTCAATGTAAATAGGAGTAGATAAGAAGTTCATACCATAGTCTCTCAGTTGATTCTGAATCCACATCACTTGGGAACAGCAGCTGGCAGCTGCTACATACTCTGCTTCAGTAGATGAGGTGGAGACAGTTGTTTGCTTTTTGCACTGCCAGGAGACCAGTCTTGGTCCCAGATATTGACATCCACCAGTGGTGGACTTTCTGTCAATGTTGCATCCTCCATAGTCACTGTCAGAATAGGCTGTTAGTTCAAGAGGAGAGTCTTTAGGATACCATAGGCCCAAATATGGTTGGCCTTTGAGATATCTAAAGATTCTCTTAACAGCAAACAGGTGTGAGTCCTTTGGAGCACATTGAAACCTGGCACAAACACAAACAACAAACATTATATTAGGTCTAGAAGATGTGATGTACATAAGTGAACCTATCAAGGATCTGTATAGGTGAATGTCCACATCTACTCCATCTTTGTCTGCATCAAGCTGCTTGGGATTGTCCATTGGAGTACTAGAAACTTTGGTATCTTTGTAACCAAACTTTTGCAGAACGTCCTTAACATATTTTGATTGACTTATAAAAAGTCCTGTGGGCTTCTGCTTGACCTGCAATCCTAGAAAGAAGGTGAGTTCTCCAATTGAACTCATTTGAAACTTTTTGTGCATCAATGCCTCGAACTCTTTGCACTGACTATCATTTGTAGACCCAAAGATGATATCATCAACATAGATCTGAACAAGCAGAATCACAGATTTGATGGACTTTGTGAATAATGTTTTGTCCAGAGTTCCTCTCTTGAATCCATTCTGTAGAAGGTATGATGACAGAGTGTCATACCATGCTCTTAGACTCTTTCTGGATACTTTTAGTCCTCAAATCCAGGGGTTGACAAACATAGACCTCTTCTTCAATTGTACCATACAGGAATGTGGACTTCACATCCATTTTGTATACTTTTAACCCTTTGAAGCTTGCATAGGCTAGGAACAGTCTGATGGCTTCTATTCTTGCTACTGGAGCAAAGACATCATCATAATCTATTCCTTCTTCTTGAGTGTATCCTTGTGCTACCAGTCTTGCTTTGTTCTTGATTACTATCCCTCTCTCATCCTTCTTGTTTCTGAATACCCATCTTGTACCAATTGCTCTCTTTCCTTTAGGAAGATCAACTAGAGTCCATACATTCTGAATCTTGAATTGCAGTAGTTCTTCCTACATTGCCTCAATCCATGATGGATCTTTCAAAGCCTCAGATGCCTTCTTAGGTTCTAATTGTGACATGAAACATGCATGTTCAAAGGCAGCTAGACTGAATTCAGGAACTGCTGATTCAGCATCAGTAGACTCCTTGTGAACCATTGTCCTTGTCTGTACAGGAGTGCGTGGATCACCCATTATCTGATTAAGAGGGTGATACTTGTGAACTCTGAGTGTTGGCTCTCTGTTTGTCTCAAATGAGGTTCCTAGATTTGTATCGTCTCCTTCAGGTTAACTTGATGGTTCAGCTTCAGGAACAGCTTGACCAGAAGATGGGACTGTTTCCCTATGTGATGGAGCTATTTCCTCAGGGCTTGGGATTGGCACTTTATAATTTAGATTTGAATCATGTTGGGCATCCAGTACCCCTGGTGGGTCACAAGATAGAAGTGGTAGAACAATATACTCATCCCATTGACCAGAATCTTCAAAAGTCTGAAACTTTGTGCCAACAGCTTGAACATTTGTGTTACCAGCATGAGAATTTGTGTTGGCAGCTTCATCCCTGTTTTCATCATTATCTGCAGTATACTCAACAAAGCTCAGAGAATGTGTTAGTGAATCTAAATCAAACAACCAATCAGGACCAGTGCCTTTGACATTTTCAGTGTTTTCATTAAACTCAACATTGGCACTTTCTTCAATGGTTTTAGACACACTGTTATATACTCTATAGGCTTTGCTTTGAGTAGAGTATCCTACAAAGAAACCTTCTTCAGCCTTACTTTCAAACTTTCCTAAGTGAGTCTTAGTGTGAAGAATAGTGTATGAACATCCAAAAGACTTTAGAAAGGCTATTAAGGGGACTCTATGATGGAATAACTCATATGGAGTTTTTCGTTGTGATTGAACAACTTGAACTCTATTTAGAACATAACAAGCTATGTTGACTGCCTCTGCCCAAAAGGTCATTAGCAGTTTGGAATCAGCTAGCATGGTTCTAGCAGCCTCAATTAAAGTTTTGTTCTTTCTTTCAGCTACACCATTTTGCTGTGGTGTTCTTGGTTCACTATATTGCCTTGCAATACCTTTAGCCTCACAAAAACTGTTTAGGATATGATTTTTAAACTCAGTTCTGTTGTCTGACCTGATCACCTTAACTTTTAAGTTGGATTGGTTTTCTATCTTAAGGATAAATGATTTAACTAGCTCAGCAGTTTCATCTTTAGTCCTAAGAAAGTAGACCCATGTAAATCTGGTGAAATCATCAACAATGACTAAACAGTAAGCTCTTTTATTCAAACTCAAAACAGATGTTGGACCAAAGAGGTCCATATGAATAAGATGAATAGCAGATGAGATTGAATTTACTTCTTTGGCCTTATGAGAAGTTTTATGTTGCTTGCCTTTAAGGCATGGTACACAATGATCATCACAGATGAACTCCTTTTGTGGTAAACCTCTTACCAGATTCTTTTTGACTAAAACATTCATAGATTTGAAGTTCATGTGACACATCCTTCTGTGCCAAAGAGCAGACTCATTAGATGATGCTTTGGATATCAAACAGCTTAAAGTACTTGATTTGGATAAAAGATCTGTGTCCAAATAGTAGACATTGTCCTTTCTTGGTGTTCTAAGTAAAACAAGATTTTCAGGTATTTTAAAATCTTTTGAAAGAACAATGCACTCAGAATCTGTGAATACAACAATATTTTATTTATCACAGATTTGAGACACGCTTAATAAACTGTACTTCAGTTGTTCAACATACAAAACATCATTGAAAAGCATATTGCCTGCTTTGACAGTACCTTTACCTGTGACCTTACCTCCCTTGGAATTTCCTCCAAATGCAACAAACCCTCCTTCAAAGCCTTTGAAATTTGACAAGCACTCAGAATTGCCTGTCATGTGCCTAGAGCATCCACTGTCCAAATGCCATCGTGTTTTATGTTGTGACCTGTGGGTGCTCTGCATAAATAAAAGCTTAGTTAGTAGTGGAGTAAACCCAAAACAAGTTGGTTTTGGGTTGTCCTTGTGCGTTGACATAACTAAACACTGTTTGTGACTTTTTATACTTAGTGAGATCCACTGGTGGATTCTGTGAAGAATATTTAGTTATGACATGAGGTATCCAAGTGTTCTTTCCAACCTTTGCATTAATAGTGTCAGATGATCCATTACCAGTTCCAGTTTTAGGCTTAGCAGTTTGAACTGGATTCTTAGTGCTAACAGCTTCAAAGTTTGCACTACCAGTTTCAACTTTAGGCCTGACAGTTTCAACATTTGTATCAACAGTTTGATCTGAGTTTTTGCCTTTAACACACCATATCTGTTTAAAATTTGATTTGGGTTTTGCAAAAACTTGTTTTTGGTGTGTGGACTATTTTTTATTGACTTTTAAGAACCTGTGATCAACTGTCTTCTTTGGAACTGGTGCAACAGGTGGTTTGGCCTTCAAATTTTTTATGTTTTGAACAAATGCCTGTTTCTGAACCACAGTCTGTTTTGCAACAGATGGTTTGTACAAGCAATGCCGAAACAAATGGTTTTTCTTGCCACAATGGAAACATCTTTTGACTGTTTTGATTGGAGAACCAGTTTTGTTAGACCATAACTGGTTCTTGTTCCTTTGATTTCCCCTTACTTGCTGTTGTTTGGGAAACTTTTGGACACCATGCTTTTGGCATGTGCAAATTGAAACAGTCTTACCTCTTTTATTACCTTTTGAGGAAGATGCAGTGTTACAGTTAGAAGGTACAGAAACATGTGGAGCAGCATGGCATACACCCATCTTCTCTTTTCCTTTCTTACTGAGGGTAGAGGTTTCTATAGGTGCACTCATTGTTTTGTGTTCTCTCTCAACCTCTTTGCACTCACAGCCTTCATTTGGAATCAGTTCTTCTTTAGATTCAGGATTGTTTTCAAGGATAGGATCTACAGTAATCATTGACTCATCTAATGGTTCATTTACAAGCCTATCAGCAACTTCACTCATGAGATGAATGTATTTGTTGTTGTATGGGGGTGGAGTGGCTCTGTATCCTATGCCTTCTTTGAGATTGAGTTGAGATTTTACCCTATCCATAAATTGAACTTCCATTAGGTGCTCCAACTTTTGATTTGCCAATTTGAAGTTTCCTAAATCTATATTGACAGATTCTATTTTCTTGTTAGCTTCTAACACCTTCTGTTCAGCCTCATCTAATTTCTTATTTGAAGACTCTATTTTCTTATTCAGCTCCTTTTTCTCCCACTCATGATATGTTCTATCATGTCCCATTTGAATCTCATTATATTTATAGTAATTGATCTGTTTTTCAAGATCCTCTATGGCCTGCATGTACTCATATCTCCTTTCTTCCATCTTAGCTAGAGTTTTGCACATGGTCGCATTATGATCTCTGTACTTTTTAACCATATTTTTGCATGTTTGAGAGCAAAGTTTAGCATTTACCTCAGATGGTAGTTCAGTGGAAGTGACATTAGATGTTTCTGCCATGAGAGCATGATTTTGAAACTCCTATTCTGTCTGATCACCCCAGTCAAACACATTGTCTTCTTGAGAGACAAGTGCTTGTGATGATGAAGCTTGATTAGTTTGCTGGGGTCTTGGTGGCTGTTGACCTTGAGATCTGCATTCTTTGGCAAAGTGTCCAAGCTTGTGGCATTTAAAGCATTCAACTTCTTATTTATCAAATGCTGGTTTGCCTTCTGGTCTGGCTTGGAAGTTTGATCTGCCAGTTCTTTTCAGAAACCTTTTACCCTCATAGTCAACATTGCATGCTGCCATTTCAAGTCCATCTCTTCTAGATCATCTGGATGGATTTTTTCTAAATCTTCAACATTTAGAGCAAACAGTCCATCATTGGCAACAAAAGCTTCATAATGAACTTCAGTAGAATTACCATCAGCACCTGAAAAGGAATCACAACAGTTAGATTTATCAGTTGATGCTGATGACAGCAGAGCAGTGTTATGATTGTATGAAAAGGATTTCTTTTTATTTTCAATCTCAGTTTCAAACACTCTCTGACTGTTGTAAAGGTCATCCAGCTCTATTTCATCAAGAGTATCTTTTGTTCTCCATTGGGCAGCATAGCCTGTCCACTCTTCACCAAGAGATCTAAGAAATTTTCTGTTTACTTCATCTTGATCCAAGCTGACTTTGGGACTCTCCAATTCACCTATCAGTTTATTAAACCTGTCAAAGATTTGAGTAAGGTTTTCATTCTTGCCACCAGAAAAGTTTTCATACTGCTGTTTCAGAAGATCTTTCTGATTTCTTTTGGTGCTAGCATTGCCAGCAAATCCTTTCTCTAAGGCAATCCAATGAGAATGAGCAGTATAGTACTTTTTAAACTGGTGTTGATAAGCATTAGGAATGGCTATCTGTAAAAGTGTAAAAGCTTTCACTTCATTAACTCTAGCCTTTCTTTCACGTTCAGTCTTTGGAGGTGTTTTTATAGGCTTGCCGTCAGCATCAAGTTCAGGATCAACTACAGGAGGAAATTCAACAGCTTCCCATATGGCATAATCAATAAATTGAATGTGATGTTGAATCCTGAGTTTGCACATCTCGAACTCAGTGGGTTTGAGCATAGGCACTTTGAGTCCTTGCCTAGATCCACTACTGCTATTATCAAATTCCATCACAGAAAATTAAAATTTTAATAGAAAGCTTCTGACTTTGAAAACAAAGAAAAAACCTGGCTCTAATACCACTTGTCAAGATCAAAATCACTACCTAAGATTAACTGGTTTGAATCAATCAGAGTATAAAACCAATAACCTTGTATTGAATCAAAGTCCAATTAAGAAGTTTGCGGAATAACACTTAACTGTTTTAAGAAAAGCTTTCAAAACAAATAACACATAAATATAATCAACAATCAAATCTTTTGTATTGCCAAACTCAATGATTACAATCACCTCTAATCTGTTTGATTAGACGAAAAACACAAATTGTTCTTAGGGTTTTACAACCTTAGAGGCTTATGAAACTTGATCAGAAAAGCAATTACAACTAAATCAAAACTTGTACGGGCAGACTTACAATAGAAAAACCTATTCTATGTATATATACTGCCTTCTAATTTGTTTCCTTGAGAAACTCTGATTTCTCTGGTAGTAGATATGCATGAATCTTCAAATATATATCTTTTCATGATTTCAGCACTTTCTGTTTATTGAGCTGTTGAGCAGCTTGAAGACTATCTGTTGAGCAGCTTCAACTTGAACACTGGCAGCTTGAACTTTTGAACTAGCAGCTCAAACTTTCTCAACTAACAGCTTGAACTTTGTAATTACACAGAAAATCTACTAACAGTTTGAGAAATCTAACAAACAGCTTGACATACTTAGAATATTTCCCAACAGTCTCCCCCTAACTTAAATTCTTTATACAAGACTTTATGTTTTTGTACAAATAAGGAAATAAGACAAAGTAAAACTGTTATCTACAAAGTAAAGCATCCAAAAACTTACAGTTGTGAAAGTTTCTGCTTAATTGCCTTAAAAAATTCTCTTTTCATCTCTTCTTTATCACAATATATCTTTACTGAGCTTATTTGCAGTAACCATGCTCTTGGAAGATCAAAGAACTCAAAATTGAAAAACATGTTGGATCCATTTGCAAATTTGAGTCTATATGTCTTTGATTTCACATATAGATCAACTTGTGCAATCTTCATGTCCTTGGCATCTTCTATATCTCTTCTGATAGATTCTGGATCAAAAATGCTCTTCAGATCCTTTACACTTTGCTTGACCCAAAGAAGTGCAGACCTAGATTGACTAACAGTTCCGATACGATGCATTTGAGTCAACTCTTCTCCGGTCATCTTCTGTACAAGGTGAACTATGCTTTTGTATTTTTCCTCAGGACCAGCTTCTCTTTTGACTACAAAGTGATATATTAAGTCAATGTCATCCATTGACTTAACATACCAATATGTAATAAGAGGCTTGGAGAAGTCATGCTGATCGAGGGACTTTTCGATTTCCATTACCTTTTGAAGCTGATACTCAAACAACACCCTTTTTACCTGATCAAGCTTTGATTGTTGAATAGCTTCTGATTTAGGATCATTAGCAACAACTTGAACATGAGGAGAAGGATCACTGACACCAGCTTGAGCTGGTTCTTGTTGGGAGACTTTGGCTGCTTTCTGTTTCTTCATCTCTTTTTCATGTATATCTTAGCAGCTATTCTGTTGGCCATGACTGAGCCATTATCATTGGAATTCCAACTGATAAAGAGAAATTGATCAACAATCAAATCTTTTGTATTGGCAAACTCAATGATTACAATCACCTCTAATCTGTTTGATTAGACGAAGAACACAAATTGTTCTTAGGGTTTTACAACCTTAGAGGCTTATGAAAACTTGATCAGAACAGCAATTACAACTAAATCAAAACTTGTACGTGCAGACTTACAATAGAAAAACCTATTCTATGTATATATAATGCCTTCTGATTTGTTTCCTTGAGAAACTCTGATTTCTCTGGTAGTAGATATGCATGAATCTTCAAATATATATCTTTTCCTGAATTTCAGCACAATCGGTTTATTGAGCTGTTGAGCAGCTTGAAGACTACCTGTTGAGCAGCTTGAACTTGAACACTGGCAGCTTGAACTTTGGAACTAGCAGCTCAAACTTTCTCAACTAACAGCTTGAACTTTGTAATTACACAGAAAATCTACTAACAGTTTGAGAAATCTAACTATCAGCTTGACATACTTAGAATATTTCCCAACATTTTGTAAAAGTCAATTTGCTAGTTATTGCATGTTAACAAGTGTTTGATATATGTTTGATTATATATGTTTGATTTTAATGGTATGTATGTTTGAACTTGGTGTAATGTGTTACAATAAGTTCAAACATAAGTTCAAATATAAGTTCAAACATAAGTTCAAATATAAGTTCATAGATAAGTTCAAACATAAGTTCAAAGCATAGGATTCGAATTTGTGGAGGACAAGTTCGAAAGGCCTTGGGCTTATTCGAACTTATCCTAGGCAAATTCGAACTAGGTGTTATAATTAAGGGTTAATTCGATTAATTAATAAGTTTTTGCAGAAGTTAATCAGAGCTTAAGCAAAAGGCGATCTCGAACTTGCAAGTGTCAGAGAGTTTGTTCTTGGAGACAATCACGTGTCGGGACGTTCCGTTGTTCGTCTATCACAGTGTGTGTCTCCGTGTTTCGTGTGAGTGGTCTATCCGTCAAGCCGCTAACAAGGATTTCGCACTCGTTGGACGGCATCGCGTCAAGATAGGATCCGTAGGAAGGTGACCTTACAGTTTCATATGCCCAAGTTCTTCTCCATGGGGCGCTCCTGTATTGTTTGTTAAGAAGAATGATGGCAAACTGCGTATGTGCATCCACTACAGAGAACTCAATAAAGTTACCATCAAAAACAAATATCGTTGCCCTGGATTGATGATCTCTTCAACCAGTTACAAGGCGAAAGATACTTCTTAAAGATTGATCTTCGTTCGGGTTATCATCAACTAAAAGTACATGCATACGAAATTCCAAAAATGGCTTTCAGAAATGTGACTGCTAAATTCTCAAAATGTGAATTCTGGTTGAGGCAGGTACGTCTTAACATTCGAAAGAATTTCTTGATCCTTATACTCAAATATAAACTTTTGTTAACTTATTCCTCCTAAACATTCAATTCAGATCCAATTCTTAGGGCACGTGATATCTGGAGCTGGCATTGCTGCTGATCCAGCAATGATCGAGGCTATCCAGAACTGGGAATCATCTCGCAATGCCTCCGAGATTCGTAGTTTTCTGGGATTGGCTGGTTATTACCGCCGATTCATCAAAGACTTCTCTAAAATCGTCGTTCCTCTGACCAAGTTGACTCGCAAGGATACAACTTTATTTCGGAAAGAAGAACAACAAGCAACTTTTGATAACTTGAAGAAATTACTAAGTGAAGCACATGTTTTAGCACTGCCTGAAGGGAACGAGGACTTTGTTGTTTACACAGATGCATCAGGCATGGGTTTGGGAGCCGTGCTAATGCAATGAGGAAATGTCATCGTATACGCTTCTAGACAGCTCAAACGACATGAGAAAGACTACTCTACTCATGACCTAGAGCTAACTGCTGTGACTTTCGGTCTCAAACTATGGAGGCACTACTTGGATGGGACCAAGTGTTAGCTCTACACTGATCACAAGAGTTTGAAATATATATCCAGTCAGAAGGACTTGAATATGAAGCAGAGTAGATCTATGGAGCTGATTAAATATTATGACTACGAGATCTTATAACATCCAGGGAAAGCCAATGTAGTGGTTGATGCCCTAAGTAGAAAAGCATACTGCAAGGCGTACTGTTATGCCTTGACTTCTACAATCTTGACATCAACAATCATAGATGACGTAAAGTCTGCTCAATTGTAGGCCTTAAAGGAAGAAAATATCAAAAATGAGGATGTCAGAATTCAACTGCCATTAATGCAAGATGACGGAACCGGACTCAAAGGTATTTACGGCAGAATATGGGTTCCCAAGTTCGGGAACATACGAGATGTAATTCTTGAACAAGATCACCAATCCAAGTTCTCAATTCATCCTGGTAGCACAAAAATGTACAACGACCTGAAAGGCAATTTCTGGTGGCCAGGATTGAAAAGAGACGTTGGACAATTTGTGGAAAAGTGCAGAACTTCCAGACTAGTCAAAGCAGAACACCAACAACCCTATTGTAGTATGAAACCTCATCATATCCCAGAATGGAAGTGGGATCATATTACTATGGACTTCATAACTAAACTACCAAAGACTCGTCGTCAACATGATTCCATTTGGGTCACTGTTGACCGATTAACAAAGTCTGAACACTTCATTCTGAGAAACTCATTCCTTGGATCATCTTGCCCAGATCTACATGAATGAGATTGTCGTAAGGCATGGTGTTCCTAAGTTTATTGTCTCTAACCGAGATAGTAGATTCACTACAAACTTCTGGGCTGCCTTACAAAACGGTCTTGGTACTCGTATGCTATGAGCACTGCTTATAGACCTCAATCTGACGGACAAAGTGAAAGAACTAAAGAGACTTTGGAAGACATGCTCAGAGCCTGTCTCATGGATTTGGGTGGTAACTGGGACGATCACCTCCCATTGGCTGAATTCTCCTACAACTACAGTTACCATTCAACAATCAAAATGGCACCGTTTGAGTTTCTGTATGGAAGAAAATGTAGGACTCCAACTGGTTGGAGGGAAATAGGAGAAACTCGTATCGCTGGGCCAGCTCTACTCCAAGAAACAAATGAAAAGATCCAGCTCATTCGACAGTACAGGAAAATGGCGCAAGATCGACAAAAGAACTACCATGATCGCCGTCACAAAGCGATAAAGTTTCAGAAGGATGATTGGGTGTACTTGAAGGTATCCCCAATGAAAGGTGTCACAAGGTTTGTAAAGCGAGGAAAGCTATCTCCTCGATTTGTAGGACCCTTCCGGATACTAGAAGGAGTTGGGAATCAGTCCTATCACTTGGACTTACCAGAGGAAATGCATGTAATCTGAAAATCTATATTCTCACTAAGCATTGCTTATAGTTGTTGTTTAACCTTTTTACAGGAAAAGATAAGGGAAAAGCACTTGTCGGGCCTAGTTCTTAGGAAACTTTCAAGAATCAAGTCGAAGTTTTTCATAGACCACTACTGAACAAACTTTTGGTACAGATTGACAAATGATGATTGTGATGGACTGGGTAGATTTACTTTGATTGTATGGTGACATGTATTAGATTAGTCTTGTACCTATAATAAGTTTATTTTGAAAACTGTAACTCTGTACTGAAATTGTATTAAACTTATCGTAACGTTTGTACTGTAATTTGAAATTCCATACTTAATTACTCTATCTTAGTTATGATTAGAATAGTATTGCAAATTGTGGGACCTAGACATTGAGGACTGCCCCGTGAGGGGAGGATGGGAATAACGGTACATAGCTCTAAGTCTAATAAACTGATACTTACTTGATTTTTAAAAATTCAGTAAGAATGTCAGGATCAGGATCAGGTGATTTCCCCCAACAATATGACTCCCGAACAGTTGTTTGAAATGGTACAACAACTACGAGCCCAACAATCTGAACAACAAAATAAAAATATGCAAGAACAGTTTCAGGTCAGAGATGAGGCCGAAGCTAAAGGACGGGCCGATAAGAAAAACAAGTGAAAAGAAAAACAAGTCCAAATGATGAGTCTGCTCCTGATAACTCAAACCCTGATACCCAAATCGAACAGTCGAAAGGCTGTAAATTTAATGATTTTAAAGCTTGCGGTGCCTTGAATTTTGAGGCTAGAGTAAATCCAATTCAGGCGTTGGATTAGATCAGTCACACTGAAGAAATCTTCAGAATTTCTGACTGCCAAGATTTGAAGAAAGTAAGTTACGCTTCTGCTTTATTCGTCGGCGCTGCCTGTGCTTGGTGGAAGACTAAAAGGAGCATTTATGGAGAGGAGGTCATCCAGACTTTAGAATAGGACTAGTTTCTTGACATGTTTAACGCGAAGTATTGTCCTGTTGACCAAGAATACAAAATAGAGGTCCAACTGATGCAACTAACTCAAGGAACCAAGACTGTTGATGAGTATGAGCACAAATTCTCGCGGCTATGTGGCTATGCTTGATATCAAGTAGCTATAAGGAAAGAAAAATGAATGGATTTAGCGGAGGGCTTAACCCGAGGCACAGACACCCCATGGGGCGATGACGTATAAATCTTACTTGGAAATGGTTGAAGCAGCAAGACAGATAGAGAGGAGATATTTAGAGTATGGCGATCAACTCTACGCTCCACAGACAAACTCGACATGTCCTTCTCCCCCAAAGAAACAAAGATTCGGCAAGTTCTTCAAGCCTAACAAATCAAAGTCCCAGCAATCTCAGCAGTATAGCTCGCCTCAGAATGCTCAAGCCTATTCTCTCACCAATGAACCGTGATTCTGCAAAAGATGCAAGAAATCACACATGGGGCTGTGCAATCCCGATGATGTAACCTGCTATGTATGTAGCAAGATTTGCAAAAGCAGTGAAGAGTGTCCTCAGCGGGGTCTTGGATGTGCAAAATGTGGGAAGCGTGTACACTTTATGTATCAGTGTCAAAGTGGATGCCGTGGTCAATCACAATCATCAGCTGGAGGTTCTACGATGAAAAGCTCAGCCGCAACGCCAACTGCAAGGACTCAAGAATTTCAAATAATAGAAGAAGAAGCAAAGGAAACCCCTGATGTGGTTATCGGTACGTTCTTACTAAATTCAATACCTGCGCGCGTACTATTTGATTCTGGTGCAAGTTGTTCATACATCTCGACTGCTTTTGCTCAAGGACTGTCTAAGTTTCCTTCAAAGCTTCCCATTATACTTGATATAGTGACGACCAGTAACAATTACGTTATGGCTGATTCTGTGTATCGTAATTGCACTCTACTTGTCGATAGCGTCATATATAACCTTGATCTTACTCCAATTCCGTTAAAAGAGTTCGACTTTATTATCGGCATGGACTGGTTAACGAACAATGAATCTACGATCATCTGCAACC
The DNA here is from genome assembly GCA_020465985.1 of Centrapalus pauciflorus. Classification (NCBI taxonomy): domain Eukaryota; kingdom Viridiplantae; phylum Streptophyta; class Magnoliopsida; order Asterales; family Asteraceae; genus Centrapalus; species Centrapalus pauciflorus. Next base: position 125,273 of record JAANYP010009619.1, read on the forward strand.
GCCAAATCATCAGGATCAAGTCTTCAGATGGCCGAGTGTTGGAAATTAAAGGCAACAAACGTAAAGGTGCTCACTGCTTCAATTCTGTTGAGAAAGCTCATAAATATCTGTCTAAGGGTCACGAATCCTATCTGTGTTTTGTCTCGTCTGAATCCGTCTTTGAAGCCTACAAGAAATCTGTATATGATATTCTTATCTTCTGTGAGTTCCTAGATGTATTCCCTGATGATATCTCTAAAGTGTCACCAGAACGTCAAGTTAAGTTCGGAACTGACTTAGTTCCTGGTGCGGCTCCACTCGCCAAAGCTCCTTACAGATTTGCGCCTACAGAAATGCAGGAAATGTCAAAGCAATTGCCAGATCTGTTATAGAAAAGATTTATCAGACCTAGTTCATCTCCGTGGGGTGCACATGTCTTGTTCGTTAAAAAGAAAAACGGAACTCTCCGTATGTGCATCGACTATCGTGAGTTGAACAAACTCTCCAAAATTGATCTTCGTTTTAGGTATAATCAGTTAAAAGTAAAAAATGAGGATATCTCAAAAACAGCTTTCTGAACTACATATGGTCATTACGAATTTCTCGTGATGCCATTTGGTCTAACAAATGCACCAGCGGCGTTCATGGATCTCATGAATCGCGTGTGCAGGCCAATGCTGGATAAGTCAGATTATCATGTTCATAGACGATATTTTGATTTACTCGAAAACGGAGGCTGATCATGTTGTTCATCTGCGTCAATTGCTAGAGTTATTGAGAAAACAAAGACTCTATGCAAAATTTTCGAAATGCGAGTTCTGGGTCAGACAGGTATAACTTTGTATTGTCTCGAGCTATTTCCTAAGCGTTCCTTGTATCAATGAAAACTTGAAATTCTACTTTGTAATTTTTATAGATCCAATTCCTTGGCCATGTTGTATCTGGCCAAGGTATCTCAATTGATCCGTCTAAAGTCGAGGCTGTTCAGAAGTGGCGAACGCCTTGCAATTCCTAGAAATTAGAAGTTTCCTTGGATTGGCCGGTTATTACCGTCGATTCATTAAAGACTTCTCGAAGATTGCTATTCCACTCACAATGCTAACACGAAAGAACACACCTTTCGTATGGGCGGATAAACAACAAAAGGCATTTAAAACTCTAAAACAAAATCTTATTCAAGCACCGATCCTAGCCTTACCAGAGGGCAATGATGACTTCGTGGTCTATAGCGATGCATCTGGTACAGGTTTAGGTTGTGTCCTCATGCAAAGGGGAAAAGTTATTGCCTACGCTTCAAGAAAATTGAAAGATTACGAGAAAAATGCACCAACTCATGATCTGGAGTTGGCTGCCGTTACCTTTGCGTTGGAAATCTGGCGTCATTATCTCTACGGAACGTGGTGTCAGCTTTACACGGACCATAAAAGCCTCAAACATCTATTTACTAAAAAGGATCTGAACATGAAACAACGACGGTCCTTGGAGCTTATCAAGGACTATGATTGCGAGATCCTATATCATCCCGGCAAAGCCAACATGGCCGCGGATGCTTTGAGTAGGGAAGTCTACTCTGAAAAGTGTTGTTATGCCCTGACTCCTGTTGTATTCTCTTCTGATCTTATCAAAGACATCAAATCTGCTCAAGCCGAAGCACTGAAGAAAGAAAATATCTGTTCTGAAAATCTTAAAGGGCAATTGCAATATCTGTCCATGAATCATTTGGGACTTCATTGTCTCAAGGGAAACCGAATCTAGATTCCTAAGTATGGTTCTATCCGCAACACTCTTCTATCTGAAGCCCACAAGTCCAAGTCATCTATTCATCCTGGCAGCTCAAAGATGTACTTTGATCTAAAAGCTGATTATTGGTGGCCAGGAATGAAGAAAGACATCAGTCAATACGTTGAAAGCTGCAGAGTCTGTCAGATGGTTAAGGCATAACATCAAAAACTTCTGGGATATGCAACCACTTCAAGTTTCTGAGTGGAAGTGGGAGCATATAAGCATGGACTTCGTTACGAAATTGCCAAAAACCAAGAGACAACACGACTCCATCTGGGTAGTCGTGGATCGTTTAACGAAGTCAGCTCACTTCATACCGATGAAAGAGATGTATACTCTTGGTAGATTGGCACAGATGTACATCCCTGATGTTATTTTTCGTCATGGTGTGCCGAAATCTATCGTCTCCGATCGTGATAGTCGTTTCACTTCGAGATTTTGGAAATCACTGCAAGATGGGATGGGTACTCGAATTTCTATGAGTACTGCTTACCATCCTAATGCAGATGCTTAAAGTGAACGCACTATCTTGACTCTTGAAGATATGCTATGTGCTTGCGTTCTTGATCTGGGTGGTAACTTGGATGACCATTTGCCTTTGGTCGAATTCTCATATAACAATAGTTATCATTCCACGATCAAGATGGCTCCTTTTGAAACTTTATACGAAAGAATGTGCAGAACTCCCACCTGTTGGCACGAAACAGGTGAATCGCCTTTAGCGGGTCCTACCCTTCTATAGTTGACGCATGAGAAGATTCAACTTGTCAGAAGGAACATTCTTGAAGCTCAAAGCAGGCAGAAGTCTTACTACGACAATCGTCATCGATCTATCAGTTTTGCGGTTAACGATTGGGTGTAGCTGAAAGTATCTCCAATGAAGAACGTTGTGCGATTCATAAAGAGAAATAAGCTAGCTACAAGATTTATTGGTCCATTCAAGATTGTTGAAAAGATAGGAAACCAATCTTATCGTCTTGAATTGCCAACGGACTTAGCGGGAATACATCCTGTATTCCATGTTAGTCATCTACAAAAAAGCTTGGCTGATGAAAGAGAAGTGCAAATAGCACATGTTAATTTGCAAATTGATGAGAAGCTTCGCGTGATTGAACAGCTAGAATGTATTCTGGATTCGAAGACCAAAAAGATTCGCAATAAAGAGATACAAATGGTGCTCGTTCAGTGGAAACACCACAAAGGTTCGCATCTATCTTGGGAATCAAAAGATGTCATGAAAGCTACATATCGAAGTCTATACAAACATAGCTACTTCAAGGACGAAGTTTGTGTGGGGTGGAGCCCATTCTGTAACAACCTAGTCTTTTATTCGAACGTTTCAATTATGATTTTTTGAGCTACTAATGTAATTTAATTACATTATTTGTATTGTAATTAAAATAGGTAATGAAATTATTTAATTAAGTTCAATTATGTTAGTTATGATAAAAATAAAGATGAAAACTTTATTTTAAATAAAATCAGATGTTGAGGGACTGAAATTGACATATTCCAAAAGTTAAGAAATAAAAGACCAAAGTCTTTTATTTCCTCATTTCATCACTTACTAGAATCCTTCAAACTCTCTTACTCTCTCTCTAAATATCTGCTGGAAATCAAAATCAGAAGGAGAAATTCGTTGGATTAACTGAAGTATATCAAGAATTAAGTGGGTTTTAAGGTAACAAATCAAAACTTTGATTTTAATGTTTATTTGAGAGTTTTAAAAATGCTTAAAATCGGATTTTATAATCTGTAAAATTTATGTTGCATGTTTGAAATATTGATTAGAAATCATATATTGAAACTTCTAGAAGATACAAAAACAAAAATCGTAGGTTAAATCGTCCAAAATCATTAAAAATCTGAGTTTTTCATAAGTTTTGTGTCCTTGACAAAAAGTGTCTACTTTGGACAAATCTAGACGAATCAATGTGTTTAAGATGGGGAAAATAGTGTAGAAACACCCCAATAATGATAATATAACCGTAGATTTAATTGCATGTTGATATCAATGTGTTTGGTGAATTTTTGATAAAAATCCGTAAGTGTCGACCTGCATATCTGCAAGTCGACTCGGCGAGTCGCAAAGAACACCAAGAAATTCTTAAATAATTTTCAATGTATTGGATCCGAATTCGGTTGAGACCCGGATTCGGATGGGATCCTAATTCGGATTGACCCGAAGTTCGGATGGGTCAATCTCGGATCAATAGGTTTCTCGAATGCATGCGAATTCGGCCAAGATCCGAATTTCGGACCTCGACTCGCCGAGTCGGTCCCAGATGGTGCGAAATCCGGATGTGTGTTATAAGATCCAAAATTCAGGCTAATAAACTAACTTTTTGGATATACTTTTATGACTTAATTAAATATTTAATTTAGTGCCAATACATGCAATATTAAACAAAATATGAGGTATTATATGCAAGTTTTGGGCATAAAATGCAATTTAAAAGATTATGAGTTATCAGAAACAAGTCAATGAAATTCAAAGTTTGATAATGGTGCGATATGATAAATTCTGGACAGGTTCAGATAATTTCTGAACAAAGAATTAAGGAATTAAAGATTAAAGTTATTGAAAGTGGGTCAAAGATTTGTAAAGCAAAGCCAGAGTCCAGAAAGACAAAGATTAAAGATTAAATCATGAGATAACTTAGGTGGTGGAGAAATATGCTTGATATGACAACAGAACCTGTGAGTTATAGATATTCAGTTTTACATGCTAGATTCCGGTTGAGACATATTGTTGATGATAGTTTACTTTGACATTCATACATGCTCAGCTGGATTGTGACCTGTGCTCACCATGGGTCGGTGTTGCCCTGTGGATCATGATGGCTATTTGATTTATCATTCTGCATACATTGTACTTACAGTTCATTTCAGATATTGTTATAAGTCGATATAGATATCATGACCTTGATTATTTATGCTTTCATTATTGCTCGCATCTTTGATACACTGATTCAGCTTAGAATGATTAGCCTTGTCGGTCTATTGTTCTAAACCTAGCTGTGTCACCAGTTCTATTGATCTTGGTATTGATTATTCTGATGCTCCCCCCACGATGACTACTGGTAGCTAGCCCAGTATAAGTGGATAGCTTCCAATAAAAGCGTGAGCGTGGCCTGGACATCATCCAACTCTATGACTACCATGTCTCAATCATGAGTGGCTGTAGCGGCAGTCAAGACATATCACGCTAGACCCCATGATCCGCTTGTTGAAATGCATCCAATCTGAAAATCTATATTCTTACTAAGCATTGCATATAGTTGTTGTTTAACCTTTTTACTGGAAAATATAAGGGAAAAGCACCTACTGGACCTAGTTCTTATGTCTTTCAAGAATCAAGTTGAAGTTTTCAATAGACCACTACTCAACAAACTTTCAGTACAGATTGACAGATGATAATTGTGGTGGTCTGGGTAGATTTGATTTGATTGTATGATGACATGAATTAGATTAGCCTTGTACCCTTTATAAGTTTAATTTGAAAACTGTAACTCGTACTAAAAACTGTATAAAACTTATCCTAAAATGTTTGTACAGTAATTTGAAATTTTGCACTTAATTACTCTATCTTAGGTTGATTGATATCGTATTGCAAATTGTGTGACCTAGACATTGAGGACTGCCCCGTAAGGGGAGGTCTTCACAGGATGGTATCAGAGCCCATAGTTTGAGTGAATCAAGTATTATGTGAGTAATACTTGGTCTCAAACGGAAGCAATACATATATATCAATCATCTAGGTGGTTTGAACTGAGATAGGATGTACAGACTGTTAGGATGGGAATAAGGGTACATAGATCTAAGTCTATTAAATTGATAGTTACTTGATTTTTAAAATCTCAGTAAAGATGTCAGGATCAGGATCAGGTGATATCCCCAACAATATGACTCCCCAAAGGCTGTAAGTTTAAATATTTTAAAGCAAGTAGTGCCCTGAACTTTGAGGGTACATTAAATCCAATCCAGACCTTAGAATGGTACCAGTTTCTTGACACGTTTAATGCACAGTATTGTCCTGTTGTGTTAGTGCATCCTGTGTGACGATAGCCGTCTAAGTACAGATAGTATTTTGTAATAGTTCAGGCTTTGCAAATACAAGCTTTATTTGTTTGATCTTGTTTGTGTTTGATGTTTACTTAAGTTCAAAGATAAGTTCAAACATAAGTTCAAAGATAAGTTCAAACATAAGTTCAAAGATAAGTTCAAACATAAGTTCAAAGACAAGTTCAAGAATAAGTTCAAAGGCTAGGGTTTGAAATTCGTGAAGCTAAGTTCGAGCATGTAGTGGAGAAGTTCGTTGGCTTGGGCCTAAACGAACTTGTCTGAGCTACGTTCGAACTTAAGCTCTATAATTAAGAGTTAATCAGTTTTCATTAGTGACTTTGGCAGAGATTAGCGTTTAAAACTCGTATTGTGCGCATACGAACTTGTGAAGATTTCAGAGAGTCGTAACGTCTATCATTATGTTTGTCTCCGGGTTTCGTGTGTGTGATCGATCCATTAAACCCCTAACGAGGGATCCGCACTCGTTGGGAGGTGCCGCGTCAAGATTAGATCCGTAGGTAGGTAACCTTACAAGTGGTATCAAAGCAATAAAGAGTGTTCATTGTGTTCTTCGTGTTCATACAACATTCTTGGTTTCTTGACGTTCTTACCAGAAAAATCACGTTTTCTGAGTTCTACAAGCAAGGTAACGGAGAAAAATTCATATTAGTTCACTTTTTCAGTCGAAATCATTGTTTTTAATCTTAAAAACATTGGTTTAAATCTGAAATCTGGAAAAAATCAAATTTTTGGCCGTTTCTCGAACTTGCAGCGCTCGAACTTAAGGGGGTATTATGGTTCATTCGAACATGTCTGAATACGCTCCTCTCGAAGTTAATTTAGGGCTTCATACGAATTTAGTTGAGGTTCGAACTTGTCATAATCGAATTTGCCAGATTCGAACTTGTCAGAAATTTAGGGTTTCTTCGAACTTTCCAGAGGTTCGAATTTGTCAGAATTTCTAGGGTTTTCTCGAACTTACACTCATTCGAACTTGTTGAGTTCGAACTTAAGTCAATTCGAATTTAATTTTCAAACGAATTTAAATTTAAATTATTCGAACCTGCATAAGTTCGAAGGGTTTATTTTAAATTAGTTGTTAAATTAAATTGTTTAAGTTTGAAAACAAAAAGTTTAGACAGAATGTCGAGTTTGCAAAATTTCATAGAAATGGACCACAAGGTCTGCAAAGCAAATTCTCCGCCAAAGCTAATGAAACTGGAAGACTACTATTGGTGGAAGGATAGGTTTGCTGATTTTGCTCGATTCAACTACATGCATATCTGGATATGCATTGATGAGGGATATATTCCTCCTACGCAAGAGTTAGAGAGCCGACAAAGAGTCTTAACTTATCAGAACATGAAAGATGATGACAAGAAACTTTATGAGGCCGAGAACCGAGCTTTCTCAATTATTAGGATGGTGTTACCTCAAGAAATCCTACACACTTTAAGAAATCATAGGACTTCTAAAGAGCTATGGGATGCTCTAGTGAAGAGGTGTGAGGGAAATCCAAGGGTTCGCAAGGGTAGAACTGAGATGCTGAAATAGCAGTTTGCTATTCTCAAGGCGTTGAGGAATGAGACGTTGGATGAGACAATCACTAGATTCTATCATTTGTTAACTGAGCTTGATAATCACAATGTCAATTATCAAGAGACTGAGAAGATAGAAAAGCTTCTAGATGCTTTACCGGTGAAGAGAAGTTTGAGACTCTCATTCTTGAAGGAGTAATAGGAACGCTGAGGGCATACAACTTCAAGTTACAAAAGAAAGAACGGGAGTTTGAACAGGTTCAAGATCCAGAATTGTATTTTGGAAAATCAAAACCGTCAATTGCTGGTGAATTGAAGTCGGGGGCCACAACATTCTTCTTGGGAGAAGAATCCATTCCAGTTGAGACAGAGGAGTCGAGCAGCAGGGCATTCTTAGGGTTTTCCAAACCAGAAGAAAAACCAACTCATTCAACGTATACGTCTCAAGGATACACAAAGATGCCAATGAGGGCAAAATCGGCTGAAGATCATCTGAATCTTTTAGTTTCGTTTGTCGCAGCGTAAGGCAACTGTGTTCAAGGGAAAATAAACGATCCTGTGTTATGGGAAGAAGACTACGATCAGGTAGATCCTGATGACTTGGAAGAAATGGACCTACAGTGGCAACTGGCCATGGTGACTCAAAGGGTCAAGAGGTTCATGAAGAGGACTCGAAGAAATTTGAACATAGGCAACAACAAGGTTGGTTTTGACAAATTAAAGGTTAAGTTTTACAATTGCCAAGGATTGGGACACTTTGCAAGAGAGTGTCAAAGACCAAAAGTAGAGAACTATCAGAATCAGTACCAAGGGAGATATCAATCTGGTGGTTCTGGGAATCAAGCAGCTATCGCTGGTCTGTTAACCAATGTATCATCTAACAGACAGCTTGATGGAATGTATGATTGGAGTACTCATCCCACTACTACAAATTGAAGCTAATTTAACACTTTTGATGCAACACATTTAAAAATTGTTGCTTTTTTGTTCAAGTTTGCTCTAAAGCAACACATTGACAATAAGTGTTGCATATAATGTTTTAATGCAACACTTTTTTTAAAGTGTTGCCATTTTTACTAAAAAAAATGCAACAATTTTCTAAAGTGTTGCAATTTTTACTACAAATTGCAACATTTGTTTAAAGTGTTGCATATTTCAATAAAAAATGCAACACATTTTTAGAGTGTTGCATATAATGAAAAAAATGCAACACATTTTTTCAAAACATATAACATTTTTTTAAGTGTTGCATTTATAATGAAAAAATATGTAATGTTTTTAAGTGTTGATCATACTATGTTTTCTTGTTTTGTAATTTTGTTTAAAAAATACACAAAAAAGTTCAAATAAAAGTAGTCACTAATGTGAGAGTGTTTAAAAAATCAGTGACAGTATTAAAATAAAATTAAATATCTTAAAAATTATAAAAAATAGAAAATTAAAATAAATAAATCACTGAGCCCTAAATTACCCTTCTCCAATTTTTCATAAGCGTTCTTGTGTATGCCGTCATTCCTACCGATCCCCTCTAATCCAATCCAGATCTACCCTCGCCACCGCCACCGCCACCACCACCGCTCCGGCCTCGCTACGCACATACTCAGCCCTGCTCTTCCCTTGCCCCGCGATTTCGCTTTGCGTAGTTTGCTTCTAGTCTGCCAGAGACGTCGATCATGCATCATCGTTGGCACCGGAGTTGCTACGTCTCTTACTCATCTCTACGCAAGGTTCGTAATCTTCTCCATTTCATTTTACTATTCAATTGCAGTCACTACGTAATCTGTTGTTGTAATCTGTTGTCGTTGTTTGCGCAGCCATTGTCATACTCTCAGTGATGTTGGAACATGTTCTTCATACCATAGGACATGTAATCATCTGACTCGAAATTTAGCAATGAGACTATTCGTGATGGTTCTCTTTCTGACATTTACTGTAAATGTGAATTTGTTTTTAGTTTTTGAAAAAACGACATAAACGAGGGCTAATGGAAGCACTCGAGAAGATCAAAAACGGTATCTATATTAAGGGTTTGTTTTCTTAATTATTATTAACTTGTAACTGTCATTGTTATTATCGTGCATTGGATGTATTTGGCATTGCAGAGCTCATGGTACTCGGGATTTAAACATGTTCTTTTTGAAGCAGATAAGCAATCTCAAATTATATGCCATTTGTATCATTGTATACAGTTTTCCCTTTTGTATTTCAATGAAATGGTGAGTTTGAATTTCTTCAGATAGATTCTTTTTTTGGTAAACAAACTAAAAGTATTTGTATTATAATAGATAGTTTGTGATGACAAGGAAAGCACAACATTCTTTTAGATAATAACCCTTGTTTTTTATTCCATATTTTAACGGTTAAATTCACTCCAAGAATAAGTTGCATTTTAATGTAAGGGATATGAGGAGATTATATCAGTTGCTGGATTGCAACAATTGCATATCTTTATACTCTTCTTGGCAGTGTTTCATGTCATTTACAGTGCCCTCACAATGATTTCTGGAAGAGCAAAGGTCAGAATTGTTTATTCTTGACAATCTATAATATATAAAATAAGAAATCCACTTGGAGTTTCCGGACCATTGGATGGAAAGAAATCAATGATCCAGATTAATGACAACTCATAATTATTTATGAAATGTCTTTTATACCCTTAATTAAAATCAATAATTAACCCTATGCCAGTTTTTTAATTCATTTTCCAAATTTACTACCTTAACTTAATTACATTAAATTTTGATTTTAATTTTTTCATTAATAAATTAATATTAAATTAATATTTACCTAAAATAAATATGTGTCATTATTATCCTTAATGATCATAGTTGAATTCAAATGTAAAAATTTGAATTTAAATGTAGAAGTGTAGTAAATAAAGTTAAAATTTTTTGTTAATTATTTTGCTAACAAGATTTAAAATTTAATTGATAAAACTTCAATTGTGAATATGATAAACTTTGATTGTTGATTTTCAGATATTCCATTTTTATATTTTATCATTTTCAAAATATATACACATTCACATAATTGAAGTTTTTTGTTTCTTACATTGATATTTCATATTTGAAGTTAATAAAAATTAAAAGAAACATTTTTTTGCAAACACGTATTATCTGTTTTAATAATACAATATAATAATATTTTTTTATTTAATATCAAACAACTAAGTATTTTTTTATCTTTAATTTAACTAGCTTTCAAATTTTTTTATTTTAATTATATATAAATTTTATAATATATTATTAAAATATAAAAAACTATGTATTTTCTAAATCAATCCATGTAATACATGGGTATTGATGTGTACAGAAACCATTTCCTGCAAAATTAAGATGTATTTGGTTTCCAAACAGATTTGGATCCAGGCTTGTTAGCGCTCTTGGGTACCCATCGATACACAAGTTTTGGTACCCACTGCAACTTGGGTTTAGGTAGCCATTTGCAAACACTTTCCTTAACTTCAGACTCAAATTTAGAAAGCACATTTCTTTTAGTATGTGAAAAATGAATATATAATTTACGAAAGACACTTGAATCTGAACGAACAAAATTATGCAAGTTCTTCTTTCTAAAAATTTGTCCGGTGCTAGCCTGTTTTTTGTAAAACTTGGTATTTTTCTTGGATGATTTCTTATGACAAGAATAACCAGTATTTTCAGAAACTATTGAAAACTTTGATTTCGAAGATTCACTAGGGTAAATCTTGACCGGAAGTTTTTCAATTTCTTTATTTTTGCCTTTAGTTATCTACAAAAGATTTAAATTTAAGATCTGAAGACGAATAAAATTCACGACATTTAATTAAATTCTTTTCAGTTTCAGAAGATAAATCAGAATGATCAACTTTGTGTTCTAAACAAATTTTAGAATCTTTAACCTCTGTGTCATTTGAAGAAGAGGAATCATTAAATTGTTCAGAAAGATGAAATAGTTGATCTTCGAATGCTTTGATAATGACCAAATATGAATTTCTGTCATTATCAAATGATTGATAATCAGTTTTGAAAGATTATTCTTCAATTAAGAACACATTTCTATCATCTTCAAACAATTTAGATTTCACTTTGAAATCTTGTTCTTTAAGTAAGAACTCATTTCTTTCATTCTCAAATAATTCTTTAGTTAATGAAAACTCTTTTTCAAGAGCAACAAATTCTTCAGATATGTTTGAAACATAACTTTGATCAATATGATTTGTCTTTGAAAGTGTTTCTTCAAGATCTTTAACTTTCTTGTACAAATTAGATCGTTCAGGCAAAAGATATTTTAGTTGAATCGCATTTTGAAAATTCTCTTGTTTAGAATCTTCAAGTTCGTTTGACAATTCAGATTTTTTTTACTTTGAGAACATGATTCTCAGAATTCAATACTTTCTGTTTTTATTTGAAATTTAAAACTTCTTCTTTCAATCTTGTGACATCATTTAAAGCAAATGCTTTATCTGTATATTACTGAACAAAAATATCATAATTGTTCTTATGAATCTGTTCAAATTCAATAAAATTTTCAATCAGCTCAGACTTTTCAGATGTTAACTTTGAAATGGAATCATGACTAGTAATTTGGTTTTCCAACAGTTATAATTTAACACCCTGACTCCCGAGCAGATGCGTGTAATTACCCCATTGACTATTTATTTTATGAGTATTGCGTCCCGTATAGTGGATTATACGTATCGGGACGGGTACTACGTGGCTTCAGGAGATAATTTTAGTGGACTAATTATAATTATGGATTCATGAGATTAAATGAGATTTAATGATATAAATAGTGGAATTTTGATTACGGGGCCGGGTATCGGTGTCGAACCTGTGATGTAAAGGGATACGTATATTATACGTACGTGCGTTCATTTTCTTCTTTTTGTACAAAATCAAAGAGTTAAATGTGTTTGATTTGCTGCTACTGTTGGACCAGAATTGAAACCAAATCAAAGGATTGAAGTGCTGAAAAGTGATCAAAGCCTCCATCCTTGTGTTCTTGAAGTTTAAGGTGAGTATTCCTTGAATGGATTCTGATTTTTCGGTGCTAAGTAGTGGGATACGGTGGGAATTGTTGTGCAACAATATTAGAAGAGTTTGGTACCTGTTATGTTGGCTTTTGTTGCTGAAATTGTGCTGTGGAAATTAAACTCTCCTGGAAAGAAAAAAATCAGAATAGAGGCACCTACAGTTCGTTGTGGTCGCGATGGGGGGAAGCGCAGACGCGGTGCAGGGCGCTGGGTCGAGTACGAGCTAGGGTTTCAAGGGCGATCACGATGCAAACGCGGCCCGTGCTGGACTAAGCACGGCCGCGATCCGACTGGGTTGGGTCGGGTCCGGTTTGGTTTTGGGCCTTTCGGGCCTATTTTGGGTTGCTTTTTAGGGATGACCAGTTATATTAATAATTATGGGATAGTTGGGGTCTGTCCGTTAAATTGGGATTAATCTGGGAAGGTTTATTATGTGTTCAGGGACTGATAAAGAGCGGTGCGAGACAGGTTCGGATCAGCGGGTTAGAAATAGTATGCGGGGTGATCTAGGTGAGTATGCGAGATCTTTTAAAAGACATGTCGCCTTGAGTCTATCGGTGTTTATATTTCATATGTGCTTATATGATCTTTTAAAAGACATGTCACCTTTCTTTACATGTGAAGGTATAATGTTGTGCATGAGATCCATTATATTGCGATCGCGATGGGTTATCGCGGTAGCTGAGTAGCTCTGTTTAACCCTGTGTATGGTTCCCATATATATATATATATATATATATATATATATATATATATATATATATATATATATATATATATATATATATATATATATATATATATATATATATATATATATATGAGGTTAATTCTATTGTCAGGTCGATCCTGAGCTTGTTATTCTTGCTAGCCTCCATGGGCGTGGCTTGGCCGTAGGGGGAGGCGTTTTCCACAATTGGGATGAGTATCTCATTATGTATTGGTGTTGGTACACCCTGTGTGACGATAGCAGTCTAGATATGTAATAGATAGTCATATTTAATAGATAGGGATTTATTAATACAAGTCATGTCTGGTTCTTCATATTTATGGATTAAGTTCATGATTGTGTATGATTGTTTACATATGCATGTTAAGTTCATGCTTGTGAGAATAAGTGCTTGAGGTAATGAACTTATGAGAAATAAGTTGTTAAGGCATAGGCCATGAACTTAAGTCTCATAAGTTCGTACGAACTTAGCTCACTTAAGTTCGTATCTGCATGGGCTTGAACTTGTAAGTTCGTGGGCCTGGTGTGACACCCTTGCCACATTAACAACCAATTACAATTCACCCAGGATTAATCACCATACACAATTACATAATGATCTGAAAGCTTAATTAAAGTGCGGAAGCATTAAAGTACAAAATAAAATACTACAATTTTGTCAAACACCCTACGGTGCTACAAGGTTACATGTCTAAGTCTACATACTCAATTGTATTACATCATCCCAAATTTATTACAACAATATTCCCATAGATCTGTTACCAAGATAAACCGTAGATATCTTCAGTCACTTCAACAAATGACCTAACTAGAAGGTCCCGCAGCAGATTTCCCTTTTCCTGTAAAAATGCAACAACTGAGGGGTAAGCGAATTGCTTAGTGAATACCAAATGATTTTACACATTCTGCAAATCCTTATGATGCCACCCAGAGTAACCGCGGTAACACATACCGTATACTCCACACGTACTCAAAGTACGCAAACCCGAGCCGCAGCTCCTTCGAGCTGACACTCGGCATAAGGAAAACCAACCATCTGAGGCAGACATAACATCGGGGATGACTTACTGTCTATGCTTACCACGGAGGTGTCAAACTCTTGGTCATATAGCACAGTAACATCAGAGTACAGATGCGACCACGCAGGCCCATCAATAGGATGCACAACAAATGAACGGACATGCAACAAGTATGAATGTGCATCAATATATAAGTAAGTTAGTAGAGTGCCAAACGATAATTGAAACAACATGCCTCAGCAGGCAAAGCAAAACATAAAGCAGATGCAGACATGCTAAAATCAAAGGTACTCACAGTGGGTGCGTTATTAAACTTCAAGTTATCTTATTTCTCCTCGGGCTTTCAACCGGATCCACAAAGTACCCCACTGTGGGTTAAACAACACCACAAGGGACCTGTTTCATTTCCATAAGGAATGCATATCACATACGTGTTCGAGCATCAATTTGTACAATAAAAAGTGTTACAACAATCGGAACTGTCATCCGAATCTCACGTTATAAACCGTCATTCGAGGTGTTATTATTCCTAATTAACCCTCCATTATATGCATTAATGTAGTTCCAAAGACATCCCAAAAGTGTGATTATTTGACTATAAATTCGGGTCCTTAATAATCCATCCGAATTACACATGTACAGCATAGCACTCGCCAAGTTCAGGTCCGAATTTCGGATCCTTGGCCAGCTTTCGGACCCATCCGAATTGTGTTGACCCATCCGAATTCGGGTCCATCCGAGTTCGGTTCTTATTCAAGTTCGGTTCCATCTAAGTTTCGGGTCTCATCCGAATTCGGATCCAATACTTACGAATTTTTGAAGATTTATTCAATTGTTCTTGGGAACTCGCCGAGTTCCCCATAGAACTCGCCGAGTTCACCATCAGTTCTGCACTCGCAACTTACAGGTTTTATACTAAAAATTACCAAAATTCAAATTTAACCAAATGCAATCCATAGTAATGTTATATTATCATATATTGAGTGTTTCTACATCATTTTCACTATCATTAACACTCTGATTTGTCCGAAAATGACCAAAAATGAAGATTTTTCTCAAGAACACTAAAGTTCAACAAAATTCAGATTTCTAACCTTTTAGGACTATTCAAACAATGATTCTTGTTTCCAATGCTTCAATAATCATCCAAGAATGATCTCCAACTACTATAACAAACATGCATCAACGATTTCTCAGGATTTAATTCTGAATTTTATGCATTCATTTCTCAAAATAAACTCCAAATTTGAGAATGATGTTCTTACCTTGTTTTCCTTTGATTCCTGATAATATTCAGATTACTTTCACGAATCTTGATCCACGAATTCGAATTTCAACAGATTTTAGAGAGAGATCTGAGAGAGAGAGAGAGTTGAGTTTTAGAGAGAGAGAATGAAATGAACTAAAATGAAAGACTTGAGTCTTTTATTCCCATTTTCGGCTATTAGCACAACTAACCCCTCAACTTATGTGATTTCAATAAATACTGGTTTTATCTTAGTTTTATCATTACTGACATTTATAAATCATAATACTCCATAATAATTCAAAATTTTCAAATTTCTTAATTACTTAAATTAGCAACCAACTTTTTAGATATCCGGATACATAATCATCTTTCGAAATCCAACTTAGTTACAAATTACGAAATTTAAACTAAATATCCTCAAATTACGATAACAAAATTTTAGGATGTTAAAGCATGGGCTCCACCACGCTCAAACTTCGTCCTCGAAGTTATTTGAATTCAAACAGATGATGATACTCCATTAATATAATTACCTTAATTTCATAAGTGTGATTTGCTTCATGGTGATGCTCCCAATGTATAAGCATCATTTCAATTTCTTTTGCTTCTTAACTTCTTTAACTTCATATCCATAATATATTCCGGCTTTTCAACATATACTACCCTTTCTTGAATTCTAATTCAGTATAATTAACCTAATCTTCATTACCAGCTGCGAAGATTTCATAAAGCTTTCCACATGAAACACCAAGTGTTATTTCTATATTTCCTTATGTAATTCCAAATGAGATAACATATTCCTAACTTTTCTATTATTCTAATTGAGCCAACACACCTCAGTGCTAGCTTGCTTCTTTTACAGAACAAATAACATCCCTCATCGTTGATACTTTCCAATATATCCAATCGTTTATCTCAAAACTATTCGGTTTATATCTCCTATCATAATAACAATTCTGTGATAACACAGGCTCATCATTATAACTCTTCTTTCATATCACAGACCCAGCTGTCAGAGTCCTTTCAATTTCTTTCCGATATGTAGGGGTTCTACATTTCCTCATGTACAGAACTTTAGTCGGTGTTTGCTTGATTTTAATTATGATAACTAGTGTTATATGAAAATTCCATCAAAGCAACTGATCCTTTCAGTTGATACTTAAATCCAAAATACATGATCTCATCATATATTCCAATGTGAAAATAGTCTATTTATTTTGACCATTTATCGTGGGTCAGTAACCTGTACTCATAGCTATATGTGTGCCTTCTCCCACTTGTAGAGCAAACCAAGAGTTGAAAATGAAACTACTCTTTTAGACATAATCGATTCCAGAATACCATAAAAGTAATAACCTTACTCACGCAAATCTGTGCGAGTCTTTCCAATAACAACTTTCTCGAGTTGGTATATACATACCCATTTAAATCAGCCTGTCTACAATTTACCAATCGTAGAAAATTTCTTAAATTTGTAATACTGCGAAACAGCTTCCAAATTCTCATTCGCTCCACTTTTAGCGGAATCCTCCGAGATCTCAACTCCAGAAATCACATACTACAAAATATAACCTATCGTAATCAAAACTCACGATTTGACATATTCAGCTTTAGACTTACACCAAAATATCATCGATAATTACAATTACCGATTCCTCCAACATTGATATACAAATCCATATTCATAATGTTCATAAAACAGTTGGGTGTTAGTTAATCAAAATGTCATAACTAATTACTCGTAGTGCTCATAATTATCCCTGAAAATTGTTTTCAGTATTTTCTCCTTTCGGATTTTCAAGTAGTGATACCCCGAACATAAATCAGTCTTTGAATAATAACCAACCCCATGCAACTGATCAATAATCATCAGTTCCAGGTAGCGGATACGTATAGTCAATTTGTTTAAATCACTTTAATCTATGCACATTCTCATTGTGACATCTTTTTATTCATAAACAATATCGGGTTTCCCCATGGTAAAGAACTCAATCTAACGAAGCCCTTATCCAACAACTCCTGAAGTTGCTTCATCATCTCTTACATTTTTGGTAGGTGCAAGACAGTACGAATATCAAGCTATTGGAGAAGCTCCAGGGATCAAGTCAACATAGAATTTCACTTGTCTTTCAGGCGGCACACCAGACAAGTCTTCCAGGAACACATATGGAAACATTTGGGACAATAGGCGCATCGGCCACAGCTTTCTCTTCAGTCTTGGCATCAATAACATATACCAAACAAGACTCACAGCCCTAGGCAATCAGCTTTCGGGGCCTAACAATCATCAATAGACATTGATCCCCACTTCTCCTTTCCCATATATACAGATCGTCTCATCCTTCCGGTGTAATTGTCTTTATTATTTCCTTTATTGCAATTTACGTGCGTCTCATCACATATACACAACCAATTTATTCCAATTATCATATCAAATGACCGATTTCTATTGGAATCAAGTCAAGATGGTAGACTACCTCTTCAATCACTAGAGTACAATCATGATACACATGATCTACATTAACTATTTTGTTACTTAACAGTTTCAACATTAATCACAATAAACAACTTAGACCAAGGCATCAATAATTGTTGAGAAAAAGTAGTAGATACAAATAATTGGTCGGTACCAGAATCAAACAAAACTCATGACCACCTCCGAATCTTCCTTAGATTTGTAGTCGTAGTACTAGACTTTTCTTTGCTTTACAAGCATAATTCATTAGTGTCCAGAGTCTCTTTAAACTTTTTATGATTGATTAAATCACCATTTCATTAAGTATTATATCCCCCTTCCGATCAATTATACTTCCCATACATTTCTTACTTTACTCTTCGCTTTGTATATTTCAATTTCCCTTTTTAAAATTAATATGTATCTTCCATGTATTATCATACCCTCGTATGCTTTCTCTATAACTTCTAGATTTGTTTTCCTCATATAATATTCATATATATATACTAACATTGAATCAGTCTCTTTGATTCTAACTACATCAAAATTCTCACGAACAGTTCAAATCCTGTGGTTCTCAACCACAACCCTTTTAAGTCAAATTATCAACACAATCTACCATAAAGTTTCTCTTAATAAAAGTTAATGCTACATGCTTTATGATAACCATTACAAGTTGTTATCAATCCTTCAAACATATCATATATGATACTAATACGATTAGTACCAATTCTTTGACCCATTATGGTCAAACTTAAACTTTATTACCACTTCTAAACTCATTCATAAATTTCAAGATATCTATAGCATCTTTTCCAATTCAAAGCTTTCAAATCCATCTTGGCTATTCATCTAATGCCTATTTATATGCTCGAGTATTCTCATTCACAAACATAATTATACCTATATTAGTAATACATTTCATTTTACTCAAGTTCATGTTAACTTCAGAATCATAAATCTTCGATGAAATATTACATATAGAATCTTAAAGTACTCTTCCAATTCCGTAATTTATGGTACAAAAGTGATAACAATAGTCTCATAGATTTCATCTCCTTTATTGAACTTTTCATTCATAATGCTAAGTTTTTGGTCGAAATCTGCAAGTTCTGCTAAAATGACCCATTTTTCCACAATTATAACAAGCATCGGCCTTCCTTGGACATTTGTCAGCCTTATGCCCAAATTGGTGACAATGTCGACATCTTTTACATCTATCACGTTTATTTGTTCTTGACCTCAAACGCGGTCCATTTAGTTCATCTCCTCCAGACTTTGCAATCTTTCCAATAACTCTTTCTTCATGATCAACATGAGGTACGATTCCAGTCTCACAATATTGCCTACTAAACAATAACTTGAATTGTTACCAACTAAAGGAAGTAATCAATTCTAATCCCAATTCATTTTCCCGACAGTTCCACCATTCCTTGGCTTGTCCAATCAATTGATCCTTAGCCAAAAATACCTTGTACTCATCCTTACAATTCATCTCCGTAAAGATCTGTTCCATAATTGTAATCCATATTTCTGATTCCCCAATTCTCAGAGATCCAGAGAATGTTGGTGGTTGCATGTCCTTGAATGATGTAATTACATATTTCATGTAATTCTCATCAATTCCGGCTTCATAATCAATCTTTTCCTTGCCCTTGTCTTTACGTTTCGCTTTATTCCTAAGGTTTATGTTATCCACAACATAATTCCTTTCATGTTCCCTGTTTTCTTTTCTCTTGTCTTCTTTTCTTTTACCTTTGGCGTCATCTTGAGCCCGAAACTGATCTTGAATCATCCGATTTTGCTCAGCCATCATAGCTAACATCATTTCTCTCGTTTCTTCGGGTGTCATTCCTCCTCCAGACATGTTCTAAAATGTAAAATATATAACTTGTTTAGTAACATGTCATTAATTTAAAGACACCACCCAATTGTCCCGTATGATAGTCAATTTCCTATGATTACTAGATCGTAACCTATCTTATTTCAGATCATTACTTAGTATCACTACATATCATCACTTAATGTTTTAGACCAAGACATCACGGACACTTGAATCGCAAACTACTGCTCTGATACCATCTCGTGTGACACCCTTGCCACATTAACCACCAATTCCAATTCACCCAGGATTAATCACCATACACAATTACATAATGATCTGAAAGCTTAATTAAAGTGCGGAAGTATTAAAGTACAAAATAAAATATTACAATTTTGTCAAACACCCTACGGTGCTACAAAGTTACATGTCTAAGTCTACATACTCAATAGTATTACATAATCCCAAATTTATTACAACAATATTCCCATAGATCTGTTACCAAGATAAACCGTAGATATCTTCAATCACTTCAACAAATGACCTAACTAGAACGTCCCGCAGCAGATTTCCCTTTTCCTGTAAAAATGCAACAACTGAGGGGTAAGCGAATTGCTTAGTGAATACCAAATGATTTTACACATTCTGCAAATCCTTATGATGCCACCCAGAGTAACCACGGTAACACATACCGTATACTCCACACGTACTCAAAGTACGCAAACCCGAGCCGCAGCTCCTTCGAGCTGACACTCGGCATAACGAAAACCAACCATCTGAGGCAGACATAATATCGGGGATGACTTACTGTCTATCCTTACCACAGAGGTGTCAAACACTTGGTCATATAGCACAATAACATCAGAGTACGGATGCGACCATGCAGGCCCATCAATAGGATGCACAACAAATGAACGGACATGCAACAAGTATGAATGTGCATCAATATATAAGTAAGTTAGTAGAGTGCCAAACGATAATTGAAACAACATGCCTCAGCAGGCAAAGCAAAACATAAAGCAGATGCAGAAATGCTAAAATCAAAGGTACTCACAGTGGGTGCGTTATTAAACTTCAAGTTATCTTATTTCTCCTCGGGCTTTCAACCGGATCCACAAAGTACCCCAATGTGGGTTAAACAACACCACAAGGGACCTGTTTCATTTCCATAAGGAATGCATATCACATACGTGTTCGAGCATCAATTTGTACGATAAAAAGTGTTACAACAATCGAAACCGTCATCCGAATCTCACGTTATAAACCATCATTCGAGGTGTTATTATTCCTAATTAACCCTCCATTATATGCATTAATGTAGTTCCAAAGACATCCCAAAATTGTGATTATTTGACTATAAATTCAGGTCCTTAATAATCCATCCGAATTACACATGTACAACATAGCACTCACCGAGTTCCCATAGAACTCGCCGAGTTCAGGTCCAAATTTCGGATCTTTGGCCGGATTTCGAACCCATCCGAATTGTGTTGACCCATCCGAATTCGGGTCCATCCGAGTTTGGTTCTTATTCAAGTTCGGTTCTATCTAAGTGTCGAGTCTCATCCGAATTCGGGTCCCAACCGAATTCGGATCCAATACTTTTGAATTTTTGAAGATTTATTCAAATGTTCTTGGGAACTCGCCGAGTTCCCCATAGAAATCGCCGAGTTCACCATCAGTTCTGCACTCGCAATTTATGGGTTTTATACTAAAAATTACCAAAACCCAAATTTAACCAAATGCAATCCATAGTGATGTTATATTATCATATATTGAGTGTATCTACATCATTTTCACTATCATTAACACTCTGATTTGTTCGAAAATGACCAAAAATGAAGATTTTTCTCAAGAACACTAAAGTTCAACAAAATTCAGATTTCTAACCTTTTAAGACGATTCAAACAACAATTCTTGTTTCCAATGCTTCAATAATCATCCAAGAATGATCTCCAACTACTATAACAAACATGCATCAACGATTTCTCAGGTTTTAATTCCGAATTTTATGCATTCATTTCTCAAAATAAACTCCAAATTTGAGAAATGATGTTCTTACCTTGTTTTCATTTGATTCCTGATAATATTCAGATTACTTTCACGAATCTTGATCCACAAATTCAAATTTCAACAGATTTTAGAGAGAGATCCGAGAGAGAGAGAGTTGAGTTTTAGAGAGAGAGAATGAAATGAACTAAAATGAAAGACTTGAGTCTTTTATTCCTTATCAGCTATTAGCACAACTAACCCCTCAACTTATCTGATTTCAATAAATATTGATTTTATCTTAGTTTTATCATTATTGACATTTATAAATCATAATACTCCATAATAATTCAGAATTTTCAAATTTCTTAATTACTTAAATTACCAACCAACTTTTTAGATATCCGGATACATAATCATCTTTCGAAATCCAACTTAATAACAAATTACGAAATTTAAACTAAATATCCTCAAATTACGATAATAAAATTTTAGGATGTTACTCTTGGGCCATGCACGAACTTAAGGGTTATATCATGGACTTAGTTGTGACATTTCAACAGTTCATGTCTTTTAGATTTTCAGAGCTTGTGAGAGCAATCAGACGAGCTAAGAGAGTTTTACTGCATCTAAGGAGCAATACATTGTGCGGGGTTGATAACCATTCAACTAACATCTTGTTCAGCTCCGTGTTTCGCGTGTGATCGATCCATAAAGCGTCTAACGAGGATTCAGCACTCGCTGGACGACGTCGCGCCTTCATTCGATCTATAGAGTAGTGACCTTACAAGTGGTATCAGAGCCTATCTTGAATGTTCTTCGTGTTCGTCTCGTTTCGTTGAACATTCATAGGGTTTCTTGGTGTGTTTACGGTGAAATCACAATTTCTCGAGGATTTTCGGTGTTTTGAGCAATTCGTCAAGCATACAATCTTCAAAGATTATCATTTTAGTGGATTTCATTGTTTTTAATCTTAAAAACATTAATTTAATCTGATTTTGTGAAAAAAGTCAAATTTTGTCCGTTTCACGAACTTGCGGCGCTCGAACTTAGGAGGGTGTTTTAGGGTTTTCAAGAACTAGTCAGACGCTCCTCCACGAATCTGATATCCTTCGAACTTGTCAGATATCGAAGTTGTCATATGAACTTAAGTCGGGTTTCACGAACTTGAGTTGTTCGAACTTGTCCATCTCGAACTTGATAGTCTCAAACTTAGGGTTTCACGAACTTGCTTTTTAAAACAAACTTAATATTGAGAAACAAATTTTGTTATAAATTCGTACGAACTTAACACAAGTCCGTACGAACTTACATAAATTTAATTTTTAAAATTATTTAGATTAAGTTTGTGAAATCAAAAGTTGTCGAGAATGTCAAGCTTGCACAAGTTCTTTGAAATGGATCACGAAGTGGGTAAATCTAATTCCCCACCAAAGCTGATGAAGATTACTACTGACAGAAGGTCTTATCATATCAGCAAATGAAAGACGATGATAAGAAAATTTACGAAGCTGAGAATCGGGCTCTATCTTCTATAAAGATGCCTTTACCGTTAGAGAGTCTACACACGTTTAAGAATCATAGAACCTCTAAAGAGCTATGGGAAGCTCTAGAGAGGAGGTATGAAGGAAATCCGAGGGTAAGGAAGGGAAGAACTGAGATGTTGAAACATTAATTCGCGATCTTTAAGGGCTGAAGAATGTAACCTTGGATGAGGTAATCACAAGGTTCTATCATCTGTTAACTGAGCTTGATAATCACAGGGTTGAGTATCAAGAGTCAGAAAAGATTGAAAAGCTTCTAGATGCATTACCAGCAAAGTGGGAGATGTACACTGCGCTGATAAAGCATGATGAAGAAAACTTGGAAACACTGAATCTGGAAGAAGTTATCAGAACACTGAGAGCCTACAACTTTAAAATGTAGAAGAAGGAGAAGGATACGATCAAGTACAAGATCCTGAAATGTACTTCGGCAATTCTAAGCCTTCAACTTCTAGTGCATCTACGCTGGGGGCTATAGTGTTCTATTCCGGAGAAGAAGAAAGTATACCTACAGAAGCAGATGAATTGTGTGGTAGGGCATTTCTAGGGTTCTCAAAACCAGGAGAACAACCACAAAGTTCAGGGTCTTCAACTCAGGGATACACGGAAATGCCTATGAGTGCTAAGTCAGCAAAGGAGCAGCTTAAGCTTCTAGCTTCATTTGTAGCAGCATACGACAACTGCATTCACGGTAACATAGATGGTCCAGCTCTATGGGAGGAGAATTATGATCAGGTTGACCCTAATGACTTAGAGCAAATGGACCTGCAATGGCAACTGGCCATGGTCACAAAGAGGGTTAAATGGTTTATGAAGAAAACTAGGAGAAACCTTAGTGTGAGCAATGTGGGGTTCGATAAGTCAAAAGTGAAATGTTAAATTGTCAGGGGTTGGGACATTTTGCAAGGGAATGTTAGAGGCCGAAGATGGATAATTAGCATAATCCGGGTTGTCAGAATGCAACCAATTCGGGGAATCAAGCAGCAGTGGCTGGGTTACTGACAAACATATCTTCTAAAAGACGGTTAGATGGTACTTATGATTGGAGTTCTCATACGGAGTCTAATGGTAGTGCTTTTATGGCTGAAGTAACTGAGACTGATAGTGGTGCTGGAGAGAAAAAGAAGGAGGACACCCAGCAGTCCGAGACAAATCCTTTGGTTCTGGAATAATCTGAGGAGCTGACTACACTGGAGTTTGCAGCTCAGATGGCCAACGTGGAATTGGATCGGAAAAAGGTAATCCTTGACATTTCTACTTTTCGTGATTTATATGTTTGAAGTACTACTTTAAATGATAAATTGAACTTAGTGCTAGAATCTCATACATCTATGACAACCCAAGTCCAGTCTTTAAAATTTGATAATGCTAGTCTAATAGACATTAAGGAAGATCTTAGGGCCAAGATGAAAGCTGATGCTTTGGATGTGATAGTTCTTAAAGACAAATTGAGCGAATAATGCGTCAGGATAGAGCGAATGTATGAGCATGTAGAATCATTGACAAAAGAGATCACCCTAAAGGATGTAGAATTAACAGAAGCTAGGGTTAAAGTTGTTGAGGCTAATAGTAAAATTGAGAAGTTTAGGAACTCATCCTTGAACCTAGGCAAAATCTTAGACTCGCAGGGACAATCAAAGAAATGAGTTGGCCTAGGATATCTGTAAGGTCACCACGTCTACGGATCTGATCTTGACGCGACGCCGTCCAACGAGTGCGGAATCCTCGTTAGACGCTTAACGGATGGATCACACACGGAAACCAGAGCCGAACACAATGTTAGCCGCTGTAAGAAACGACCCCACATGGTGTATTGCTCCAACAAAACTCTCTGAATACTTTCTAGCCCGCACATGCACTTGAAAAGCTCTGAAAAACGTAAATCTCCAAGATTATCATATAAAACAGATTAAGTTCTAATTAAACCAGTTAAGTTCTAACTAGTCTAGTTAAGTTCGTTTAGGCTCAAGCCCACGAACATGCCCAATACCCTACGAACTTAGCTTTACTAAGCTCATCTGGGTTAGCTTAAGTTCGAGGCCTAGCCTTAAAACTTATCATCACAGTCTAGAACATAACTTGTAGACGAACTTAGTGAAGCTAAGTTCGTAGGGAATTGGGCATGTTCGTGGGCTTGGTCCTAAACGAACTTAACTGGACTAGTTAGAACTTAACTGGTTTAATTAGAACTTAATCCGTTTTATTTGATAATCTTGGAGAATTACATTTTTTAGAGCTTTGCAAGTGCACGTGCGGGCTCGAAAGTATTCAGAGAGTTTTCTTGGAGCAATACACCGTGTGGGGTCGTTTCTTACAGAGGCTAACATTGTGTTCGGCTCCGGTTTCCGTGCGTGATCGATCCGTTAAGCGTCTAATGAGGATTCCACACTCGTTGGACGACGTCGCGTCAAGATTAGATCCATAGACGTAGTGACCTTACAAGTGGTATCAGAGACATCGTGATTATTCTTCATGTTCGTCGCGTTTGGTGAACATTCATAAGGTTTCTTGATATTTTTACCGGATAAGTCATGTATTTTGATGTGTTCAGAGTTCTACGAGCAAGTTTACTGGACAAAGTTCATATTAGTTCATAATTTTCAGTTGAAATCGACGTTTTTAATCTTAAAAACATTTGTTTAATCTGAAATCTTGAAAAAATCGAATTTTTGGCCGTTTCTCAAACTTGCGGCGCTCGAACATAAGGGGGTATTCAGGTTCATTGAACTTGTCAGAATACGCTCCTCTCGAACTTGATTTAGGGTTTCTCGAAGTTGATTTGGTTCGAACTTGTCAGGGAATTCAAACATGTCTTGGATTCGAATTTGTTGGGACTCGAACTTGTCTGGAATTCAAACTTGATATTGGTTCGAACTTGTCAAAAATTTTAGGGTTTTTCGAACTTAAGTTTGTTCGAACTTGACAGAAGAATTAGGGTTTCTCGAAATTGCAAGCTTTCGAACTTAACACAATTCGAATTTAATTTACAAAACGAATTTAAAGATAAAATTATAAGAACTTAATTAAGTCCGTAAAATTTGTTTTAAGTTTATTTTTAAATTAACTTGTTTAAGTTCGATGACAAAAAGTTTTAAAAGAATGTCGAGTTTGAACAAGTTTATGGAAATAGACCATGAAGTAGACAAAATCCCCACCCATGCTGATGAAGTTAGAAGATTATTACTGGTGGAAGGACAGTATCTGTTAGTGCATCCTGTGTGACGATAGCAGTCTAAGTATAGATAATATTTTGTAATTGTCAAATTCTTCGTAATTGCATATTAATACATGTTTGATATATGTTTGTTATATGTTTGATATATGTTTGATATTGATTGTATATATGTTTGAGCTTGGTTGTAATTAATGTTTTACAATAAGTTCAAACATAAGTCCAAAGGTAAGTTCAAACATAAGTTCTAGAACAAGTTCAAAGACAAGTTCTAGAATAAGTTCAAAGGCCCTGATTCGAACTTATGGTGGACAAGTTCGTGGGCTTGGGCCTTCTCGAACTTGTCAAGAGCAAGTTCGAATCCGAGGCCTATAATTAAGGTTTAATCAGATTTGATTAACAACTTTTGCAGAATTGAGGCTAAGAGCGATTACGAACTTGCAGAGGCGTTTAGTGTGTTCTTGGAGAGAATCACGTGTTGGGACACTCTAGTTTGCGTCTATCATCGTGTGTGTCTTCGTGTTCCGTTTGTGTGATCTATCCGTCAAACCACTAACAAGGATTCCGCACTCGTTAGAAGGTGTCGTGTCAAGATTAGATCCGTAGGTAGGTGACCTTACAAGTGGTATCAGAGCCATAAGGGTGTTCATCGTGTTCTTCGTGTTCACAATCCACATTCTTTGGACGGAAAACTCACATCTTTTATTAGTTTTTCGAGTTATACAAGCAAGGCTACGGGGAAAAGTTCACATTAGTTCATCATTTTTGTCTAAATCATAGTTTTTAATCCTAAAAACTTTGGTTTAAACTAAAAAGTTGAAAAACTCAAACTTTTGGCCGTTTCTCGTACTTGTGGCGCTCGAACATAGGGGGTATTAGAGTTTATTTGAATTTTTCAGAAAATTCGAACTTGTTAGAAAATACGCTCCTCACGAACTTGATTTAGGGTTTCATTCGAATTTGGCTGAGATTCGAACTTGCTAGCATTCGAATTTGTCAGACTTCGAACTTGTCAGAAACCTCGGACTTGTCAAACCTTCGAATTTGTTGATTTCGAACTTACTCAATTTCGAATTTAATTTCAAACGAATTTAATTTTAAACTAATTCGAACTTACCTAAGTTCGAAACTGTTTATTTTAAATTAATTTTAAATTAAATTACCTAAGTTCGAATACAAAAAGTTTAGAAAGGATGACCAGTTTGGAAGACTACTACTCGTGGAAGGATAGGTTTGCTGATTTTGCGCGGTTTAACGACATGCGAATGTGGATCTGTATCGATGAGGGATACATTCCACCTAATCAAGAGTTTGAGGGCCGTCAGAGAGTCTTGACATATCAGAAAATGAAGGATGATGACAAGAAACTGTATGAGGCTGAGAACAGAGCATTTTCAATTATTCGCATGGCACTACCTCAGGTGATTCTACACACTTTACGGAATCATCGTACTTCTAAAGAGCTATGGGATGCTCTTGAGAAGAGGTGTGAGGGAAACCCGAGGGTTCGTAAAGGTAGGACAGAGATGCTGAAACAGCAGTTCACGATTTTCAAGGCATTGAAAACCGAAAAGCTGGATGAGACAATTACAAGATTCTACCATTTACTGACAGAGCTGGATAATCACGATGTAGAGTATCGTGAAATTGAGAAGATAGAGAAACTTCTTGATGCTTTACCGGCGAAGTGGGAAATGTACACAGCGCTTATAAAGCATGATGAAGAAAAATTCGCAACTCTTACTCTCGAAGGAGTTATTGGAACGCTGAGGGCTTACAACTTTCAGATACTTAAGAAGGAGAGGGAATATGATCAAGTCCAAGATCCAGAGATGTATTTTTTAAGGTCAAAACCTTCTATCGCAAGTGAACTGAAAACAACTACATCTTTCTTCTCGGGTGAAGCATCTATTCCAGTGGACGAAGAAGAAACAAGCAGTCGGGCATTCTTAGGGTATTCTAAACTGGAAGATAAACTGACTCACTCAACATCTATTTCTCAACAGTACACAAAGATGCGTATGAGTGCACAATCAGCCGAAACTCATCTGAATCTTTTGGCTTCGTTTGTTGCAGCATATGGAAAATGTGTAAAAGGGAAAATTAACGATCCTGCATTATGGGAAGAGGACTATGATCAGGTGGATCCTGATGATTTGGAGGAAATGGACCTTCAATGGCAACTGGCCATGGTGACTCAGAGGGTCAAAAAGTTCATGAAGCGAACAGGTAGAAATCTGAATGTAGGCAACAACCTCAGGATAAAACTGATAAACCAGTCGAGTCAGAGGTAGCAGCTGAAACAATATCTGAATCTGATAAGGATAAATCAACTAAGGTGACTAATAATAACTCTACGATTAAGAAAGTCAAGTTTGTGCAGTCTTCTAGTGACAAAATTGTAGGAGAAGCTAAACCTGAAGTTAATAATCAGAAAGAGGAAGTAGTCACGATAGATGTAAAGAAAGAACATGACACTAGTGAGACACCAAAGTCAAAGGGCACTCAAAGAAGTTGATTGATAAGATGTCTTGCTTTAGATGTCATGAGAGGGGACATGTTGCGTCTAGCTGTCCATATAAGAAAGTAGAGTCTACACCCTCTAAACAGAGTCTAGACCTATTGTTGGAAAGCCTGAACAACATAAACATGTTCCTAGTGTAGCTAGCACAAGTGGTTCTCAAAACAATGAGAAAATTGTGAATGCACACCAAAGACTGCTGTTAGACAAGTACCTGTGTCGGTTAGACCAAATTAAGTGGTTAGGACTAATTCGCTAAATAGAGTCCCTAATCAGTCTAGATCAGGACCTCAACAAGCTTATAGGAGTACAACACCTAGAAGGACTTACACTCCAGTTAGGTCGCACACTCCTCAAAGACATCAGACACCAGGTAGAGCCCAGGGATATCAACCTGAAATGCCATATAATAGGAACTATTCAAGGGCTCAACCTCAAATGCCTACCCAAAGGCCAAGAGTGAATTTAAATCACTCAGCTCCACAACAGGTTCTCAATCAAACACCCAAGTCACCTGAAAGGAGAGATGAGTATTTGAAGGAGTTCATGTATGTAGATGAGAATGGTATTACCAAGTCAGTCATGGCTTGGGTTCCCCATGATAACTAACCTCTTTTCTTTCATGTGCAGGAGATAACTACAGGTCTAAACAACAAGTGGTTCGTCAACAGTGGTTGCTCTAGGCACATGACTAGGGAAAGAAGTCTGCTCATACACTTCAAGGGAGGGAACAGGGGATTCGTATCATTCGCTGGAAACAAAGGAGGACATATCACTGGTACTGGAGTGGTCACTAATGGGACTATCAAACTTGATCAAGTTTACCATGTTGATAAACTTGATCACAATCTCATTAGTGTATCTCAAATCTGTGATAAGAAGAACTCAGTAATTTTCACTGATACTGAGGCGTTAGTGCTAAAACCAGGATTAAAAGTACCTGAAGAGTGGATATTGATGAGAGTCCCAAGGAAGAATGATTTGTACATGTTGGACAAGAATAAATCGGATTCATCGATGGGACCAATTTGTCTTCTATCCAAAGCTTCAGAGACAGCATCCATTTTATGGCACAGACGCATGACACATTTGCACCTGAGGAAAATGAACTACATCACTAAACATGGTCTGGTGCAAGGTGTCCCACTGAAGAGTTTTCAGTTCGACGACAAGTGTGTACCATGCAAGAAAGGCAAACAACACAAGAAGTCACACAAGTCTAAGACTCAGAACTCGATAGCTTCAACATTCAATTTGTTGCATATGGATCAATTCAGACCTATCAACAAAAGGAGTATAGGTGGTAGTTGATATTGTTTAGTTATCACTGATGATTACTCGCGTTTTTCATGGGTTTTCTTTTTAGGTACGAAGGACGAAACAACTGCAAAGTTGATTGGGTTCTTAGATCAAGTCGAAAACTCATACGGGACGAGGGTAAAACGTATCAGGAGTGATAATGGAACAAAGTTTAAAAACACAGTAATTGGTGTATATTGCCTATCTAAAGGCATAGTGCATCAATTTAGTGCACCATATGAGCCACAACAAAATGGGGTGGCAGAACGGAAAAACAGGACTTTGATTGAGGAAGCAAGGACCATGCTCTCGGATTCAAAGCTTCCTACCATGTTTTAGGGGGGAGGCAGTGAATACCGCATGTCACGTTTTAAACTGGGTCCTTACTGTCAAATCACTAAACAAAATCTGTTATGAAGTTCTGAATAGAAGACTACCAAATTTAACAGGCGTCGAATCGTTTGGGGTACCGTGTACTTTATTAAAAACAAAACATCAACCTAAGTTTGGTGAAAAGGCTGACGAAGGGTATTTCCTAGGTTACGTGCCTAACTCACCAAATAAAAGGGTTTTTAACAAAACAAATGGTACGGTAGAAATTGTGTTTAACATTGATGTTACAAGTTACTCACATGAACCCCAAACAGGTCCTGAGTGGTTATTTGATTATGACTTATTATTTGAAACATTTAACATACAAGTTAGTGGAAATGCAGGTACATTGGAGGATAAATTCTCGTCATTAAACTTGAATGACGACAATCAAGGTTTTCCAAAGACAAGCATTCCATCAACTTCTGAGGCTACAACGATAAAAGATGGATCTCCATCAGAGAATGAACCTGTGTTACCTACAAACGAGAATCAGGATAGTACTTCTAATTCTGAAGATAGTGATCATGAGGAAGAAAATGTACCGTCTGAGGTCGTTCCCCTGTTAGGTGAAATAGGATCAAACATAGGAGATAATCTTAGGGTCAATGAGATTAAGACATCGAGGATAAACAACGATCATCTGATTGAGAGCATCATAGGAAATTCGCATACTGGGGTGAGAACTAGGAGTAGTG
Source organism: Centrapalus pauciflorus (assembly GCA_020465985.1). NCBI lineage: Eukaryota > Viridiplantae > Streptophyta > Magnoliopsida > Asterales > Asteraceae > Centrapalus > Centrapalus pauciflorus. Next base: position 156,521 of record JAANYP010009619.1, read on the forward strand.
TGAGTAATAACACGGTACTGTTATCGATGATCAACGACTCCGAGGCCTTTCACACTTGTCTTTATTCGTGTTTCATCTCACAAGTAGAGCCGAAGAATGTGCAAATGGCACTGAAAGATAACTTTTGGGTTGAAGCTATGCAAGAAGAACTATCACAATTCAGAAAGCTTGAAGTGTGGGAGTTAGTGCTGCTACCTCGAGGAGAAGTTGTAATAGGAACCAAATGGGTTTTTAAGTGCAAGAGAGATGACCGGGGTATTGTTACTCGCAACAAGGCAAGACTTGTAGTAAAGGGATTCAACCAAGAAGAGGGAATCAATTACAACAAGGTGTTTGCACCAGTAGCAAGGCTCGAGGCAATTCACTTGTTTCTGGCCTTTGCATCCTTCAAAGGGTTTAAAGTCTATCAGTTGGATGTAAAAAGTGCATTCCTGTATGGCAAGGTGAAGGAACTGGTGTATGTCGAACAACCTCCTGGATTTACGGATCCAAAGTATCCTGACAGAGTGTATCGTCTCGATAAGGCTCTGTATGGATTACATCAAGCACCAAGGGCATAGTATGAGACGCTATCAACTCATCTTTTAGACAATGGGTTTGAAAGAGGGAGAATTGATAGTACATTATTCGTGAAGAGAAAGGGAGAAGATTTTATCTTGGTACAAGTGTACGTTGATGAAATCATTTTCGGGTCATCAAACGAACAGATGTGCAAAGATTTTAAGAAGGTTATGAAGTCCAAGTTTGAGATGAGTGCTATGGGAGAGCTGAACTTCTTTCTGGGTTTGCAAGTTGAACAGAGGAAGGAGGGCATGTTTATCCATCATACGAAGTATGTCTACGATATTCTGGAGCGCTTCGAGATGGAAGGAACAAAGCTGACCGCTCACTTCAGTACTACGATTCAAGTGGATCACAATCTCGGACCGGGTACGGAAAGTGACATTGATGTGGATCCGACTCTATATCAGGCCATGATCGGGTCACTTATGTATTTAACTGCTTCTAGACCTGACATTATGTTTGATGTGTGTATTTGTGCTAGGTTTCAAGCTAATCTAAGAGAAATGCATATGAAAGCCGTGAAGCGGATTCTGAGATACCTCAAGTCGAAATCGAAACTGGGACTTTGGTATCATGCTGATGGTGATCTAGAATTGGAAGCATACACGAATTCAGATTATGGAGGTTGCAGCTTGAACCGGAAGTCAACAACTAGAGGTTGTCATTTCCTTGGAGGGAGGCTCGTATCCTGGCAATGCAAGAAACAAACTTCAGTAGCCATGTCAACGTGCGAGGCCGAATATGTAGCTGCTGGTAGTTGCTGTTCACATGTTTTGTGGATACAACAACAATTGCGGGATTACGGTTTGACTTACACTCATACTCCCATTAGGATATATAATCAGTCAACAATTGCAATAACTAATAATCCAGTTAAACACTGTAAAACAATGCACATAGACATAAGACATCATTTTATACGTGATTGTGCTGAAAAGAATTAAATAAAGCTGGTAAAAGTGGCAACGAAAGATAATAATGCTGATTTATTCACTAAAGCTTTTGATAAGTCACGCTTTGAGTTGTTGGTTCAACTAAATGGTATGCGTAATCCAGAGTAAGTTGACCTTAGTGTATTTTCTTTCTTTTTATAGTAAGTTAGTGGTTAAGTAGAATTTATTTACTTTTATAATAAGTTAGTAGGTTAGTTTATTAGCTTATTTTAAAAGAATTGAAAATAAAAACAAAGGAAAAAAGAGAGAAAACCATAAAAAGTTCAAAAAAAGAGAATATTGAAAAATGAGTTAAGTCTTAGAGACATAGGTTCAAAGTGACGAAATTAGCACAGTCGAAACAATCTCTAAGTGTTAAGCTTTCACACATAATGCACCTTAAATTCTAAGTGATATACACTTTCCTGTTTGATGTGTTGGTAGACATATTACACAAAGGAAGTCTAAAACGCTAATAAAATATTCAAGAAAAAGTTATATGTGTAACTAACTTAGATGTATGACCAAATGGTCTTAATTTCTATGTTAGAAACATACAGACAATGATTCTAAATGAGGTATGCAAATTTTCTAGGGAATGTATAGCAACATCAAATACATCTTCAAGAAAATAAAAGAAAAGAAAAATTTTGATAAAGAAGAGGGAGTCAAAACAAGTCGCTTTGTTGTACGTAAGTACATACCTGTCACCTCTGTTTTGACTCAAGTTAGCAAGATAAGTCTCTTTGTCGTACGTAAGTACAGACCTGTCACCGCTGTCTTGTTAACTTAAAAGGAACTCTAAGACAAACTAAGACACTCTATTGTATGTAAATACAGAACCGTCTCTGATGTTTGCCTTTTAAAAAAATTTTGCAATACCGAAAAGTTATAATCATTGTGTGTCTGCCTTGATCATAGAAGTATGTCTAAGCATGGGACACGTAAGGTAGTTTCTTGATAAATAAAAAAGCCAAGGGATATTCCAAAGTGTAAAATGTTTAAATGGAAAATCATACCGACAATCGACTTGGAATGTATATCACGACAAACAATCAAAGGAATAAAAAATTCCTAAGTGTGAAAGTGTAATACTGAAAGTGCGTTTGATATCGCTATCTGATTGAACCTTCTTTGACTTTCTCGCAAAAATATTCTGTTAGTATAGGTTGTAAAGTTTAAAAGTATTTTTGAGTAGTTTAAGTTTCATTCAAATTTTAATTTTATTTTATTTTATTTTATTCTAAGTAGGAAAAAGGTCAAAGTTACTAGGATGCATTTTTGTTTGAATAAACAAATATTGCATGAAACTCTGTTGCTTAGTGTGAATGATTTTGCAATGTTTGTAAATTTCCGTTACACGAAAAAGTTGAAAAAGTTTAATTTTATTCAAGTATTTTCAAAATTTTCACTTAAGTTCGAAATTCAAGCAAATTCGAATTTAGCTTGAATTTGTCAGGAAGTTCGAACTTATGCTAAGTTCGAAGGTAGTTGGTATAAATAGGTCAACAGTACATCATTTAAGGCACCTACCCTCGAATTTCTCCTCTCGAACTTGTCACTCCGGCGATCTCGAACTTGTCTTCGAATTTGCCGAATCTCGAATTTCCCACTATTCCTCGAAGTTTTTCTTTCATTTCTCGAATATACACGTATACTTAGGTATAGTAACCATCATTATACAAAGTATGTGTAGTTTAGGACTTTATTGAGGCAAAAAATCGACTTTATTTGATGTTTTTGAGTGTTGAAACTAGGTGGTTTGAAATCACGACTTTTGACGGATGAAAGTTCAATTAAATCATAAATAACCTCGATAGAACCCAATAGGACTAGATTATACTATTTTAAGACAAATGGGGTTAAAATCTTAGTTTTAAAGTTGAAAGTGACCGACTTCGAACTTGTTCTTTAGGTACGAACTTGTGAGAAAGTTCGAACTTGTTTGAATATCTATAAGTTCGAAGTCAGTCAAGTTCGAACATATTCCTCAAATTTATTTTATTTCGAATGTTTTTTTAAATTAATGTCTAACTTGTATAAGTTCGAATGTGTTGGACTTCGAACTTATGCAAGTTCGAAGTTATGTAAATTCGAAATAAACAAGTTTCATTTTATTTTTTTTAATTACTAATTTTGGTTGTTGATTTTGTGTGCAGATATGGGGGAGCGTGCCTTTTATAATAAGCACAATATGGTCATGGCAGTGGATCTCCAACTGCCAGAAGCACAACCATATCGCCAGATGATTCAATTTCTGACCCAATCTCGCGTGTCATATGCATTGACACATAAACTTCAAATTATATTGGCGTATGTAAGACAGTTCTGGGAGCATCTGCAGGTAGATTGCTCGGTTACGCCTACAGTTCTAAGAACAAGAGTAGGTGGGCAACCAATAGCATTCTCGGCCGATATCTTAAGGCAGATCCTACAGTTAGGATCTGAAGACCAAGAAGCAGGGCCGCTAGATTTTCCACTACCTATCAGGCAAGCTGCATTTTTGCGAATGAAGTATGCCCAAGACATGACGAAGGCGTTGTATGTGAAGAGTGGATTGATTGGCCAATGTCGTTATCTTGTACATGTAATAACGGTGTGTTTTGCGCCAAAGAAGGCAAGATTTGACACGATGGTGTCTAAACTGCAATCGGCGTTAATTGCCATGGTGTACAACAAGCGATTCAGTTTATCTGAGATGTTTTTTGGGGAGTTTGTGCACCAGATCACAGCTCCGGTCAGGAAAAGATTTTTGATGTACCCTCGTTTTGAAATGATGATCATTCGCCACTTTTTGCCGAATTTGCCACCACTTCCAGATCAAGGTGGCGTGGCCATGATTGATAAGAGGATTTTTGCTGACTGCCAGACCCACAGTGCGAGAAGGGCTGAGCAGGTCAGGCCCCAAGTAGCACCATTGTTTGGGGCGGTTATAGATCTGGATTTTGTTACCCCGGAGGGTGATAATTGGATTGATAAAGCCCCGCAGCAGCAACAACAACAGCAGCAACCGCAACAGCAACAGCAACAACCACCGCAACAGCAGTAGCAACATCGCAGAGCACCGGCAAGTAGAACTCCGGTAGTTAGACCCTCCTTTCATCAACAAACAGCCACTACAGCTGCTGGCCCTTCAGAAGCTGCCGGCCCGTCGAGTTCGGGTCCCCAATATGATCAGAGGGTGCAAACTCAGGAAGATGTTGGTACACCTGTGTGACGATAGCAGTCTAAGTTGTGTTAGCATTTTGTGTAAGTCAGTTTACAAGGTATTGAATATTAACTAGTGTTTGATATATGTGATTTTGTGTGTGTTTGATATTTATTGATTGTATGTTTGAACTTAATGTAATATATTACAAGAAGTTCAAACATAAAGTCCAAAGATTAATTCAAACATAAGTTAAAACATAAATTCAAATAGAAGTTTGACATGTGAAATTCGAATTTAGGGTAAATTCGAATTTATCATGAAGGTAAATTCGAATTTGTCAGGTGGACAAATTCGAATGGGCCTTGGGCCTGTTTCGAGTTTGTCCTATGACAAAATCGAATTGGTCACTATAATTAGGGATTAACTCGAATGATTATCAGGCTTTTGCAGATTTTCATGAGTGATTAGCAGAAGGCAATCTCGAGTTTACTAGTAATCAGAGAGTTGTTTTGGAGAGAATCATCGTGTAGGTACGTTCGTTGTCGTTCGTATAACATTGTGGTAGTCTCCATGTTTTGTGCGTGTGATCTTACCGTCAAGCCGCTAACGAGGATTCCGCACTCGTTGGTGTGTGTCGCGTCTAGATAGATCCGTGTTTCAAGACCTTACAAGTGGTATCAGAGCCTACGGGGTGTTCTTCGTGTTCTTCGTGTTCATAAGATACATCCTAGGTTTCTTGACGTTTTTGGACGGTTAATATCACGTATTTTTGAGATTTTCGAGCTTATCAAATTAGATTCCGGGAAATACTTTGTTGTAGTTCACGTTTTTGATCAAAATCAATATTTTACTTGTAAAAATACTGATTTAATCTGAAAAACTTGAAAAACTCAAAGTATTATCCGTTTTTCGAATTTGCGGCGCTCGAATTTGTTAAGGAGAAATTAGGGTTTGCTAATTTTCGAGTTTGACCAAAATACGCTCCTTTCGAGTTTCCTTAAAAGTTTGCTTCGAATTTGGCCAGTTCGAATTTGCTTGGGGATTTCGACTTTACTCTACAGTCGAATAAGGGAATTTCGAGTATAAGGGGGGTTTCGAATTTATTTGGAATCTCGAATTTAGTGACCTTCGATTTTGTCATCAATTTCGAATTTAGTTGGATTTAAGAACTTAATTCAAATTTAGTTCCAAACAGGTATAAATTTAATTACATTCGAATTTACCTAAATTCGAAAGAATTAATTTAAATTAATTTCGAATTAAATTAATTAAGTTTGAGTTCAATTATATTTGAAACAATGACAAGTCTACAGAGGTTTATGGAGATGGATCACGAGGTTGGAAAAGCAAATTCTCCGCCAAAGTTGATGAAAATTGAGGATTATTACTGGTGGAAGGATCGGTTTGCTGACTTCGCGAGATTTAATGATATGCGCATGTGGATTTGTATCGACGAGGGATACATTCCACCTACTGCAGAGGTTGAAGGTCGTCAGCAAGTCTTAACTTATTCAAAGATGAAAGATGAAGGTAAGAAAGTTTATGAGGCCGAAAGCCGTGCATACGCTATCATTAGAATGGCGTTACCTCAGGAAATATTGCACACCTTCCGTAATCAGAAGACAGGAAAAGAGCCGTGGGATGCGTTGGAGAAACGGTGTGAGGGTAACCCGAGGGTTAGAAAGAATCGAATGGAAATGCTCAAGCAGCAGTTTGCTATCTTCAAAGCATTGAAGAATGAAAAGCTGGATGAGACTATCACACGATTCTATCATCTGTTAACTGAGTTAGACAGCCATGACGTGGAGTATAGTGAAATTGAGAAGAATAACAAGCTTCTGGATGCTTTACCGGCCAAATGGGAGATGTACGTGGCCTTAATAAAGCATGATGAAGACAAATACTATACTCTGACTTTAGAGAATGTTGTGGGAACGCTGAGGGCATATCACTTTGAGTTGCTAAAGAAGGAAACGAATTATAATCAAGTTCAAGATCCTGCAATGTACTTCGGGATATCAAAACCTTCAGTGGCAGCTGAATTGAAGACAGCTACAGCTTTCTTTTCGGGAGAGACGTCGTCACCGGCTGAAACAGAAGAGTCACTTAGTAAGGCTTTCTTAGGGTTTGCTAGACCAGAAGAAAAGCATCATCAGGCTACTCCGGCATCTACATCTCAAGGATATTCTAAGATGCCTATGAGCGCAAAATCGGTTGAAGACCATCTGAAAATTGTTGGCTTCATTCGTGGCCGCTTACGGTAATTGCGTTCAGGGCAAAATCAACGATCCTGCACTTTGGGATGAGGATTACGATCAGGTAGACCCTGATGATCTTGAAGAGATGGATCTGCAATGGCAACTGGCCATGGTAACTCAGAGAGTTAAGAGGTTCATCAAAAGAACGGGCAGAAATCTGAATGTTAGTAACAATAAGATTGGATTTGACAAGTCCAAGGTTAAGTGTTACAACTGTCAGGGGTTAGGACACTTCGCTACAGAGTGTCAGAGACCGAAAGTAGAGAACTACCAGGGGCAGTATCAGAATCAATAGGGACAGTATCAGAATCAATCGCAATGGCGATATCTGCCGAGTAGTTCTACCAGTCAAGCGAATATAGCCGGTCTGTTATCAAATGTCACATCAGACAGACAGCTAGATGGAACTTATGACTGGAGTACACATCCAGAATCAAATGCTAGAGCCTTTATGGCTGAAATGACTGAGACTGGAAGTGATGGGGCAGAGGAAATCACAGGGGACAACAGTCAGAATGAAAGCAGTCCGATGTGGGTAGAGAAGTCAGCTGATCAGACAATTCTGGAGTTTGCCGCACAGATGGCCAACGTAGAATCATACCAAGGTAACTCTGAACTTTTCTCTTTTCCATGATTTATGTGTTTTATATGCTACATCTAACGATAGGTTAAATTTAGTACTAGAATCACATCAAACCATATCTGCTCAAAATGAATTGTTAAAAACAGATAATGCTAGCCTAGTAGATATAAAGCAAGATCTTAGGGATAAGCTTAAGGCTGATGCACAGGATGTTATAGTTCTAAAGGACAAACTGAGCGAACAGTGTGTTAGGTTAGAACTCATGTATGAACATGTTGAGGCATTAACCAAGGAGCTTAAAACCAAAGACATAGAGCTAGCTGAATCTAAGGTAAAGGTAGCTGAGGTAAATAGTAAACTTGAAAAGTTTAGGAACTCATCTCTTAACCTAGGGAAAATTTTAGATGCACAGCGTCAATCTAAGAAGCCTGTAGGTCTAGGATATCATGAGAGTCCTCCACCTTTCAATGACAATTATGTACCTCATCCTCAGGAGAAAACTGAGAAATCAGTTGACTCAGCATACTATGTGTAATGCTTAAATTACGATAAATAATTAAATTACGATAAATAATAAATAAAAAGGCCATTCCATTTCGACAAAAGACCCACACCCAAGTTCCATAGCTTTTGGTCCGCTATCCCGATCATGATTTTCCTACCCCCAGAGGGAAAGGCCCTTCCCTTTTAGGCCGGTTGTGGGCGAGGAGGGATTCGAACCCCCGACACCGTGGTTCGTAGCCACGTGCTCTAATCCTCTGAGCTACAGGCCCCACTCCGTCTCCACTGGATCTGTTCCCGGGAGTACCCTCAAAAAAAGGAACCTTTGCTCTCCCCAGCCATTTCGGGTTAAGAAGATGTCAAAGCGCCTTTATCTCTATAAGAACGGCGCGTTCCGAGGTGTGAAGTACCGGAACCAGTGTCTGAAACTGTAAAGGAAAAAAGAAACTTAGGTGACTGATACTAATAGCAAGATTAAGAAAGTTCAATTTGTGCCATCCTCTAGTGATAAACCTGTAGGACAACACAAAATTGACTTTAATGATCAGGATGATAAACCAGTCGCTATAGTTGAACCAAGAGAGCCATAAACTAGTGAGACACTTAAGTCAAAGGGCACACACAAAAAGTCAATTGACAAAATTTTTTGCTTTAGATGTCACGAAAGGGGGCATGTTGCTTCTAGCTGTCCGCATAGGAAAGTAGATAATACACCTAAGACAGGAAAGCCAGAACAAGTTAAGCCTTCTACAAGTGTTGCAAGCACTAGTAGTTCTCAGAAGACCGGGAAGACTGTGCAAGTTGCACCAAAATCTGCTGTGAAACAAATACCGGTGTCAGGTCGACCAAAAGAAGTGATTAGGACTAATTCACCAAATCGAGTCGTTAATCAATTCAGGTCAGGCCCGCAACAGAATTATAGGAGTACCACACCTAGCAGAGCTTACACTCCGGTTAGGTCACATACCCCTATTAGACATCAAACACTAGGTAGAGCTCAGGGATATCAATCAGAATTGCCATATAATCGTAATTATTCAAGAGCTCCACAGCAAATGCCTACACAAAGGCAAAGAGTGAACTTAAATCACTCGGCACCACAACAGACTCCAGTTCAAAGACCCAAGTCACCAGAAAGGAGAGATGGGTATTTGAAAGAGTTTAAGTATGTGGACGAGAATGGTATTACCAAGTCAGTTATGGCTTGGGTTCCCCGTGATAAATAACCTATTTTCTTTCATGTGCAGGAGATAACTACAGGTCCAAACAACAAATGGTTCGTCGACAGTGGTTGCTCCAGGCACATGACAGGGGAAAGAAGTGTCCTTGCAGACTTCAAGGGAGGGAATTGGGGTTTTGTATCATTCGCTGAAAATAAGGGAGGAAATATCACCGGTACAAGAGTGGTCACTAATGGGACTATCAAATTGGATCAAGTTTATCATGTTGATAAACTGGTTCATAATCTCATTAGTGTATCTCAAATCTGTGATAAGAAGAACTCAGTAGTATTTACTGATACTGAGGCGTTAGTGCTAAAACCGGGGTTCAAAATACCTGAAGAGTGGATACTGATGAGGGCTCCAAGGAGGAATGACTTGTACATGCTCAACATGAACAAGCCGGAATCTTCGATGGGACCAATTTGTTTGTTATCTAAAGCTTCAGAGACTGAGTCGGTTTTATGGCACACTTGCACCTAAGGAAAATGAACTACATCACGAAAAATGGATTGGTTCAAGGTGTTCCTATGAAGAGTTTTCAGTTCGAGGATAAGTGTCTACCGTGCAAGAAAGAAAAACAACACAAGAAGGCATACAAGTCCAAGACTTAGAACTCCATCGCTGCCACATTCGATTTGTTGCATATGGACCTCTTCGGACCATTAAACAAAAGGAGTATAGGTGGTAGTTGGTACTCTTTAGTTATTACTGACGATTACTCACGTTTTTCTTGGGTTTTCTTTTTAGGTACAAAGGACGAGACGGCTACCAAGCTCATCGGGATCTTATACCAAGTGGAAAATTCATATGCAACAAGGGTTAAACGAATTCGAAGTGATAACGGAACAGAGTTTAAAAACACCGTAATTGGTGTATATTGCCAATCAAAGGGCATAGTGCATCAATTTAGTGCACCTTATGAGCCACAGCAAAATGGGGGTGACCGAACGGAAAAACAGGACGTTGATTGAGGCAGCAAGGACCATGCTATCAGATTCAAAGCTTCCTACCATGTTTTGGGGGGAGGCAGTGAATGCCACATGCCATGTTTTAAACCGGGTCCTTACTGTCAAATCTTTGAACAAAACCTGTTATGAAGTTTTGAATAAAAGGACACCTAATTTAACTGGCTTCGAACCTTTTGGGGTACCATGTACTTGAATGAAAACAAAACATCAACCAAAGTTTGGTGAAAAAGCTGACGAAGGATACTTCCTAGGTTATGTGCCAAATTCACCAAATAAAAGAGTTTTTAATAAATCAAATGGTACAGTAGAGATTGTTTATAACATTGAAGTCACAAGTTATACACATGAACCCCAAACTGGTCCGGAATGGATATTTGATTATGACAAATTGTTTGAGTCATTTAACATTCCTTTGGATGAAAATGCAGGTACAATCGAAAAGGACATGTCGTCATTAAATCTGAATGACGAGGGTCATAGCTTTCCGAGGACCACTTTTCAATCAACATCTGAGCCTACTTCAACTGAAGATAGATCTCCAGAAGTTACTGATTCTGAAGCGCCTACAAACGAAAATCAGACAACAACTTCTAACTCTGAGGAAAACGTCCATGAGGAAGAAAATGTGGAATTCGAAGTCGTTCCCCCGTTAGGAGAAATAGGATCAAATTTGGGAGATAACCTTAGGGTTAACGAGATAGAGACATCTAGGATTAATAAGAATCATCCAATTGAGAGTATCATAAGAAATCATAATGCGGGTGTGAGAACTAGGAGTAGTTTAAATAACAAGACAATGTTGTTGTCGATGATAAATAACTCCGAGGCCTTTCATACCTGCCTCTATTCATGTTTCATCTCGCAAGTAGAGCCGAAAAACGTGCAAATGGCACTAAAAGACAACTCTTGGGTTGAAGCAATGCAGTAAGAACTGTCAAAATCCAGGAAACTAGAAGTGTGGGAGTTAGTTCCATTACCTCGAGGAGAAATAGCCATAGGAACCAAATGGGTTTTTAAGTGCAAAATAGACGATCGGGGTATAGTCACTCGCAACAAAGCAAGACTGGTGGTAAAGGGTTTCAACCAACAATGAAGTGTTCGCGCCAGTAGCAAGGTTGGAAGCAATTCGTTTGTTTCTGGCTTTTGCTTCCTTCAAGGGTTTTAAGGTTTATCAACTAGATGTTAAGAGTGATTTCCTTTATGGGAAAGTGAAGGAACTGGTGTATGTGGAACAGCCGCCCGGGTTTACAGATCCGAAATATCCAGACAGAGTATATCGATTAGATAAGGCTTTGTATGGATTGCATCAAGCACCAAGGGCGTGGTACGAGACTCTATCCAACCATCTTTTAGAAAACGGGTTTGAAAGAGGGAGAATAGACAGTACACTGTTCTTGAAGCGAAAAGGAGAACATTTCATCTTGGTACAAGTGTACGTGGATGATATCATTTTTGGATCATCAGACGAGCAAATGTGCACTTATTTTGAAAAGGTGATGAAGTCAAAGTTTGAGATGAGTGCAATGGGTGAGTTAAACTTCTTTCTGGGTTTGCAAGTCGAACAGAGGAAGGAGGGAATGTTCATTCATCAGACGAAGTATGTCTATGACATCTTAGAGCGCTTCGGGATGGAAGGAACCAAGCTGACAGCTCACTTCAGCACGCTGATTCAAGTGAATCACAATCTCGGACCGGGTACTGAAAGTGATACCGATGTGGATCCGACGTTATATCGGGCCATGATTGGGTCACTTATGTATTTAACTGCTTCTAGACCTGATATAATGTTTGCTGTTTGTATTTGTGCTAGGTTTCAAGCTAATCCGAAAGAGATGCACGAAAGCTGTGAAGCGGATTCTATGATACCTCAAGTCAAAACCGAAGCTGGGACTTTGGTATCACGCGGAGGGCGATATGGAATTGGAGGCGTTCACGGATTCAGACTACGGAGGATGCAGCTTGACGCGCAAGTCAACAACTGGAGGTTGTCAGTTCCTAGGAGGGAGACTCGTTTCCTGGCAATGCAAGAAACAGACTTCGGTAGCCGTGTCAACGTGCGAGGCCGAATATGTTGCTGCTGGTAGTTGTTGTTCACAGGTTCTGTGGATACAACAACAATTGTGGGACTACGGTTTGACTTATACTCATACTCCTATTAGGATTGATAATCAGTCAACAATTGCTATAACTAATAATCCAGTTAAACATAATAAAACCAAGCACATAGACATAAGACATCATTTTATACGTGATTGTGCTTAAAAGAACTTAATCAAACTGGTAAAAGTTGCAACGGATGATAATAATGTAGATTCATTTACCAAAGCTTTTGATAAGTCACGTTTTGAGTATTTGATTCAATTAAACGGAATGCGTAATCCATAGTGAATTAACCTTAGTAGAGTTTTATTTCTTTTTATAGCAGTAGTCCTTCTTTCTTTTTATAGTAAGTTTAGTAATTTTGGATAGTCTCCTTTTATAGTAAGTTAGTAGGGTATTTTATTTTCTTACTTTTACTTATGAAAAACAAAAGAAAAAAGAGAGAAACCCATAAAAATTCAAAAAAAGAGAATATCAGAAAAAGAGTTAAGTCTTAGATGCATAGGTTCAAAGTGACGAAAATTAGCACAGTCTTTACAATCTCTAAGTGTTTAACTTTCACACATAATGCACCTAAAAATTCTAAGTGTTATACATTATCCAGTATGATATGTTGGTAGGCATAATACATGTAGGAAGTCTCAAGGGTAATAAAATATTCAAGAAAAAGTCAAACGTGTCACTAACTTAGACGTATGACCAATTGGTCTTAATTTTTATGTTAGAGACATACAGACATTGATTCTAAATGAGGTATGCAAACTTTTTGGGGATGTATAACAACATCAGATACATCTTAAAGAAATGGAAAGAATAGAAAAATCATACTAAGTTAAGAGTCAAAACAAGTAACTCTGTTGTACGTAAGTACAGACCTGTTGCCTCTGGTTTGACTCGAGTTAGCAAGATAAGTCGCTTTGTTGTACGTCGGTACAGACCTGTCACAGCTGTCTTGCTAGCTTTAAAAATAAACCTTAAGACAAACTAAGACACTTTGTTGTATGTAAATACAGACCTGTGTCCGATGCTTGCCTTTTAAAGAAAGTTTGCAAATACCAAAAAGTTAAAATCATTGTGTGTATGCCTTGATCATAAAAGTATGTCTAAGTATGAGTCACGTAAGATAATTTCTTGATAAATAAAAAGGCCAAGGGATATTCCGAAATGTAACATGTTTAAAGGGAAAATAATACCAACAATCGGCTAGAAATGTATGTCACGACAAACAATCAAAGGGATAAAAAATTCCTAAGTGTGAAAGTTTGAATACTGAAAGTGCGTATTTGACACCGCTATCTGATTGAACCTTTCTTTGACTATAATCGTCAAAAATATTCTGTTAAGTGTTTTAGTACAGGTTGTAAATTCTAAATTAGTATAGATTAGTCTAAGTTTAAGTTTTTGCTCAAAATTTTAATTTTACTTTATTATTTTATTTTATTTTATTTTATTTTACTTTATTTTTCATTTCATCTTTATTTTTAAAATTTTATTTTTACTTAGGAAAAAGGTCAAAATTACTGAGGGTGCATTCCTAGTTGAATAAAATAAACACTGCATGAAAATCAAGTGCTTAGGATAAATGATTTGGCATAGTTTATTCCGTTACACGAAAAAGTTGAAAAGGTGAAAAAGTTGAATTTAATTCAAAGATTTTCGAAATTTTCAAAATTTTCAAGTTAAATTCGAGTTTAAGCCAAATCGAATATATATTCGAATTTGGCAGGGACTTCGAGTTTGACAATAAATTCGAAGACGATAACAAACTCGAAGGTGGTTGGTATAAATAGGTCAATCGTGACAAGTCATTAATCACCTACCTTCGAATTTGAGTCTTCGAGTTTATTCAGAGAGATTTCGAATTTGTGTCTTCGACTTTGCCGAATTCGAGTTTTCTACTATTTGTCGACTTTTTATCCAGTTGTGTTCGAGACTCCTAACAAGTCTAGGTATAATCAATATTATTGTACAAGATTTAGGAGGTTTTAGACTCAATTTGAGCCAAAATCAACCGATTTTGAGGTTTTAATGGTGTGAAGTTTCTATTTCAAAATAACAAACTTTGAACGGGTGAAACATCAAATTGGTTACAAATATCTTTGATTAGAACCTATTAGGATTAATGGATGTAATTTTCTAAGTCTAAAATTGTTGAAATCTTGGATTTTTGTTGTTACACAAACCGATAGTTTCGAATTTGATCTTGGTCTCGAATTTGATCGTGGCTTCGAGTTTGTCACTAAACTCGAAGAAGCCATTAAATTCGAAATGAGGATAGTTTCGAATTTGTTATTCGACTTTACCATTAAATTCGAAATATTTGCTTAAAAATTTAATTCTATCTTGTAGAAATTCATATGTGCTGGATTTTGTACATACACAAGTTCAAAATAAAACAAATTTGAATTTAAACAAGTTTATGTTTATATTGATTATTCTAATATTTTACACTTTATTATGCAGATATGATAGATAGAGTTTTTGTTCAAAAGCATAATATGGTCATTTCTCCGGACCATGAGCTGCCTGAGGCTCAAGCATACCGCCAAATGGTGGACTTTTTGGTCGGTTCGAGGATTTCTTATGCCCTGTCGCATAACATTCAGATAGTAATCCCAAAAGTTCGTGAATTTTGGGATCATGAACAAGTCGATTGTACTGTTATTCCAACAGTGTTAAGGACAAGGATTGCTGGACACCCTCTCGAGATTTCAGCTGACGTGTTGCGTAGAGTATTGCAGTTAGGCTCTCCAGAGCAAGAAAATGGACCGATTGACTTTCCGTTAGCAATCAGGAAAGCTGCATTTATCAGAATGGGATATAGCCTGGATGTGGCTATGTCCTCGTACATGAAGAGTGGGCTGATCGGGCAATGAAGATATCTAGCACACGTCTTTATGGTGTGTTTTGCTCCAAAGAAAGCAGGGTTTGATTATATCGTTTCGAAGATTCAGTCAGGAATGATCGCGTTAGTTTACAATCAGCGATTCAGCTATTCAGAGATGTTCTTTGCAGAGTTTGTCCATCAGATAACAGCTCCGGCACGAGAAAGATTTTTGCTGTATCTGAGATTTGTGATGATGTTAATACGACATTTCCTGCCGAACTTGCCGCAGCTTAACGACATTCAAAGTGTTGCTGTAATTGATAAAAGAATATTTGCAGATTGCCAAGCACACAGAGGTGCTCTAGCTAGGCCAGTGGAGGCACCACTTTTTGGTGCAGTGGTTAATCCAGATTTCCAAGTCCCTGAAGGTGCCAATTGGGCCCGGGAAGTTCTAATTCTACAGCAGCCACAACAGCAACATCAACAACCAAGGCCTCAGCAACAAAGGAGGAGGCAAAGACAATCAGCCAGACAGACTCAGGCCACTGGGCTTTCAACAAGCCAAGTGCAAGAGCCAGAGGAAGCTGGTCCTTCTAGTGTAGCACCCGTCTCTGATCCAAGGGTCGAAACTTTGGAAGAAATTTGGGCATCTGGACCACATGCCAATGAGGAAATTACTGCTGAGCTCGTTGGAAATATATTAGAACCTCCAACTGGGGAAGTAGACATTTTTAAGCAGATCGATGAATATGAACCTGAGGCAGCAGGTGAAGCTGAGTCAACCTCTGACTCTTAATCGGAAGAAACAGAAAAGATTGTTATTGTGGAAGGTTCAGAAGATCAGTCTATCCGGGTTGCCACATATGGATTTGATGATGAAGATATAGTTCTTTTGGTGCCTAGGCATAGGGCTAAAAGGCATCGCTTTATGCAGGGAGCTTCCTCAGCCTCTGCTTCTGAGCCAGAAATGCCTACTGCTTAACCACCACCTGTTCAAACAACTATTCGACCACCACCACCACCTGTTCAAACATCCATTCCCTCACCAATCATTCCAACTCCCATCCAATCCATTCCATCCACCTCAACAACATTCATTAACAATCAACAGTTTTCTGAGCTTAGGAGCAAGGTTGACTTCCAACAAGTCCAAATTTTTCAGTTAGCTAAAGCTATCGGTGAAATACAGGCGCATAATGCAACTGTTGACAAGGAGAATGCTGAGTTGAAGAAATCTGTTGGAAAGGTTGAAGAAGAAAATATTGAGCTGAAAACTTCTGTTGCAGATCAAGCTGCAGAAAGCCGAACAATGAGGTCCCTGATTGAGCAGTTAATGATAAATCTAAAAGCTCAGGGGGAGACAAGTTGTAGGGATCCTGAGGAGCAGCGAAGGGGAAATGATGACGATGGCAATGATCCAATGCACCAAAAGAGAGTGAGCCAGTAGATTTTTCTGCTGCTCTATATGCTGAAATTCAAGGGGAGCCCACTCAGAGTGGAGAGGAAGAAGGTGAGGCAAGTTCCTCAAAGATCACGGAGAGTGACATGAATGAAATGATTGAAGCTTTAATGAATATTGAGGAAGAGGCGTTGGATTTTGACTTTGAAGATGAGTTTGATGAATTGAAAGAAGGAGAAATTATGCCTGAAGATGTTCCGGAATGGCAACCAGATGATGAAGTGTTAGGTGATGAGGAAGATGAAGCAAATGAGATTATTATTCAAGAAAATACCATCACCGATACATATCTGCCAAGTGAACATAATGTGATTGACATCGAAGCAGTTAAAGCTGCGTTAAATGCTGAATCACAATATGAAGAACCTGCCAGGGAGCTTACTAATGAAGAAAAGAGAAAGCTATGGTTTAGGTCAGAGAAGAAGGAGATGGACTTGAAAGAAAAGATGCGTGTGCCTAGTGCTGGGGAGCTGTCAGGATATATACTAAGCTGGTTTCTTGATCGAGAACTGCAGCTATTTATTATCAAGCGAAAGGATGGGCTCCAGTATCTAAGGAGAAGATTGAAAGATTTCAACTCATTGCCAAAGGTTGAGATAAAAGCGTTGGCATGGAAGGAGCTTATAAATATCGGAGACGATCCCTACGCTGAAATCATTGCTAAAATCATTAGAAGGGAAGGAGGGTCGAGGAAATTTGAAAGACTCAATCCGAGAAATGGCAAAAGAGTGATGGACCATTCTAGAATTGATCCTCTGACTAGTAGACCTTGGATGAAAATTCAATATAAACCAGTTAGATGTTTGAAGAAAGTCCAACTAAAGCCAATGCCATAAAAATGTCTTGAGTAATCTCAATTGGTGGTACGTTGAGAGTGAAACAGGTGAAGCTGTGATGGAAGACTTAGAAGAAAAAGTGATTCTTAGAGTGTACGATCCGCTGCACCTAGTTAATCTTTCTAGAGATGACCTTCAAGTGTTTCATACTCATAAAATCTCGAGTGATGCACATATGGAGTTTGAGGCTAAGAAAGTATCAGAATGTGGTTAAAGTATGTGTTGAACAAGGCCTGTATGCTGGTAGTAGTTTAAATAAACCTAGTACTTAATCAAAATGTAAATAGTTAGAAGCTATCGTCAAGGGGGAGTCTGTTGGTACACCCTGTGTGACGATAGCAGTCTAAGTTGTGTTAGCATTTTGTGTAAGTCAGTTTACAAGGTATTGAATATTAACTAGTGTTTGATATATGTGATTTTATGTGTGTTTGATATTTATTGATTGTATGTTTGAACTTAATGTAATGTATTACAAGAAGTTCAAACATAAAGTCCAAAGATTAATTCAAACATAAGTTAAAACATAAATTCAAATATAAGTTTAACATGTGAAATTCGAATTTAGGGTAAATTCGAATTTATCATGAAGGTAAATTCGAATTTGTCAGGTGGACAAATTCGAATGGGCCTTGGGCCTGTTTCGAGTTTGTCCTATGACGAACTCGAATTGGTCACTATAATTAGGGATTAACTCGAATGATTATCAGACTTTTACAGATTTTCGTGAGTGATTAGCAGAAGGCGATCTCGAGTTTACTAGTAATCAGAGAGTTGTTTCGGAGAGAATCATCGTGTAGGTACGTTCGTCGTCGTTCGTATAACATTGTGGTAGTCTCCATGTTCCGTGCGTGTGATCTTACCGTCAAGCCGCTAACGAGGATTCCGCACTCGTTGGTGTGTGTCGCGTCTAGATAGATCCGTGTTTCAAGACCTTACAGAAGAGATATGGGCGCAGGGGACAGCCGCTGAGCAAAATATCGCTGAACAACTGGTTCAGGATGTTTTTTAGGCTCCAACTGATTTCCAAGATATATTTAGACAAATTGATGAATACCAGCCGTCTAATGTTGAGTTTATTGACACTGAGGTCCAGGAAGAAGAAGAAGGTGCAGTTGCCAGGGAACAGACTCCGGCTGAAGGTCATAAAGAGAGCGCCTCCGAGTCTAGTTCTGAAGCCGAGGATCCATATATCTCAATTGGAAGATATGGATCGAGGTTAGTCGTTAATCGAAGGAGATCAATAAGACCGGCTCAAAATTGATGAAGATACCGAAGAATCCGAATATGAAGTAGAAGAAGAAGTTCCACTCGTTCCTAGGCATAGGGCGAGGAGGCATATATTTATGCAGGGAGCTCCATCCACTTCAGCTCCTCAAACTGTGTTACCGACTACTCCATCAACTTCTACCACCGCTCCATCAACATCCGCCTCCATTCCGTCAACTTCGACATCGTTCACAGATAATCAGCGTTCCACTGAGTTAAAGGGAAAAGTGGACTTCCAAACAGTCCAGATTTACCAACTTTTAACTGCTGTGAAAGAGCTGCATCAACATAATGCTCGACTTGATCAAGAAAATGCCGAGTTAAGGACAACTGTGGCTGATCAACAGTCTGAGCTGAGAACGATGAAGACTCTCCTTGAGCAATTATTGAAAGATCTGCGAGTTCAGGGGGAGAGTAGCTGCAAGGAAGACGAGTTGAGAGCAAGGAGAGATGATGGCGAAGGCAATGATCCAGATGCCCAAAGATAAGGTGAGCTAGCAGATCTTTCCCAAAAGACTGCTCAGCAAGCACTCATTCAGGGGGAGCCTAGTCAGACAAGTATGGGAGAAGGAAGTGAAGGTGAAGCTTCAAAGATTGTTGAACATGAAATGATTGAAGCCTTGATGGATCTTGATGATGAAGACGAGTTTGGTTTTGATCAAGAAGATTTGGAAGAAGGGGAATTTATTCCAGAAGACGTGGTGGATTGGAAGTCAGATGATGAGGTTTTTGAAGATGAGGATGACGATGTAGATGAAGTAGTTATCCCGAAGCAGGCTATCACCGAACAGTATGTACATAATGATCAGAATGTGATAGATCTAGATGAGCTCAATTTAGCGTCTATGGATGAATCAGAAGCTGATATAGCTGAAAAGGAGCAAACAAAAGAAGAAATGATAAAGCTATGGTTTAGGAAGGAGGAGAAGAAGACTGACCTGGCAGTAAAGAAAAGAATGAGGCTGCCAAGTCTAGGAAAGCTCTGAGGAGGGATTTTAAGCTGGTTCTTTGATAGGGAACTGCAGCTATTTGAGGAGAACCTTGAAGGTTTTTAAATACACTGCCCAAATGCAAAGTGAAGGAACTGGCCTGGAAGGAGCTTATCAACTTGGGAGACGACCCCTACGCTGAAATAATAGCAAAAATCATCAGAAGGGAGGGGAGGTGTGGAAAGTTTGAAATAATAAAGCCGAGGTCAGGCAAAAGAGTTGAAGATGAGTCGAGAATAGATCCCCACACTGGCAAGCCTTGGGCTAGGATTGTTTACAAGCCAGTCCGATGTCTGAAAAAAGTGCCGTTGAAGTCTATGCCACAGGATGTACTCGGAAACATGAAGTGGTGGTATGTAGACAACGAAACGGCTGAAGCAGCGATGGAGGATCTAGATGAAAAGACTATTTTCAAAGTATACGATCCATTGCATCTGATCAACTTATCCAAGGACGAGCTGAGAAAGCTTCATGATCAGGCGATTTTCTTTCACGAAGGCTGGAGATCAGAAGGCAGGAAGTTCCAAAAGGTAGTAAGAGTTTGTATAGAGCAGGGATTATATGCTGGTAGTAGTTTGTATAGTTCTAGTACTTAGACAAAATATATCTAGTTAGAAGCTATCGTCAAGGGGGAGTCTGTTAGTGTATCCTGTGTGACGATAGCAGTCTAAGTATAGATGATATGTTGTAATAGTCAAATTGTTCGTAATTGCATATTAATAAATGTTTGATATATGTTTGATATTGATTGTATATATGTTTGAGCTTGGTTGTATATAATGTTTTACAATAAGTTCAAACATAAGTTCAAAGGTAAGTTCAAACATAAGTTCTAGAACAAGTTCAAAGACAAGTTCTAGAAAAAGTTCAAAGGCCCTGATTCGAACTTATGGCGGACAAGTTCGTGGGCTTGGGCATTCTCAAACTTGTCCAGAGCAAGTTCGAATCCGAGGCCTATAATTAAGGTTTAATCAGTTTTGATTAACAACTTTTGCAGAATTGAGGCTAAGGGCGATTACGAACTTGCAGAGGCGTTTAGTGTGTTCTTGGAGAGAATCACGTGTCGGGACGTTCTAGTTTGCGTCTATCATCGTGTGTGTCTCCTTGTTCCGTGTGTGTGATCTATCCGTCAAACCACTAACGAGGATTCCGCACTCGTTGGAAGGCGTCGCGTCAAGATTAGATTCGTAGGTAGGCGACCTTACAGATTCGCAGACTACGCAAGATTTAACGATATGAGTATGTGGATATGCATAGACGAAGGATATGTTCCCCCAACACAAGAGCTTGAGGGCCGATTAAAATTTTTGACGTATCAGAATATGAAAGATGACGACAAAAAGATTTATGAGGCTGAGAATCGAGATTTTTCGTCAATTAGAATGGCACTACCTCAGGAGAATCTACACACGCTTAGAAATCACAGAACTTTTAAAAAGCTTTAGGTCACTCTAGAGAAGAGGTGTGAGGGAAATCCCAGGATAAGAAAGGGGAGAACGGAGATGTTAAAGCAACAATTTGCGATATTCAAGGCGCTGAAGAATGAGACCTTGGATGAAACGATTACTAGATTCTACCATCTGTTGACTGAACTTGATAATCCCAGTGTTGAGTATCAATAAATAGAAAAGATAGAGAAGCTTTTGGATGCTTTACCAGCTAAGTGGGAGATGTACACTGCTCTGATTAAGCATGATGAAGAAAAGTTTGAAACTCTCACTCTGGAAGAAGTCATTGGAATGTTAAGGGCTACAAATTTAAGTTGCAGAAGAAGGAAAGGAAATTTGATCAAGTACAGGATCCTGAAATGTACTTCGGGAAATCAAAGACAACAACTTCTAGTGAACAAAAGATAGGGGCCACAACATTCTTTTCTGGAGAAGAGTCAATACCAGTTGAAGCTGAAGAATCTGGTAGTAGAGCTTTCTTAGGGTTTTCTAAACCGGAAGAATACCACAACACTCAGTATCAACCTCTCAAGGTTTTACCAATATGCCTATGAGTGCTAAATCAACTGAGGAGCATCTAAATCTCCTACCTTCATTTGTGGCAGCATATGGCAACTGCGTTCAAGGTAAAATCAACGATCCAGCTCTGTGGGAAGAGGACTACGATCAGGTAGATCTAGACGATTTAGAGCAGATGGACCTACAATGGCAACTGGCCATGGTAACGCAAAGGGTAATTAAAGAGATTCATGAAGAGAACAGGTAGGAATCTTAGTGTGAGTAACAATGTTGTTTTTGACAAGTCAAAGGTAAAGTGCTACAATTGTCAAGGATTGAGATATTTTGCCAGAGAATGTC
This sequence comes from Centrapalus pauciflorus, assembly GCA_020465985.1. Classification (NCBI taxonomy): domain Eukaryota; kingdom Viridiplantae; phylum Streptophyta; class Magnoliopsida; order Asterales; family Asteraceae; genus Centrapalus; species Centrapalus pauciflorus. The sequence goes on from JAANYP010009619.1 coordinate 178,484, forward strand.
AGAGACCAAAGGTTGAGAATTATAAAAATCAGAATCAGGGAAGACAACATTCTGGTAGTTCAGGGAATCAAGCTGCGATAGTTGGTCTGTTAACGAACGTATCTTCTAACAGACAGCTAGATGGAACATATGATTGGAGTACTCATCTAGAGTCAAATGCCAGAGCTTTTATGGCTGAGGTAACTGAGACCGATGAAAGAGCTGAAACAGAAAAGGAGGACACCCAGCAGACTGATTGAATTCCTTTGATGGTCGAAAATTCTGAGGAGCAAACCACTCTGGAGTTTGCAGCTCAAATGGCTAGTGTGGAATCAGATCACAAAAAGGTAACTCTTAACTTTTCTACGTTTCATGATTTATGCGTTTTATGTGCTACATTAAATGATAGATTAAATCAGTGCTAGAAACTCATAAAACCATGACACCTCAAATCCAATCATTAAAATCTGACAATGCTAGTCTTCTAGATATTAAGGAAGATTTAAGGGCCAATATGAAAGTTGATGCTTAGGATGTGAATGTTCTAAAAGATAAGTTGAGTGACCAATGTGTCAGGTTAGAACTAATGTATGAGCATGTAGAATCATTGACCAAAGAAATCACCCTTAAGGATGTAGAACTAGCTAAAGCTAGAGTTAAGGTTGCAGAGGCCAATAGCAAACTTGAAAAGTTTAGAAACTCATCCCTAAATCTTGGAAAAATCTTAGATGCTCAGGGAGAGTCTAAGAAACCAGTGGGCCTAGGTTATCAGGAAATTCCTCCACCGTTCAATAATAACTATGTGCCTCAACCTCAGGATAAGACCAGAGACTCGGTTGAATCGGAGGAAGCAACTGCAACTGATAAAGTATCAACAACTAAGGTGTCAACCACAACCCTTAAGATTAAGAAAGTTAAGTTTGTGCAGTCTGCTAGCGACACCAAACTAGAAGAGGCAAAAACCCTGTAAGTGATAATAATCAAGAGGCTGTAAACAGTGTAGTTGAACTAAAACAAAATGACACTAGTGAGACACCTAAGTCAAAGGGTACCTATAAAAAGCCAATTGATAAAATGTATTGCTTCAGATGTCATGAGAAAGGTCATGTTGCGTCTAGTTGTCCCTATATGATAGTAGAGAATACACCGATAGTAGGGAAACCAGAACAACCAGCCTTAAAATCAGTACCCAGTATTGCAAGTTCAAGTAGTTCTCAACACTCTGAGAAGAACTTGAATGCAACACCGCGTGTAGGTACTAAACAAATACTAGTGTCGGTCAGACACAATTACGTGATTAGGACTAATTTACCAAATAGAATCCCTCGTCAATCGAGGTCAGGACCACAACCAGTCTATAGGAGTACTACACCTAAGAGGAGTTACACTCCAGTTAGGTCACATACCCCTAACAGACACCAGACACCAAGAAGAGCCCAGGGATATAACAATGAAATGCACTATAATAGAAATTATTCTAGGGCTCCACCGCAAATGATAGCCTAAAGGCCATGAGTGAATGTTAATCACCCAGCACCACAAAAAGTTCTTGATCAAAAACCCAAGTCACCTGAAAAGAGCGATGGCTATTTGAAAGAGTTCAAATATGTGGATGAGAATGATATTACAAAGTCAGTCATGGGTTGGGTTCCCCGTGATAACTAACTCTTTTTCTTTCATGTGCATGAGTTAACTACAGGTCTTAACAACAAAATGTTCATAGATAGTGGTTGCTTTCGTCACATGACTGGGGAAAGAAGTCTACTGACGGACTTCAAGGGTGGGAATAAGGGATTTGTGTCATTTGCTGGGAATAAAGGAGGAAATATCACTGGGACAGGAGTAGTCACTAATGAAACGATCACTCTTGATCAAGTTTACCATGTCGATAAACTTGATCACAATCTCATTAGTGTCTCTCAGATCTGTGATAAGAAGAATTCAGTTATCTTTACTGAAAAAGAAGCGTTAATGCTAAAGCCGGGATTCAGCATACCTGAAGAGTGGATTATGATGAGAGCCTCAAGAGTGAATGATCTGTACATGATGGACATAAATGTAGCAGATTCATCAATGGAACTATCTGTCTATTATCAAAAGGTTCAGAGTCCGAATCTATACTGTGGCACAGACGCATGGCACACTTACACTTAAGGAGGATGAACTTCATCACGAAAAATGGCCTTGTGCAAGGTATTCCATTAAAGAGTTTTCATTTTGAAGACAAGTGTGTACTGTGCAAGAAGGGAAAACAACATAAGAAGTCACACAAGTCAGAGACTCAAAACTCTATCGCTTCCACCTTCGATTTGCTGCATATGGATCTCTTCGGTCCAATCAACAAAAGGAGTATAGGTGGTAGTTGGTTCTGTTTAGTTATTACTGATGATTACTCATGTTTCTCTTGGGTTTACTTTTTAGGTACAAAGGACGAGACAGCAGGCACGCTGATTGGGTTCTTCGACCAAGTCGAGAACTCATACGGGAAAAGGGTAAAACGTATCAGGAGTGATAACGAAACAAAGTTTAAGAATGCAGTAATTGGTGTATATTACCTAACTAAATGCATAGTGCATCAATTTAGTGCACCTTATGAGCCACAATAAAATGGGGTGGCAGAACGTAAGAACATGACTTTGATTGAGGCAGCAAGGACTATGCTCTCGGATTCAAAGCTTCCTACCATGTTTTGGGGGGAGGCAGTGAATACCACTTGTCATGTATTGAACAGAGTCCTTACTGTCAAATCACTGAACAAAACCAATTATGAAGTTCTGAATAAAAGACCACCGAATTTAACTGGCTTTGAACTGTTCGAGGTTCCATGTACTTTATTGAGAACAAAACATCAACCTAAGTTTGGTGAAAAGGCTAACACAGGATACTTCGTAGGTTATGTTCCTAATTCATCAAACAAGAGGGTTTTTTATAAAACAAATGGTATAGTCGAAATTGTGTTTAACATTGCTGTGACAAGTTATTCACATGAACCCAAAAATGGTCCAGAATGGTTATTTGATTATGACTTTGTGTTTGAATCATTTAACATTCCTTTTAATGGAATTGCAGGTACTGTGGAAAACGACTTCTCAACCTTAAATCTCAACGAAGAGGGTAGAAGTTTTCCAAATACAAGCATTCCAACATCATCTGAGATTACAACGACAGAACATGGGTCTCCAGCAAATAATGAACCTGAGTTACCTACGGATGAGAATCAGACAAGTAATTCTACCTCCGAAGTTAGTGATCACGAGGAAGAAGTTGTTGCGTCTGAAGTCATACTCCCAGTAGGTGAAATAGGATCAAATTTGGGAGATAATCTTCAAGTCGATGAAACTGAGACATCGAGAATAAATAAGGATCATCCAATTGAGGACATCATAGGGAATGCACATGCCAGTGTGAGAACTTTGAGTAGTGTGAATTGTAACGTAGTGCTGTTATCGATGATCAACAACTCCGAGGCGTTTCACACATGTTTATACTCATGTTTCATTTCACAAGTAGAGCCAAAGAATGTGCAAATGGCTCTGAAAGACAATTCTTTGGTTGAAGTTATGAAAGAGGAACTTTCAGAATTCAAAAAGCTTGAAGTATGGGAGTTAGTGCATTTTTCTCGTGGAGAAGTTGCTATAGGGACCAAATGGGTCTTTAAGTGCAAACGGGATGATCGGGGCATAGTTACTCGTAACAAGGCAAGACTCGTGGTTAAGGGGTTCAACCAAGATTACGGGATAGACTATATCAAAGTTTTTGCACTAGTGGCGAGGCTAGAGGCTATTCGATTGTTTCTGGTATTCGTGTCCTTCAAAGGGTTCAAGGTACATCAACTCGATGTCAAGAGTGCCTTCTTGTACGGAAAGGTGAATGAGTTGGTGTATGTCGAGCAACCGCCAGGGTTTACAAATCCCAAGTATCCTGACAGAGTATATCGATTCGATAAGGCTTTGTATGGATTGCATCAGGCACCTAAGGCTTGGTATGAGACACTGTCTACTCATCTCTTAGACAATGGGTTTGAGAGACGGAGAATTGACAGTACACTATTCGTTAAGAGAAAAGGTGAAGACTTTATACTGGTACAAGTGTACGTGGATGACATCATCTTCAGGTCGTCTAATGTACAAATGTGTAAGGATTTTGAGAAGGTCATGAAGTCTAAGTTTGAGATGTGTGCGATGGGAGAGCTTAACTTCTTTCTCGGTTTACAAGTTGAACAAAGAAAGGAGGGAATGTTTATTCATTAGATGAAGTATGTCTATGACATTTTAGAGCGCTTCGGGATGGATGGAACTAAGCTGACAGCACATTTCAGTTTCCGATACAAGTCAACCACAATCTCAAACCGGGTACAGATAATGATACTAATGTGGATCCGACATTATATCGGGCCATGATCGGGTCACTCATGTAATTAACAGCTTCTTGACCTGATATAATGTTTGCTGTTTGTATATGTGCTAGGTTTCAAGCTAATCCAAAGGAGATGCACATGAAAGCTGTGAAGCGGATTCTAAGATACCTGAAGTCGAAACTGAAGCTGAGAATTTGGTATCATGCTGATGGAGATCTGGAATTGGATGCTTTCACGGATTCAGACTATGGAGGATGTAGCTTGAATAGAAAGTCAACAACTGGAGGTTGTTAGTTCCTTTGAGGGAGACTAGTATCCTGACAATGCAAGAGACAAACTTCGGTAGTCGTATCAACGTGTGAGGCCGAGTATGTAGTTGCGGGTAGTTGCTGTTCACAGGTTCTGTGGATTCAACAACAATTACGGGATTACGGTTTGACTTATACTCATACTCTCATATGGATAGACAATTAGTCAACTATTGCCATAACAAATAATCCAGTTAAGCACAATAAGACTAAGTACACAGACATAAGACATCACTTTATTCGTGACTGTGCTGAGAAAAACTTGATTAAATTGGTAAAAGTTCCAACGGAAGACAACAATGCGGATCTCTCCACAAAATCATTTGATAGATCATGCTTTGAGTTGTTAGTCCAACTTAATGGCATGCGTAACCCGGAGTAACCTGACCTGAGTAGATTTTTCTTTCTTTTAAAGTTTTAAGTTATTCATTTATTTTATTAGTTTATTTGCCTTAAAAGTGAAAAACAAAAGAAAAAAGAGAGAAATCCTTAAAAAATTTCGAAAAAGGAGAATTTTGAAAAATGAGGGAAGTCTTAGAGTCATAGGTTCAAAGTGACAAAATTTAGCACAGTCTAACAAACTCTAAGAGTTAAACTTTCACACATAATGCACTAAAACTCTATGTGATATACATGTTCTTGTCTGATATGTTGGTAGGCATAATACATGAGGGATTTCCGTAAAGCTAATAAAATAATCAAGAAAAAGTCATATGTGTAACTAATTTAGATGTATTACCAAAAGGTCTTAATGTCTATGTTAGAGACATACAGACAATGACTATGAATGATGTATGCAAATTAATCTAGGAGATGTATAGCTTAATCAAAATACATCTTAAACAAAGAAAGAAAAAGTTTCGTAATGAAAAGGAAGTCAAAACAAGTCGCTTTATTCTACGTGAGTACAGACCTGTCACCACTGTTTTGACTTAAACTAGCAAGATAAGTCGCTTTGTTGTACGCGAGTACAGACCTTTCACCGCTGTCTTGCTAACATGAGAATAACTCTAAGACAAACTAAGACACTTTGTTGTATGTAAATACAGACCTGTGTCCGACGTTTGCCTTTTAAAGATAATTTGCAAATACCAAAAAGTCATATTCATTGTATGTCTGCCTTGATAATAGAAGTATGTCTAAGTATGGGACACGTAATGTAGTTTCTTGATAAATAAAAAGGCCAAAGGAAATTCCCAAGTGTTGAATGTTTAAATGGAAAAACATACCGACAATTGACTTGGAATGTATGTCACGACAAACAATCAAAGGAGTAAAAAATTCCTAAGTGTGAAAGTGCAATACTGAAAGTGCGTTTGAAACTGCTATCTGATTGAACCTTATTTGACTATCTCGCAAAAATATTCAGTTTGTGTACTTTTAACTTTAAATTATTGTAATTTCATCTCTTTATAGTTAATTTCCTTTTATCTTACTTTATCTTATTTTATTTTAATTCAGTTTAATAAATAGGATGGAGGTCAAAGTTACTAGGATGCATTTTTAGTTGGAGAAACAAAATTGCGTGATAATCTGTTGCTTAGTGTGTATGTCTCGCAAAGTTGAAAAAGTTTCGTCAACTGAAATAGTTGAAAAAGTTGGATTTTGTTCAAAAATTTTCAAACTTTTCAATTAAGTTCAAACTAGGCTTAAGTTCGAAGTCACATTCGAACTTAAGATATGTTCGAAGTCACATTCGAACTTAAGATAAGTTCGAAGTTAAGGTAAGTTCGAAGCACAATGGATATAAATAGGTCAACAGTGTTCATTCAATATACCTACTCTCGAATTTCTCCTACTCTTGAACTTACTGAGGCGATCTCAAACTTACTAAGGCGATTTCGAACTTATCGGGATCTCGATCTTATTTTCGGCTTCTCGAATATCTACAGAGTGATTCCTCGAACATACACTTAGCAAGTTGTGTTTTGACTCAAAATCAACTAAGTAAGTGGATTTTAAGACTTTTTAGTGGTTAAAATCGAGAATTTTGAGTTTAAAATATCCAAAAACTAGGTGCTTTGAATCACAAAGTTTTAAGCTATGGAACTTAAAATCAATCCCGAATAAGTAGGACTAGATTCATTTGAAATTTAAGTCTAAAAGGTGTAAATCATGAGATTGAACTTGATTGTGCCGACTTCGAACTTGTTCTAATAACTTCGAACTTGTTCATCATGTCTCGAACTTGTCAGGTCTTCGAAAATGAAAATATCTACATGTTCGAAGACAGACATGTTCGAATGAGTTTCTCGAATTTAAATAAGTTCAAAGGTCATCAGACTTTTCAAACTTAAGTAAGTTCGAAGATACTGTTTATTCGAATTTAAGTAACTTTGAAGATGATTAAGTTTGTTCGAAGTTAATGAAGTTTGAATCACTTAAATTTTTTCCAAAATTGATTTCTAACATTTTAACGTTTTGCTATGTGTGCAGAAATGGCTGATCGTGCTTTCTATAACAAGCATAATATGATCATGATGATAAACCTTCAAGCAGCAGAGGCGCAGCCTTATCGTCAAAAGTTGGAGTTTCTTTATCAGTCTAGGGTTGCATATGCATTGACTCACAATCCTACGATCTTTCTGTCCTATATCCGCCAGTTCTGGCAATCATTGCATGTAGACAGTTCAGTAGTGCCTCTGCTCTTGAGGGCTACAGTTAGCGGGCAACTGATTTCGTTTTCAGCTGATCATCTGAGGACAATTCTGCAATTAGGCACTGTTGATCAGGAAGATGGTCCTATTGATTTTCCGGCACCCATAAGGCAAGCGACCTTTCTAAGGATGGGATATGCGCAGGATATCACTAAAGCGTCCTATGTAAAAAGTGGCGTTATAGGCCCAAGGAGATACCTGATGCACGTTATGATGGTATGTTTTGTACCGAAGAAGGCCGGTTTCGACACGATGATCTCCAAGCATCAGTCAGGGATGATATCGTTGGTATACAACAAGCCTTTTAGCTTTTCAGGCTTTTTCTTTGGGGAATTCGTTCATCAAATCACCGCTCCTGCAAGCGAACGATTTTTGATGTACCCACGGTTTGTAATGATGATCATAAGGCACTTTTTTCCAGATCTTCCAACGCTGCCAGAACAAGTTGCAGTAGCAACTACAGATTAGAGAATTTTTGCGGATTCCCAATCGCACAATTCAAGAAGTGCCGAGCAGGTGAGGCCTCAAATGACTACACTATCCGTAGCTATCATCAATCCAGATTTTGTGGCACCAGATGCTGAAGAATGGGAAGTTGAAGCAGCACAACAGCTAGCACCGGTTGCTCAGACCGTTCCGCCACCATAAACAACAGCAGCGGCAGCTGGGGCTTCTACATCGGGACCCCAGGCTGACCCAAGATTACAGACGTTGGAAGAGATTTTTGCGCAGGGCGAGGCAGCTCAAGAAAACATAGCTGAGCAGCTCATTAATGAGATTTTGGAATAGCCTACTGAAGTGGAAGACATTTTCAAGGATATTGAGGACAACCAGCCAGAGCAAGCAGAAGGGGCTATTGTGTCGACCACTGATTCAGAATCAGATTCTGAAGAAGTCTTAAGGGAAGCTGCCAATCAATCAACAACGTTTGAAACACATGGCTATCGGCTGGTTGTACACCGTAAGAAGATGACTCCTCCTGTTTCCAGTCTTCGAGATCTTCGAGATGAATATGAAGAAGATGAATATTTTGTTTTAGAAGAAGAGGCATTGGTGACTAGGCAACAAAGAGCCAAGCACCAACGTTTAGCTCGAGACGCTCAATCCATCTTAGCCGCCGCTCCATCCGTCACGACAACCGCTCCATCCACATCAACAACCGCGCCATCATCATCGACTGTAGTTGCGTCCTCATTCACCGCTAGAGATTCTCAATCATTCAATCAAATAAACAAAAGTTGATCTCCAAACAGTCCAACTCTTTCAGCTATCGAAAGCAGTAAGTGAGCTACAGCAGCACAATACACAGCTTGATCTAGACAATGCAGAATTGCCTAAGACTGTAGCGAATCAGCAAAAATAGATAACTACACTACGTGGCCTTCTGAGCAGATTTTGAAAGATTGTGCTGCTCAGGGGGAGAGTAGTTGTAAAGATGATCAGTTGAGGGGAAGTCGTAGAGACGATGAAGGAGGTGACCCCGATGCTCAACAGAAAGACAGTGAGCTAGCAGATCTTTCATATGAGACTGCTCAACAAGCTGATATTCAGGGGGAGCCTGGATCATCAGGCTCAAGAGCTAATCAGGGAAAAGGTAGCAAGGCTCCCGAAGCTTTAGAGTTTATTGAACAAGAAATGATAGGAGCCTTGGCCGGATTAGATGATGAGGATGTGCTCTTTGATTTAGAAGACGATTTAGATCAGGAAGACCTTGAGGAAGGTGAGTTTGTTCCAGAAGAAGTTCCTGATTGGAAGTCAGATGATGAAGTAATGATTGATGAAGAAGACGAAGCAGATGAGATTGTCATACAGAAGCAACCAGTTACTGAGCAATATGTAAATATAGACCAGAATCCGATTGATCTTGATGTGCTGAAGTTCACACTTAATGATGAATCAGATGATGATGTATCTCAAAATCCAGATAGGAAGCTGACCAAAGAAGAAAAGAGGAACCTCTGGTTCAAGAAATAAGAGAAAAAGACAGAATTGGCAGTGAAAGAGAAAATAAGGTTGCCAAGTCCAGGAAAGCTATCAGGAGGCATTCTTAGCTAGTTCTTTGACAGGGAATTGCAGCCTTTTGTTCTTAAAAGAAGAGATGGGCTTCAGTATTTAATGAGAAAACTTAAAGTCTTTAATACATTGCCTAAATGTGAAGTAAAAGATTTGGCCTGGAATGAATTGATCAACCTAGGAGACGACCCATATGCTAAAGTTGTTGCTAAGATTATAAGAAGGGAGGGTCGGTCTGGAAGGTTTTTAAAGGCTTAAGCCAAGATCTGGGAAAAGAGTGGTGGATGGAACAAGAATAGATCCTCTTACTGGGAGACCATGGTCTAAGATGGTTTACAAAGCAGTCAGATGCTTAAAGAAGGTTCCATTAAAGACAATTCCATAGGATATCTTGAAGAATATGAAGTGGCGGTACGTCGACAATGAAACAGCTAAAGCCATAATGGAGGATGAAGACGAGAAGGTCATTTTGAAGGTATGTGACCCTTTGCATCTCATAAACCTTTCTCGAGATGACATGCAGAAACTTCATGATCAACCAATTTTCTACCATGAAGGCTGGAGATTTAAAGGCAGGAAGTTTCAAAAGGTTGTCAAAGTTTGTGTGGAGCAGGGAATCCATGCAAGTAGTGATTTGAATAATCCTAAATCTATAGACAATTGAATATCTAACTAGAAGCTATCATCAAGGGGAGTCTATTGGTACACCCTGAGTGACGATAGCAGACTAAATACGTAATAGATAATCATATGTAATAGTTGAGGCTGTATTAATACAAGTTATGTGTGTTAAATCCTGATTGTATATGATATCTGCATTTACTGGTTAAGTTCTAGACTGTGACGATAAGTTCTAAAGTATCAAGTTAAGTTCTAGACTATCAAGTTAAGTTCTAGACTGTGATGATAAGTTCTAAGGCTAGGCCTCGAACTTAAGCTAACCCAGACGAACTTAGTGAAGCTATGTTCGTAGGGTATTGGGCATGTTCATGGGTTTGAGCCTAAACGAACTTAATTGGACTAGTTAGAACTTAACTGGTTTAATTAGAAGTTAATCCGTTTTATTTGATAGTCTTGGAGAATTACGTTTTTTAGAGCTTTGCAAGTGCACGTGCGTGCTAGAAAGTATTAAGAGAGTTTTCTTGGAGCAATACACCATGTGGGGTCATTTATTACAGCGACCTATATTGTGTTCGACTCCAGTTTCCATGCGTGATTGATTCGTTAAGCGTCTAACGAGGATTCGGCACTCGTTGGACGGCGTCGCGTCAATATCAGATCCGTAGACATGGTGACCTTACAATATCAGGACGTCCCTCCACCTTTCAATAATAAATATGTGCCTATCCCTAAGGATAAGACCAACGAAACGGTTATGTCAGAGGAAGAACAGGTAACTGAGACACCTATGCTTTAGATGTCATGAAAAAGCTCATGTTGCATCTAGTTGTCCCTATAAGAAACAGAGTCTACACCAAATATAGGGAAACAGGAACAGCAGACCTCAAAATCATTGCCTAGTAGTGCGAGCATGAGTAGTTCTCAAACTTTTAAGAAGAACTCGAATGTTGCACCATGAGTAGGTAATAAACAAACACCGGTGTCTAACATACCTAATGAAGGAGCTAGGAATAATTCACCGAAGAGATTCCCTAGTCAATCACGGTCTGGACTTCAACCAGTTGTTAGGAATCAATACACCTAAGAGGAGTTATACTCCAATTAGGTCACACACTCCTAACAGACAACAGACACCTGGTAGAGCCCAGAGTTATAACACTGAGATGCATTATAACAGAAATTACTCTAGGGCTCAACAGCAAAGAACAAACCAAAGACCTAGAGAAGATATTAATCACTCTGCTCCACAACTGGTTCATTCTAAAAAACCCAAGTTACCTGAAAGGAGAGATGGATATTTAAAAGAGTTCAAGTATGTGGATGAGAAAGGTATTTCCAAGTCAGTGATGGCTTGGGTTCCCCGTGATAACTAATTTGTTTTGTTTCATGTGCAGGAGTTAACTACAGGTCTTAACAACAAATGGTTCGTAGATAGTGGTTGCTCTGGTCACATGACTTGGGAAAGAAGTCTACTGATAGACTTCAAGAGTTTTTATAAGGGGTTTGTATCATTTGCTGGGAATAAAGGAGGCAATATCACTGGATTAGGAGAAGTCACTAATGGGACGATTACTCTAGATCAACTCTACTATGTAGATAAGCTTGATCATAATCTCATTAGTGTATCTCAGATCTGTGATAAGCAAAATTTAGTACTCTTTACTGAAAAGGAGGCGTTAGTGCTAAAGCCGGGTTTTAAGATACCTGAAGATTGGATTATTATGATATCCCCAAGGGTGAATGATCTATTCATGCTAGATATGTCCGTAGAAGACTTGTCGATGGGATCTATACGTCTACTTTCCAAAGCTTCAGAGTCCGAATCCTTACTGTGGCACAGACGAATGGCACACTTGCACTTGAAGAAGATGATTTCATCACGAAAAATGGCCTTGTGCAAGGTGTTCCACTAAAGAGCTTCCAGTTTGAAGATAAGTGTGTGCCGTGAAAGAAAGGAAAACAACATTAGAAGGCACACAAACCGAAGACTCATAATTCAATCTCTTCCACCTTCGATTTGCTGCATATGGATCTCTTCGGTCCAATGAACAAAAGGAGTATAGGTGGGAGTTGGTATTGTTTAGTTATTACTGATGATTACTCACGATTTGCTTGGGTTTTCTTTCTAGGTACGAAGGACGAGACAGCAGGCACACTGATTGGGTTCTTAGACCAAGTTGAGAACTCATACGGGAAAAGGGTAAAAACGTATCAGAAGTGATAATGGATCAAAAATGCAGTAATTGGTGTATATTGCCTATTAAAGGCATAATACATCAATTTAGTGCACCTTATGAGCCACAACAAAATGTGGCGGAAGAACGGAAAAACAGGATATTGATTGAGGTAGCAAGGACTATGCTCTCTGATTCAAAGCTTCCCAGCATGTTTTGGGGGGAGGCAGTTAATACCGCTTGTCATGTTTAAACAGAGTCCTTACTGTCAAATCATTGAACAAAACCTGTTATGAAATTCTAAATAAAAGACCACCAAATTTGACTAGCTTTGAACCATTTGGAATGCCATGTACTTCGCTAAAGACGAAACATCAACCTATGTCTTTTGAATAGGCTTACGAAGGATACTGTTAGGCACAAAAAGGCCTCAGTCAAACCTGTTCTGCATCTAAGGGGGAGATTCTTAATCAAACCTGTTTATGCCTTTGAAGGTTGAATTTAGGGCCTGTTATATGCCTTATTGAAACCTGAAAATGATTTGCAATATTAGTCTGAAGCTGCTCTATGTGTTGCATGTGTTGCAACAAATGCAGTTTTGCTCAAGCTCTTCAGTCTGCTGAACAGGCTGGACATAAACTGTCTACGCTGCTCTACACTGGTGAGCAGCTTGGGCAGTTTACAAGTGCTCTGTTCTTTGTGAACAGAACCTGTTCTTTGTGAACATGCTCAACACTTTATGGAATGTGTTTCCAAGTCCTCATGTATTGTTTTTGACTACAAGACCAGTTTACAGAGTCGAAGACAAAGTGGAAATCAGAATTGCTCAGCCTGCCCAAGCTGTTCTGCTACATGAAGACAAAAGGTTATTTGAAAAAGGGTGACAGACCTTTTTCTTATATCAAAATAGGCCTTTACAAGGAAGAAAAACACAAAGTTGACATTCCTTATTTGGTTAAAGGCAATACAACAGCAGACAAAGTGAAAAGACAAAAGTTCTGCACATATGAAGACAATTCTGCTTTTTAGAAAGGTGCAGAATAGGTTATGTTGTCTTTTCAACAAGACTTTACCTTTTTCATTCCGTCCAATGAAGAAGTTTCACTTAGATCCTCTGAGTGAGTATAAAAGGAACCTTCCAAGGATTGAAAGTATAAGCCAAAAAAAAAGCTAAGTGCTGAAAACAAGAGTGAACGTGCATTCAAAGTGTGTCTTTCATGCATGCAAGTCTCCTTGAATAAAATAGTGCTCAGTGTCTAAGCTGTTCTTATTCAAGCTGTTCCTCAGAGTCTTGTAAACACAGGGAGTGATTCTTAGTGAGTGTATTCATTGTAATTAGTTTAAGTTACTCTTAGACTAGTTAAACATACTGTTGTATCTGTCATCTCAACTTGAACCTTTCCGCATTCAAGCTTGTTTGTAATTAACATTTGTTAATAATACATACAAACATTGAGAAAATTCTGTGTAGACTTTAAAGTTCTGTATTCACCCCCCCTCTACAGCTTAAAGCTATATACTTGGGATATCTTTTGGGACCTACAACTAGTATCAGAGCGGTTTAGAGTGTGTGTCATTCTAGATCTATCATTCTCCCGAAGTTTCCATGGACAAAAGTGTTGCAAGTTCCTCACACTATGACAATGGCTCAATGGGCAAACCTCCAAAGTTCAATCATCAGAACTTTTCTGGTTGGAAGTGCCAAATGATGCTCTACTTAGAGAATCTGGATGTACAACTACCAGAGATTGTAATGGAGGGTCCCTATGTGCCAACCTCTGTTACAACAATAACTCCTACTGTTGAAGGAGCTGCTCCTGAGATCAGAACATTTGAGAAAGCAAAAGCTCAATGGTCTGATGAAGACAAAAGACTGGTGGCTCTTGATGCAAAGGCCAGAAACAATCTGGTCATCTCTCTACCTGATGATGTGTTCAAACAGGTTGAGAAGATGAAGACTGCAAAGGAAATGTGGGATACTTTGTGTACCGTCTATGATGGACCCACAATCACACTTGACAACAGGATTAATAATCTTGTTAGACAGTATGAACTCTTCTATGCAAAACCAAAGGAGACTCTCACTAAAACCTACACCAGGTTTACTGCTCTTGTAAATGATCTCAAAGCTGTTGGGATCACCAAGGACAGCCTGACGTTGGTAAACAAATTCTTAGATATTCTGCCTGAAGAATGGAATTACTTTTCTACAATTTTAAGGAATTCAGGTACCATCAAAAGTATGGATCTTGTTAACTTATATGGATCCTTACTAAATGATGAGAAATCAAGGCAACAGAAGGGAAATGCCTTGGAAATATCTAAGAAAGGTGCAAGCTTTGTGGCTAGTGTCAGACAACCTGTAAATCAAGTGAGTGATGTCTTCACTCAACCTGATCAACAGGCTGATGATAAGGAGGAAATGTCTGATGAGGAAGACAATGCAGATAGTACTGAACTGGATGATGAGCAGATGATAGCCATGCTTGTCAAAAGGTTCAACAAGAAAAGGTTTTGAAGAAACATGCTACAGGGAAGCTCAAATGCTGTCAAAAAGAAAGCATTTGACAAGACCAAAGCTGAGTGCTTCAAATGTGGCAAAACTGGCCATATAGCTGCTGACTGTGTGTCAAAAACTGTTGGTCAGACATCCAAATCACACAAGACGAACAGGGATGATGGCTTTAGGGTTAAGTACCTTATGGCCATGGCTAAACTGAGGAAGTTAGAAAACTCAGTGGTTTCTAACAGGCAAAAGGGACTAATGGCTGAAACGTGTGACTGGGAGGAGTCTGATTCATCATCTGATGAAGAAGACAACAACTGTCTGATGGCCAACACTGATGTCCCATCAACAAGCAACTTCAAACAGGATCTGGCTGAAGCTGAAGCTTTCAGCAGCTTGGAGAACTGGAACCCTACAATGATGTATAAGGTACAAAATTTTATGGATTACAGTTCTGAAGAAAAAGTTAAAATGTTTGAATATATGCTTGTTGATCTGAAAGCTGCTGTTGAGAAGCATGCTGTCTTATTATCTGAAATCTCTAAGCTTAAAACTGATATTGAAACAAAGTCTAGTAAACTGGACAGCTTCCATAAGTTGGAAGCTGAGCTTGATGAATTAAAACACATCAATTCCATTTTACTGGAAGAAAAGAGAGAAACAGATATAAAACATGCTAAGCTTCAAAAGATAGTTGACTCTTGGTGCCAATCTGCACAAAAAGTCAGCCACTGCATAAGTCAGCAGATTCCTGCACAAATCCAAGCCTATCTTGGAGGGGATCTTGACACAGCAGCTTCCATTGTTGAAGTTAATAATTTAAAAGAAGACTTGTCCACTCTTGGTGAACTTCCAAACACTTTTATTCAAAAAGTGAATGGTAAATTAATCTCAACAAACAGGTTTTTCAGACCTCAAAACACTGACAGCTCGTGTGAACCTAACTCAAAAGCTGTTGATGAAATGAGTTTTCCATCAAATAAGCTTGCTAACTATTCTGCTAATTCACACAAGCAAAAGAAAGGAAAGCATGTCCAAACTGCAGCTGTGGACACCAAACCTGTTGACAAAACAGACTTTGGGTCTAAAGCTGGTATAAAAAGGCATACTAATCCTTTCAATGCTGAACATTTTGAAAATAAGTTTTCAAAAGGTAAGCAGCCTGCCTTTAACAAGAATAAGTCTCAGGTTGAAGGCAAACCTGCTGTGATTTCAAATAAGTTTTCAAATCATAGTGGTAAACTGGTTTTAAATGAGAATAAGTATTTAAAAACAAGAAATAATGATTATGTTAATAGGCAACATCAATCACATCTCAGGAAGGGCAAAGGCAAAGTCATTGCTCAGCCTGAGAGATCTGGGAATAAGTTTCCTAAACCTGTGGAGGTTCAAAAGCCAATTAAGCTTCCTATCTTTGATATCTGCCCTCCTAAAAAGAGGAAAGAAGAGACAGGCAAAGCTGTGGCTATTGAACTTTCCACTCAAGCTGTTGATTCATCAAAAAGTAATAAGTTTGCTAAACCTGCTGATGGAATCAACAGAAATAACCCAGAATGGGTTTCTGAAAGGTCTTCTTTCAAAAATTCTAAAAGGAGAAAGTGTTATAAATGTGGAATGAAGACACATCTGGCCAAAGACTATCCTGAAATTGTGGACATGAGGCCTGCTGACTCTGATGCTTCCCTCACTGCCAACATAAACAGTGTTGGAAACATCTCAGTCAATGAGAGTGGTATTCAAACTGATACCATTCAAATAGGGAATATTAGAGTTGACATTAAAATCCATCAACAAATGTTGATGAAGTAGGAGAACTCATCTCTGTGATGAGTTCCCCTAAAAGTATCTAATATTCTTCTTATCAGTTTGCAGGAAAAACAACCATCCCAGGTTTGGTACTTGGACAGTGGCTGCTCAGGGCACATGACAGGTTGTAAGGACCTGCTGAGTGATCTCAGGCCTGAAAAAGGGCCAAAAGTCACATTTGGTGACAATGTACAGGGATCCACTGAGGGATATGGAACTCTTAAAGCTGGTGCTGCAGTGTTCAAAAGAGTAGCCTATGTGGTTGGGCTAAAACATAACCTTGTTAGCATAAGCCAACTGTGTGACGCTGGCTATAAGGTTAACTTTGATGAGCACCTGGGTTACATATTAGATCCCCAAGGCAACATTGTGCTGTGTGCTCAACGAAAGAAAGGTGTATATGTTGTGGACATGCAATCTGCTGATCCCACAACTGAAACCTGCTTCCTCACAAGAACAAATGCAGACTTAAACTGGTTATGGCACAAAAGGCTGTCCCATCTGAACTTCAAGAACATTAACAAACTCTATAAGAAAGAGTTGGTGACAGGTTTGCCTTCTATGACCTTTGTTAAAGATAAACTCTGCACAGCTTGTGAGAAAGGTGAGCAGAGAAAATCATCATTTAAATCCATACATAACTTCTCTATTGATACTCCTCTCTTCTTAATCCATATGGACTTGTTTGGACCTGTTAATGTCCCAAGTCTAGGAGGAAGAAGATACACACTAGTAATGGTTGATGAGTTCTCCAGGTACACATGGGTTATTTTCTGGAAGAGCAAAGGAGAGGCTGCTAGAGAAATTATTGGATTTGTGAAAAAGATGGAAATGCTGAACTCTGCCCAAGTAAAGTAGCTTAGAAGTGATCATGGTACTGAATTCAGAAACAGTACTCTTGAAGACTTCTGTGAAGAGAAAGGAATCACTCAAAACTTTTCAGCTGTAAGAACTCCACAACAAAATGGAGTTGCTGAAAGGAGAAACAGAACTCTCATTGAAGCTGCTAGAACCATGCTATGTGCATCTGGTTTACCTTCATCATTCTGGGCTGAAGCTGTTAACACTGACTGCTTCACCCAAAATAGATCCTTAGTGGTGAAAAGGTTCAACAAGACTCCCTATGAGCTGATCAAAGGGAGGAAACCAAATGTCAGTTACTTCCATGTATTTGGTTGTCCCTGCTTCATTTTGAATCAAAGGGATCAACTAGCAGAGTTTGAACCAAAAGCTGATGAAGGTGTGTTTGTTGGCTACTCTGCTATCTCTAAAGCCTACAGAGTGTACAACAACAAAAGAAAGGTGATAGATGAATCTATTAATGTCACCTTTGAAGAGTCCAAGAATGCTTCCACCAAAGCTATTCCTGAATCAGTTTCAGGAGAATTAAACTTTGATGATCTGATGCATTCAAACAGTGAAGAGGACTCAAAAGCTTCCACATCACCCAGTGTGGAACCTGATAATCATGATGGGGATGATGATGATTATGTCAATACACCCTGTGTGAATAAGTGTACTGATCTAATTACAAATGCATGTCCTGAACCTATCAATGCTGATTTTCCTGGTTCCTCTGCTGATATGTTCAACAGTGGTCAGTCATGTTCAACAGGTGAACAGGCTCAGGACAATAGTGTGTCTGAAAATCCTGAGAGCTGTTCAACAGGGACCTGCTGAAGCTGCTGATAACTCTGGAGAATCATCAATGAAGAATGATCCTAAGTGGATCAGGTGGCACCCCAATGATCAAATCATTGGTGACATTAACAAAGGGGTACAAACAAGGTGGGACAGCTTAGGGAACTTCTGTATGTTCTCTAGTTTTGTTTCACTTATGGAGCCAAAGAAAGTGGATGAAGCACTAAAAGATGCCAATTGGATCACTGCCATGCAAGAAGAACTCAATCAGTTTGAGAGAAACAAGGTATGGAAGCTGGTCCCTGCACCTAAAGGCAAAACTATAATTGGTACTAAATGGGTTTTCAGGAATAAGATGGATGAGCAAGGTCATGTCATAAGAAATAAGGCAAGACTGGTTGCTCAAGGTTATAGACAGGAGGAAGGAATTGACTATGATGAGACATTTGCTCCTGTGGCCAGGCTAGAAGCAATTCGTTTGTATCTAGCCTACGCTGCTCATAAGAGCATTAAGGTATTTCAAATGGATGTGAAGAGTGCATTTTTAAATGGGAAGCTGCAAGAAGAAGTTTATGTCAAGCAGCCTCCAGGCTTTGAAAATGAACATCATCCAGGTTTTGTCTATAAGTTGGACAAAGCTCTCTATGGTCTCAAACAAGCCCCTAGAGCCTGGTATGACACTCTTACTGAATTCCTCATGAGCAATGGGTATTCCAGAGGTAAAGTGGATACTACACTGTTCATAAAGAAGGTGAAATCTGATATTATGCTTGTTCAAATTTATGTGGATGATATAATATTTGGTTCTACCGATGAGCATTTATGCAAGAATTTTTCATTACTAATGAAATCTAAATATGAAATGAGTATGATGGGAGAACTTACTTTCTTTTTAGGATTGCAGGTTAAACAAACCTCAACTGCAATTTTTATAAATCAAAGAAAGTATACCTTAGATCTCTTGAAAAAGTTTAAATTTGATCAAAGTTCTCCTATTAAAACCCCAATGGCAACCAATGTAAAATTGGATGCTGATACCAGTGGCAAAGCTGTTTCAGCAACAGCTTACAGAGGTATGATTGGGAGCTTGCTATACTTAACTGCTAGTAGACCTGATATTATGTTTGCCACCTGTCTGTGTGCTAGGTTCCAAGCTGATCCAAAGGAATCTCATCTAGCTGCTGTTAAGAGAATCTTTAGATACCTGAAGGGTACATCAGGTTTGGGTCTTTGGTATCCCAAAGACTCCAGCCTTGAACTAACAGGTTATTCAGATTCTGATTTTGCAGGCTGCCGGCTAGATAGGAAAAGCACAACAGGTGGATGTCAACACCTTGGTGGTAAGTTGATAAGTTGGTGTATCAAGAAGCAGAACTCAGTGTCTACTTCTACTGCTGAAGCTGAGTATATTGCTGCTGGAAGCTGCTGTGGGCAGATTCTGTAGATGCAGCATCAGCTTGAAGATTATGGGCTTGTGTATAGGAAAATTCCTATTCTGTGTGATAACACAAGTGCCATAGCTATTTCCAACAATCCAGTATTTCATTCAAGAACAAAGCATATTGAAGTCAGACATCACTTCATCAGGGATCACATTCAGAAAGGTAATGTGGAGGTAAGTTTTATTTCCACAAATGAATAGCTTGCATACCTTTTCACCAAACCTCTTGATGAAACAAGGTTTAATTACCTTGTCAGCAAGCTGGGCATGTTAAACAAAAGTGACTAAGTGTCCTCAAAGGTCTAAAACTTTGTATGTCTCAAACTGATCAAGTTTCTCAGAACAGCTTGGACAGAACAGGCTCTGCGTGTTATGTACTTAGCCTCTCTTCTGAAATCCTTGATCAGCTTGAACATACAACAGGCTGAACACAAACAGTTTACTTGTCCAGCCTGATCTGATGGTCCATTCTTCACTCTGCTCATTCCCTCACACTAACTTACAAGACATTGTCTTGTGACCTGCTCAGCTATTGAACACAACCTGTTCCTACATAGTTGAACAGGCTGAGGGAACAGCTTGAAAAATGAACAGCTTGTGATGACCCTGCTTATCACAGGTTTGACCAACAGCTTAGACCAACAGTTTTAATTACCTTTCTTCAAACTTAAGTTACTTAATTTATGTTTTTATTTAACTTAATTACTGCGGATAATGTGGGTTATGTGTGTTAGTGATTAAAAAGGGCTCAAGTGGTCTGACAAACGGTCTGACATCGACAACCATTCCGTTTTCCGTTAACGACCTTTTCAAATCAACCGCCCAAATATTTCTCTCTCATACACACTCACATTCAAATCCTATAAATACCTCATACTGTTACATCTTCATCTTCCTCACTACTATCATCTGTCTTCTAAGAACCCTAAAAAATTCGACTAAGTGTCTTGTGCTTCTGCTACTTTCCCTACTCTCAAATGGCTCACAGAAACAACCCCTTCCTATCAGTGTTTGTTGGTGATGATGTGCAGAAGCATCCATCAGTCACCACAATGCTAACCCTTAAACCCACAAACTACATTGCCAACCTCACAATCCCCAAAAACTATATGGGAAAAGGTTATGATCAAATGGTGGAGTTTTTGACAGTTCATCCGTTGAACTATGCTATGACTGCTACTCCTGGTGTCCTGTACCAGGAGATGGTGTACGATTTCTGCTACACCTGTGCCTACAACCCCAACACCAAAGTCATCAAAGGGACTATTCTTAATGGGACTCAGACCATTGAGTTTACTGCTGATCTTCCCAGGGAGGTTCTTCATCTGCCCTTTGCTGATTCATATGATATGCCCCAGCCAGAAAATAAGCAAATGGGAAATCTGCTACGCTTCTGTGGTGTAGCAGAACCCAAAATTGGAGAACGCTGTACAGAAAGGATTTGTCACCTACCTACAGCTTTCTGTTTGCTTCAGTGATGATGAGCTTCAGCAGCAAAGTTGGTTCATTTGACCAACTGAGCCGTGATGAAGTCCCAATAGTTCTATAGCTAGTGGATGAGACTACAATTGATATGGCTAAGTGGATTTTTCTGAACTTGAGGAACCTGGTGCAGCAAGAGCCAAGACCAGCTGCTGTTCGATACCCCAGGTTTCTGAGCCTCATATTCAGACACATTTGTGGTGAGCATCTTTACAACTCTCAGCCTCTACTTCATACTGCTGCATTCCCTGTAATAGGGAATAGAGTTTTCTACACTGCTGTACTTCCAAATAAGCCTCCTCTGTCCACACCAATGAGGAGGTTGTTAGGATTGGTGGAAGGACCCTCTGCTGTGAGGGTGGATCCAAAAGCTGCTGCTCCCAAGAGAAAATCCAAAGCCAGGTCCAAACTTGTTAAGAGGACCCTGGTAACCACTGAAGCTGGGCCTGTGCAAAAGAATGACAAAACAGCTCAGTCTGAGTCAGCTCTCTTAGCCTCTATGGCTGAGGGGGAGCAGGCTCCTCACCCTGGTTCATTTATTGAACCTGAAGCCTCTGTGGTTGGTGCCTTTGTGGCACCTGAGACTATGGAACAGGCCAACCCACCTGTTCCTGACCCAGTCTCACCCCCTGTCCAAACAGATCCTCTCCCCTCTCCTCAATCACCCACTTCATCCATCCTATACCATCGAAAAAGAAAATCAACCAAATCAACCAGCTCCTCTGTTCCCTCTCAACAGGGTTCAGTTGTAAGAGAAACCACCCCTCCTGCCTCTCCTATATTGGGAGAAGGTTCAGCACAGTTGGAGACTGCTTCACTCCAGCCTGAGTCCACCCAGAGTCAGCCTAGACCCTCTGTTTCCTTACAACAGGAACCAGTTGTACAAAAGGAGATAACCACCTCAACTATTTCCGCCTCCCAACAGGCTGAGAATATTGAAAGACAGGAGCCCTCTCCACTCCATATTGTGTCCACACTGTCCCCCACTCAAACCTCTTTTCACCCTGAGTCTGCACGAGGTGCCCACACTGCTGGTCTAGAACAATCAGCAGCTCAGCCTCAAACTTCTGCTCCCCATGATACAGCTATTCTACACCAAACAACTGCTGAGGGACCAACAACCCAAGCTGATGATCCTCAGGGTTCATACCATCCCTTTGGTGAGGCTGCTCCCTCTATGCAAATTCCTTCAGTAGGTTTCACCACTGCTGATGTTGAAATGCATATCCCATCTCCCCATGATGAGGTGCTTTTACACCAAGGCACTGCAGAGGGAACACCCACTGGCCTTCATGAGGGTGCTGCAACACAAGCAGCATCTGAAAGGCCCCCAACATCAACTCCTTTTCCTGATGAAGCAGCTACAGCCGCTGCTGAGGGACCCTTTGACCCCTCCAAGCTGGGTCACATTACTTTTGCCCAGGCTATGGAGCTTCTATCCAATGTCCCTCTTCCCTCTCCCTCACATCCTCATACACCAGCCTCATCATCATCTTCTCCATCTACCCACTCTAAACAGTCCACTCGTACACCTCCATCTCCCAAAGACCTGCCTTTAAAGGATCAGCTTTCTCTGCTGACCTACAAAGTTGGTTCTTTGGAAACTACTATGACCTCTCTACCCTCCATTATTTCAGACTCTGTGTCTGAACAGCTTAAGGGATTCTTTGATTTGTTCAAAGATTCCTTCCCTGCCACTCCACAAACAGATACTTCTCCACAGCTGCTTGCACTCACTACACAGCTGCAAAATGGGTCAACTTCTCTCTCCTCCATTCTTTCACTGCAACAGGACTCTGTGTCCTCAATGACAGCTATTTCTCAATAGCTGTCATCTCTTCTAACTTCTTGCAACACTACTCTTCCTACTACTCTGGCCAACTTGAACACCCTCATTGGCTCTCTATCCAATTCTGTGTCCTCAAACCTTGCTGATGTGCAAGATTCTCTCGAATTACATCTTGCACAGCTTCAAAGTTTGCTGTTCACAGCTTCTGATAGGGAAAATATTGTTAAGCTGACCTCCCTTGCTGATACCCAATCCTCTTCTCTTCAAACCTGTCTTACCCAGCTTGCAGAGGTAAGGGACAACTTGGCATTCTTACTGACAAGCCTTGTTGGCCCCAGACCTACTGCCAAAACTGCTGGCAAGCCTGCTGACTTTGTGTCTTCAAGCAGACCAGGTGTTGAAGGTGCTGGTACATCTCCTTCAAAGGGGGAGAAGTCATCTGCCTCGAAGACTAAGTCTAAGGGGGAGACAACTTCTTCTCCTAAGGAGAAATCAGTGCCTGCAACACTCACTGGTCAACCAGCAGGAGCTTCAACAGGTACACTGGAGGGTGCCTCTCACGCTGCTCAGCCTATTCAGGCTGAAACTCCAAACCCTGCTCAGTCTAAGGGGGAGGAACTTATGTCTGAGGACAGGCCAAGCAGCAGAAGGAGGCATCTGATCTTACAAGAAGAAGAAGAAGAAGAAGAGGAAAGTCCTAAAGCTGCTGTCACTATAGCAGCTAAAGTAAAAGAAAAAGCAGCAACTGATCCCCAACAACTGAAAGCAGCAGAGATTAAATTTCATAAAGCCAGGGCAAAGGAAATGGGTCTTCCCATGGATAAATATTTTGAGTTCAGAGATGAACAGCTTCAAGCCCTGGAAGCTCTAAGGAAAGAAGAAGAATCTGCCAAAGCTGCTAAATCTTTTGCAATTCAAGAGGCAAGGAAAGTCAAAATGTCCACTCTGAATGTGCAAAAGAAATTAATGGAAGCTGTTAAAGGATCAGCAGAAGAGAAGGAAGCAGAAAAGAAAAGGTTGCTCTGGTCTCAGTGACCAAAACTCAAGTGCCCTCTACTAGAACCCAATTCCATTTTGACAACCTGGCAAGGAAGAAGTTTCATGATGTTGCTGACTGAAGACTTGCTAAGGAACCAATTGTCAAAGCTGTTCCTATTTCAAGAAAAGGCAAACAGTGGAAACTGCAAATTACCAGGATGGGTTCAACAGGCCCTGAGCTGGAATCTTGTGATCACACTGATGTTGCCCAAATGGGGTACAGGGAATGGGTGGAACTAGCAGTTGCCCTGAGCCAGTCAAAGTCAGAAACGGCTAAGACTATCAGGGCATATGTAAAGAAGTTAATGGAGAGAGTGAAAGATCTTGGTCTGATCTCAACTGATATAAGTGAGGGTGTCTCTGTGACATATCCCAAAATAAAGGCCAAAAGAACAAGGAGAGACACAGAGCTGGAAGAACTCCTTATGATGATTGAACAAGGAGATTATGTTGTGCAAATAAAAGGAGTTAACCATAGCCTGCCCAAAGGAGTAGATTTTGAAGATGGCAAAGTAATTGAAGAGCCTGAGTTAGGGGCATTTTTTGTAGATCCTCTATCCCAGAAGAAATGTTTTCAAAGAGCTTCAGACCTGCACAAAGTTGGTCTTAAGCAGCTTGCAGCCTTCAGAATTGCCAACTCCTTCAGGCAGTCCAGCAAATGGAGAGCAGCCATCTGGGATGTGCTGAGAGATTTGTATGACAGAGGTGAGCTTCAAGATCCAAACTTCATGTTTCTCAGAGTTGAAATTCAAGATCTGGAAGAAACAAGGGAGGAACTTGAAAGAATGTTTGAAGAAGGACTGCCACCTCCAATACAGTGATGTCCATCTACCAATCAGGGGAGGTGAAGAATGGAAGCTGTCCATCAGTTGGACAGGCTTACCATTATTTGCTCCCATCAAAAACAGCCCAAATCTGGTGTACATTAGTTGTACTTTATTTACATATGTTGTAATTTTCTCTTTTACATTAGTTGTAATATACGTCAGTACATTAGTTGTACTTTTGTAAGAACATGTGTTGTTCTAATGTAATCAAAAATCAGTGTATATATAAACTGATCTTTTACTTTACGTTGATGTAATTTTATTTCAACAAATGTACTGTAAAAATATATAGTGACTTTTGATAAGACCAGCTTGGACTGGTTATTGCAAATAGGGGGAGATTGTTAGGCACAAAAAGGCCTCAGTCAAACCTGTTCTGCATCTAAGGGGGAGATTCTTAATCAAACCTGTTGATGCCTTTGAAGGTTGAATTTAGGGCCTATTATATGCCTTATTGAAACCTGAAAATGATTTGCAATATCAGTCTGAAGCTGCTCTATGTGTTGCATGTGTTGCAACAAAGGCAGTTTTGCTCAAGCTGTTCAGTCTGCTGAACAGGCTGAACATAAACTGTCTACGCTGCTCTACACTGGTGAGCAGCTTGGGCAGTTTACAAGTGCTCTGTTCTTTGTGAACAGAACCTGTTCTTTGTGAACAGGCTAAACACTTTATGGAATGTGTTTCCAAGTCCTCATGTATTGTTTTTTACTACAAGATCAGTTTACAAAGTCGAAGACAAAGTGGAAATCAGAACTGCTCAGCCTGCCCAAGCTGTTCTGCTACATGAAGACAAAAGGTTATTTGAAAAAGGGTGACAGACCTTTTTCTTATATCAAAATAGGCCTTTACAAGGAAGAAAAACACAAAGTTGACATTCCTTATTTGGTTAAAGGCAATGCAACAGTAGACAAAGTGAAAAGACAAAAGTTCTGCCCATATGAAGACAAGTCTGCTTTTCAGAAAAGTGCAGAAAAGGTTATGTTGTCTTTTCAACAAGACTTCTCCTTTTTCATTCCGTCCAATGAAGAAGCTTCACTTAGATCCTCTGAGTGAGTATAAAAAGAAACTTCCAAGGATTGAAAGATTAAGCCAAAAAGCTAAGTGCTGAAACCAAGAGTGAACGTGCATTCAAAGTGTGTCTTTCATGCATGCAAGTCTGCTTGAATAAAACAGTGCTCAGTGTCTAAGCTGTTCTTGTTCAAGCTGTTCCTCAGAGTCTTGTAAACACAGTGAGTGATTCTTAGTGAGTGTATTCATTGTAATTAGTTTAAGTCAGTCTTAGACTAGTTAAACATACTGTTGTATCTGTCATCTCAGCTTGAACCTTTCCGCATTCAAGCTTGTTTGTAATTAACATTTGTTAATAATACATACAAACATTGAGAAAATTCTGTGTAGACTTTAAAGTGCTGTATTCACCCCCCCTCTACAGCTTAAAGCTATATACTTGGGATATCTTTTGGGACCTACAGATACTTTCTAGGTTATGTCACAAATTCACCAAACAAGAGGGTGTTTAATAAAACTACTGGTACAGTCGAGATTATGTTTAACATTGATGTAACCAGTTATATACATGAAACCCAAATAGGTCTAGAATGGTTATTTGATTATGACTCAGTGTTTGAATCATTTAACATTCCTTTTAGTGGTGATGTAGGAACTGTGGAGAATGACTTCTCGACGTTAAAACTTAATGACAAGGGTTGAGTATTTTCCAATTCGAGCATTCCCACGACATCTGAAAATATATCGACAGAAGACAGGTCCCAAACAAATGAAGAACCTTTGTTGCCTACGAAAAAGAATCAGATAAACAATTTAGCCTCAGAAGACAGTGATCACGAGGATGATGTTGTTCCATCGGATGTCACACCCCCACTAGGCGAAATAGGATAAAATTTGGGAGATAATCTTCAGGTCGATGCAGTTGAAACATCTAGAGTAAATAAGGATCATCCGATTGAGACATCATTGGGAATCGAAATGCCGGTGTGAAAACTAGGAGTAGTGTGAATAGTAACATAGTGTTGTTATCGAGGATCAATGACTCCGAGGCATTTCACACTTGCATGTACTCATGTTTCATTTTGCAAGTTGAGCCAAAGAACGTACAAATGGCTCTGAAGGATAATTCTTGGGTTGAAGCTATGAAAGAGGAACTGTTATAGTTCAAAGAGCTAGAAGTCTGGGACTTAGTGCCTTTGCCTCGCGAAGAAGTTGCTATAGGGACCAAATGGGTCTTTAAGTGCAAAAGGGATGATCGGCGCATCGTTACTCGTAACAAGGCAAGACTCGTGGTCAAAGGGTTCAACCAAGAAGAAGGGATAGATTATAATGAGGTGTTTTCACCAGTGGCAAGGCTTGAAGCTATAAAACTATTTCTCGCGTTTGCTTCCTTCAAAGGTTTCAAAGTATATAAGCTAGACGTCAAGAGTGCCTTCTTGTACAAAAAATTGAAGGAATTGGTGTATGTCGAGCAACCGCCAGGGTTTACTAATCCTAAGTCTCCAGACAGAGTATATAAATTACATAAGGCTCTGTATGGATTACATCAGGCACCTAGGGCGTGGTACGAGACACTGTCTACTCATCTATTGGACAATGGGTTCGAGAGATAGAGAATAGATCAACAGGAAAGGTGATGATTTTATACTGGTACAAGTTCTTGTGGACGACATCAGGGTCGTCAAATGAACAAATGTGCAAAGATTTTGAGAAGGTTATGAAGTCCAAGTTTGACATAGTGCGATGAGAGAGCTGAATTTCTTTCTGGGATTACAAGTTGATCAACGAAAGGAGGGGATGTTCATTCATCAGACAAAGTATGTCTATGAAATATTAGAGCGCTTCGGGATGGAAGGAACAAAGCCTACGACACATTTCAGTACGCCAATCCAAGTCAGTCATAATGTCGGACTGGGTACCGATAGTGATACTGGTGTGGATCCGACTTTATATCGGCCATGATCGTCACTTATGTATTTAACTGCTTCAAGACCTGATATTATGTTTGTTGTTTGTATTTTAGCCAGGTTTCAAGCTAACCCCAATGAGATGCACATGAAGGCTGTGAAGCAGATTTTACGACACCTGAAGTCGAAACCGAAGCTGGGACTTTGGTATCACGCTGATGGAGATCTGGAATTGGAGGCTTACACAGACTCATATTATGGAGGGTCCAGTTTGAATCAAAAGTCAACGACGGGTGGTTGTCAGTTCCTTGAAGGGAGACTCGTGTCCTGGCAATGCAAGAAACAGACCTCGGTAGCCGTATCAACATGCGAGGCCGAATATGTAGCTGCTCGTAGTTGCTGTTCATAGGTTTCCGTGGATTCAACAACAATTGGGGGATTACGGTTTGACTTACACTCATACTCCCATTAGGAAAGATAATCAATCCACGATTGCAATAACAAAAAATCCGGTTAAAGCATAGTAAGACTAAGCACATAGATATAAGAAATCACTTTATTCGTGACCGTGCTGAGAAAAACCTGATAAAATTTTATAAGTTCCAATGGAAGACAACTTTTCGGATCTATTCACAAAAGCTTCTTATAGATCACGCTTTGAGTTGTTAGTCCAACTAAATGGGATGCGAAATCCAGAGTATCCTGACCTCAGTAGATAATCTTTCTTTAAAAATTTTTTAAGTTATTTGGTTTTCTTATAAAGTTTACTTAAAAAAAGGAAAACAAAAAGAAAAAAGAGAGAAAACCTTAAAAATTAAAAAAAAAAAGAGAAAAATGAAAATTAAGAGAGAAGTGTTAGAGTATAAGGCTCAATGTGACTAAATCTAGCACAGTCTAACAAGCTCTAAGTGTTAAACTTTCACACATAATACACTATAAATACTAAGTGATATACATGTTCATGTTCTGATATGTTTGTAGGCATAAAACATGGAGGTTTTCCTAAAAGCTAATAAAACAATCAAGAAATTGTCTTACGGGTAACTAACTTAGATGTATGACCAATAGGTCTTAATTTCTGTGTTAGAGGCTCACATACAATAATTATGGATGAGGTATGTAAATCAGTCTAGGGGATGTGTGGCTTCATCAAAATACATCTTAAAAAAGAGCAAGCGTGAAATGAAAAGAGAGTCAAGACATGTCGCTTTGTTGTACATAAATACAGATCTGTCACCGCTGTTTTGACTCAATATAGCAAGATATGTCTCTTTGTTGTACGTAAATACAGAATTGTCACTGGTGTCTTGCTAAAATAAAAGAAGTATGCTCTACCCTGAGACAAACTAAGACACTCTGTTGTATGTAAATACAGAGCTGTGTCTGAAGTTTGCCTTTTTAAGTTGATTTGCAAATACCAAAAAGTCATATTCATTTTATGTCTGTCATGATCGTAGAAGCATATCTAAGTGTGTAACACGTAAGGAAATTTCTTGATAAACAAAAATGCCAAAGGAAAATTTAAGTGTTCAGTGTTTAAGTGGACAAACATACCCACAATCGACTTTGGGTGTATGTTATGACAAACAATCAAAGGAATCAAAAATTCCAAAGTGTGAAAGTGCAACACCGAGAGTGCAACACCGAGAGTGCATTGGCAAAGCTATTTGATTGAACCTTCTTTGACACTCTTGCAAAAAGATTTCATTTATGTACTTATTTTTTAATTCTCGCAAATTTTAGTCTTATTTATTTTACTTTAGTTAATTTTATTTTATTTTACTTATTTTATTTTTAGTTCAGTTCATTTTATTTGTAATAAATAGGAACGAGGTCAAATTACTTGGATGCATTAAAGTTGGAGAAACAAAATTGCATGATAAATAGTTTGCTTAGTGTGAAGGTTTTCGTAATGTTGAAAAAGTTTCGTAAAGTTGAAAAAGTGGCAAAAGTTGAAGAAGTTGAAATTTTTTCAAAGTTTTTCAAATTTTCACTTAATGAGATGACCCAAGCGCTGGAAAAGCAACTGAGCTAGCAGATTCAAAACAGACTGCTCAGCAAGCTATTATTCAGGGGGAGTCTGGTTCGTCTTTAGGGGCTGACAAGGGTAAGGCTCCCGATGCTACAGATGTGATTGAAGAAGATTTAATTGAAGCCTTGCTGGACTTGGATGAAGATGAGATTTAGTTTGATTTTGAAGAATACATAGATCAGGAGGAGCTTGAGGAAGGCGAATTTGTTCATGATGATGTACCGGACTGGAAATCTGATGATGAAGTGATAGTGGATGAAGAAGATGAGGTTGATGAATTGGTGATAAGTTAGCAACCAGTCACAGAAGAGTATGTGAATGGCAATCAGAGTCCGATAGACATTGAAATGCTTAGAACTGCTTTAAATGAATAATCGGATATTGAAAGGTTGGATAGGGACTTGGCTATAGAGGAGAAGATGAAGATGCCACGTCCAGGGAAACTGTCTCGGTGTATACTTAGCTGGTTCTTTGATAGAGAACTGCAACTTTTCATTCTTAAAAGAAATAACGGGCTTCAATACCTAAGGAGAAGGCTACGGGACTTCAATACTTTGTCGAAGTGTGAAATCAAAGCCTTAGCATGGAAAGAGCTGATAAACATCAGAGACGACCCCTACGCCGAAGTGATTGCTAAAATCATTAGAAGGGAGGGTCGGTCTAGAAAGTTTGAAAGGCTAAATCCAAGGACTGGAAAGCGAGTCATGGATGAAAGTAGAATAAATCCTTTGACTGGTAAACCATGGATCAAATTACATTACAAACCCGTTAAGTGCCTGAAGAAGGTACCGATGAAGACTATGCCACAGAACGTTTTGAGTAACTTAAAATGGTGCTATGTTGACATCGAGACAACTGAAGAAATAATGGAGGATAATGAGGAGAAGGTTCTTTTGAAAGTTTATGATCCCTTACATCTTGTAAATCTCTCTCAAGGTGACTCGCAGAAGCTTCATGAGCAGCCAATTTTCTTTCATGAATGTTGGAGATCTGAAGGCAAAAAATTCCAGAGAGTGGTTGAAGTTTGCGTTGAATAGGGTCTACATGCCGGTAGCAGTTTAAATAAGCCTAGTTCTATATAATAATGAATATCTACTAGAAACTATCGTCAAGGGGGAGTCTGTTGGTACACCCGGTGTGACGATAACAGTTTAGATATGCAATAGATAGTCATATTTCATAGATAGGGCTTTATTAATACGAGTCATGTCTAGTTGTTCATATTTATGGATAAGTTCATGATTGTGTATGATTGTTTACATTTACATATTAAGTTCATGATTGTGAGAATATGTTCTTGAGGTTATGAACTTATGAGAAATAAGTTCTTAAGGCATAGGCCACGAACTTAATTCTCATAAGTTCGTACGAACTTAGCTCACTGAAGTTCGTATCTGCATGGGCTTGAACTTGTAAGTTCGTGGGAATGGGCCACACACGAACATAAGGGTAATATCATGAACTTAGTGGTTACATTTCAACAGTTCGTGACTTTTAGACTTTCAGAGCTTGTGAGAGCAATCAGACGAGCTAAGAGAGTTATACTGCATCTAAGGAGCAATACATCGTGTGGGGTTGATAACCATTCAACTAATATCTTGTTCAGCTCTGTGTTTCGCGTGTGATCGATCCGTAAAGCGTCTAACGAGGATTCCGCACTCGTTAGACGACGCCGCGTCTTGATTCGATCCGTAGAGTGGTGACCTTACAATTGGATCTCAGGTGCCACTGGGCAGAGGCTAGGGTGGCATGGATTATGCCAGGTAGTGTGGAGATACAGTGTTGCCATGGGTATATGTGTTATGTGATTATGTGTTTACTTCAATGTCTAACCCTTATGTAGCCACGAGCTGCGAGACTTACATATTCGAGTCTAATGTGTTTATCAGGGGGACAGAAGATAGGGATGCCAGCTCCTGAGCGGAAGTAGGAGCATTGATCCTGTTGCCGAGAGTTCTGCACTCTGCAGACTGTATGTTGCTATTCAGTTAGGAAACTAGGATTATCTGTATCGGGTTTTTGGGTGGGATCATTGTATCTGGGTTTTTGGGATTATACATGTTGGGTTAGCTTCGAAACAGTGTTGTTTATGTGATGTAAAATTTCTTAAATTGTCAATATTTGTGTAAACCTTTGGCATGTGTTATGGTGCCGATTGCGAAGACGCCTTATAGGCTGGCACCTACTGAGATGCGAGAGATGATGACTCAGTTACAGGAGTTGCTCGATAGGGGATTTATCCGTCTGAGCTTTTCACCGTGGGGAGCACCTGTGTTGTTTGTGAAGAAGAAAGACGGTACCATGCGAATGTGTATCGATTATTTGAATAAAGTGACGGTGAAGAATAGATATCCACTTCCTCGTATTGGTGATTTATTCGATCAACTACAAGGATCTAGCTTCTTTTCAAATATTGATTTACGATCTGGATATCATCACCTAAAGGTCAGGGAAGAGGATGTGCCCAAGACAGCGTTCAGGACGCGCTATGGACACTACGAGTTTTAATTCATGCCTTTCAGACTGAATAAAGCACCCGCAGTTTTCATGGATTTGATGAACAGGGTGTGTAGAGCTATGTTGGATCATTTTGTGATCGTGTTCATAGACGATCAAACTCATGGAGTGCTGAGGAGCATGAGCAGCACTTGAGGGAGGTCCTGAGTGTGCTGCAGAGAGAGAGACTCTACGCAAAATTTTTGAAGTGCGAATTTTGGCTCCGAGAGGTGCAGTTCTTGGGCCATGTCGTGAGGAACGAAGGTATTAAAGTGGATCCCGTAAAGATTGAGGCTGTAATGAGTTGGGAGCAGCCTAACTTGCCAGAGATTCGTAGCTTCCTGGGATTAGTAGGCTACAACAAACGGTTTATTCAGAATTTTTCGCGGATAGCCATGCCGTTGACGAGATTAACACGTCAGGGCATACCATTCGAGTGGAATGAGGAGCAGGAGAGTGATTTTGCCGAGTTAAGAGCTCGACTCTGTCAGGTGCCAGTGTTAGCATTGCCCGAGGTACGAATGACTTTGTTGTATAATGCAATGCATTGGGGACAGGGTTGGGTTATGTATTGATGCAGCGGGGCAAGGTGATTGCCTACGCTCCGAGACAGCTGAAGACGTATGAGGAGAAACATAAATACATAAATAATGTAAATTCATAAATACATAAATACTTGTATTTCCCTTTTTTTGTAAATTCATAAATACTTATGGATGCATTGTTTTAATGAATTGTTTTAGTCTGGCATAATTAATGGTAAGTAATTGTATTAGTGTTTGATTAGTGTCACTAATCATAATTTAATTATGTACTTAGTTGAATTAATCCCTCATATCGTAAATTGATCGGATTAATTGATTTCCCGATTCATCGCACCGATGAATTTGATTCTAAATGAGTTGAATTTTCTAATAAACCTTGTTAATCAATTGATTAATTTCTAATGACCACTGATTAGGTTATAATTGGCTATTAGATACAGATTAGGTTGTAGATGCTAACCTGGTTAAATGCCGGATGTTACAGTCTCCCCCTATTAAGGGAATTTCGTCCCGAAATTAGCTCGTGTTCTCCACTGCTTGAGTATTTGAGAACAGCTGAGGGTATTTTTCTCGGAAATGATCTTCGCATTCCAACGTAAACTCAGGACCTCGCTTAGAGTTCCATCTGACTTTTATTATCGGGATCCGGCTGTGCTTTAGTTTCCTGACCTCTCGGTCCATTAATTCCACGGGTTGTTCAATGAAGTTCAACTTATCATCTAGTTCTAGCTCGTCCATAGTTATAACGAGTGTTTCATCAGCCAGACACTTCTAAGATTGGACACGTGGAAGATATTATGAACGTTACTAATCTATGGGGGTAGATCGAGTCGGTAGGCTACCGGACCAATTCTTTTGGTGATCTTGAATGGTCCGATATAACGAGGATTGAGTTTTCCTCGTTTCCCAAAACGGATTACACCTTTCCAAGGAGAGACTTCCAACATTACTTGATCTCCCTCTTGAAATTCCAAATCCTTCCGTCGAACGTCTGCATAACTTTTCTGTCGATCCCGCACGAGCTTTAATCGGTTACGAATCTAGGTTATCTTTTCTGTAGTCTCTTGGATGATCTTGGGTCCAGTAATCTGACTATCTCCTACTTCGGCCCAACAAAGTGGTGATCGACACTTTCGCCCATAGAGTGCCTCGAATGGGGCGGTCTTAATACTCGAATGATAGCTGTTGTTATAGGAAAACTCGACTAATGGCAGGTGCATGTCCTAACTTTTGCCAAAATCGATAACGCATGCCCTTAGCATGTCTTCCAAAGTCTGTATCGTCCTTTCACTCTGACCATCCGTCTACGGGTGATAGGCTGTGCTCATATCTAGACGTATACCCAGTGCTTCTTGCAACGATTGCCAAAATCTTGATGTGAACTGGCTGTCCCTGTCTGATATAATTGATACTGGCACTCCATACCTTGAGACGACTTCTTTAAGATAGATTCGTGTCAATTTATCCATCTTATCAGTCTCCTTGATTGGCAGGAAGTGTGCGGTTTTGGTAAGTCGATCCACAATCACCCAAATGCTGTCATAACCTCAAGAAGTCTTTGGCAACTTGGTGATGAAATCCATGGTCATGTTATCCCACTTCCACTGGGGTATTTCTGGTTGAACTAGCAATCATGATGGTTTCTGGTGCTCAGCCTTAACCTTCAAACATGTTAAGCACTTGCTGACATAGGTAGCAATGTCAGCCTTCATGTTAGGCCACCAGTACATTCCCTTCAAGTCGTGGTACATCTTATCTGACCCTGGATGAATAGCATATCTTGTTTTATGCCCTTAATCCATGACCAGCTTCTTTACTCCTACGAATTTTGGAAGCCAAATTCTGCCCATGAAGTACCGACATCCATCTG
The DNA here is from genome assembly GCA_020465985.1 of Centrapalus pauciflorus. Lineage (NCBI taxonomy): Eukaryota > Viridiplantae > Streptophyta > Magnoliopsida > Asterales > Asteraceae > Centrapalus > Centrapalus pauciflorus. The sequence goes on from JAANYP010009619.1 coordinate 212,981, forward strand.
GCTTGATTTTTCAAAGTCGATATAAATTTTCTGCCGAAAATCCGCAGTTTATAAACTTGAAATAACTTATGATTCTTGTTGTTTATTCAAAGACTACTTCTATAAAAGTTATAAAAGTTATAACACACATATATATTACTAGTTTTCATAATATTAACATTTTTATGATGTGTTCATATATTCATAAACACATTTAAAGAAACAACTTAAAAATAAAAACTAGAAAATTATAAACTTGAGTTTTTATTAAACTTGTTGTTGTTGGTGATTATATATATTATGCAAGACTTATATAAACATAAATATAAGATGAAATCAGTTAGTATTTACTTACTTTGAAGTATTGATCGGGTTATAATTTACCATGTTTATTAAGCGTAAAAGAGTTGTTTTTAATGCAAAAGTGTTATAGAAGGTGCCGCTATTGAATAAATTCTGTGCCTATGCAGGGAAACAAAATCCGGTTTAAAATGATGAAAAAGGACGAAATTTCAGAGCCAGGCGCAGAGAGGGGCGCAGCCCTGCGCCCAGACCGAGTGCTCGACAGAAGAAATTAATTCACAAAAATACGGATTTCACAGAGGGGCGCAGAGGGGGGCGCAGGCCTGCGCCTACGGCTGCGCCCAACCCATTAAAATAATGGACGGCCGTTTTTAGGGTTTTTCCATCTTTTCCTGTAAATACCAAGTCATACTTCAAAGTTTAAAATCGTTTTTTGGAGGAGAAGGCTAAGGAAAAGAACCCTGTTTGAGCGAAAATACGTACGAAGAACACACGAGTCAATCTATGGCGATGAATCCACAACTCTTGAACGTTGCATCAACCATGTCCGGCTAAGCTCGTCATAATCATTCTCGGAGGAAGCACATCGCTAAGTTTTACTTTATGAACGATTACTTTAAGTTTACATGGTTTTTATTATTTATATTTTGATTGTAAACGAATGATTATTATTTTGTTGTTGCGTTTCGCAAGATAGTTCGTAGACATTTTATTATTCGTGCCGAGTTAATTATTTAATTAAGACGAGTAATCAAACGTGTCACGCGCTATGCCCAAGATCACGTAATGGCTTTAATAATAATTCCAACAAAGATTATGTCTATGTAATCTTCAAATCGTTTTCATAAATTAAACACAAAGCGCGGTGTGGAATCCGGGAATGGTTGTCTTCGTATTTTATTCAATCAAACAATCTTCTTAAGTTTTCTTTTCACAAAATTCGCAAGTAATTAGTTTTATAAATCAAAGCAATCACCTTTTTACAACCAAATCAATCTTTCGAAATTAATTATTTTACAACGCTAGTCGCTCGAATACGTGCATTTAACCTCTCGCTCTCTGTGGATACGATCCCTACTTACCCTAGCTTCTAAGGTATTTAGTGGTTATTTTTGACGGGTTAACGACACTCGCATCAAATTTTGGCGCCGCTGCCGGGGAGCGGTTGCGCTTAAATCACGTATTTTAGTAATTAGTTTAATTTAATTTTAATTTTATTTAAATATAAATTACATTTTTATATTTAGTTGCCTTAAATCAAATATTTAGTTGCCTTATTTTCTTTAGAGTAATTTAGGTAATTTAGTTAATTTAGTCAATTTCAATTATTTGCTTATTTGCTTTTATTTGCTTACTTAAATTAGTTTAAGTTTCCATATTTTGCTATTATTCCCTTTAATTAGTTTTTAATTAGTTTTAATTTTAATTATTGTTTTAGTTTACAAAAAAAAAAAAAAAAAAGGGAATCGTGGCGCAAGCATCGATTCTCACCAAAAAGAAAGTAACTAATTCGAATTCTTCATCTAGCCCTTCTAAGTTTATGCACACACGATATTCTGGTAGAATTTCACCCTTGAAGTTTGATCCAGAAATCGAAAAAACTGCTAGATCTAATAGGCGAGCCACAACTCAAACAAACGAAATTAGAAATACTGTTCCTACAGTAAACGTGGAAGAAGAAATAATTAATTTGGAAGACGAGAACATCGATAACATTCTAGTTGACGTCCAACAAAACCAAAGACTGATGGGAGACCGTAGAATCCCATTATAGGCCGGGTGATATCCCTGATCCATCACCCATTCTCTACCCAATTAATGAGAATGAACCCGAAATTAGGCCACAGCTATTTAGCATATTACCTGTTTTTCGCGGAGCACCAAGCGAAGAACCGTATGAGCACTTAGCTGAATTCACTGCCATATGTAAGGCCAATCACGTTAGGGGGATGACCGTAGACGCTTTAAAACTCAGACTCTTTCCTTTCTCTTTGAAGGAACGAGCGAAAAATTGGTTCGTGTCACTTCCCACTGATAGTATAACTAACTGGGATGAAATGAAAAAAGAATTTCTAACTGAATATTACCCAATTAGTAAAACTACAGAAAAACGTAAAGAAATCACTGGATTTAAACAGAAAATTGGAGAACAATTTCACGATGCTTTTAATAGGTTGAATGAATTACTACGAACATGCCCTCACCATGAAATTCCTAAATGGATGCTAATTAAAACCTTTTTCGATGGGGTTAGTCAAGAAAGTAGGAATATGATCACCGCTGCTTCAGGCGGAACCTTTTTAGCTAAGGAAGATGACGAAGCTTGGGAATTATTAACCCAATTAAGCAAAGGTTTAAAAGTCCAAGCGGGTTCGGATAATAGTGTTGGTGTCCAAGTTATGGGCATAGACAACGCATGGAAGAAGGAAGTTAAATCTGACATATCCGAACTAAGCAAAAAGATGGACTTGTTGATGAAAGGAATGGGAAAGGTTACAGCGGCACAGGTTTGCTGTGTCACTTGTGGAGACCCTTCTCATCCAACCGAGAATTGCCCACATACCTTCACGCACGAAGAGTATGTTAACGAAGCTTTTGGATTTCGGCAACGAAGAGAACGGGAGAATCCATACTCGGAAACTTACAATCCGGGATGGAGAAAACACCCGAACTTTAGTTGGAGGGATAATCAAGACAATGATGCTCCCCCGAAGCCAAGATATGAGCAACCTCGTCAACAAAACCGAGATTTCCAATATGGATCGACCTCAGCTACGAAGGATGATCGGTACTATAAACGCCAAGACCCTAAAGAAGAAAATGATTCGCGACAAGTGTCGGGGAACTCGAAAGAGTTTTCTGAGTTTATGGAATTCATGAAACAACAAACCATGGTTCAAGCGAAAACTATGGAGATGCTCGGAAGGCAGATGGGACAAATTGCAGAGTCCTTGACTAAACGAGAAGAAGGGAAGCTTCCAAGCAACACCACAGTTAACCCATCGCACCACCATGGAAAAGAAAAGAAATATGAAGTCAATGAAGTGAACGAAGTTAACAAAGTCACTACCCTTAGGAGTGGAAAGGAAGTAGATAATAAAATAGAAATGCCTAAGGAGAGTGAGACTGACGACGAGGTAGAAATTGCTTATGAAGAAGAACCACCCAGATCGGAGTCAAAGGTAGAAACAAAAGTTAAGAAGGTAACCTTTAAGGAAGTAGAAGCCAAGAAACCAGTAGAGAATAAAGTTGGGGAAGGGAGTTCCAATACTGAAACTGCTCCCTACCCAACGGCCTTAGAAAATCCAGCTTCATTTCCTTATGGTAAGAAAGGACCTAAAAACGAAGAATTATGGGATATCTTTAATCAAGTTAAAATTAACATTCCCTTAATCAAAGCTATACAACAAGTCCCTTCTTACGCTAAATTCCTAAAAGACCTTTGTACTCAGAAGCGAAAATTTAAAATAACTCTTCCGAAGCAAATCAACCTCACTGAACAAGTCAGTGCAGTTATCACTAGCTCACTGCCGCCTAAACTAAAAGATCCAGGATCACCCTTGATCCCGGTAACTATCGGCGATATTCAAATTAAAAAAGCACTTCTAGACTTAGGGGCGAGTGTTAATATTTTACCTGGTAATTTATTTGACCAACATGATCTCGGAACCTTACAAACAACAGATGTCATCCTACAATTAGCAGATAGGTCTACCAAAGTACCACGAGGGATGTTATCTGATGTAATCGTTAAGGTCGAAGATTTCTATTATCCAGTAGATTTCTTAGTGCTGGATTCTGATAGCGCTTACAAAGAAAGCCAACCGGCAATCATATTAGGACGTCCCTTCTTAGCCACAATCAACGCTCAAATCAATTGCAGGACAGGTGCATTAGACATAGCATTCGGAAACCGTAAACTCCGACTTAATGTCTTTAACAATGTACCCAATGCGCCATTGGATTCAGAGTGCTATATGATCGATCTAGTTGATGATTTAACACAACAACAATTATCAACAATAACATGTAAAGATCCAGTGGAGCTTTTTCTGTACTACAATGAGCATAAGTTAGATAATATGCCTGAAGCTAAGGAGTTTGAACTTGAAAGTGTTCAGTCAGTAGATTCTAATCAACCACCATGGACACATAAGATCGAAAAACTTCCGACTGACCTTCCACCATCAGCAAAACCGTCTTTAGAGCAACCACCCAAGCTAGAGTTGAAACCACTTCCATCTCATCTCAAATATGCTTTTCTTGGCCCTGAGAATACACTGCCTGTAATCATCGCAACAGACCTTACTGCTGCACAAGAAAAGGCCTTGTTAGAAGTGTTATCGAGATATAAGGAAGCGGTAGGCTGGACCATAGCAGATCTTAAAGGAATTAGTCCGACGCTGTGTATGCATAGGATAATAACTGATCCAACAGCCAAGCCAAGCAGAGATGCTCAGAGAAGGCTAAATCCTAACCTTAGAGAGGTAGTGAAGAAAGAAGTGTTGAAATGGCTAGATGCTGGAATTATCTATCCGATATCAGATAGCCAATGGGTTAGTCCCACACAGACGGTTCCGAAGAAATCTGGAATCACTGTCGTCGATACTCCTGAAGGAGAAAAGATTGCAACTCGCCCTGTGACGGGGTGGAGAGTATGCATCGACTACAGAAAACTAAACGCCGCAACCTCAAAAGATCATTTTCCTCTGCCATTCATCGACCAAATAGTAGAGAAGCTAGCAGGGCAGAAATTCTATTGTTTCCTAGATGGCTATTCGGGGTATAACCAAATCCCAATACACCCAGAGGACCAAGATAAAACAACATTTACATGTCCGTATGGCACATTCGCTTACCGAAGAATGCCATTTGGATTATGTAATGCTCCGGCCACATTTCAGCGATGTATGATGGCTATATTTTCAGACATGGTCGGAGGTTCTCTTGAAATCTTCATGGACGACTTTTCAATATTTGATAAGTCATTCGAAGGGTGCCTCTCTCATTTAGAAAAAGTTCTCAAGAGATGTACTGAAACCAATTTGGTACTAAGTTGGGAGAAAAGTCACTTTATGGTTAAAGAGGGAGTAGTCTTAGGACACATAGTCTCTGAAAGGGGAATGGAGGTTGATCGAGCTAAGATACAAATAATTTCCTCGCTACCACCACCAACTAATATCAAGGGGATTCGTTCTTTTCTAGGACATGCAGGTTTCTATAGGAGATTCATAAAAGATTTTAGTGCCATATCCAAACCCCTATGTAATCTTCTCCTAAAAGACGCACCGTTCAATTTTGATAAAGACTGTGCAGAGGCATTTAACACATTAAAAATGAAGCTCACAGAGGCACCAATTCTGCAATCACCTGATTGGTCTCAACCCTTTGAGATCATGTGTGACGCCAGCGATCATGCAGTAGGTGCCGTCCTTGGTCAAAGAGTGGACAAAAAGCCAGTGGTAATATACTATGCAAGTAAAACCTTCTCTGAAGCTCAAATTAATTACACAACCACTGAAAAAGAATTGCTTGCAGTAGTGTATGCGCTAGATAAGTTTAGATCTTACGTCTGGGGAGCTAAGGTAATTGTGTATTCCGATCATAGTGCCTTACGACACCTCTTGGCTAAGAAAGATGCTAAGCCACGGCTAATTCGTTGGATACTGTTGCTACAAGAATTTGACTTAGAAATCAGAGATAAAAAGGGCTCAGAAAATGTAGTAGCAGACCATCTATCGAGACTGCCAGCAATCACCACTGATATGCTGGACTCCATTCGGGACAATTTCCCAGATGAACAATTATTGTTCGTCGCAAAAGTGCCTTGGTTCGCTAACTTGGTGAATTACTTTGTCACAGGGAAAACCCCAAACCACTGGAATTCACATCAACGAAAGTATTTCTTCTCTCAAACTAAACAGTACATTTGGGAGGAGCCGGATTTGTTCAAAATAGGAGTAGATCAGATTATCCGGCGATGTGTTCCAGATAACGAGCATTATGATATTTTAAATCACTGTCACTCGTATGCATGTGGAGGCCATTTTAGTGCTAAAAAGACAGGACATCGAATCCTACAAAGTGGATTCTTTTGGCCAACCATCTTTAAGGACTCCTACGAGTTTGTTAAGTCATGCCTACGATGCCAGCAGATAGGAGGTATTTCAAAAAGAGACCAAATGCCTATGACACCAATTCTTATAGTAGAGATTTTTGATGTGTGGGGCATAGACTTTATGGGACCCTTTCCTAAGTCATATGGTTTCGAATACATCCTAGTGGCAGTTGATTACGTCTCTAAATGGGTAGAAGCCGAAGCCACAAGAACCAATGATCACAAAGTAGTTTGCCAATTCGTTAAACGTAATATATTTTCTCGTCATGGAATTCCTAGAGCTATAATTAGTGATGGGGGTTCTCATTTCAAAAATATGTACTTTAGCAAACTACTTAAACATTATGGAGTGACACATAAGATAGCTACCCCATATCACCCACAAACTAGTGGACAAGTAGAGGTATCTAACAGGGAGGTTAAGCGAATATTAGAAAAAACAGTACGACCCGATAGGAAAGATTGGTCAATACGATTAGATGATGCACTTTGGGCGTATCGTACAGCGTATAAAACCCCTATTGGTATGTCTCCTTATAAACTAGTGTATGGGAAATTATGTCATCTTCCGGTGGAGTTAGAACACCGAGCCTTATGGGCCATTAAAAATGCAAACCTTAACTTCACGGCTGCCGGTATAAATCGAAAACACCAACTGAACGAATTAGAAGAAATTCGCAAGGAAGCTTATGAAAGTTCTAAAATATATAAAGAAAAAACAAAAGCTTTCCACGACCGAATAATTAAACGAAAGGTGTTTAATAAAGGTGACAAAGTCTGGCTATTTAACGCACGCTTGCGGCTCTTCCCAGGCAAATTAAAAAGTAAGTGGACAGGCCCATACACAGTGACTAACGTTTTCCCCTATGGTGCGGTTGAAATAATAGATCAAAAAGGTGGTGAGCCATTTAAAGTAAACGGACACAGATTAAAATTATTTGTACAATGGGCTGACAATGAAATTATATCTTCTGAGACAATGGTCTTGGAAGATATAACTTAAACATGTAAGAGCTCCAAAATGTCTGGCTGAAGACATTAAACTTAGCGCTTTTTGGGAGGCAACCCAAAGAACTTTGTGGGTATGTTCCATAGAAACCCTCACGAGACTATAACTCGTCCACTCAGGCTACTGAGGGGTTTAAAGGCTTGTTGCACATGCTAAGTGCAATCGTTTTTCACCACGAAAGTGTGCTTTAATTTCGTTTATTTAGTTATATTTAGTTCTTATTGTTAGTATTTCTTAAATCGTCCTTTAAAACACTTAGCTGCGTTTGAGCTTGACTTTACTACAAAATGTCACATGCGGTAACCAACTAAGTTGGGGAAAGAATTTGCACATTCGGGACCATTGAGCTTGGAGGAAATTAAAAGGAATATACTTACGTTAGGGAGGGGCAATTCCTAGCAAAATGTGTGTTGCACCAATACTAAATTGCACATGCTTGAATATTCAATACTTAGATGCTACATGTGTTGTTTCATTTCTTCGTAAATGTTTCTTGTTTCATAATTATTTGTGTGCCGAGGACGCCCCAATTCTTTAAGTTGGGGAAGGGGAACGCATTATGCTTCACACTATGCTTTATATGTTATATATCGTGAAACCGAGAAAAAATTTACGAAAAATGACAACTTTTTGGTCAAATAACTCACTTATAAAGATTTAAGGTGCCATTGTTAGTGTTGATCTCAGTTAAACTTGAGTTTTCAACTCAAGTTGGGGAAGTTTGAAGAAAATTACTAGCACGAGAAGATGATGGGCCTTTCAGTGAGTTCTACGACAGTATTCTCGGACCGCCACCACCACCGCAGTTGTCAGGTTCTTCCGTTCCTCTCTTTAAGTAGGATGAATTACTGTTTTTATGCTTTATTATTTTTAGTGTGTGTGTGACTGAATAAATGTGTTTCTTTTTAAGATTGTGTGAAGAGCGAGCCGTAAAAGATCCGATCAATTAACCCGAGAAATTCTAATTGTTGAGCTTGCAACTTAAATATGATGATGTTAGTTAGGTCGGTTTCAAGCAAAAAGACGTAATTATATGAGTTTAAACATAACATAAAGAGTCATAGATGTTTAAAACCCAAAGAAGTGAACCGAGTTGAAGTAGGATATATTGTGTTGTAGCAAGGGATGATTAACAAGGATTTCAATAGCCGCTATTTATTCATGCAATAAGGGGGAGGAAACGAACACGAATAGAGCCTCAATTCAAGTGTGGCCTAGTTGATTCAGGAGATTAAGTCTGAAGGGTACCATCATGCCTAGTCCCCTAAGACCAACTGGTCTGGGAGTGGCTGACCCAAATCCTGTTACACGGATCATCTAGAAAGTCATAGTAAACTTGAACGAAAAACATAGACATTGCATGAAAAGAACAAAAAGAAAAAATTAGTAGCTCAAGTCATGCATCGAGGAAAAAGATGGTCCAGTGACCCACGTGAATTCAATTCTGTAACCTTGAGCTAAAAGGATAATAGTGGTGAGGAATTTTTGAACAACTATCCGAGAAACATCACGATATATCTGAATTAAATTCTGTTCGTGTCTGCAAGTTTCATCACATCTATGAAGGCTAGTGCTTGTTTAAATAAGTTAATTATGTTTTGTACGCTTGATAAACCCGATGTTTTAAAAGTCTGATTTTCGTTGCTTGCTCGGGACGATCAAGAATTAAGTTGGGGAAGTTTGATCGGGTTATAATTTACCATGTTTATTAAGCGTAAAAGAGTTGTTTTTAATGCAAAAGTGTTATAGAAGGTGCCGCTATTGAATAAATTCTGTGCCTATGCAGGGAAACAAAATCCGGTTTAAAATGATGAAAAAGGACGAAATTTCAGAGCCAGGCGCAGAGAGGGGCGCAGCCCTGCGCCCAGACCGAGTGCTCGACAGAAGAAATTAATTCACAAAAATACGGATTTCACAGAGGGGCGCAGAGGGGGGCGCAGGCCTGCGCCTACGGCTGCGCCCAACCCATTAAAATAATGGACGGCCGTTTTTAGGGTTTTTCCATCTTTTCCTATAAATACCAAGTCATACTTCAAAGTTTAAAATCGTTTTTTGGAGGAGAAGGCTAAGGAAAAGAACCCTGTTTGAGCGAAAATACGTACGAAGAACACACGAGTCAATCTACGGCGATGAATCCACAACTCTTGAACGTTGCATCAACCATGTCCGGCTAAGCTCGTCATAATCATTCTCGGAGGAAGCACATCGCTAAGTTTTACTTTATGAACGATTACTTTAAGTTTACATGGTTTTTATTATTTATATTTTGATTGTAAACGAATGATTATTATTTTGTTGTTGCGTTTCGCAAGATAGTTCGTAGACATTTTATTATTCGTGCCGAGTTAATTATTTAATTAAGACGAGTAATCAAACGTGTCACGCGCTATGCCCAAGATCACGTAATGGCTTTAATAATAATTCCAACAAAGATTATGTCTATGTAATCTTCAAATCGTTTTCATAAATTAAACACAAAGCGCGGTGTGGAATCCGGGAATGGTTGTCTTCGTATTTTATTCAATCAAACAATCTTCTTAAGTTTTCTTTTCACAAAATTCGCAAGTAATTAGTTTTATAAATCAAAGCAATCACCTTTTTACAACCAAATCAATCTTTCGAAATTAATTATTTTACAACGCTAGTCGCTCGAATACGTGCATTTAACCTCTCGCTCTCTGTGGATACGATCCCTACTTACCCTAGCTTCTAAGGTATTTAGTGGTTATTTTTGACGGGTTAACGACACTCGCATCAAGTATTTAGAGTATGATTTTGAGTAACAGTTGAAATCATTGCAAGGTTTGGACCAGGAACACCTGAATATCACCAAGAACACTTGAAGAACACTTGAATGAAAAGATATGTGATGTGTGTGTGTGAGAATCCGGATCCAAGAGGGAGAGAAGAGATGTTTTTGGTGTGATTAAAATGAATGAAATGCCTCTCTATTTATAGAGAAATTTTTGGTCTTTCAAATGATGAAAGGCATGGAAGGTAGGATGTTGTGTGCACTTTTAAACAAAATGATTGTGTTTAAAGTAATATTAAAAAATTGAAGTCAACCTCTAAAAAACACATGCCCTATAGGGCCGGCCTCCTATGTATTTTCATGTGTATTTTCATTTTTTTTTGTATAAAAGTATTTAGAAATGTATTCTTGTATTTCCCTTTTCTTGTAAATTCATAAATACTTATGGATGCATTGTTTTAATGAATTGTTTTAGTCTTGCATAATTAATATTAAGTAATTGTATTAGTGTTTGATTAGTATCACTAATCATAATTTAATTATGTACTTAGTTGAATTAATCCCTCATATCGTAAATTGATCCTATTAATTGATTTCCCGATTCATCGCACCGATGAATTTGATTCTGATTGAGTTGAATTTTCTAATAAACCTTGTTAATCACTTGATTAATTTCTAATGACCACTGATTAGGTTATAATTGGCTATTAAATATAGATTAGGTCATTGTTGCTAACCTGGTTTAGTGCCGGATGTTACAATCTGTATGTTCCTTTGTTAGAGATATCAGTAAATGATCAGTTGAGATATGCTGAGCAGCCTGAGATGATTACCAATCGTAAAGTGAAGAAGTTGTGCAATAAAGAGATACCATTGGTACTCGTTCAGTGGAGACACCATAAGGGTACCAGCACGACTTGGGAGCCTAAGCTTCATACGCGGAGCCGCTATCCTTTCCAGTTCAAGAGTCAGAGTTAGAATGCGGGATGGAATCTTTGTATGGGGGGGGGGAGGATTTGTAACACCTCGACTCCCGAGCAGGTACGTGTAATTACCCTATTGACTATTTATTTTATTCAGTATTGCGTTGGTCCAATTGCGTCCCGTATATTGGATTATACCTGTCGGGATGGGTACTACGTGGCTTCGGGAGATAATTTTAGTGGAATAATTATAATTATGGATTCAAGAGATTAAATGGGATTTAATGATACAAATAGTGAAGTTTTGATAACGAGGCCGGGTATCGGTGTCGAACCCGCGATATAAAGGGATACATATATTATACGTACGTGCGTTATTTTTCTTCTTTTTGTGCAAAATGAAAGAGTTAAGTGTGTGTGATTTGCTGCTACTATTGGACCAAAATTGAAACAAAATCAAGGGATTGAAGTGCTGAAAAGTGATCAAAGCCTCCATCCTCGTGTACTTGAAGTTTATGGTGAGTATTCCTTTAATGGATTCTGATTTTTGGGTGCTAACTCTATGACACCCTTTCCACTAAACCACCATTACATTACCCAGGATTATTCACAATACACATTACATAAAAGATCTGAGATACTTAGTACAATACTGGAAATTGAAAGTAAAAATAATAAGTCAAACACCCTACGGTGCTACAAGGTTCCAGTCTAATCTCTACAAAATCAATATTTATTATAACCATTCCGAAATAGTACATAGATGTCTCCACAAATCCATTACCGATTGATCAGTAGTGAATCTTCCAACACTTTACAATATGACCTAATTAGAAGGTCCGACAGCGGATTTACACGTTCCTGTAAAAATGTCAACAACTGAGGGGTAAGCAAAGCTTACTGAGTACAGAGATTTACACATTCTACAAGCCTTTATGTAGCCTCCCAAGAGTAACGCCAACTACACATGTCGTATACTCTCTACGTACACAAGGTACGGAACCCGAGCCGCAGCTCCTTCGAGACAACGCTCGATACCCACCTGCTGAGGAAGAATATGATCGTGGACGTTACGATGCTCTTCGGGACCTCACTCCGAGGTCATATAGCCTTGGTAAGACTAGAATACAGATGCGACCCGAAGGTCAATTAATAGATGCACAACAAAGAAACAGACGTGCAAGAAGCAAGAATGTGCATCAACAAGTACACAATTTAGTAGAGTGCTAAACGAAATGAAACAACATGCCTCAGCAGGCAATAACAAACATAAAACAAATTAAATGTAGACATGTGAAATCATAAGTACTCATAGTGGTGCGCTAAGTAACTTTAATTAATATTATCTCTCTTCGGGCTTTCAACTGGAATTACAAAGTACCCCACTGTGTGTTAGACAACACCACAAGGGACCTGTTACATTTCCATAGGAAATCATATCATCAACGTATGTTCATTAATAATTTTCATCAAGTCTCACAGTTTAAATTGTTAAACCATTCGGAATCGTCATCCGAAATTCATGATTAAAATTCATTATTTGGTTTGTTCTTATATCCAAAGACCCATCATTTTATACCTTTATATAATACCAAAAGTATCCCAAAAGTTTGAATTTAAAATCAGAAATTCGGGTCCTTTAACCCATATCCGAGATTTGCCTGAACTGGGACCAACTTGCCGAGTCGTTCGTCTTGACTCGCCAAGTTGAGGTCCGGATTTCGGATCCTCAGCCGGATTTCATATGCATTCGAGAATTAATCCAACATCTTGACCCGAGATTTGACCCCTCCGAGTTTAGGATCCATCCAATTCGGTGTCATCCGAATTCGGGTCCCAACTGAGTTCGGATCCAACAATAGCAAATTCAACAATTTGTTCTTGTGTTCTTGGCGACTCTCCGAGTCACCTCAAATGACTCGCCGAGTCCCCTCAAGAGACTCGCCGAGTCGACTTGCAGATGTGCCAGTCGCAGCTAAGGGTTTTGTAGTAAAAAATGACAAAATCCATTTTTAGTTACATGTAATTAATAATAATGTTATATAAACATTATTGGGGAGTTTATACACTATTTTCCCCATCCATAACATGTTAATTTGTCCAGATTGAGCAAAATATGATGAATTTACTCAAGAACATAAAACGTCACAAAAATTCAGATTTCTTACCTTTCTGTTCGATTCGAAGCACGATTCTTGTTTCTAATCCTTTAGTGATGTTCAGGAGATGATTTCAAATTATTATATCGTACATGCAACAACGATCCATTAGATTATAAATCCGAATTTTGCATCATTATTCTTCAAAATAAAACTTCAAACTTAGAGAATAATTTCTTACCTTGATTCCCACTTGTTTCTTGTTAGTTATCCGCTAAATCCACAAATTTTCTTCCACAAAATTCGAATTCCAGCAAAGATTTTAGAGAGATATGGAGATCAAGTGTGTGATTTGAAGGTGAGGAGTTAAAATGAGCTCAAAAAAGACTTAAGAGTCTTGTATCCCAAAAATTTCGGCTATTGACACAAATAGCCCCTCCACTTTATAAATTTCATCAAACGAAGTTTCCATCTTTATTTTATCATCACTAATACTATATTTCATTATACTTAATAATTTAAAATTCAAAAATTCTTAATTTCTTAATATAGCAACTAACGTTTCAATTTCGAAATACGAAACTTCCATACATAATTCCACTTGAGTATATTTAAATTTAAATTTAAACTAATTACTCCCAATTACAATAATTTAATTTTGACGAGGTTACAGCATGGGCTCCACAACGCTCAAACATCGTCCTCAAAGTTACTCGAATCGAAACTGATGATGATACTATATTAACATACCTACCTTAGTTTCTCACGTGTGGTTCGCTCTTTTGTGATGCTTCCAACGTATCAGTACCATTTTAATCTCTTTGTTCGTTAACTTTTTGATGTTAATATTCAAAACATATTCCGGCTTTTCAACATATACTAACCTCTCATTAATCTCTAATTCAGTATAATCAGCCCAACCTTTATTTCCAGTGGTGAAGAACTTCCTAAAGTTTCCCACATGAAATACAAGATATATTTTCGACATTTCCTTAGGAAATTTCAAACGACACAACTGATTCTCAACTTTTCTATCATTCTAAATGAGCCAACACACCTTGGTGCCAGCTTGCCTCTTTTAGAGTACGAGTAACACCCCTCATCGGTGATACTTTCAACTATAAGCCAATCATTTACCTTAATACTTTTGTCGATCCTGGACCGCTTACATGTTATGCTTCACTAGTCGCATCTTCTTGTATATCTTCTATAATAACAGAGGCTCAGCAATCAGAGTCCCTTCAATTTCTTTCCAATATGTAGGGGTTCCACATTTCCTCCCGTACAAAACTCTAAGCGGTGTTTTTTTCATCGTGAGATAGCAACTTACGTCATACAAAAATTCCATCAAAACAATTGATCTTTTCAGTTGATATTTAAATCTAGCACACATGTTCTCATCATATATTTTAATGTGAAGATAGCTCTTCCACTTTGACCATCTGTCGGTGGTCGGTAAGTTGAATCCGTAGCCATATGTGAGGCTCATCCTTCTTGTAGCACAAACAAGAAGCTAGAGTTAAAATGACTACTCTGATCAGATATAGTTGATTCTAGAATACCATGAAGAGCAATAACCATGCTCGAGATGGTATAGATTTACCAATAAAATCGTGTTGTCTACAATCTACCAATCATACAAAACTTCTTATTTCTGTAGCAGTGTGAGGCGACTCCCAAATCTTAATCGCTTCCACTTTAGCAGAATTCACCGAAATTCCATCTTGAGAAATCACATACTCTAAAGATTTAATCTGTTGTAATCAAAACTCATATTTTGAGAATTTGACATATTCAATTTCAGACTTATATTAAAATATCATCGATAATTACAATACCGATTTGTTCACTTTGGTCTACAAACCCTTATTCATAAGATCCATGAAAGCAGCTGGGGTGTTAGTTAATCAGAATGTCATAAACAGGAATTCTTGGTACACATAACTAGTCCTGAAAGCCGTTTTCAGTACGTTCTCCTTTCGGACTTCAACTATTCGTACCCCAATCGTAGATCAAACTTAGAAAAGCTACCAGCCCCATGTAACTGATCAAACAAGTCGTCAATTCTCGGCAGTGGATACTTGTTCAGCTCACGATAATCGATGCACATTTTCATTGTTTAACAACTCTTGAAGTTGTTTCATCATCTCTTGCATTTCGGTAGAAGCAAGGCGGTAAGGAGAATGAGCTATCGGGACAGCTCCAGGGATCAAGTCAATTCGACATTCCACTTGTCTTTCAGGTGACGCACCAGACAAGTCTTCCGGAAATACATCTGCAAATTTTTGGGACAACAGGCGCATCGACCACAATTTTCTCTTCAGTATTGGCATCAATAACATATGTCAAACCAGACTCACAACCCTTAGCAATCAGCTTTCGGTCTTAGCAATCGTCAATATACATTGATCCCAACTTCTCCTATCCACGTATGCAAAGATCTATTGCCCCTCCGGAGTAGTTATATTCACTATTCTTTTATTGCAACTACATGCGTCTCATTCTCGATCAACAGTCCATTCCAACTATTATATCAATGTCGTCAAACTCTATTGGAGTCAAGTCAAGATTGAAGACTACATCTTCAACCACTAGAGCATAATTACAATATACATGATCTAGTTTAACTAACGTGTTACCAGCAGTTTCAATCATCAATCACAACAAACAACTTAGACAAAAACATCAATAGTTGTTAAGCAAAAGTAGTAAATACAATTGATCAGTTGACACTGGAATCAAACAGAACTCATGACCAACTCCTGGTCTTCCTTAGATTCTTGATTGTAATATTATATTTTCTTTGCTCCATAAATATAATACATCAGTGCCCAAAGTTCCTTTAAACTTTTTAAGGTTGGTCAAATCACTATATCATTAAGTATATTATCCTCATGTAGTATTATATCCGCCTTCCGATTGATTATAGCTCACATACATATCCTTTTTAGATTCACATCTCACATTATATATTCCAAATCTTATTTAAGATTAACATGTGTAATGCATTCTCATACCTTCGTTTGGTTTCTCAATAATTCTTGAATTACTTTCCCTTCTATAAAAATTACATATTCCAACCTTGAAACAATCTCTTTGAATTCAATTATATCATAATTTGCATGGGCAGATCGCATCCCTGTTGTTCTTTACTACAACATTTTAAATTAAAATAACAACACAATTTATCATACAATTTCTCTTAATATAAGCTAATACTACATGCTTCATGATAATCACAACTAGTTATTATCAATCCTTCAAACATATCACATATGATATTAATACAACTAATTCCAAGTCTTTAATCTATCATGGTCAGACTCAAACTTTAGTACTACTTCTATAATCATTCATAATTCTCAAGATATCTATAGTATCTTTTCCAATTCAAAGCTTCCGAATCCACCTTGGCTATTCATCTAATGCCTATTTATATACTTGTGTATTCTCGTTCACAAACATATTTATACTTATATTAGTAATAAAATTTCATATTACTCAAAATTCATGTTAACTTCAAAATCCTAGAACTTCAATAAAATATTACATATAGAAATTTTAAAGTACTCTTCTAATTCCACAACTTAAGGTTCAAAAGTCATATACTGTAGTTTCTGAGATCTCATCTTTGTTGAACTTTCATTTTTTTGGTTTCATCATTTAACGTTAGTACATGCTAACTCCTTGGTGGTAATCTACAAGTTCTGCTAAAATGGCCCACTTTTCCACAATTATAACAAGCATCGGCCTACCTTGGATATTTATCATCCTTATGTCCAAATTGTACATCTATTACGTTTATTTGTCCTTGATATCGAATACGGTCCATTTAGTTCATATCCTCCAGAATTTGTGATATTTCCGATAGCTCTTTCTTCATGGTCAATGTGAGGTACAATATCAGACTCACCATATTGCCGACAAAACAACAATTTGAAATGTTCCCAACTAAATGAATTAATCAACTCTGATCCCAATTCTTTTTCCCAACAGTTCCACCATTTCTTGTCTTGTCCAATCAATTGATCTTTAGCCAAATATACCTTGTACTCATCCTTACAATTCATATCCGTAAAAATCTGTTCCATAATTGTAATCCATCTTTTTGATTTCTCAATTCTCAAAGATCCTGAAAATGTTGGTGGTTGCCAGTCCTTGAATGATCTAATTACATAGTTCATATAATTCTCATCAATTTCGGTTTCATACTCAATCTTTTCCTTGCCCTTGTCTTTGCGTTCCACTTTATTTATAAAGTTTATGTCATCCACAACATAATTTCCTTCATGTTCCCTCTTTTCTTTTCTTTTGTCTTCCTTTCTTTTAGCTTTGGCCTCATCTCGAGCTTGGAATTGATCCTGAATCATTCTATTTTGTTCAGCCATCATTGATAGCATCATTTCCCTCGTCTTTCGTGGTGTCATTCCTTCTCCAGACATATTTTGAAAGTTAAACATATAAATCATTTAGTGAGTATATCCCATAGTTAAATACTACACTTGTTGTCTTGTATGAAGGTCAATTTCCTATAAGCACTAGATCATATCCTATCTTAGTTTAGATCATCACTTATAATCACCACATGTCATCATCACCTATGTTTGAGATCAAGACCTCACGTACACTTGAATCTCAAACTACTGCTATGATACCATAGCCTGTGACACCCTTGACACTAAACCACCATTACATCACCCACGATTATTCACAATACTCATTTAAAAGATCTGAAATACTTAGTACAATACATGAAATTAAAAGAAAAAATAATAAGTCAAACACCCTATGGTGCTACAAGGTTCCAGTCAAATCTCTACAAACTAAATATTTATTACAACCATTCCCAAATAGTAAAATGATGTCTCCACAAATCCATTATCGATTGAGAAGTAGAGAATCTTCCAACACTTCACAATATGACCTAATTAGAAGGTCCGACAGCGGATTTACACGTTCCTGTAAAATTGTCAACAACTGAGGGTTAAGCAAAGCTTACTGAGTACAGAGATTTACACATTTTACAAGTCTTAATGCAGCCTCCCAAGAGTAACGCCAACAACACATGACATATACTCTCTACGTACGCAAGGTACGGAACCTGAGCTGCAGCTCGTTCGAGGCAACGCTCGACATTAACCAACCATCTGAGGCAGAATATGATCGGGGATGTTACGTTGCTCTTCGGGCCCTGACTCGGAGGACATATAGCCTTGGTAACACTAGAATACATATGCGACCCGCAGGTCCATCAACAGATGCACAACAAAGAAACGGACGTGCAACAAGCAAGAATGTGCATCAACATGTACGCAATTTAGTAGAGTGCCAAACGAAATCAGAAGTAGTCACAGTGGTGCGCTAAGTAACTTTAATTAATATTATCTCTCTTCGGGCATTCAACCGGAATTAAAGACTACCTCACTGTGTGTTAGACAACACCACAAGGGACCTGTTACATTTCCATAGGAAAATCATATCATCAACGTATGTTCGTTAACAAATTGCATCAAGTCTCACAGTTTAAGGTGTTAAACCATTCGGAATCGTCATCCGAAATTCATGATTAAAACTCATTATTTGGTTTGTTCTTATATCCAAAGACCCATCATTTTATACCTTCATATAATACAAAAAATATCCTAAAAGTTTGAATTTAAAATCAGAAATTCGGGTCCTTTAACCCATATCCGAAATTTGCCTGAACTGGGACCGACTCGCCGAGTCGAGGTCCGGATTTCGGATTCTCGGCCGGATTTCGTATGCATCCGAGAATTAACCCAACATCTTGACCTGATATTTGACCCATCCAAGTTTAGCATCCATCCGAATTCAGGTCCCAACCGAGTTCGGATCTAACACATAGCAAATTTAACAATTTGTTCTTGTGTTCTTGGCGACTCGCAGAGTCACCTCAAGCAACTTGCCGAGTCGACTTGCAGATGTGCAGGTCGCAGCTACATGTTTTGTAATAAAAATTGCCAAAATCCATTTTTAGTTACATGCAATTAATAAATAATGTTATATTAACATTATTGGGGAGTTTCTACACTATTTTCCCCATCCATAACATGTTAATTTGTCCAGATTGAACAAAAAATGATGAATTTACTCAAGAACATAAAACTTCTCAAAAATTTAGATTTCTTACCTTTCTGTTCGATTCGAAGCACGATTCTTGTTTCTAACCCATCAGATTAAAAATATGAATTTTGCATCGTTTTTCTTCAAAATAAAACTTCAAACTTAGAGAATAATTTCTTACCTCGATTCCCACTTGTTTCTTGTTAATTATCAGCTAAATCCGTAAATTTTCTTCCACAAAATTGGAATTCCAGCAAAGATTTTAGAGAGATATGGATAGCAAGTGTGTGATTTGAAGGTGAGGAGTTAAAATGATCTCTTTAAAGACTTATGAGTCTTTTATTCCAAAAATTTTGGCTATTGACACAAATAGCCCCTTCACTTTATAAATTTCATTAAATAAAGTTTTCATCTTTATTTTATCATCACTAATACTATATTTCGTTATACATACTTAATAATTTGAAATTCTAAATTAATTTCTTAATATAGCAACCAACTTTTCAATTTCCGAATACGAAACTTCCATAGATAATTCCACTTGATTATATTTAAATTAAAATTTAAACTAATTACTCCCAATTACAATAATTTAATTCTGAGGATGTTACAGCTAAGTAGTGGGATATGGTGGGAATTGGTGTGCAACAATATTAGAAGAGTATTGGTACCTGTTACGTTGGTTTATGTTGTCGAAATCGTGCTGTGGAGATTTAACTCTCATGGAAAGAACAAAAATTAGAACAGAGGCTCCTGCAGTTCGTCGTGGTCGCGGTTGCGATGGGGGGGGGGAGCGTTGTCATGATGCGGGGCGCTGGGTCGAGCATGAGCTAGGAATTCGAGTTCGATCGCGATGCAAGCGCGGCCGCGATCCGGCTGGGTTGGGTCTGGTTCCGTTTTGGGCCTTCGGGCCTATTTCGGGTTGCTTTTTAGGGACGACTTGTTATATTAATAATTATGAGATATTTGGGGTCTGAGCAGTCCTCCGGGTATTGGCGTGAGCCGAGAGAGCAGCAGCCCGAGCAGGGCCATTATCAGGGGCAGAGTTCCGGTTCACGCAGGGACATAGGCAGATTTGCGGGTCAGAGCAGCGACGGACAGGGTCGGAGAGATAGCAGAGATGCGGGTCAGAGCAGTGGCGGACAGGGGTCCCGGTCAGCGGGGAGCAGAGCAGATAGCTCATCTGGGGAATGAGATTGTTAGAGATGCCACTGCAGGGACGCCGGGTAGTGTGCGAATGATCAGTTCTACTGCTTCAGATGCGGCCAGTGTGGCCATACCGTGGCGACCTGCACCGCCAGCGAAGCACTGTGCTTCCGGTGTGGGAAGCCGGGCCATAGGATGAGACTTTGTTCACATCCAGCACCGGCACTCCCAGGGGTGAGCACGAGTCGTGCTCGAGCAGAGCCTTCTTCATCCACCACCCGTAGAGACGTGGCGCCGAGAGCTCGAGGCCGAGTTTTCCACGATACCGCGGATGAGGCCAGAGATGCTCCAGATGTTGTTACGGGTACGTACATTCTGAATGGCTTGCACGCGCGAGTCTTATTTTATTCTGGAGCAGATCGCTCATATATGTCTGTGCCCTTCTGTGCTTATTTTACTGTCGCCCCTACTATGTTTTCTTTGCCATTGATTGTTGAGAGGGTAGACGGGAGTACCACCTTAGTGAGCCGTGTCTATCAAGAGTATGTACTCGAGATTGACACCCACCGATTCCTGATTGACTTACTGCCTATCGAGATCAGCAGGTTCGATGTGATCGTTGGTTTGGACTGGATGACAGGCCATCAGGCAGATATTCTGCGTGCGAAGAAGATGATCAGGATACCGATCTCGAATACTGAGACTATGACAGTATATGGGGAAATTCGAAAGGGAGAGATAGTGATTATCTCGATGATCAGAGCCCAGAGATATGTGACTAAAGGTTGTGAAACCTTCCTGGCTTATGTGATTGACGCCCAGAAAGAAAAGAAGGAGGTAGGGGATGTACCTGTAGTGAGAGACTACGCTGAGGTATTCCCAAATGAGTTACATGGGTTACCGCTAGATCGCTAGGAGAGTTCAAGATCGATCTTATCCCTGGAGTGGTGCCGATTGCGAAGACGCCTTATAGGCTGACACCTACTGAGATGCGAGAGATGATGACTCAGTTACAGGAGTTGCTCAATAGGGGATTTATCCGTCTGAGATTATCACCATGGGGAGCACCTGTGTTGTTTGTGAAGAAGAAAGACGGTACCATGCGAAAGTGTATCGATTATAGAGAGTTGAATAAAGTGACGGTGAAGAATAAATATCCATTTCTGCGTATCGATGATTTATTCGATTAGCTACAGGGATCCAGCTTCTTTTCGAAGATTCATTTACGATCTGGATATCATCAGCTGAAGGTCATGGAAGAGGATGTGCCCAAGACAGCCTTTAGGACGCGCTATGGACACAACAAATTTTTAGTCATGCCTTCCGGACTGACTAACGCACCCGCAGTTTTCAAGGATTTGATGGACAGGGTGTGTAGAGCTACGTTGGATCGTTTTGTGATCGTGTTCATAGACGACATATTGAACTACTCAAGGAGCGCTGAAGAGCATGAGCAGCACTTGAGGGAGGTCCTGAGTGTGGTGCAGAGATAGAGAGAGAGAAACTCTATGTGAAATTTTCGATGTGCGAGTTTTGGCTCTGAGAGGTGAAGTTTTTGGGCCATGTCGTGACCAGCGAGATATTAAAGTGGATCCCCCGAAGATTGAGGCTGTAATGAGTTGGGAGCAGCCTAACACCTTGCCTGAGATTCGTAGCTTTCTGGGACTTGCAGGCTACTATAGACAGTTTATTAAGAATTTTTCGCGGATAACCATGCCGTTGACGAGATTAACATGGCACGGCATACCATTTGAGTGGAACGAGGAGCAGGAGAGTGCTTTTGCTGAGTTGAGAGCTCGACTGTGTCAGGTGCTATTGTTAGCATTGCCTGAGAATACGGATGACTTTGTTGTATATTACGATGCATCGGGGACAGGGTTGGGCTGTGTATTGATGCAGCGGGGCAAGGTGATTGCCTACGCTTCAAGACAGCTGAAGACATATGACGATAATCACACAGTTCATGATCTTGAGTTGGATGCCATCATCTTTGTGTTAAAGAGATGGCAACATTACTTGTACGGGTCCCAGTTCCTGGTGGACGCTGATCACAAGAATCTCCAATACCTGTTCAGTCAGAAGGATCTAAATATGCGACAGCGACACATCCTAGAGCTTCTGAAAGATTATGACTTTGAGATACAGTATCATCCTGGGAAAACGAATGTGGTAGCTGATGCCTTGAGTCGAAAGGCGTGTGTCCAGACAGTTACTTCCCGAGCTGCGAGGCTTGAGATTACATCTACCCTGACCGATAGTCTGTGATTAGCACAAATAGAAGGTCTGCGGGAGCAGAATGTGAAGAGAGAGAGAGAGAGAGAGAGAGAGAGAGAGAGAGATTGGTGGGGCAATTAGAGACATTGGTCAGGAATGATCAGGGATTTGTGATAAGAGACAGAGTTTGGATTCTAACGAGCCGTCGTTGGGGCCTGTAGAAATAACCTTAAATCTAACTATTTAGAGAAGTAAGAGTCAAATCCGCAGGGAGTGCGTATGTGAATTATGGTTGATTAGCTAGATTCTTTAGTTTATTGAAAGCGACTAAATCGTGAATTGGATGATTTGTTTGGAATAACGATCGTGACTTACTTATGAATAAAACTAACGGCAAACAACTAATGGATTGATTAACAAAGCAAATTGATATTAACCATTTATGGAATCACTACGTCATAAGGTACTACCCCCTTGAATTTCATGCAACAATCACATAGAAATAATTAAGTGTGTAGTTAAATTAATCTTAAGTAGTTTACTCTATAAATCTCGGCATAGCGCATGCAACGTTCATTAATTGTCTTAATACCTAAACTAATGGACTCGACACAAATAATAGCATCACTATGAACTATCATGCTTTAACCAATCAAAACATATAATCATAACAATAACTGAATGCTTATCATTTTGATTACACATAAAGTATTCAAGCAACACAAATACATCAAAACATGAATTGAAATTCAAGAGTGTAAAACATAGTCGTTGATCCTCCGCAAACGGCTATGGTGTTTAGCCACTCATCGTGTGCTCTTCACCAGGAATGGTTGGACACATCATCGTAGGCTTCGAACGGTTGCAATCACCTTCTTCTTACTTGAGTTGTGGATCAACTCCGGTAGGGCTTCGCCGCTTCTTTCAACGCTTCCGGACTCTCAAAAACGACCACCATCGACCTCTATTTTTAGAGGAGGTGGAAAATTAGGGTTTTAGGCTTGAAAATGCATATGCTTTAAGTTTACGCCACACCAGCGTAGGCCTGGGCATAGGCCTACGCCCCCCCCCCCCTGCGCTGGGGGTACGGCCTGTGCTGCGCTGGAAGTGTTCTCTAACTCGATTTTGTTCTGTTTTGTAGCGTAAAGTGGTGCAGGCCTGCGCCCCCTATGGCTCGGTCCGCGCTGAATTTTCTCGAGTTGCTTCCATTTCACTTCTTGACCCTGAAAAATAACTTTGAAGTAATAATATGAATGTTACGAAGCATCGGTGCTTAAAATGAGCCTAAAACGATACCAAAACACATAAAATAATAGACTTATCAAATCTCCCCAACTTAACTCTTGGTCGTCCCCGAGCAAGCCTTTGGAATCAGAACTATATATGTTCTGGGCATATATTAGTAGTGTGTCTAGAGTATCTACGTTATGCTAGCCTTCGCAATAATGCGTTAACCTTTTATTATGTAAACCAAAGACATTTTTAGTTAAAATATATTTCCCTTAGAATTTATATAATGTATCTCACTCTTGGAAATTATCCTTTTAGCTCAAGGTTACGAAACTTAAAACACGTGGGTCTTTTAACCATCTTTTCCTTCTACGCATGTTTACGACAAAAGTTTTCTTTTTAATACCATGCTTATATCTATAATTTTCTAACTCAAGTTATCTAGTTGGTCCATGTAGCGAGATTTAGGTCAATCACTCCTAAACCAGATGGTTTTAGGGGATTAGGCATGAGTGGTACCCCAAAGGACTTAATTTCCCTAACCATATAGACTGTAATTGAGTCGTTTTTTAGGGTAAAAATGTGATTAAGCTCTCCCCCTTATTGCATGAGTTTTCCAAAATCTTTTGACACATTACTTATTTTTAAGCCCTAATACAATTTAACCTACTTGAATTTTCTTCCCGTAAAAAAATGTTAACCTACTTGAAATTTCTTCCCGTAAAAAAATGTTAATTATTATCAACACTAGCCAATTCCCTCGTACACATATTTTCTATTTATCATCATTTTCCACGGCCTGATCGGCAAACAAGACTCAAACGGGGAAGATTAGACAAACTATGAAAACATTATTATTCTAAATAAGGACCCGACTAAGAATAAAAATAAACACTACTAAAGAAAAAGAAATTAAATGCAACTACAAAAAAATAAATAAAAGTACAGATTATAAAGAACAAGGAAGGGTAGTACCCGATAATCAGTATGGAGGAGGAGGAGGACCGAAGACGCTGTTGAAGAAATCCGCATACGGGCGTTCAAATGTGGGGTCTTGTGGTTGAGATGCAACTAGGTGAATAGGGATCTGGTCTGGTAAATCCTGCATGCCATGCGCCGGGTAGCGCTGATAAGTATCTACGACGGCGTCATAGGACTGGTAATTGGGCATAGTATAATCAGAGTATGACTGATATGGCAAACCGGCATGGGAATCTTCGTGAAGTCGGACTCCCTCCCAGAATGCCCAATTATGGTGCAGGTATTAGGCATTTTGATATGCCAAGGCTCTCTGCCCTACCTGAATCTGATCAACCCGATCAGACAAATGTGTAAGGTCTAACAAACACAGATCTATCTAGACGCGGAACCGTCAACGAGTGCGGAATCCTCGTTAACGGGTAGACGGTAACAACACTCACCAGAAACACGGAGACTATCAACGAGCTGCACGAACTACACAAGAACGCACCTACCAGAACATTCTCTCCGAAACGACACTAACACTGATGATAAACTCGAAATCGCTTAATGCTTAATCACTCTCGAATTCTGTAAAAAGTCTGATAATATTTCGAGTCTATCCCTAATTATAGAGGCTAATTCGAGTCTGACATGGGCCAAACTCGAATCCGGCCCAAGGCCCATTCGAGTTTGTCCTCACTGACACTCTCGAATCTGCCTAAGTAAGCATATGCGAATCTGTCTAACTGACCCATTCGAATCTGACCTAGATTCGAATCTTGGCCCTTAGACATTTCAAATCTACTTTTTCACATACTCCACTTAGTATTGAAACATATGTTTTTACCTTTATGATTGATTTTATCTTTAATCTTTATGTTTGAACTTCTTGTAATATGTTACATCAAGTTCAAACACACAACCAATAATAATTATCAACCATATATAAACATATATATCTAATACTTGCTAAACCACAATGTTGGATCACTTAGACTGCTATCGTCACACAGGGTGTACCAATGATTGACCCTGTCATAAATATGGGTCATTCTCCCATTCATCTCATCTAATCTCTGGGTCACGTTCTCTCGGAACTCACCTTAACCCACCACTAGATCATCTAACCGCCTCATTACGCGGTTAAAGTCAGCATCGTCATTACCTCGACTGTGCGAGGTATATGCCCCTCTGTTCGGCTCTTCACGTCGACCCTCCACCTCATTAGCGGCTTTATGCTCTCTCTCTCACTTCTCATCCTCCGTGTAACTCTCGATATACAACTGATTTGTTTCGTTGTCGAATATCTCAAACCCCTCATCGACTTCACTAAAAATTAAGGTAGGGAACATGGTGGCAGTAATATATGTCGCTGAGACTGGGGAAGCAAGGGAATCAGGTGAAAGTGCACCCATCCTCACAAGAAATTTGGAGATCGACCAACTGTGGGGGTTGATTGTCCTCTCTCTCGTGTCGTACGTCGCCCATATATCATTAATGACTGTCCATGCAAAGGACAGTATGGGTTTACCCTTGAGAAGGGCGTGAAGAATCGTGATATCCCTATGTCGGACCTTAGACAGGTCAGTATCTCGTGGCAAGATGTTATTTAAAATTATTTTGTGAAGCACCTTGCATCTCGGGGATAAATTCTTCCTATTATAGGAAGTGGAAGCCTCTGCTTCATCAACGGTTTGGTTAAATACCTTACACACTTGCTCTACCCACTCTCCCGACCAGGTCATATCAGTAAAGGCCAGTTGGGCCTCATATTTATACTCCTACCCGCGTTGGGTAGACCCTTCATTGCCTACCCCAGTATCTAAATTAAACAATTTGTGAAGGAGTCGAGCATCCATCGCCACGTCCTAACCGTGGACGATGCTTATCAATATCAGCTCATTATATGTGCTCCCTGTCTCCCTCCGTAGGGTAGACATCTATTCCACTATATCGTCCTGGTGAATCAGTGGGCCACCTAAATCAAACACACCCTCCCATCCCAAGAAATCAAAAAGGTATGGAATCCCATAATCCTCAAAATCTGACCTCCTAACTATCTTTTCTACTAACACCTTATTAGAATACTCTTTGTAAACAGACAAGTGTGCTCTAACTTCTTCGGGGTGTTGGGACAGTAATATGTTTGGGGTCCAGTCTATGGTACATTAACGGGATGGGTTCTTTGATGTGTTCTTCTTGCCATCTACAAATTTTCAATCAATCAAATATGTATGAGACAAATTAAACAATGTAACCTATGATTACATTTTTCTCAATTACGCTCCATAAGTATAGATGCATATATATAAACTTTTACGCTCAATTTTGCACTACTCTTATATATAGTCTATAATTTGCCATTATTTTAAGTACTAAACCTATACCATATATCAATAAAATCCATTTAGCACATAAAATTCATTTTCTAGTTAATTACCCAAATTTTATAATGTATAAATTATATGCACATTTAGGCAACCAATTTTATAAATCCAATCTTTTTCCTAGAAAGTAATCATGGCAAATTAACTACAATAGCAACTAAACATATATCTCAACATACATATATCAAGGTTATCATCACATTCATGCAATTTCATATACTTTGACTCTAAAAAGTCAAAATCCCATGAAAACTCCATGGATGACCATGAAGCTCAAACTCTCATTTTACTCAAAAAGTATGAAATAACTTGCATTTACACACAAAAAACACTAACCTTGATGATTGGAAACTTAAATAGGGTAGAAAACCTAGCTTTTTCTTCACCCACATCTACACCCAAAAATTCTTCAGAGTGGATGAAAATACCCACAAAGAAGTGATTTTAAGCTTGGATATTTGTTATATATGATAATGTGGGTGTTTTGGAGCTTGGATTTTCACTTTTTAGCACAAAAATGGCACAAACAAGGTATAGCCACACACAAGCCGTAGGGGAAGTAAGTTCTAGGGTTTATGAAAGTGAAGAAGGAAGCCAAATCTCCAATTTAACCTCGATGGGGCGTAGGCTGGGAGTAGCCCTTGGCCCCCCCTGCGCCCATGCTTTCTGGTTTTTGATTTTTCACTGGTTTTTGGTACGCGGGGCAGCTTATCCTTCTTATTTATTATCACACCTCGTTACCCCGGTTGGCAACGAAGCGTGACGTCGCGGAAGCATAACCATAATCATAACGAACGACCACTATATGGACGTTTTCAAAAATACATTGATTTAACTTCAAATATAAATATTGTTTTACATAACCAAGATACAGCGAAGTAGTTCTTAAAATACAAAGATTTAATTACACAATTTAATTTATTAGGAAAAATGCAAATGAATCTCCGAGTTTGAAAACGATGTGACTCCAAAATGAACGGAAGCCTGAATGTTTCCGATAAATGCGCATGCCTTAATCACCTGAAAATAAATGCTAAAATACGTTAACAAATTGTTGGTGAGCTCATAGGTTTACGTGAAAAGACCAGTTGTATGGACATTATCAAATGAGTTGAATTTATAAAATCATAAATTCCGTGTATGTATTACATAAACCATCATGCAACCGAAGCTTAATTAAATGAGTTTGCCCTGTGCAGTATTCCCATACATAATACCGTGTGTTAAATATATTTGCACTCGCTGTTAGCCGACCCGAACTAACCCGAATGGGGGACATGACTCCTGATAGATCTATCCACAATATATTCGCGCTTGTAAATAAATGCAATTAACGGTTCATGATTTGTGGGCTGATGGATCCAAACATGTAACACATATAAGAAATAAAGAGTTTTGATGTCCATATTAAAACAGTGCATGTATTTCCACCCCAATAGATAGTGAAAATAGGGGCTATGAAGACTCACCGAGCTTGTGATGGCAAAATGCGCGCAAAAATGCAAGTTTGTATTGTATGATGGATGATGAAACCAGATGTGTTTAACCGAGTCCTAAATGATAATAAGGACTTAATATCTCTAATATATGATAATATGTATATTTATAGATGTTTATGTCTTAAATCACCCAACATTACAAGTTTATAAATAAAACCCTCTTAAAACGTCAAGTTTGTATATATATATATATATATATATATATATATATATATATATATATATATATATATATATATATATATATATATATATTTTTTTTTTTTTTTCCAGCTTTTTCGAACGTTTTTCGGCCTACTTTGAGGCTGTTTTTGACCAAGCTCCAAAACGTTTTAGGCTTTGGTTTTCTAGGACATTAAACTACTATATACAAAAGATTTTTGGAATCAAAAACGATCATTTTTCGAGATGTTTAGGTTGGTGAAAAAGCTTGTTAAAAACCTTATGTTGGCCATTTTTGAGCTGCAAACTTTCGGTTTCCCAAATAATTTCTGGAGGTCTTAAACTCCAAAATAAATTATGAAAACCTTCAGATCTATAGTTAAGACATAGATCTAACTTTTGTGACAAGAATCACCTCATTTCGTTAAGTTATGAATTAGTTATGATTTTTCAAAGTCGATATAAATTTTCTGCCGAAAATCCGCAGTTTATAAATTTGAAATAACTTATGATTCTTGTTGTTTATTCAAAAACTACTTTTATGAAAGTCATAAAAGTTATAAAACACATATATATCACTTGTTTTCATAATATTAACACTTTTATGATGTGTTCAAATATTGATAAACACATTTAAAGAAACAACTCAAAAACAAAAACTAGAAATTTATAAAGTTGAGTTTTTATGAAACTTGTTGTTGTTGGTGATTATATATATTATGCAAGACTTATATAAACATAAATATAAGATGTTATGAGTTAGTAATTACTTACTTTGGGGTATTAGAAGAATAAAAAGGAGTAGAAGGATTGTTCTTGAACTAGTTGCACCAAAACTCTTTAAATAACTTGAAGAACACCAAAGTTTTGAAGTGTTGTGTGTGTGTGTGTGCATATGGCCGGATCAAGAAAGAAGAGAATGGGAGTGTTTTTGTGATTGCAAGATGTGAAGAATGAATTGGTCTTGAGGTCTCTATTTATAGAAGAGAAAAAGTGATGAAATGATGAAAAAGAGATGGAGGTTGTGTGCACCTTTTAGCAAAATGATTATGTTTAAAGTAATATTAAAAAAATTGAAGTCAACCTCTAAAAAGAAGCCCTATAGGCCGGCCATCACATGTATTATACATGTATTTTTATTTTTTTTATATAAAAATATTTAGAAATGTATTCTTGTATTTCCCTTTTCTTGTAATTTCATAAATACTTTTGGATGCATTGTTTTAATGAATTGTTTTAGTCTTGCATAATTAATGTTAAGTAATTATATTAGTGTATGATTAGTGTCACTAATCATAATTTAATTATGTACTTAGTTGAATTAATCCTTCATATCGTAAACGATCGGATTAATTGATTTTCCGATTCATCGCACCGATGAATTTGATTCTAATTGAGTTCAATTTCTTTATGAACCTTGTGAATCACTTCGATTAATTTCTAATGACCACTGATTAGGTTATAATTGGTTATTGAATATTGATTAGGTCGTAGTTGCTAAACTGATTTAAAGCCGGATGTTACAGTCTCCCCCTGTTAAGGAAATTTCGTCCCGAAATTTTGTCTTGTTTCCTCAGAGGTCTTGCTACTTAGGATTTGGTCCTTGTCTAAAATTCCATATGACCTTGAGGATGGGTATACAACTGTGCTTCAATCCTTTGACCTTACGGTCCATGATTTCAACCGGATCTTTGATGAAGCGAAGTTTATCAGTTAGCTGGTTCTCTTCCAAGGGGGTAACAAGTGTCTCCTCTAACAAACACTTCTTCATACTCGATACATGGAAGGTATTAGGCTCTGGTGGTAACTCTAAACGATAAGCTACGAGTCCAATTCCCTTTAAGACTTTGCATTGCCAATGTATCGAAGGTTTAGTTTTTCCTTATTTTCCTAATCGTATCAAACCCTTCCATGGCGAGACTTTTATTGATACTCGTTCTTCTAATTAGAACTCAAGGGGTTTTCTCCCTACATCTGCATAACTTTCTGACAATTGTGGGTAACTTTTAGTCAGTTCCGCATCTATACTATCTTTTCGGTAGTTTCGTGAATGATCTTAGGGCCAGTGATTTGGCTATTTCCTACTTCTTCCCAACAAATCGGCGATCGACACTTTCGCCCATAGAGGGCCTCAAACGGAGCAGCTTTAATACTCGAGTGATAACTATTTGTAGTACGATAATTCCACTAAGGCAAATGAGTATCCATTACACAGGCTCTTAATGTGTGTTCTAGGGTTTTGATCGTTCTATTATTCTGACCATTGGTTTGAGGGTGATATGTGGTACTCATGTCCAAGTTTGTATCCAAAGCTTGCAGTAATAAATTGCCACAAGTCTAGATGTAAATCTGCTATTCGTATCCGAAATGTTTTAAATAGGCACTCCGTCCCCGGAGATGACTTCCTTGAGGTATGTTTGGACTAGCTTATTCATCCTATTGTTCTCCTTGATTGCGCTGATTTTGTTAGGCGGTCGACTATTAGCCAAATGGTTTCTGATGTTTTATCTTAACTTTGGAGCATGTTCGGAATTTGTTGACGTATGTGGCAATGTCAGCCTTCATGTTAGGCCACCCGTATAGCTCCTTGAGGTCATGATACATTTTATCGATCCGGGGGTGAACGACATATCTGGATTTGTGTCCCTCATCCATAGCCAGCTTTCTTATTCCACCAAACAGAGTAATGAGATTCTATTCATGAAATATCGACTTTTATTAGCCCTTATCCCAAACTATTTATCCATTCCGTGCAGGGCTTCATTTTTCATATTTTCCTCCTTCACAACTTCTACTTGTGCATCCTGAACTAAGGAGGGAAGGTTTGGTTGAATGGTTATAATTAGGGTTTGTACTCTTAACGGCTTAGCTCGTTCCCTTCGGCTCTGAGCATCTGCAACCACATTAGCTTTCCCCGAGTTATAACGAATTTCACAGTTGCAATTACTTATTAGCTCCATCCAATGGCACTACTTCATATCCGCCTCTTTTTGGTTCAAGATGTGTTGGAGGCTCTTATGGTCTGTAGTACACTTCTTACTGTATAACTAATGTCTTCAAGTCTTAAAGATAAAGACTACTACTCCAAGATCTTGATCATGCGTTGTGTAAATCACCTAGTGAACCTTAAGTTTTCATAAAGTATAAGCTATGACCCTATCTTTCTATATCAACCCATTGTGTGAAGCGTCACAGTAATCTACAAATTTCTTGTTTCTCTCGGGTAGGGACATAATAAGCGCGCTGCACAGTTTGTGCTTTAGTAACTGAAATGATGTCTCCTGATCCTCGCCCCAATCATACTTAATGTCTTTTCGGTTTAGTTTTTGATAGAGCTCTGGTGATCTTTGAGAAATTTTTGATAATTGCATATAATAAGTGGTAAGTCTTAAAGACTGTCGTATCTCTTATGGGGTTCTAAGAGTTGACCAATTCCTGATAGCCTCGATCTTTGCGGGGTCGACTTGGATCCCTTTACTATTGATCATGTGACCGAGAAATCTTACCTATCTTAACCAAAAGTAAGACTTAGAAAGCTTGGCATATAGTTGTTCTTTCTTCAACAACTCTAGAATCAGTCTTAAATGTTTGCTCGTTCTCCTCCTTGTTTCGTGAGTAGATTAAGAAGTCATTCAAGAATACAATCACGAATTTGTCTAGATAAGGCTTGCACACCCTATGAGGTCCATGAGTATCCTTAGGGCACTGGTTAATCCAAACGACATTGATGACCGAAACAGAATCTGAAGGCTGTCTTTGGAATATCTTTCTTGCGAACTCTAACCTGATGATTACCAGACCTTAGGTCGATCTTCTAATAGAAGCTTAATTCTTGAAGTTTTGTCAAACAAGTCATTGATCCTTGTGAGCGGGTATCGGTTCATTTAGTTTATTTAGCTCCTGGTAATTGATGCACATTTTGAAGGCTCTATCCTTCTTCTTTATGAACAACACTGGAGCTCCTCCAAAGCGAAAAACTCGGTTTGATAAACCATTTATCTAAGAGCTCCTACAGTTGGTTGGACGATTCTTACACTATTGATGGGGCTATTGGCATGGTACTCGAGCCACTGGTACCGCACCTGATACTAGGCTGATTTTTGAATTTGACTTGTCTCGATGTTGGGAGTTCAGGTAAGTGTTCTGGAAAAACTTTGGGGTAACCATAAATAAGAATATTTTCGAGCCGTTTTTCCTTAGGGTCCCTCTCTGTCAACACTTCAGGGTCCTAATGCTAGGGGTGATGCTTTCTTTGGTATTTCTTGTTTTGCGTTGGACAGTAAGGACCTTCTTATTGGCTAAAGGTATATGAACCGTCTTCTTGTTGCACACTATTTCCGCACGATTTTTCTATAGTCCCTCCATGCCTATGACCACATCAAAACTTCCCAGTTTGACGGGCATCAAGTCTATTTCAAAGAGTTGGCCTACTAATTCTAAGGAGCATCCTCGACTTATATTATTTATCTTAAGCGTCTTACTGTCATCAACCTCAATAGCATAAGTGACACTTAATGGTGTAAGAATGGAATTAATCTGCTTAGTGAACTTAATAGATACAAAGCTCCTATCAGCACCAGTATCAAATAGTAGAAATGCGTAAGTGGTATCTAATGGGGTAAGAGGATAAGTCTACGGGTTTGAAATTTCGTAGGCAGATAGTCACAACTTTATCTTCTCCTACGCAGAGTTGTAGTTAAAACTTAATTCCTCATAAAAGTTCTTGATACTTAATCTTTGTATATGATATGGTCAGAATTTTCTGATAAATTCTTAAGCCTTATTTACCCTAAGATATATCAGATAGTATAGCCTAGATAAATACTATAAAATGGTAGAAGGGTACTAAGTATGAGATGCCTCTAGGGTTTCCTCGTACTCCTGAGCGTTAAGTCGTTGGGTTAGTTCTGCATCACGGGCTTTGCGCTCTGCTAGGCGCTGACACAATTTGTCTATTCCATCTTTGTTGAATCGCCTGCGTATTCTGGTTGGCCTAAGGTTTATTGGGGGTTTGCATTGCCTCCTGCTTAATCCTTGCAAAGATCTCACCGACCTCTTGGTGGATTTTGTCGAAATTGGAGGTCGTGTCTGGCAGTTCTTGCCACCAACAGGGGTACCGTTCGTTGCGTAGGTTTCTGGGTAAGTGTCGGCACTTGAGAAGAAGATGGTGTTTCTATCTGGCTTGGGATCCCTTCCTTGTTTCTCCACTCTTGGAAAGTGTGAGGCATCCAACCCCACTGTCTTACGTTCTCCTGTCGTTACAGCGGCGGGCTTGGCTGATGAGTAGGTACCGGGATAGCCTCCCGTTTTGCTAGTCACACCCTTTTCCTAGGGGTGAACTTCCTTAATGGTCCATTGGGATGGTTTCAGTAGTGGTGATGGTGGAGCAATTTATGCTGCAGGGTCACGGTTGTCCTCCTTGTGTTTTGACGGGTCCATTGCATCGTCATTGATTGTTCCCGATCCAAAGTACACCTCAGTGTCACCTTGGCTTCCTTGTTCCATGGGTGAGAATTCATCATCTGAGTTAAAGAGGATAATAACCGTATTGTTTGACATGTTATTGTCATCAGGGTCCATATAAGTGTTCACAGTTCTTGAAAAAAGTTTAGTTTTTGTAACAGTTATAATCTAGGTACTAATGCAACCTAGTTCACTATAACTATGGGTCTGATACCAGTCTGTCACACCCCGTTACCCCGGTAAGCAACGAAGCGTGACGTCGCAGAAGCGTAACCATAATCATAACGAACGACCACTATATGGACGTTTTCAAAAATACATTGATTTAACTTCAAATATAAATATTGTTTTACATAACCAAAATACAGCGAAATAGTTCTTAAAATACCAAGATTTAATTACACAATTTAATTTATTAGGAAAAATGCAAATGAATCTCCGAGTTTGAAAATGATGCGACTCCAAAATGAACGGAAGCCTTGGAATGCTTCCGATAAATACGCATGCCTTAATCACCTGAAAATACATGCTAAAATACATCAACAAATTGTTGGTGAGCTCATAGGTTTACGCGAAAATACTAGTAGTATGGACATTATCAGATGAGTTGAATTTATAAAATCATAAATTCCGTGTATGTATTACAAAAACCATCATGCAACCGAAGCTTAATTAAATGAGTTTGCCCTGTGCAGTATTCCCATACGTAATACCATGTGTTAAATATATTTGCACTCGCTGTTAGCCGACCCGAAGTAACCCGAATGGGGGACATGACTCCTGATAGATCTATCCACAATATATTCGCGTTTGCAAATAAATGCAATTAACGGTTCATGATTTTAGGGCTGATGGATCCAAACATGTAATACATATAAGAAATAAACAGTTTTAATGTCCATATGAAAACAGTGCATGTATTTCCACCCAATAGATAGTGAAAATAGGGGCTATGAAGACTCACCGAGCTTGTGATGGCAAAATACTCGCAAAAATGCAAGTTTGCGTTGTTTGATGGATGATGAAACCGGATGTGTTTAACCGAGTCCTAAATGATATTAAGGACTTAATATCTCTAATATATGATAATATGTATATTTATAGATTTTTATGTCTTAAATCACCCAACATTACAAGTTTATAAATAAAACCCTCTTAAAACGTCAAGTTTATATATATATATATATATATATATATATAATTTTCCAGCTTTTTCAAAGGTTTTTCGGCCTACTTTGAGGCTGTTTTGACCAAGCTACAAAACGTTTTAGGCTTTGGTTTTCTAGGACATTAAACTACTATATTAAAAGGATTTTTAGAATCAAGAACAGCCATTTTTCGAGATGTTTAGGTTGTTGAAAAAGCTTGTTAAAAACCTTATGTTGGCCATTTCTGAGCTGTCAAACTTTCGGTTTCCCAAATAATTTCTTGAGGTCTTAAACTCCAAAATAAATTATGAAAACTTCCAGATCTATAGCTAAGACATAGATCTAACTTTTGAGACAAGAATCAACTCATTTCGTTAAGTTATGAATTAGTTATGATTTTTCAAAGTCGATATAAATTTTCTGCCGAAAATCCGCAGTTTATAAACTTGAAATAACTTGTGATTCTTGTTGTTTATTCAAAGACTACTTGTATGAAAGTTATAAAAGTTATAAAACACACATATATCACTTGTTTTCATAATATTAACACTTTTATGATGTGTTCATATATTGATAAACACATTTAAAGAAACAACTCAAAAACAAAAACTAGAAATTTTTAAACTTGAGTTTTTATGAAACTTGTTGTTGTTGGTGATTATATATATTATGAAAGACTTATATAAACATAAATATAAGATGTTATGAGTTAGTAATTACTTACTTTGGGGTATTAGAAGAATAAAAAGGAGTAGAAGGATTGTTCTTGAACTAGTTGCACCAAAACTCTTTAAATAACTTGAAGAACACCAAAATTTTGAAGTGTTGTGTGTGTGTGTGCATATGGCCAGATCAAGAAAGAAGAGAATGGGAGTGTTTTTGTGATTGCAAGATGTGAAGAATGAATTGGTCTTGAGATCTCTATTTATAGAAGAGAAAAAGTGATGAAATGATGAAAAAGATATGGAGGTTGTGTGCACCTTCTAGCAAAATGATTATGTTTAAATTAATATTAAAAAAATTGAAGTCAACCTCTAAAAAGAAGCCCTATAGGCCGGCCATCACATGTATTTTTTTTGTATAAAAGTATTTAGAAATGTATTCTTGTATTTCCCTTTTCTTGTAATTTCATAAATACTTTTGGATGCATTGTTTTAATGAATTGTTTTAGTCTTGCATAATTAATGTTAAGTAATTGTATTAGTGAATGATTAGTGTCACTAATCATGATTTAATTATGTACTTAGTTGAATTAATCCTTCATATCGTAAATCGATCGGATTAATTGATTTCCCGATTCATCACACCGATGAATTTGATTCTAATTGAGTTGAATTTCTTTATGAACCTTGTTAGTCACTTTGATTAATTTCTAATGACCACTGATTAGGTTATAATTGGCTATTGGATACTGATTAGGTCGTAGTTGCTAACCTGGTTTAATGCCGGATGTTACATTTATGAATAAAAATGTGGTCTAAAATTTTTTTGTGGAGGCGAAATTAATTTATTAAGCATTATTAGAAAACTACCCTCCCCAACTTAGAACTTTGTGGCGTCCTCGTCACAATTGAGTACTAGAATCAATTAACGAATGAGAGATAAATTGGTAAACATTCCTCGCTGAAAAATACATTCAAATAACTAAAATATACTTAAATTCAAACTTTTCATTAAAATTAAAATTTGAATTATCACACCACACTTAAATATTAAAAATAAACAAACAACAGAAAAAGGTAATAAAGTACGGTTACAATCAAGAATCACACCACATCAGAAAATTAAACAACCAAAATAAAGCTTAATGTTTCTCACGCAAACTCAAACCAAACATATTCTAATAACAACTTAAAATTTTTTTGGAGGAATGACGACTTCTTCTAATTCACATCGGAGTGCCCTTGGAACATCTGCTCGTTCTTCTTTTGTCCCTCTTGCATTTTCTCGATGTCTCTTAACAGATCTTTATTTACGTTAAGCAGGCTACACATGACGTCCATCAGAATATCAATTTGAGATCATAGTAAATCCAGGGTTGACACTCTTTTCTAGGGCCTCTCGTCTTCGTCATCCACCTCCATTGTAGCTTTTTTTTATTGCTTTGTCTATCCTCTGGGTACTCGGGTGCAATGAATGGGATCACGGTCAATCTGGAAGTTTTAGGGCAGCGGATTGGTAACCTAGATGGGTTCTCTCAAATACTAGCCCTATGATAGTAAGATTCGTGAACCAGATCTCATTTGGGTTAAGGTACTTAGTCAGTAATTGCTCCGACACTGCTTTCTCAATGATAAAAAGCTCAGTCCACATTCGACAGTGTGGATAGTTTGTCCCTTGAGCCATAACATTACATTCCCACAAATTTTCCATTATGATGTACCCCAGGGATATCGTCGGATATCCAGTCATCAATGCATGTACTAACAGGATTATTGGGGTCTAATAGCAATAGTACCTTGGTGTCTGGGAAACAAGTTAAAAATAACAAACTTCCATAGCACCTTAGCCAGTGGGCATAAGTCACCGCTATTAAAATGAATAAAAGCTCCTGCTTCCTCTATCGACATCCCGAATACTGTGGCTATCATCTCAACCCATTTCTTAGCCCAATCGCTAATCTTTCTCGCTCTACCCACCGAAGGTCCAAAGATGACCAGAACTCTCTAGGCCGTGGAATATCGCCATCTATGCCAAACTCATCCCGCAGTTTCTTCCTAGAGATGGTTACTTTCCTATTTCATACTATACCCGTGAGCTCAAAGTCATGATCCTCATATCCGTCCGCTTTCCGAACAGTGGAGAACCACTGCTGGATCAAACTATTGTGAATATAAGGTAGCTCCCACTGTATTACCTTAGCCCAACCCAACCTCTCGAAACACTCCAAATTTCAAAACCCTCGAAATCGGGTTCTTTCAATGTTCGCTCAATAAGAAACCTAGGTGGTTTACCGTTATTGGTGTTTGGAGGAACTACAGGAAATTCCGCATTGAGAGGTTTCTCAAAACGGACATTCTTAGGATCATGGGTTCTCATCCTAGGGGTTCGGGTAAAACGGTTATTTCCGGAATGGTTGCCATTGGCGTTATATTGGCTCGACATCTACAATTAGTTATGCGGTAAATTAGGATATTAAAAATTGGGTTTTCTATAAATGATTAGGCATGAATAAAAAAAAACATTAAATGAAAAAACATAATTCTCACTGCCATTTGGAAAAAAAAACCAAGCTTTTTAATAAAACTTTTGCAAAAACATATTAATATCAATTAAATGAATTCATAGAATTATCTTGAACACTTTTTCAATGAAAATAGTGTAACTCCCTAAAATTTCATCCCATGCATGCATGGTAAATCCATAAAAAAACTAGTATAGAATGTATTGGGAAATAAACTAAGTATGTCAAGCTGTTAGTTAGGATTTCTCAAACTATTAGTACTATTTCTGTGTAATTACAAAGTTCAAGCTGCTAGTTCAAGAATCTCGAACTGCTAGTTCAAATGTTCAAGTTGCTAGAGATACAGTTCAAGTTGCTTCAGGAGATGATAACAGAAAGTGCTATAAATCAGGAAGTGATAAAGATATCAAGATTTGAAGATCATCTGAAGATATCTACTCAAGGGAAACCATAGTTTGTTAAGGAAACAAGTCAGAAGGTTATATATAGAGTTAGACTAGGTCTTTCTCATGTAATCGGTAATCAGCAATTGAAAATTGTAATTCGTATTCTGATTAAGTTTTCTCAAGCCTCTAAGGTTGTAAAACCCTAAGAACAATTTGTGTTCTTCGTCTAATCAAACATATTAGAGGTTAGAGGTTTTGATATTAATAGTGTTTCTGTCTTGTTTATTCTGTTCTTATTGTTCTGATAGTTTTTTTAAAACAATTAAGTGTTATTCTGCAAACTTCTTAATTTGACTTTGATTTAGAACGATATTATTAGTTTAACTCTGATTTATTCAAACTAGTTAATCTTTGGTAATTTGATCCTGACAAGTGGTATCAAAGCCAGGTTATTTTTTTTGTTTTCAAAGACAGAAACTTTCATTTTTTTTTAAATATCTAAATCTTTTATAACTATTTCTACAATGGAGTCTGATGACAGCAGTATTGGATCTGGGCAAGGACTTAAATTGCCTATGCTCTAACCCAATGAGTTCGAGATGTGGAAACTCAGGATTCAACAGCACATTCAATTTATTGATTATGCCCTATGGGAAGCTGTTGAATATCCTCCTGCACTTGACCCTGAACTAGATGCTGAAGGCAAACCTAAAAGAACACCTCCTAAAACTGAGATTGAAAGGAATGCTGGAATTAACGAAGTCAAAGCTCTCACTATTTTGCAAATACCTATACCTAATGCTTATCAACATCAGCTTAAAAAGTTTTATACTGCTCATTCTCTATGGCTTGCTTTAGAGAAAAGATTTGCTGGAAATGCTAGCACAAATAGAAATCAAAAAGATCTTCTAAAGCAGCAGTATGAGAATTTTACTGGTGGAAAGAATGAAAACCTTACTCAAATCTTTGATAGGTTTAATAAGTTGATAGGTGAGTTGGAGAAAGCTAAGGTTAGCCTGGACCAAGATGAGGTAAACAGAAAATTCCTCAGGTCTCTTGGTGAAGAGTGGACTGTGTATGCTGCACATTGGAGAACAAAGGAGACTCTAGATGAAATAGAGTTGGATGATCTCTACAACAGCTTGAGAGTGTTTGAGTCTGAAATACAGAATAAAATGAAAACCTTTTCTTATAATCGAAACACTGCTCTATTATCATCTGCATCTAATGATAAATCAAACTACTATGATTCTTTTACAGGTTCTGTTGGCAACTCCTCTGAGGTCAACTATGAGGCCTTTGTTGCAAGTGATGGATTGTTTTCCCTCAATCCTGAGGATCTGGAACAAATCCATCCAGATGATCTAAAGGAGATGGATTTAAAGTGGCAACATGCCATGCTGACAATGAGGGCTAAGAGGTTTCTCAAAAGGACTGGTAGATTAAACTTTCAAGCCAGATCAGAAGGCAAGCCAGGCTTTGACAAATCAAGGGTTGAGTGCTTCAGATGTCAAAAACATGGACACTTTGCTAGAGAGTGTAGATTACAAAGTCAGCAGCCAAGAACCCAAAAGACCAGTCAGACACAACCTTCACAGGCTCTTGTTTCACTAGAGGACAATGTTTTTTACTGGAGTGACCACACAGAAGAAGAGTATCAAAATTAAGCTCTGAGGCACTCAAGGATCCATCTTGGATTGAAGCCATGCAAGAAGAGCTACCACAGTTCAAGATTCAGAATGTGTGGAAACTGGTTGAATTGCCTAAAGGGAAGAGGGCAATTGGTACAAGATATCTTCAGGAACAAAAAGGATGAAAGACGCATAGTGATCAAGAACAAAGCAATGCTAGTAGCTCAAGGCTATACTCAAGAAGTAGGAATAGACTATGATGATGTCTTTGCTCCAGTAGCAAGGATTGAAGCTATCAGGCCGTTCTTAGCCTATGCAAGCTAAAAAGGGTTCAAAGTGTAACAAATGGATGTAAAGTCTGCATTCCTGTATGGTACATTTGATGACGAGGTCTATGTGTGTCAACCTCCTGGGTTTGAAGAGTATAAGTATCCTGACAGAGTCTACAAATTAGATAAAGCACTCTATGGGTTACATCAAGCCCCTATAGCATGGTATGAAACTATGTCTTCCTACTTGCTGCAGAATGGATTCAAGAGAGGTACTTTAGACAAGACATTGTTCACAAAGACTATCTGTTGGTACATTCTATGTGCCGACAACAATCTAGTTTTGTTATTGATATCATGATTGTGTATGAGGTTTACATTTGCATGGTAAGTTCTAGAGTATCATATTAAAAGGTTTTTCTTCATTTATAACCAGTTTTCCACTGTAATTTAAAAACTTATTTGAAATCACAGCAGGTTTACTTTCACCATGGGACTTACACCTGTTGAAAGTAGGCTACTTTCCTTTTGAAAACTTTTTCTCAAAATGTTCAGAATTAAAAGGATTTACAGGTTTCTTCCCATCAGCTTTAGATCCAGAACATGTCTTGTTTACAAGTTTAGTGTCCAAAGCTGCAGTTTGAACTTGTTTTCCCTTTTTTGTTTGTGTGACCCAACTATGCACTTAGCAGGCTGATATGATGGAGAACACATTCCATCATCAGCCTTTAAAGCTTTTTCACACAAACTGTCAGTGTTTTGAGGCCTGACAAACCTATTTGTTGAGACCAGCTTTCCATTTACTCTTTGAATAAAAGTACTTGGAAGCTCACCAAGAGTGGATAAGTCTTTTTCCAGATTATTAATCTCAACAATTGAAGCTGCTGTTTCAAGATCCCCTCCAAGATAGGCTTGGATTTGAGTAGGGATCTACTGACTTACAATGGTTGACCTTCTGTGCTGATTGGCACCAAGAGTCAACAATCATTTGAAGCTTGGCATGCTTTGAGTCTGTCTCTCTCTTCTCTTCTAATAAAATGGTGTTTATGTGTTTTACTTCATCAAGCTCAGTTTTCAACTTATGAAAACTGTCCAGTTCATTAGTTTTTGTTTCAAGATCTGCTTTGAACTTAGAGATCTCTCAGACTGCAAAGCATCATACTTTACAACAACAACTTTTAAATCAACAAGTAAATATTCAAACATTTTAACTTTTTCATCAGAATTGTAAGCCAAAAAATTTTGTACCTTATCCAAAAATTTGTTCACCAAAGTTAAGTTGTCTTTAGTGATCCCAATAGCTTTGAGATCATTTATCAAGGTAGTGAACCTGGTGTAGGTGTCAGTGAGTGATCCTTTGGCTTTGCAAAGAACAGCTCATACTGTCTAACAAGATTATTGATCCTGTTATCCAGTGTGATAGTGGGACCATCATAGACGGTACACAAAGTATCCCACATCTCCTTTGCAGTCTTCATTTTCTCAACCTGTTTGAACACATCATCAGGAAGAGAAATAACAAGATTGTTCCTTGCCTTTGCATCAAGGGCTTCCAGCCTTTTGTATTCATCAGACCATTGAGCTTTTGCCTTCTCAAAAGTCCTAATTTCAGGAACAGCTCCTTCGGCAGCAGGAGTTATAGTAGTAACAGAGGTCGGCACATAGGGACCTTCCATTACTATCTCTAGTAGTTGTACATCCAGATTCTCCAAGTAGAGCATCATTCTGCACTTCCATCCAAAGAAGTTCTGTTGATTGAATTTGGGAGGCTTTGCCATTGAGCCATTGTCATAGTAAGAGGAAGAGCTGGCAGCACTGGTGTCCATGAAGGGAAATAGGGAGTAATGAGAGATCTAGAGTTAATACATACTCTAAATTGCTCTGATACCAGTTGTAGGTCCCAAAAGGTTCCCCTAATATGTTGTTGTAAGCTGTAGAGGGGCGGGTGAAAACAACTATTTAAAAAACTCAACACACTTTCTCAACATTTGTAAGTATATTATCAACAAGTGTTAATTACAAACAAGCTTGAACTACAGAATAGTTCAGGCTGAGATGACAGAACAATAGATAGACTACTAATCTAAGACACACTCAGACTAGTTACAATGAATTCACTCACTAAAATGGACTCAGATTTTACAAGATAGACATACAGACAGCTTGGACACACTTAACTATTTAATCCAAGC
This sequence comes from Centrapalus pauciflorus, assembly GCA_020465985.1. Classification (NCBI taxonomy): domain Eukaryota; kingdom Viridiplantae; phylum Streptophyta; class Magnoliopsida; order Asterales; family Asteraceae; genus Centrapalus; species Centrapalus pauciflorus. The sequence goes on from JAANYP010009619.1 coordinate 256,122, forward strand.
GAGTTTGCATGCATGAAAACACACTTCTTTGCACCTTCTGAATATCACACTCTTGGTTGTCACACATTCCTTAGAATCTTCCTTTTATACTCTCTCTAAGAATACTGGTGAACCTTCCTCATTGGATTCAAAAATAGTGGAGCGTCTTTTCAAAAAGATAAAACTAGTTTTCTGCAGAATCTGACAAAACAACATTTGTCCTCATATTGCAGATGCTTTGTCTTTTCCTTTTTATCTCTGTTGCAGTTTACTTTACCTTAAAGAGGAATGTCAACTTTAATCCTTTCCTCTTCTTATATAGCCATTTTGATATAAGAAATGGTATGTCACCCATTTCAAATATCCACTTTGTCTTCATGTAACAGAACAGCTTGAGCAGTGTCAACATCTTCTGTTTTTCATCTTTTTCTTCGACTTGCAAACTGTTCTTTTCGTCCAAGACAATACATGATGACATGGAAACAAATTCCATAAAGTGTATAACCTGTTCACAAAGAACAGAACACTTAATTTTTGTCCAAGTTGCTCAACAGTCATGAGCAGCATAGATAGTTTATGTCCAGCCTGTTCAAAAGATTAGAACAGCTTGGGCAATCTGCCTTAGTCACAACTAATGCAACAGGGTGAACAGCTTTGGAATGATATTGCAAATCACTTTTCAGGTTTCAATAAGGCATAAAGAGGCCTTAAATTATACCTTTAAGTGTTTCGAATAGGTTTGATTCATAATCTCCTTCTATGATATAGAACATGTTTGATTGAGGCCTTTTTGTGCCTAACAAACTGTCTTCCAAACTTCTTTTTAGAAGTCTTTTGGAGTTTGAGTAATTCCAGCTTCATCTCTTCAATATCTATGTCGCAAAAATCAGATGCGATTCCATTTGATTAAATTTGTTGAAATTGAATAGTAGTCAAATAAGCTTAGATAATATCAACATGTTGAAGGTTGTTCAAGGATAGAAATCCAAAGTTGAAGCTCTGAAAGATGAATCTAGGGTTGATGATTTAGTGAAAATCAGCTCTGAAGTGACTTTTGGACGTCGATTTTTTAGCTTCTTTATAGAAAAAATGCCGTAACTTCTTTCTGGAGTCAAATTAGGCCTTGAAAATTGCACGAACTGGTTTTCCGGATTTCAAAATTGTAGATCTCGATTCAAGTTTCGTTTCAACGTATGGTAGGCCGTGTAACGGTATTCCCGTACAAAGTTATGGCCATTGGAACCAGTAAAGGTCAAAGATTAAAATGTATGCTTTGAACTTCGAAATTCAGGCTTTATGATTCGAAATTTAGCCTTCAATACCAGAAATTCAGGCTTCAATACCCGAAATTTTGCATTTATGATCCGAAATTCAACCTTTGATACCCGAAGTGCAGTCTTTAATACCCGAAATTCAGCCTTTCATACCCGAAATTCTGCCTTCAGTACCAAAGATTCAGCCTTCAATGCTCGAAATTCAGCCTTGATGATTCGAGATTTAACCTACTAACTTCGAATTTCAGGCTATTAACTTCTAATTTGAGCAAATTAACTTCGAGTTTTAGCAAATGTACTTCGATATTCAGCCGAAGTATTTCAAATTTCAGCTAATTAACTTTGAATTTTAGCCTCTTAACTTCGAAAATTATCTCACAATCCGTTTATTTGATCTTGTAAACCCGCAAACAAACATAAAAACACGTTTTTAGCATGAAATGACAATTCAAATAAATCAAACAAGGTAGTCATTACATAAAATAACAAGAACACTCAAGAACACTTAAACTAAAAAAATCAGTAAATTAGCAAATTGAATGTTCAAATCTTGTAATTAAGCCACAAAGTTAGTCACTTTTACTTTCTCATCAAAAACCGAATCCAACAAATCTAGATTCAACCAAATTCAACAAAAATTGATCAAGAACACGCACTAAAAATACAAAGAACACACATAGTGAAATTTTTTTTCCTGAATTTTCACATTTCTCACTCAATTTTTTGATTTAGAATCTAAAAGCTTAGGACAACAAACATGTACGTGATACACACGACATATCCAAAAATCAGGTTAATTGGATAAACAGAGAACTTTCTATGAATTTTCAACGACGACAGCTCTGTTTCGAGAAAAACTAATATCCGAAAATTTAAATATCGATTTCTCCCAATGTATTTAGAATTAGATCTTGAAATTTTTAGGAATTGTTTGTTATAATAACACTAAGATGCGTTAAAAAAATCAGAACCTGATTCCTATCCAATCATAAAAACCAAATATCGATCACAAGAATGTCAAAAACGAATTTCAAAAATTAAAATCTCGATTACTCCCTGATCGTGATGAGATAGGACTTGAAATTTTTACAGGTTCTTCAAAACATATCCAAAATTCAGCGCATTTCGTTGTTGTGTGAATATTTAAAAAATTCAGAAGATCACAGCTCTTCCAGGCTGACTTTTTTGGTTGAACTCTCTTGATTTCTTACCAATTGTGAATTCCAGATCTAGATGAATCAATAACATCGAACACAAAACTTGCTTTGATTAGATGATGAACTATCAATGTACACTTTGAATACACACACTAGAAATATGAGGGTTCTAAAATTGATAAGGAAATTTCCCTTAGAAATTTCCTTTATACTAGTTTTCTAACTGTCTACTAATTACAACATTAATCCTTGAACTTATATAATATTGTTATTCACCTCTATAATTATGTCCCTAACACAACATATATTTGTGCTAACTTTCCTCTTTTGATAAATCTTACCACTCCCTTCATAGGAGAAACTTTCAATACAACTCATTTACCAACTTGGAATTCTTCGGCTTTATGATTTGTATCATGATAAGAATTTTGTCTATCTTGTGCAGCTTTAATGTATTGCCAAACGAATTCCAACGTCTCATTAGTCTCTTGTAATACAGTTGGACCTGCAGTTGGAGTCTCACCTGTTTATCGCCAACAAGTTGGAGTTCTACACTTTTTATAGTATAGGAATTCGTATGACACCATCTTTATTGTAGCATGGTAACTGTTGTTGTATGAAAATTTAGTTAGAGATAAATGATCATCTCAACTACCACCTAGATCCAACACACATGCACATAGCATGTATTTTAGTGTCAGTATCGTTCTTTCACTCGGCCCATCAATAGGAGGATGATACACTGAACTCATTGTTATCTTAGTGCCCAACCCATATTGCAAAGCAATCCAAAACTTTGAAGTGAACCGACTATTTCGATCAGATACTATGGACTTAGGTACACCATGCCTAGTAACAATCTTGTGAACATAAATCCTCGCCAACCTTTTCAACGAGTAATTCTCCCTAATCGAAATGAAATGTGCTGAGTTAGTCAATCGATTGACTATTACCAATATTGCGTCATGCTGTCTACGAGTCTTAGGTAGTTTCATCACAAAATCCATTGCTATGTTATCCCATTTCCATTTTAGCATGTGTAAAGGTTGCAGGCTTTCATAAGGTTGTTGATGCTCAGCTTTACCGGTCTGCAAGTATGAGAACTCTGAAATAATTGGTAGATATCTTTCTTCATCCCTGGCTACCAAAAATCGTGCTTTAAATCACAATACATCTTTGTAATTCATGGATGAATAGAAAACTTTGACTGGTGAGCTTCAATCAAAATCAATTCTCTAATATTTTTTTTAACTTCGGTGCCCATACACGGTCCTTGAAACACTTTAGGCCTTGCACGTTCTCCGTTTACAACTTCTATTCACCTTTCAAATCCTCAAGCTAAAAATTCTCTTCTTGTAAAGCTTCTAACTAAGCTGCTTGAATAACATCATGTATTGTTGAAAAAAAACTTACATGTGACAAGGCCTACAAACACTCAACAGTAGAAGGTGTGTGACTCAATGCATTGGCTACTACATTAGCTTTGCCAGGATGGTAAACAAATCACAATCATAATCCTTAATAAAACTCCATTAACATCCTTTGTTTGATAATAAGCTTTCTCTGACTGAAATATGCTTCAAGCTCTTATGATTAGTGTACAGTTGATACTTGGTTCCGTATAAGTAGTGTCTCCAAAGTTTGAGTGCAAAAGTAACTGCTGCTAATTCCAGATCATGCGTCGGGTAGTCTTTCTCAAAATATTTCAGTCGTCGAGAAGCATAAGCAATGGCCTTACCCCTCTGCATCAAGACACATCCCAAACCTAACTTTGATGCATCACTATACATAATAAAATCTTCATTGCCTTCCGGTAAGGCCAAAATCGGGGCTTCCCTAAGTTTTTGCTTCAGAGTTTGAAAAGCTTCTTCTTTTGGCTCATTTCAACAGAATGGACTATTGTTGCGGGTGAGTGAGGTAAGTGGCATAACTATCTTAGATAAATCATTTTTGTATCTTCTATAATACCCGAAAAATCCTAGAGAACTTCTAACTTATAAGACATTCCGAGGTGCTTCCCAATTCTTGATGGCTTCCACCTTTGACGGGTCTACGAAAATACCATAACCCGAGATCACATGGCCCAAAAACTATATCTTCCTCAACCAGAACTGACATTTTGAAAACTTTGCAACAAGCTTTCCTTTCACAACAATTCTAATAGATCTCTTAGGTGAATCGCATGTTCTTCCTCTGTCTGGGAGTATATAAGTATATCATAAGATCCATAAATGCTGCTGGCGCATTGTTAAGTCCAACTGACATTACCAGGAACTTAAATTGTCCGTAGCGTATGGAGAACGCAGTCTTACACTACTACATTTTGAAGCTAAGGCAACACTTTTGATGCAACACATTTAAAAACTGTTGCTTTTTTATCTAAGTTCGCTCTAAAGCAACACATTGACAAAAAGTGTTGCATATAATGATTTAATGCAACACTTTTTATAAAGTGTTGCCATTTTTACTAAAAAAAATGCAACATTTTTCTAAAGTGTTGCAATTTTTACTAAAAATTGCAGCATTTTTTTAAAGTGTTGCATATTTCAATAAAATATGCAACACATTTTTAGAGTGTTGCATTTGTAATGAAAAAAAAAAGCAACACATTTTTAGAGTGTTGCATTTATAATGAAAAAAATGCAACACATTATAGAGTGTTGCATCTATAATGAAAAAAATGCAACACATTTAAAAAAAACATATTTTTGAGTGTTGCATTTATAATGAAAAAAATATGACGTGTTTTTAAGTGTTAATACTATTTTTTCATGTTTTGTAATTTTGATTAAAAAATACACATAAAAGTTCAATGCCTGATTTATTAGGATTAACAAAATACAAGATTTGATAATACATGTTTTATTTTTTATTTTTAAATTTAGAGGGTAATATTTAGAAATTAAATTGGTTTAAGAAAAAGAAAAACAATATACAACAAATTAAAAAAACTTTTACGTATATATATCTATACTACACTATATAATGCATGTAATTTTTGGTCTTAAAAACAACTATTTATGCATAAGGTACAAATAATTAAAGCATATGACTGAATTTTAAGAGGTACAAGATTGTATTGCAATGGTACAAGGGTTTGCAGCTGTTGAATTTGAAATTACATTGAACCTTCAATGTTGGAAACATAAACGCTTCCTTCATCCGTTCCCCTCCACCGTCGAATCCCGTCGCTCACCAGATCCCTTACCCCCAACCAGCGACGACCTTCCCCTGCCGCCGTCGCCCTGCTCATCGCCTCCCCTGCCTGTCGCCGGCCCTCAGCCGCCCCCAACCCTCGTCGTCCCTGACCCTCGCCGGCGACCTCCCATTGAGCTCTCTTTATCTCACGACCTTCTCAGCAGCGGCTCTCTCTCTCTCTCTCTATATATATATATATATATACATATATATATATATATATATCTATATATATATCGACCACCAAACAACGGATCTCTCTATGTGTCGACCACCAAACGGCGGCGTCTCTCTGGACCATCTCTTTCTCCATCAAACGACAACCATCATGGAACGGACTTCCAAAAAGTTTAGATTCAGACATACTGCAATTTATGTTTCTATTAGTTATATGGGAAGAAGCAACATATGGCATGGGCTGTTTAAGTAAGATTGTCTGAGGGACTAAGTCTCTTCACTGAGTTTCATTTTAAAGCAACATATTGTCTTCTTGAACAATTTCAGAAGTAGATTCTATGAATTATATCTTTTACTTGTATTATGTTCATTTCATTATTTTGTTGTTATTATTAATTTTTGTGTAAGACATAAATGGAATGACTAATTAGAAACCTGTTGCAGAGTCATGCAGGCGTCTTTAACCTTTGCATAGTGGTGCTTGTTGCAGTAAATGGTAGGCTCATCATTGAGAATCTGATGAAGGTAAGCTGTATGTTGATCTGTCACAATCTTTGGCACTTATATTAGCCTTCTAGTGTTGTCCAACTGTATTGCATCTACATACATCCAGCCTTCTGTATCCATGTTGTTGGTGTGATTTTTGTATCAGCTTATATATTTCCATAATCAGTTTATATTGCTGCTGATAACATAACCCAATATACTTTTGCAGTATGGATTATTGATCAATTACAATTTTTTTGGTTCAGTTCGAGATCATTGAGAGACTCGCCACTTCTGATGTGCTGGTAATATTCTTAGTCATTCTTGTAAATTTAGAGTCATATAAGAAACTATTGCTCCATTTATGTGAATTATAGAGGCTGTTACTGATTTCCATGAACATTCTTCTTATTGATTTCTCATACAGCCTCACTCTGCTGATCTTTCCACTTGTTGCCTACATTGTTGAGAAATTGGCATGGAAAAAACGTATATCAGACCCTGTAAGTAATTTATTCCATACTGCTAGGGAAAAAGAGTGTTTTCAAAGTTTGGAAAATATCCATTGAAGCTTGGGAGATGTTTAATCTGATCCACTCTTGAAGATTTGTTGCATCAAACTGGTACTTTATAAGTCAGCATTGTGCATTTTGTCTACGTCTAAGAATGAATGTTTTTTTATTTGTAGGACCTTACATGCATGTGAGCTTGAGATATGCCCAACCTAAAAGAAAAGTAAATTTACAATTTACAATGCCCAACCTACAATTTTAATTTTTTTTTTACTTTTTTTACTGCTTTTTTAATCTTTTTTTTTTCTGTTTTTTAAACTTATTTTTACTAATTTTAGTGCACTCTAATACTGCTTTTTTGTTGTTTTTTAAATTGTTTTTTTTTTTGTTGTTTTTTAAACTGCTTTTTTGTTGTTTTAAACTGTTTTGTGCTATTTTTGAACTGTTATACACTGCACTGTAATACTGAATATTTTAATGTTTTTGCTGTCTTTAAACTATTTTTTACTGCATTATTTATTTTTACTATTTTTACTGCACTGTAATACTGCTTCATAATGTTTTTGTTATCATTTATAATTTAGAAAGCACACGAACGATATGGTATATATTGTTCGTGTTTTCATATGTTGCAGGTCATACGCATAGTGATTGACAGAAGGAGAGTTGTGCATGATAAGCGTCGGTTTAATATGAAAGAAGTTACATGAAGAGGAATTGAATGTGCATTCCCAAGATTGTAGTTTACTTTTTTGTTGTATCGTTTATACATTTGATGATCCTTATTTTGGTTGTAGACGTTTATATACTTGAAATACTTTTTGATCGATATGTTATGAAATGATATTATATTTGTTAAATTGAATTGTAATTAGAAAAACTATCACGAAATAATTAATTATTTATTTGTATTTTCATTAAATTTAAAAAATAATGAATGTCTTTCTTTTGTCTAGAAAATATTGCATTTATGTAATTTAAAACAATAATAAAGTGTTGCAATAGATTGATAATGGTGTTGTATTTACATAGTGTCAACATTTGATAAGTGTTGCATTTGATAAGTAAAATGTTGCTATAAGTTGGTAACAATAAATTAAAAGTGTTGCTTTAGAGTATAAAAAGTGTTGCATTTAAAAAGTGTTGCTTACAAAATAATGGCAACACATTAAAAAGTGTTGCTTTAGAATATAAAAAGTGTTGCATTTAAAAAGTGTTGCACTTATAAAATAATGGCAACGCTTTTGAAAAGTGTTGCATTATCTAGTGAAAGTGTCGCTTTAGACCTAAGGCGACGTTGGCTAAGGTGGCACTACATAAAATGTCGCATTAGGCCTATAGCAACACTTTTAAGGCCTAACACAACACTTTTCCAATGTTGCTTTAGGTTCATTTTGTTGTAGTGTTAGGAACGTGGTCGTCATGAACCTTCAATTGGTGATTGTCGGATCTTATATCAATCTTCGAGAAAAAACTTGCACCTTGGAGCTGAGCAAACAAATCATCGATATGCGCCAATGGATATTTATTTTTAAAGCTATGAAGGTTGATGATGTGGATGGTATGCATTGTATGGGAGTTGGAATGATTGGCGAGGGGATGGATGGTTGAACAGGTGGTGGTGGTGGTGGAATGGTTGTTTGAAAGGGTGAAGGTTGAGGTATTTCTGGCTCAGAAGCAGAGGCCGAGGAAGCTCCCTGCATGAACCTATGCCGCTTGGCCCATTGTCGATGTACCAAAGGTACTACCTCCTCTTCTTCATAATCTGAGTCATCTGACTCCCCTGAAGCTCTTTTCCTTCTAACCTCTTCCTCAGTCACAACTAATCGTGATCCATATGTCCCTATTTGAATGGACGGATCTGCAGTTACAGTATCTGGGGCCTCAACCTCAATCTCTTAAGTTTCTTCAGAATCAGAAGTGGTAACGGCTTCGCCTTCTGGCTCAGGTTGATAGTCATCTATTTGTTTAAACACATCAACTTCTCCTTCTGGAGGCTCCAATAGATCTCCAACGAGTTCAGCTGTGATTTCCTCATTAGCATTCGGACCGGCTGCCCAAATCTCTTGCAATGTTTGAAATGTCGTATCAGATACAGATGGTGCACTCGAAGGACCAGCCTCTTCCGACTCTTGAGCTTGGCTTGAAGAAGGCCTATCTGCCTGATTTTGTCTCGCGGATGGCCTTTGCCTCCTCCTCTAATGTTGAGGCCTTGGTTGCTGCGGTCGCTGTTGCTGTGGTTGCTGCGGAACCTGCACATCCCCTGCCCAGTTTGCATCTTCCCTTACTTGGAAGTCGGGATCAATTACAGCTCCAAACAATGGTCCCTCCACTGGAATAGCTAATCTTCCTCGATGAGAGGAGCAATCAGCAAATATTCTTTTGTCTATGACCGCAACACTCTGAATTTCATTGAGCTGTGGCAGATTTGGCAGGAAGTGTCTGATCAGCATCATCACAAATCGCGGATAAAGCAGAAATCTTTCGCGTTCCGGAGCTGTTATTTGGTGAACAAACTTGGAGAAGAACATCTCTGAAAAGCTGAATCTTTGATTGTAAACTAAAGCTATCATCCCAGATTGAATCTTCGATACAATATAATCGAAGCCAGCTTTCTTCGCAGCAAAACATACAATGAAGACATGCGCTAGATATCTCCATTGGCCGATCAGTTCGCTCTTCATGTAGACGACTTCGTTACATCCAGACTATACCCCATTCTAACAAAAGCGGCCTGCCTGATTGACAACGGGAAGTCAATTGGCCCATTCTCTTGATCCTGTGATCCAAGCTGCAACACTTGACGTAGCATATCGGCTGAAAACACCAGAGAGTGTCCAGCGACCCTCGTCCTTAGTACTGTCGGAGTAACAGTACAGTCCACTTGCAGGTGATCCCAAAATTGACGTACGTAATGGATAACGATTTGAATATTATGAGACAGCGCATAGGAAATCCTTGATCCCACCAAAAAATCCACCATCTGGCGGTAGGCTTGAGCCTCTGGAATCGCATGGTCAGGAGAGATGACCATGTTATGCTTAGGAACAAAAATTCTGTCAGCCATGTCTGCACAATATAGCAAATAAAATGTTAGAATTATTAAAAAGAGATAAACTTGTTTAAATTCAAAGTTGTTTTATTTTGAACTTGTATAAGTACAAAATCCAACACTTATGAATTTCTACAAGTTTAATTTTAATCAAATAATTCGAATATAATGACAAATTCGAATCAACAAATTCGAATGAACACTCACTCGAGTTTAATGACCTTTTCGAGTTTAGTGACAAACTCGAAACTGGCCAAGAACAAACTCAAAGGAGTCGGCCACATGAATCACAATAATCCAATATTTTAACCATTTTAGACGTAGAAAATCATATCTATTAGTCCTAATAGGTTCTAATCAAAGATATTTGTGGTCAAGTTGATGTTTCACCGGTTCAAATTTTGTTATTTTGAAGTATAAACTTTCCACCCTTAAAACTTCAAAATCCGATAATTTTGGCCTAAATGGAGTATAAATCTACCTAAATCTTGTATAAAGCACTTGATTATACCTAGATTTACTAGTAGAATCGAACCCCGACGAACAGAAACTCGACACACAGTATGAATCTTGAAAACGGCAAACTCGAATACAAACTTGAAATCGCGCTTGGTAAACTCGAAGGAATAGATTCGAAAGTAGGTGATTTATGACCATCACTGTTGACCTATTCATACCAACAACATTCGAGTTTGTTGCCACTTTCGAGTTTATTGCCAAATTCGAAATCTCTGCCAAATTCGAATGTATATTCGAATTTGGTTAAACTTGACCTTAACTTTGAAAATTTCGAAAACCTTTGAATTAAATTCAACTTTTCCAACTTTTTCAACCTTTTCGTGGAACGGAATAAACGATGCCAAATCTTTTACCCAAAGCACAAGATTTTCACGCAAAGTTTATTTTATTCAACTAGGAATGCACCCTCAGTAAATTTTGACCTTTTTCCTAAGTAAAAATAAAATAAAATAAATTAAAATAAAATAAAATTAAATTAAATTAAAGTTAAAATTTTGAACAAAAATTAAACTTAGACTAAACTATATTATTTAAAAATTACATCCTATACTAAAAACTTAACAAATTTTTTTGAAGAGCATAGTCAAAGAAAGGTTCAATCAGATAGCGGTGTCAAATACGCACTTTCAGTATTTAAACTTTCACACTTAGGAATTTTTGATTCCTTTGATTGTTTGTCGTAACATACATTTCTAGTCGATTGTTGGTATTATTTCCCCTTTAAACATGTTACATTTCGGGATATCCCTTGGCCTTTTTATTTATCAAGAAATTATCTTACGTGACTCAGACATGGACATACTTTTATGATCAAGACATACACACAATGATTATAACTTCTTAGTATTGCAAACTTTCTTTAAAAGGCAAACATCGGACACAGGTCTGTATTTACATACAACAAAGTGTCTTAGTTCATCTTAAGGTTTATTTTTAAAGCTAGCAAGACAGCGGTGACAGGTCTGTACCGACGTACAACAAAGCGACTTATCTTGCTAACCCGAATCAAAACAGAGGCAACAGGTCTGTACTTACGTACAACAGAGTTACTTGTTTTTGACTCTTAATTCAGTATGATTTTTCTATGCTTTCCATGTTAAGATGTATTTGATGTTGCTATACATCCCCAGAAAGTTTGCATACCTCATTTATAATCAAAGTTTGTATGTCTCGTACATAAAAATTAAGATCGATTGGTCATACATCTAAGTTAGTGACACGTTTGACTTTTTCTTGATTATTTTATTAGCCTTGAGACTCCCTATATGTATTAAGCCTACCAACACATCATACTAGATAATGTAGAACACTTAGAATTTTAGGTGCATTATGTGTGAAAGCTAAACACTTAGAGCTTGTATTAACTATGCTAATTTTCGTCACTTTGAACCTATGCATCTAAGACTTAACTCCTTTTATGATATTCTCTTATTTTTGAATTTTTTATGTTTTTCTCTCCTTTTTCTTTTGTTTTTCATAAGAAATAGCAAGAAAAGAATATAACCTACTAACTTACTAAAAATAGAAACTACCCTAAGTTACTAACTTACTATAAAAAGAATGAAAGACTACTGCTATAAAAGGAAATAAAAATTCTACTAAGGTCAATTTACTTTCGGTAACGCATTCCATTTAGTTGAATCAAATACTCAAACCGTGACTTATCAAAAGCTTTGGTAAATAAATCAGCATTATTATCATCCGTTGCCACTTTTACCAACTTAATTAAATTCTTTTCAGCACAATCACGTATAAAGTGGTGTCTTATGTCTATGTGCTTCGTTTTACTGTGTTTAACTGGATTATTAGTTATAGAAATTGTAGACTAGTTATCTATCCTAATAGGAGTTTGAGTGTAAGCCAAACCCTAATCCCGTAATTGTTGTTGTATCCACAGAACCTGTGAACAGCAACTACCAGCAGCAACATACTCGGCCTCGCACGTTGACACGGCTACCGACGTCCGTTTCTTGCATTGCCAGGAAACGAGTCTCCCTCCTAGGAACTGACAACCTCCAGTTGTTGACTTGCGTGTCAAGCTGCATCCTCCGTAGTCTGGTTCCGTGAACGCCTCCAATTCCAGATCTCCCTCCGCGTGATACCGAAGTCCCAGCTTTGCTTTCGACTTGAGGAATCGTAGAATCCGCTTCACAGCTTTCATGTGCATCTCTTTCGGATTAGCTTGAAACCTAGCACAAATACAAACAGCAAACATAATTTCAGGTCTTAAAGCAGTTAAATACATAAGTGACCCAATCGTGGCCCGATATAGCGTCGGATCCACATCGGTATCACTTTCAGTACCCGGTCCGAGATTGTGATTCACTTGAATCGGCGTGCTAAAATGAGCTGTCAGTTTAGTCCCTTCCATCCCGAAGCGCTCTAATATGTTGTAGACATACTTCGTCTGATGGATAAACATCCCTTCCTTCTTCTGGTCAACTTGTAAACCCAAAAAGAAATTCAACTCACCCATTGCACTCATCTCGAATTTTGACTTCATCACCTTCTCAAAATCCTTGCACATTTGCTCGTCTGATGATCCAAAGATGATATCATCGACGTACACTTGTACCAAGATGAAGTGTTCTCCCTTTCGCTTAACGAACAGCGTACTGTCTATCCTTCCTCTTTCAAACCCATTTTCTAACAGATGGTTGGACAGAGTCTCGTACCACGCACTTGGTGCTTGATGTAATCCATACAGAGCCTAATCTAATCAATATACTTTGTCTGGATATTTCGGATCTGTAAACCCGGGCGGCTGTTCTACATACACCAGTTCCTTCACTAGCCCATAGAGGAAAGCACTCTTCACGTCTAGCTGATAAACCTTAAAGCCCTTGAAGGAAGCAAAAGCCAGAAACAACCGAATTGCTTCCAACCGTGCTACTGGCGCGAACACCTGATTGTAATCGATTCCCTCCTCTTGGTTGAAACCCTTTACAACTAACATTGCCTTGTTGCGAGTGACTATACCCCGATCGTCTCTTTTGCACTTAAAAACCCATTTGGTTCCTATTGCTATTTCCCCTCGAGGTAATGGAACTAACTCCCACACTTCTAGTTTCCTAAATTGAGAGAGTTCTTCCTGCATCGTTTCAACCCAAGAGTTATCTTTTAGTGCCATTTTCACATTTTTCGGCTCTACTTGCGAGATGAAACAGGAATAGAGGCAGGTATGAAAGGCCTCGGAGTCATTTATCATCGACAACAACACAGTGTTGTTATTTAAACTACTCCTAGTCCGCACACCCGCATTAGGACTTCCTATGATGCTTTCTATAGGATGGTTTTTGTTGATCCTAGATATCTCTATCTCATCAACTCTCAGATTATCTCCTAAATTTGATCCTATTTCACCTAACGGGGGAACAACCTCAGATTCCACATTTTCTTCCTCGTGGACAGTTTCTTCAGAGTTGGAATTTGTTGTCTGAGTCTGATTCTCATTTGTAGGTGCTTCTGAATCAGTGACTTCTGGAGATCCATCTTTAGTTGAAGTAGGCTCGGATGTTGATTGAAATGTGGTCCTCGGAAAGCTATGACCTTCGTCATTCAGATTCAACGTCGTCATATTCTTTTCGATGGTACATGCATTTTCATCCATAGGAATGTTAAACGACTAAAACAGTTTGTCATAGTCAAATATCCATTCCGGACCTGTTTGGGGTTCATGTGTATAACTTGTGACTTCAATGTTATACACAATCTCTACTATACCATTTGTTTTGTTAAAAACCCGTTTGTTTGGTGAGTTCGGCACATAACCTAGGAAGTATCCTTCGTCAGCCTTTTCACCAAACTTAGGTTGATGGTTTGTTCGCAATAAAGTACATGGTACCCCAAAAGGTTCGAAGCCAGTTAAATTAGGTGGCCGTTTATTCAAAATTTCATAACAGGTTTTGTTCAAAGATTTGACAGTAAGGACCCGGTTTAAAATATGACATGCGGTATTCACTGCCTCCCCCCAAAACATGGTAGGATGCTTTGAATCCGAAAGCATGGTCCTTGCTGCCTCAATCAAGGTCCTGTTCTTTCCTTCGGCCACCCCATTTTATTGTGGCTCATAGGGTGCACTAAATTGACGCACTATGCCCTTTGATAGGCAATATACACCAATTACAGTGTTTTTAAACTTAGTTCCGTTATCACTACGAAGTCGTTTAACCCTTGTTCCATAGGAATTCTCCACTTGGTCTAAGAACCCGATGAGCTTGGAAGTCGTCTCGTCCTTTGTACCTAGAAAGAAAACCCAAGAAAATCGTGAGTAATCGTCAGTGATAACTAAACAATACCAACTACCACCTATACTCCTTTTGTTGATTGGTCCGAAGAGGTCCATATGCAACAAATCGAATGCGGTAGTGATGGAGTTCTGAGTCTTGGACTTGTGTGCCTTCTTATGTTGTTTGCCCTTCTTGCATGGTAGACACTTATCCTGGAACTGAAAACTCTTCATAGGCACACCTTGCACCAATCCATTTTTCGTTATACAGTTCATTTTTCTCAGGTGTAAATGTGCCATACGCCTGTGCCATAAAACCGATTCAGTCTCTGAAGCTTTAGATAACAGACAGATTGGACCCATCGAAGTTTCCGGCTTGTTCATATCGAGCATGTACAAGTCATTCTTCCTTGGTGCCCTCATCAGAAACCACTCTTCAGGTATTTTGAAACCCAGTTTTAGCAGTAACGGCTCAGTATCAGTGAACAGCGTTGAGTTCTTCTTATCACAGATTTGAGATACACTAATGAGATTATGAACCAGTTTATCAACGTGATAAACTTGATCCGATTTGATCGTCCCATTAGTGACCACTCTAGTACCCGTGATGTTTCCTCCCTTATTTCCCGCGAATGATACAAATCCCCGATTCCCTCCCTTGAAGTCTGTAAGTAGACTTCTTTCCTCTGTCATGTGCCTGGAGCATCCACTGTCGACGAACCATTTGTTGTTTAGACCTGTGGTTATCTCCTGCACATGAAAGAAAATAGGTTAGTTATCACGGGGAACCCAAGCCATAACTGACTTGGTTATACCATTCTCGTCCACATACTTAAACTCTTTCAAATACCCATCTCGCCTTTCAGGTGACTTGCGTCTTTGAACTGGAGTTTGTTGTGGTGCCGAGTGATTTAAGTTCACTCTTTGCCTTTTGAGTAGACATTTGCTGTGGAGCCCTTGAATAAATACGATTATAATTCATTTCAGATTGATATCCCTGAGCTCTACCCGGTGTGTGATGTCTAACAGGAGTGTGTGACCTAACCGGAGTGTAAGCTCTGCTAGGTGTTGTGCTCCTATATTGTGGTTGCGGTCCAGACCTAGATTGATGAATGACTCGATTCGGTGAATTAGTCCTAATCACTTCTTTTGGTCCACCTTTCACCGGTATTTGTTTCACAGCCGGTTTTGGTGTAGCTTGCACAGTTTTCTCGGTACTCTGAGAACTACTAGTGCTCACAACACTTGTAGAAGGCTTAACTTGTTCTGGCTTCCCTGTCTTAGGTGTATTGTCAACTTTCCTATGCGGACAGTTAGAAGCAACATGCCCCCTTTCGTGACACCTAAAGCAAGACATTTTGTCAATAGACTTCTTGTGTGTGCCCTTTGACTTAGGTGTCTCACTAGTGTCATATTCTTTTGGTGCATCTACAGTGACTGGTTCATCATCCTGATCATTAAAATCAATTTTGTGTTTTCCTCTGGGTGTATCACTAGAGGAAGGCACAAACTTAACGTTCTTAATCTTGACATTAGTATCAGTCACTTTAGGTGTATTTTCCTTTACAGGTTCAGACACTGGTTCCGGTATTTCCTCTAAGTCTACTAATTTTTCAGTTTTCTCCTGAGGTTGAGGCACATAGTTGTCATTAAAAGGCGGAGGACTCTCATGATATCCTAGACCTACAGGCTTTTTAGATTGGCGTTGAGCATCTAATATCTTTCCTAGATTAAGACTTGAGTTCCTAAAATTTTCAAGTTTACTATTTGCCTCAGCTACCTTCACCTTAGACTCAGCAAGCTCTATGTCTTTGGTTTTCAGCTCCTTGGTTAATGCCTCAACATGTTCATACATGAGTTCTAACCTAACACACTGTTCGCTCAGTTTGTCCTTTAGAACTATAACATCTTGTGCATCAGCCTTAAGCTTATCACTAAGATCTTGCTTTATATCTCTCAGGCTAGCATTATCTGATTTTAAAGATTCATTTCGAGCAAATATATTTTTATGTGATTCTAGTACTAAATTTAACCTATCGTTAGAAGTAGCACATAAAACACACAATTCATGGAAAAGAGAGAAATTCAAACTTACCTTTGTATGATCTAATTCTACGTTGGCCATCTGAGCGGCAAACTCCAAAATCGTCTGATCATCCGACTTCTCCACCCACATCGGACTGCTTTCTTTCTGACTGCTGTCCCCAGTGATCTGCTCTGCTTCTTCACATCCACTCTTAGTCACTTCAGCCATAAAGGCTCTAGCATTTGTTTCTGGATGTGTACTCCAGTAATAAGTACCGTCCAGCTGTCTGTCTGATGTGACGTTAGATAACAGACCAGCTATGTTTGCTTGACTGGTGGATGTACTCGGAAGATATCGCTGTTATGATTGATTCTGATACTGCCCATGATTCTGATTCTGCCCCTGGTAATTCTCTACCTTCGGTCTCTGACACTCTCTAGCGAAGTGTCCTAACCCTTGACAGTTGTAGCATTTCACTTTGGACTTATCAAAGCCAATCCTGTTGTTACTTATATTCAGATTTCTTCCCGTCCGTTTGATGAATCGCTTAACCCGTTGAGTTACCATGGCCAGTTGCCATTGGAGATCCATCTCTTCAAGGTCATCAGGGTCTACCTGATCGTAATCCTCATCCCAGAGTGCAGGATCGTTAATTTTACCCTGAACGCAATTTCCGTATGCGGCAACGAATGCAGCCAACAGATTTAGATGGTCTTCAGCCGATTTAGCGCTCATAGGCATCTTAGAATAGCCCTGAGATGTAGATGCCGGTGTAACCTGAGGTTGCTGTTCTTCTAGTCTACTAAACCCTAAGAAAACTCTACTCTGTGCGTCCTCTGGCTCAGCTGGTGACGATGTTTCTCCCGAGAAGAAGGGTGTGGCTGTCTTCATTTCGGCTGCAACTAAAGGTTTTGTTTTTCCAAAATACATTGCTGGATTTTGAACTTGTTCATAGTCCGTTTCTGCCTTCAATAACTCAAAATGATACGCCCTCAGCGTTCCCACCACATCCTCTAGAGATAGAGTATAGTATTTATCCTCATCAAGCTTAATCAAGGCCACGTACATCGCCCATTTGGCCGGTAAACCATCAAGAAGCTTATTATTATTTTCAGTGTCGCTATACTCAATATCATGACTTTCTAGCTCAGTCAGAAAATGATAGAAACGCGTGATGGTGTCCTCCAGCTTTTCATCCTTCAATGCCTTGAAGATCGCAAACTGCTGCTTAAGCATCTCCATACGTTTCCTTCTTACCCTCGGGTTACTCTCACACCTTTTTTCCAAGGACTCCCACAGCTCTTTCGATGTCTTTTGATTTTGGAAAATGTGCAGTATGTCCTGAGGTAACGCCATTCTTATGATAGCGTAAGCGCGGTTCTCTGCTTCGAACAACTTTTTGTCATCGTCCTTCATTTTAGAATAAATAACAACCTTTTGTCGTCCCTCTATCTCAGCTGTCGGTGGAATGTATCCCTCGTCGATACAGATCCACATACGCATATCATTGAATCGCACAAAGTCGGCAAACCGATCCTTCCACCAGTAATAGTCTTCAAGTTTCATCTGTTTAGGCGGAGTATTTGCTTTTCCGACCTCGTGATCCATATCCAGAAACCGTTGTAGATTTGTCATTGTTTTAAAGATAATTGTATTTAAACTTAATTAATTTAATTCGAAATTAATTTAAATTAATTCTTTCGAATTTAGGTAAATTCGAATATAATTAAGTTTAAACCTATTTGGGATTAAATTCGAGTTAAGTTCTTAAATCCAATTAAATTCGAAATGTGTGACAAATTCGAAGGTCTCCAAAGTCGAAAGGCCACTTAAAACCGAAACCTACTAAATTCGAGACCCAGTAAATTCGAAAGACCTCTATTCGACTTTAATGCAAAGTCGAAATCCTAAGCAAATTCGAAATGTCCAAATTCGAAACCACTTTTAGGAAATTCGAAAGGAGCGTGAATTGGTCAAACTCGAAAAATGAGCAAAACCCTAATCCTCCTTAACAAATTCGAGCAGCAACAAATTCGAGAAACGGCTAATACCTCGAGTTTTTAACGTTTTTCAGATTAAATCAATATTTTTACAAGTAAAAATATTGATTTCGATCAAAAACGTGAAAAACAACAAAGTATTTCCCGGATTCCAATTTGAGAAGCTCGAAAAATCTAAAAACAAGTGAGATTAACCGTCCAAAAGTGTCAAGAAACCTAGGATGTATCTTTATGAACACGAAGAACACGAAGAACACCCCTTAGGCTCTGATACCACTTGTAAGGTCTTGCACTACACAGATTTATCTAGACGCAACACCGTCAACGAGTGCGGAATCCTCGTTAACGGCTTGACGGATATAACACTCACTCGGAACACGGAGACTACCACAACGTTGTACGAACGACCACGAACGAACCTACGCTATGATTCTCTCTGAAAACACTCACTATCAGAAGATAAACTCGAGATCGCCCTTTTGCTTAATCTCAAACGAATTCTTCAAAAGTCTCCTAATGGTTCGAGTTAATCCCTAATTATAGAGGCTAATTCGAGTTTGTCATGGGCCAAACTTGAATCAGGGCCAAGGCCCATTCGAGTTTGTCCCCTTGACACTCTCGAATCTACCGTATAGTGCACATTCAAATTTACAATAAATTCGAATGTCTTTTTAATGATGAATTCGAATTTATTCTAAATTCGAATTTCATATATTAAACTTATATTTGAACTTATGTTTTAACTTATGTTTGAATTTATCTTTAATCTTTATGTTTGAACTTCTTGTAATACATTACATCAAGTTCAAACATACAATCAATAACTATCAAACATATATAAACACATATATCAAACACTCGTTAATGTTCAATACTTTGCAATATCACTTGAACCAAAATGCTAATACACTTAGACTGCTATCGTCACACAGGGTGTACCAACAAACTCTGTGGTTAGTGTGGGGATGAATGATGTGTTCTAATCGATGGTTTCGAGCGAGGGCATCACTGGTTCCGATTTAGATTCTGTAGGATCTTGTAAAGGGATTATGTTCGATATTGTCACACCCCGATACCCCACTTGGCAACAAGGCGTAACGTCGCGGAAACAAAGTCATAATCACAATGAACGTCCTTTAAATGGGACGTTTTCGAAATGCATAAAATATAAATAGCGTTTTACAAGCATCACAAAAATACAAATTTGTAGGTTCCAACTTAATCAAGCGAACAAAAAATCAAACAATGTATATAAAGAATACGAACGAGAATAATATTAAAAGCCGAATATATAAAACCTTGAATGAAGAACACAAAGAACAAAGGTTTCTTTCTCTCCACCAAATGGCTACACACACTTCAAACACCTTTAATAATTCATTTGTGTTTTTTCTATATCCCTAAATAAACCTTTAAATAACAAACCTAAGGATGCCTAAGCCCGTGAGTTAAACTATTATGGCCCGTACATAAAAAACCTATAAACTATTAAATAAGTACAATTAAACCCCTAGACTTGATTACAACTAATTAACCCTAACAATCTCCCCCTTTGTGATCAAGTCTGGTTTCTTCAAAATAAGCTTGAACTTCTGATGAATAATCTCCCTTCTGAATGATACTCTCTTTCAATGATAGCTTTCGGAGATTTCTCAATAGCGAAAACCTTCAACTGATGTGAACATGATCTTTAGCTTTTATAAGAATCTTCATTCGAACTTGGCAATGAACTTTGTTACCTTGAGAATCAACAGACTTCAACTTTGACACAAGCTTCATATAGATTGTAGAATGATTTTCTCTTTCAGCTTTAGTCTTGAAATCACTTGAAGCTTTAAACTTTAAAACTTTGAATTTCTCTAATCTTTGACACATTAACTCTGTTCTCTCCCCCTTGATAATTCAACCAAACACAGATTTTCTTCAGAGTAGCTTTCATTCTAGTTGAAACTATTTTTCTCTTCTTGAATTCTTCAATTATCTCTCTCCTTTTGTATTCCCCACTTAATTCATAGACATATTCTCCCCCTCATGATGATTAAGAGAATCTTGATTGTTATGTAAACCTCCCAGATATTCTTGGCAAGATGCTTACTCCCTTCAAAATATGAATACCTGCTCTTCATCATCACAAATAGTCATTAGGCTTTGCAACATGTGACATTGAAATACGATTTAAAGGGAAAAATAACAACCAGGACCACTTAGGTTTCCTGTTAACATGATAGTTATGAACTATGTGACCTACGTTCAGTGCAGGCTTGATGTTAACAATGGTAGAATTTCGAACTAATGATTGTGAAATACTTATAATAAGCACCACTAAAGTTGTTCCGGCTTTGTCACATTAGACAATAATTAATTGTAACATAGACATGACTTGATAAGTGTCCTAAGTAGTGTATAAAAATTAGGCTCTAGAGCTGGTGAAATGAAAGAGTAGCTTTATGATGTTTGGAGACCGTAGCAGATTTCTACCTGTTTCAATATCAATTAACTCCAAATGAGAAATCGATAACATATTAGATATATCTCCGTGAGAAATGAAACAGTAGCTTTTTGAGAAGCAACTGAGTAGCTACTAGGGTTATGTGCTTGCTTCTCTGGGTCCATGAACGTCTTCTTTAAAACCAAATCTCAACGAATAGGATTCGATAGCACATGTAGGAAACTCAGCTATTTGTCAGTTTGTATAGGATTGTCTTTTCTTTCAATCCTTTCTCTCCCCTCAAGCTCTCAAATGCATTATTCAACTATAACTCCCTCCAACTCACTTATATCAGTAAAGAAACATTTAATGCACCCCCATCTCCTTTAACTTAAATCCCTCTCATTTACATTTTTATATCTGCTTGACCTGATCAACAACCCCATTGTGTTTGATCCTCCTCAAGTAGATCTAAAGGCACTTACCTCTCATCTTTTAGAAGGATTACTCCGTGGGTAGGTCATACGATTCTGGGTAGACCATAGGAGTGATATATATGCCTATACACTCATGTGGCGCATTTGAGTCAGCAGATTCACTAGACTTGAAGTACTTTAAGTTCTGAAGTACCAGTTACAAAAGATAGCACTGTATGCTCAAATGAACTGCTTTAGCATTATGAGAATGAACTCACTAAAATGAATCAGATGAATATGGGGATGAGTGAATGAATCAGAAAGAGTCGGAATAAGATAATTTAAAATGAATGAATGATTCCGATTTGAATCAGATTCGAGATTCATATAGAGATGAGATATCGGGATATGTAGAGCATTATCTGAATGAATGAAGAAGAATTTAGCACAATTCAGATATGACAAGAATTCATAGGGTATGGAGAGATTCTCATAGAATTGTGATCATGAGATCCGATCAATCAGAATGAGACAGAATAAGAGTGTCAGAATGAACGAATGTATCCTGATTGACATTAAAAATTAGACTGATCTCCTCAGATTGAACAAAAATACTTTCTCCGCCTTAAATGATTATCATATAAAATCCAGAAAAGTTTGCATCATTAAGGGTTAACAAACATTCCCTAAAAAAAACTTTAAAAACAAAAGAAATACTTTTATAAAAAATTAAATAAAACCACTCCCCCTACAAGTATGCATTAAAAATTATTTCTTTAAAAAAATTTTACATACTAGAAAAGTGAAAAACACGTCCTCGTGAACGAGTAGTTGAAAACTCCCCCTGCGTATTAGAATCAGTCAACAGAATTTGGAAGCATAATATATGAAAGAGATTCATGCTCCCTGTTGTCGTTTCGTCCTTGATGTTGAATTGACATTCAGATATGCACGCCAGAGTGGAGGTTTTAGAAACACTGTAACACAGGTTCTAAACAGAGGTGTTTAGAAGCCATCTCATTGAGGTTCGGGTTCTAGTCAGAGATAACTAGAAACCATCTCTTTGAAGCTCGAACTGAAATGAGTAGGAACCAGCTACCTGCAAAACAATTTTGTAACTTTTGGTACCCATTGAAGTTTGGGTACAACCAGGTTAGCTTTGGGTACCCATCTCTGAGTAATGACCTTCTTAGGTAACCATTTCCAATTAGGTTCCTTCATGACAGTCTTTGGTACCCAGCGGAGTGTGAATATGGGCCCTTTGTGTTTATTTACGTGATGGCTAACAGATTTATTCCTTACTTAGAAGATTCACCTTTGTAAATCTTGATCAAAACTTCCAATTTTTCTTTGCCTTTCTTGATATTTAAAAGATGTTCCGTTTTACGTTTAGAGTATGATTCCTTGGATTCAGAACGACTTTCAATCGTGGAATTGTTGATGACAGAAACTTGTGGATTTAAACAGGTTTGGTTAGGAACAAGTTGAGATGCCAGCCCCTGAATGGTGGCTAGAAGTTGATCTTGTTCCATGTCAAAGGATTTAACATTAAGTTTGAAATCCTGTTCTCGAATAGAAAACAATCTTTTTGCCTCGTTAAAATCATTTTCTTTTCTTAAAAAATTGTTTCTGTCTAAATCAAACAACTCTTTGGTTTCAGTCAAGGCTAACTCAACTGCATGGAATTTATCATTTTGTAGTGAAGTGTCAGCTAGAGAAGAATTGAGTCGAGCAATTTCAGCTTCAAGATCTGATATTTTCTTTGAAAAATCTATCCTATCTTGCTCAAAATGTCGTGATGTAGTTTCCAATATTGGTGCTAGATCAAAAGCTCGTTGTTCTAGAATGGAATATGGTATGTAAACATGAGGTTTTGGCAAGGTGGAATCAGGTGTAATCTCTTTTGGTTCAACAAATTTGTCTTTTCTAAAAGATTTGACTAATTTTCCTTGAAGAGAATCATAATTTCACCAGTCATAAACAAATTTATTTCATTTTATATCAGGTCTTGCTCATTTTTCTTTTTCTTCGGCTAACACTTCCAACCAAGTCTTGTTATAGGGCATAATGTATCCGCAACCCAGGGTATCAAAATCATATAACGGACTATGTTGTTTGTTGACTATTTCTTCCATGACTCTAGGACCGGTAAATCTTAAACCATCTTTGGACATCAATTCTCTAGGTTTATAAATATTTATGGTTTGATCCATTTGACTAGGTTTGTAAAACCTTTCTTCCATGTCTTTGAGTTTTTCTCTTATTTTTGTTCTCTCAGTCAGTACATACTCATATTTGTAGTCACTGTCAGATTTATCAGACTTAAGCACTTGATGATCGTATTCTAGCTGAGACATTTTGGCAGACAAGTCCTTTTTCTCGTTATTCGCCTTAGACACTTCTTCTTATAACACTAAAATGTTTGTTTTCAAATCAAGCTGTTCATTTCGAGCATTCCTAAGAGCAGTCTGAAAGGAATCTAACTTCTTAGCTTCTTTTCTTAGCATATCTAGTTCTGCTAAAACTTTTTTCGGAAGAAGACTTACCTTATTGTCGGATGCGGAGTGTGCCTTGTTTGAAATCTTCTCGTTTGATCCAGACATCTTGATTTGCTTGAATGGGTCTTCAGATTGGTAATTGACTTGAATTGATTCAACACTTAGAAAAAAACTTGAAGAAGTATCCGAAAGTTTCAACTTTCAAATCAGAATGATTCAAGAGTTATTACTTTCGAATTGAATGAAAAACTCAAGTTGAAATTTTCTATATCTAAAAGGAAAACTTTGGATCAGAAAGACTAACTAAGAATGATTCGAATATTGTAACTTTCAGATGCTAAGGATCAAAATTCTAACTTTCGAATGTAAGAATACGAAACACTTAAGTAAAATTTTGATGCAGCGTAGCAAATAGAAAACCAAAGATAATCCGTTGATTTCACGAATACCCGGAAGATCTTAACCAAACTCACGTTGATTCACAGGAATACCGCGAATTTGGCCTTCAAAAATGGTTCACACAAAGAACACAAATTTGGGAGAGAAAACTAAAGTTTCATAAAAATTGAAAGTGACCATCCAAGTTCACATATTACAATATTAAAAAGAAGCAGAAAAACATAAACGGGCCAAAATGATAATGGGCCAAACACACGGGCCAAAGAACTAAAGCCCAAACTGAAAGAAAAATAGAAAAATGCAAATTAAGTAGTCTTCGGGGCCTTTTTGGGCGAAAAGCAGGGCCCAAACCGCCTACGGCCGTTTGCAGCACGTCGGGCCTGTCCATACGGTCGTTTTGATATATTATAAGCCCAAATCGGATACCCGAGGCCCAAGTTATGGCCATTTTAGTAAGCCAATGTGGTCATGGGCCTCCAAGTATTCTAAGGCCCGGTCTTCTGCATCATTCCCCCCTGGGTAGACAAAATTCGTCCTTGAATCTGCAACAACTTCATCTTCAGAAGAGTCTCCATGAAAAGGCACCAAATGCTCTACATTGAACACGTCTGAACAGCGAATGTGACTTGGCAGCTTCAAACGATAAGCATTAGGGTTGATCTTCTCCAAAATCTCCACTGGTCCAATCTTCTTTGCTGACAGTTTGTTGTATTCACCCACCGGGAAACGGTCCTTATTCTGCCCAAACAAAGTCACCGACCTCAAAATCGACATGCCTACGCCTTTGATCCGCATCTTGTTTGTACTTGGCGTTAGCCCGAACCAATCAGTCCAAGTAAAGGACTTCCCTTTCATACAATCAGTCACTGGTGCCATGATGGAACTGAAGTGTGGTATGAACCTCCTGTAAAAAGATGCAAGACCATGAGAGCTTCTCACCTCAGTTATTGACCTGGGAGTTGGCCAATGCCTCACAGCATCAACCTTGGACTCATCCACCGATCGTGCCCCTTGTCGCAAATTCTGGAGTCTTTGGTACATCAACCGCTGAAAATTATGGGGTAGAAAGTTGGACCGTAGTGACTTTTTCATCTTCCTCCATGTCTCGATCCTCGGTTTCCCAAGCCTGGTTCGAGTTAACTTCAATTGTTGCCACCACGCAGAAGCCCTACCATGAAGTCTTATGGCGATCAAAGAAACACTTTTGTTTTCCGGCACCCATTTAAATTCAAAAACCTCTTCCACGGTAGCCAACCAGTCAATAAAACCCTCTGGATTTAGACTAACCCCATCAAACTCTGGGATATCAATCTTCATTCAAGCCTCCCAACGCCTGTTATCATCCCTACGATGATTGTTCCTCGGCCGCCCCTCCGAGTCATCATCGGAAGACGAACGGTCACCTGCAAACGGATTATCTCCTTCATCATCGTGACCACGATTCATCATTTCCGCCATCCGATCGGTCAGTTGATCGACCATCTGATCCAATCGCTGGTCCATCCGTGCCATAAGAAGCTCCTCCATCTCCACTTCGTGCACTGGTTTCTGTCTTCGTGGAGGCATTTCGAACAGGACCGATTCACCGGGCCGTAGAATACTTGGAGGCCCATGACCACATTGGCTCACTAAAATGGCCATAACTTGGGCCTCGGGTATCCGATTTGGGCTTATAATATATCAAAACGACCGTATGGACAGGCCCGACGTGCTGGCAAATGGCCGTAGGCGGTTTGGGCCCTGCTTTTCGCCCAAAAAGGCCCCGAAGACTACTTAATTTGAATTTTTCTATTTTTCTTTCAGTTTGGGCTTTAGTTTTTTGGCCCGTGTGTTTGGCCCATTATCATTTTGTCCCATTTATGTTTTTCTGCTTCTTTTTAATATTGTAATATGTGAACTTGGATGGTCACTTTCAACTTTTATGAAACTTTAGTTTTGTCTCCCAAATTTGTGTTCTTTGTGTGAACCATTTTTGAAGGCCAAATTCGCGGTATTCCTGTGAATCAACGTGAGTTTGGTTAAGATCTTCCGGGTATTCGTGGAATCAACGGATTATATTTGGTTTTCTATTTGCTACGCTGCATCAAATTTTCAAACTAATTTTTGAGTCAAAAAGGATTAGAAAGTTACAAATTTCTAATACCAAATGATTCAAAAATTTAACCTAAAAAATTTAATGCAAAGGTTCTTTAAAATCTAGATCAAATCTTTTACAAATTGGTTGTAAAAACAGAATGATGTTCACCCGAAAAAATAGAGTATCAAACGAATTTTCACAACCAGCCACTTGGAATTAATTTTCGATTTTAATTACAAAAAATATTAATCCTAAAGTTCTGAAAAAAGTTGGATCCGTAAGTTGTCCAAGTGATTGAACCGAGAGCTTGATAATTAATAACAGGATCCGAGAGTTTTAGTATTCGAATACTTGGCAGTGTTAACCAACCATTCAAGAAAAATAACACTGAATTGAAAACTTTTAAACAAATCTGCCACTGTAATAGAATCCCATTCAAACCGTGATTTAAAAAAAAACCAGATTAATATTAAATTAAACTAAAACAGAATTTCAGCCAAAAAAAAAAAAACAGAGACTTTACTAAGTCAATTTGGATGAAACCAAAATTCATGCAGGTCAAATTGTTAATTAATTTCTTATTTAACCAACCAATCAAGATCAATTAATTCAATCTTTTTGATTAAATTTTGACTTGTGCAGAACAAAAGAAAAGAATAAATAGTTGAGCTTGTTTAAAAGAATTAAAAGTGTGTGCAGATTACCAAAACCAAGTAGAAAAGACGAAACCGATTTTAAATCTGTAAGGTCCACTCCTATCGGATCTTATCAAGGCGTGACGGCGTCGAACGAGTGCGGAATCTTCGTTTGACATTGACGGATCGATCACACGGAAACACGGAGCCGAACAAGATGCAAGACGATAGTATGTCGACCCCGCAAGATGTATTGCTCCTTTGAACGCTATGAAACTCTCTGAAATTGCCTTGTATCTCACACACACGATTCTGAAAGCAATTCTCGAAGTATTATCTTTCTGCTCTCAAACTCGTCCGGGTTTCTGTGCCAAAAGTCACTGCATTCACAAACATAAGTTCATGATATAACCCTTAAGTTCATGTGTGGCCCAAGCCCAAAAACGTATTGATTCAAGCCAATGCAGCTAAGTCCGTATGAACTTAGCATGCATAAGTCCGTACGAACTTATCACCCTTATGTTCGTACATCACGAACTTATCTCCATAAGTTCGTATTACGTGAACTTATCTTTATAAGTTCATGCCTCATTAACTTATCATACAATCTTGAACTTATCAAGCCACTGCATTAATAAGACCCTATCTATTGCAATATACTATCAATAACAAAACTAGACTGTTGTTATCACACCGGATGTACCAACAAACTCCCCCTTGACGATAGCTTCTAGTTGTTATTCATTGATCGCAACAGACTATTAATAACGAAACTAGACCACTGTCGTCGTACTGGGTGAACCAACAGACTCCCCCTTGACAATGGCTTCAAGTGGTTATTCATTGATTTTCAATTCTAGGCCTGTTCAGATTGCTTCCTGTATATAGACCCTGCTTAACGCAACCTCTAACCATTCTCTGGAGTTTTCTGCCTTCTGAACTACAACATTCATGAAAGAAAATCGGCTGCTCGTGAAGCCTCTGCAGATCACCTTGAGAGAGGTTCACAAGATGCAAAGGGTCATAAGCCTTCAAAATAACCTTTTCATCCTCATCTTCCATTATAGCTTCAGTTGTTTCATTGTCAACAAACCACCACTTCATGTTTCTCAGAGCATCCTGTGGCACTGTCCTCAATGAAACCTTCTTAAAGCATTTAACCGGTTTGTAGACTAACTTAATCCATGTCCTACAGTCAGAGGATCTATTATTGTTTCGTCCACTGTTCTTCTACCAACTCTTGGATTAACCTTTTCAAACCTTCCAGATCGACCCTCTCTTCTGATAATTTTTGCAAATACTTTAGCAAAAGAGTCGTCTCTTAGGTTGATAAAGTCCTTCCAATATAACTCTATGACTTTAGACTATGGAAATGTGCTGAAGTCCTTCAGTCTTTTCTTCAAATAATACATCCCACATCCTCACTTTAAGACGAATAGCTGCAGTTCCTTGTCAAGCATTTCAGAATCTGATTCAGCATGTCTATATCTAACACATTCTGACAGGTTACTTGAATACGAGATTCTCATTTAGAACTACTTCATCGTCTATCTTCCAATCAGGTATATCTTCAGGAATAAACTCCCCTTCCTCAAGATCCTCCTGTTCTAAGTCATCTTCGAACTCAAACCTCATTTCTTTTTCATCCAACCCTAACAAGGCACCTGATCATATCTTCTTCAGTTGCTTCTGTCGCCTCTGAAGCCTTGTCTTTTCCTTTGTCAACGGCTGATGAGTCAGACTCCCACTAAGGATCAGCAAGCTGATTCGATTTTTGTCTTGAAAGATCTGCCAGCTCACTGTCTTTTTGTGCTCTCGGGTCATCTCCTTCGTCTTTTCTATGAATATGCCTCAAGGCATCATCCCTATAATTATCCGCTTGAGATGGACGATCTTTCAACAATTTTCCAGTATATCCTCTACATTAGCAATCTGTTGTTGTTGATCAGCCACTGTCTAATCCAACTGAGCATTATGATGTTGAAGTTTAAGAATCGCCTTTGTCAGCTGAAGAATCTGTACAGCCTGTTGAAACTCCAAATCTAACATTGTTTTGTCTTAATCAATCACATGAAACAAGTCCTAATATGGTCAAATCTAGATTATAAAGCTCCATAGTGAGTTTTATATCCTAAAACCTAGAATTATAAACTCTTTGTTATTCGAACATCGAAAACTCCTATTCAACGATAAAAATGCAATGTAACTCTTTTTATTACTTTCTATGATGGTTTAGAAGGTAAACCAAAAGAACTAGAATTAAGTTCAAGAGAAACAGTCGTTATCTTCGTTAAACTTTCACAAAACCATAAAGACTTGAAAAACTTTGAAACATTTTCAACTTTTTCAACTTATCGTGGAACACTTCACTTTGAACAATTGATTATCACTTCAATCTTACTTATTGAAGATCTATCTACGTAGAAAGCTAAAATGAAATAAAATAGAGTAAAATAAAATAAAATAAATAAAACTAAATTCCTTGAATTTTAAAAATAAAAATACACTAACTAGATCTTTTTGCGAGAAAGTCATAGAAGTTTCAATCAGATAGCCTTGCTAACTCACTTTCGGTGTTGCACTTTCACAGTTTGAAAGTTTTGATTCATTTTATTGTTTGTTGTAACGTACATACCATGCCGATTATTGGAATTGTTGTCCACTTAAAAATTCAATACTAGAACTTTCCTTTGGCATTTTTATTTATCAAGAAATTACCTTACGTGTCCCACACATAGACATACTTCTGTGGTCAAGACAGAAATATAATCATTATGACTTTTTGGTAGTTGCAAATCATCTTTACACGGAAAACGCCGAACACAATTATGTATTTACATACAAGAGAGTGTCTTAGTTTGTCTTAGGGTAGAGCATACTTCTTTTATTTTAGCAAAGACAGCGGTGTCAGGTCTGTACTTACGTACAACAAAGTGACATATCTTGCTAGTTTAAGTCAAAACAGTGGTGACAGGTCTGTACTAACGTACAACAAAGCGACATGTCTCGACTTTCATTACATTTCATGCTTGCTCTCTAGTTAAGATGTATTTTGATGAAGCCATACATCCCCCAGACTGATTTACATACCTCATTCATAATTATTGTTTGTGAGCCTTTAACACAAAAATTAAGACCTTTTGGTCGTACATCTAAGTTAGTTACACGTACGGCAATTTTTTGATTGATTTATTAGAACAAGTACGTTACTGAGATTTGAACTCTAAGACTTCTCTCTTTATTTTCACTTTTCACTTTTTTTTTATGAATTTTTTTATGGTTTTCTCTCTTTTTTCTCTTCTTTTCCTCCTTTTGTAAGTAAAGTAACTAATAAGACAAACTAATAACAAAAAAAATAATAAAAGAAAGATTATCTAATGAGGTCATATTACTCTAGATTTCGCATCCCATTTAGTTGGGGTAACAACTCAAAGCGTGATCCATCATCTGCCTTTGTGAAACGATCCACATAGTTGTGTTTTACCTAGTTATCCCAACTCACACACTTTACCCCTTTTCCATAAGAATTCTCAACTTAGTCTAAGGACCCAATCAGTGTGCCTGCTGGTTCGTCCTTTGTACCCATGTCCTGTGTCGAGAGCCACCACTATCTATATACCATTTGTTATTAGGACCTATAGCTAACTCCTGCACACTAACAGGACATGTTAGTTATCATAGGGAACCCAATCCATGACTGACTTGGTAATACCATTCTCATCCACACACGTGAATTCTTTCAAATACCCATCTCTTCTTTCAGGTGACTTAGGCTTTTGATCATGAACATGTTGTGGATTCGAGTGATTAACGTCCACTCTTGGCCTTTGGGTTGGTCTTTGCTGTTCAGCCCTTGAATAAGTTCTGTTATAAGGCATCTCAGTTTGATAATTCTGGGCTCTACCTGGTGTCTGATGTCTATTAGGAGTATGAGACCTAACTAGTTCGTGACTCCTCTTAGGTGTATTATTCCCGATGATGGATTGGGGGCCAGACATTGATTGACTTGGGAATCTATTTGGTGAAATATTCCTAAGTCCTTCATTTTTTCTGAGAGACAATGGTGGTTGTCGACTACCTAATCGTGACAGTGGACTAGAGTTCTTCTAAGAAATTTGAGAACTACTCCTGCTCGTATCACTTGGCATTGTTTTTAAGGTTTGCTACTCTTGTTTCCCTAAGTTTGGGGAAGACTCTGGCTTCTTATAGGGACAACCTGAAGCAACATGTCCTTTATCATGAAACTTAAAGCAAGACATCTTGTCAATAGATTTCTTATAGGAACTCTTTGACTTTGGTGTCTCACTAGTGCACTGATTATCTGTATCAAATTCCTTGTTCAACTCCTCTTGTTTCTTATCCCTTACAGTTCTAGCTGCATCTAGTTTTGGCACAATACTAGATGGCACAAACTGTACAAATTCCTTAACTTGAGGAATAGTTGTTGATAATTTAGCATACTCAGTTACCTTTACTTCCTCTGATTTAACCAGATCCATGGTCTCATCTAAGGACTAGGTACATAGTTACTGTTAGCCTCAATAACATTAACTCTAGACTCAGCTAATTGCATATCTTAAAGAGAGATCTCTTTGGTCAGTGACTCTACATGCTCATAAATTAGTTCATTCCTGACACTTTGTTCAATAAGTTTGTCATTCAGAACTGTCATATCTTGAGCATTAGCTCTCAGTTTGTCTTTAAGATCTTCCTTAATATCTAATAACCTAGCGTTATCTGATTTTAAGGATTGAATTTGAGCAGTCATAGATGAATGTGTTTCTAGCACTAAATTCAATTTATCATTCAAAGTAATACATAAAGCACATAGATCATGAAAAGTAGAAGAGTTCAGAGTTACCTTTTTCCGATCAGATTTGATGTTGACCATCTGAGCTGCAAACTCCAAAGTGGTCAGCTCCTCAGTAATCTCCAACACCAAAGGATCTGAATCAGACTGCTGGTTCCTGTTCTGCTCCCAGATCCATTTCTGTCACTTCGGCCATGAAAGCCCTAGTGTTCGCCTCTGGATGAGTATTCTAATCATATGTGTCTTCTAACTGTTTGTTAGATGCCACATTAGTAAGTAAACCAGCAATTGAATCCTGATTCCCTGAATTGGTTAAATACTGACTTCCCAAGCTCTGATGATTATCCATCTTGGGTCTTTGACACTCTCTCGCAAAGTGTCCCAACCCCTGACAGTTATAGCACTTGACCTTTGATTTATCGAATCCTACGTTGTTCATACTAAGATTTCTTCAAGCTCTTCTAATGAACCTCTTCAATCTCTATGTGACCATGGCCAGTTGCCATTGCAGGTGTATTTGGTCCAAATCATCCGGATCCACCTGATCATAATCTTCTCCCATAGAGCTGGATCATTTATTTTCCCTTGAATACAATTCCCGTAAGCTGTTACAAACGATGCTAGAAGGTTCAGTTGCTCATATGCCATTTTAGCACTCATTGGAATTTTGGGTATCGCTAAGATGATGATCCTGAAGTAGATGCCTGTTACTGATCATCCGATTTTGAAAAACCTAGAAAGGCCCTACCCAGAGAATCTTCTACTTCTCCTGGTATACCTTATTGTTCTCCAGAATAGAATGTTGTAGCCCCCGACTTAGATACACTAGAAGTTGATGGCTTAGACTTACCAAAGTGCATTTCTGGATCTTGTACCTGATCGTATTCCATTTCCTTCTTCTGTATCTTAAAGTTATAAGCCCTCAGTGTTCATAACTTCTTCAAGAGTGAGAGTGGCCATTTTATCTTCATCATGCTTTATCAACACAGTGTACATCTCCCACTTTGGTGGTAACGCATCTAAAAGTTTTTCAATCTTTTCAGATTCTTGATAATCAACTTTATGGTTATCAAGTTTTGTCAGAAGATGATAGAACCTTGTGACTATCTCATCCAATTTCTCATTCTTCAAACCCTTAAAGATCACAAAGTGTTGTTTTAACAACTCAGTTCTCCCCTTCCTCACCCGTGGATTTCCCTCATACCTCTTCTCTAGAGTATCTAGAGTTCTTTAGAAGTTCTGTGATGTTTGAATGTATGTAGAATTGCCAACGGTAAAGCCATTTTGATAGAAGATAGAGCCCGATTTTCAGGTTCATAAGTTTTCTTATCCTCAACTTTCATGTGTTGATAGGATAAAACTTTCATCCTGCCCTCGAGCTCTTATGTAGAGGGAACATACCCATCATCTTTGCATATCCACATACGCATATCGTTAAAACGAGTGAAGCCGCTAACCTATCTTTCCATCAATAATAATCCTCGATCTTCATAAGCTTAGGTGAACATACCCATCATCTTTGCATATCCACATACACATATCATTAAAACGAGTGAAGCCGCAAACCTATCTTTCCAACAATAATAATCCTCGATCTTCATAAGCTTAGGTGGTGAATTGGATTTCCCTACCTCATGATCCATTTCCAAAAACTTGTGTAGACTTGACATTCTCGAAAAACTTTTTGTTCACGAACTTAAATTACTTAACTTTAAGATAAATTTTAAACAAGTTCGTACGGACTTAGATTAAGTGCGTACGAATTTAATTAAATTTGTTTTACCAAATTAAATTCGTGTGAAATGAAGTTTGTGGACACTAAGTTCGTGATGCTACAAGTTCATGGGACAATAACTTCGTAGAACCCTAAACTGACAAATTCGTGGAATCCGACAAGTTCGTGCGCCGTAAGTTCGTGGAGGAGCGTATTCTGACAAGTTCGTGATGCCCTAATATTCCTCCTAAGTTTGTGCGCCGCAAGTTCGTGAAAAAACCAAAATTTCGACTTTTTTCAAAAATTCATATTAAATCAATGTTTTTAAGGCTAAAAACAATGAATCTCACTGAATAGATGAACTAAGATGATTATTGGCTTGAAGAACTGCTTAAAACACTTGTAAAAAACTTCGAAAAACACGTGATTTATCCGTAAAAAACGCCAAGAAACCTATGAATGTTCAACGAAACACGAAGAACACGAAGAACATCCAATTGTAAATCTCTGATACCAGTTGTAAGATCCACTCCTATCGGATCTTATCAAGGCGTGACGGTCTCAAACGAGTGCGGAATCCTTGTTTGACGTTGACGGATCGATCACACGGAAACACGGAGCCGAACAAGATGCTAGACGATGGTATATCGACCCCGCAAAACGTAATGCTCCTTTGAAAGCTATCAAACTCTCTGAAATCTCCTTGTATCTCACAGACACGATTCTGAAAGCAATTCTCGAGGTATTATCATTCTGCTCTAAAAGTCGTCTGGGTTTTTGAGCCAAAAGTCACTGAATTCATAAACATAAGTTCATGATATAACCCTTAAGTTCCTGTGTGGCCCAAGCCCACGAACTTATTGATTCAAGCCCATGCAGCTAAGTCCGTATGAACTTAGCATGTATAAGTCCGTACGAACTTATCACCCTTAAGTTCGTACATCACGAACTTATCTTCAAAAGTTCGTATTACGTGAACTTATTATCTTTATAAGTTCATGCCTCATGAACTTATCATGCAATCATGAACTTATCAAGATGTACCAACAACATCTGGATTTTAAATCTTATAGAATAACTAACCTGTTTGCTCTGATACCAATTGTAGGTTCCGAATTAATCAAGAAAACAAACAATCGAACAATGTATTCTGTAACAACCCGACTTTTAGCCCAACTTAATATCTGATCATCGAACCACTAATGTAATTTTATCACATTATTTGAATTATAATTTAATTAAGTTTTTGAAATATTTAATTAAATTATATAAATATTTAAATTATGAATTATGATTTAATAAATTATTAAGATAATTAAATAAAAGATATATAAGATACGAAAGTAATAGTGGGTTAAGTAGCAAACCTAACTAGTTGAAGTATATAAACGGAGTTTAGGCCATAAATCAGATTTTTACACACTCTCTCTCTAGATTTTCTCTCTCTACTCTCTCTCTAAGATTTCTTCTAAACCGACCGTCGGATCATCAAGATTTACACGTCATCGGGAAGATCGTAAAGAATACTACAAGATTATAGCGTTGCATGTAGGATATCATACGAATTTGAGGTAAGAATTTACGTTTTAAAGTTATATCTTTCGGTTTTGAAGTGATAAACTCGAATTTAGCATTTTTTTGAGTTTAAAGCTAGAATAACTTGAGATTTAACTAGAATGAGTATAATATAAGTGAATCTAGGAGTAATACTTAACATATTTTGTGATTTTAGACCTAAAACGCATGTTTTAAAGCTATAGATGATGAACAAACTCGAAGAAAACAAGAACAAACTCGATTTTGATGTTAAATTCGAATTGGGTTTCCAGTCTAACCTTGGCATTCGACTTTAACCCTTAAACTCGAAATAAGAATTCGAAATTAACACATGGATTTCGAATTTATTCGTAGAATCGAACATGACCTTCGAATTTAATTACATAGGCTTCGAATTTGATCTCAAGTTTGACCATAGATTCGAATTTAACCCTCATTCGAATTTGATACTTTGAAATAGTCCACATGATTCGAGTTTAGTCATAAATTCGAATGAAGGCTCGAGTTTGTGGATGCTTATTCGAATTTATATATGTATATATATAAATTCGAAATCCTTCCCTAAACTTAAAATGGAATTCGACTTTAAGCTCCCTCATTCGAATCTAGTGCATATAATAGCCAACGTGATTGAATTTAATGCAAAGGATTTGAATTTAGTGATATAAAGTCGAAACCTACTTCCTAGATTTGATTATCTTGAATAAAACACATAGAGAACACATGAAATGACAAATGAACTAGTTTAATGATTAATAATATATATATATATATATATATATATATATATATATATATATATATATATATATATATATATATATATATATATATATTTTTAAAAAATTATTAACAAAGAATACAAATGAAAGAATGAGATTGATGATCATGTGATCAAAATATGAGATATTGAGATTAAAAGACCAACGAATGAATCTTGAGCATAATTAATAGAATAATACTGAAAAATATTCAAATGATATTAATAACAGATTGAGCAACGAGCAAAAGGGCGAGCATCTGAAAGTCTGACATAAGTCAGATTGTGGTTCTAATCCACTACAGATTGTGAGCAACAGAGCCAGAGCCAGAAAGTGCAAATAGCCAGTAACTGTGAGTTGTAGATTTCACTTTAACTGCATATTATGTGAATTGAGACTTTTGTTGCATGATTCTGATTTATTTGGCATTCTGATCTTGAGCTTATTGATATATTGTCATAGTATATTTACTATGATTTGTTGAGCTGAGTATTTCTTCTTTTAGATTCGATTCTTTGACGAGTCATTTGATTGTTAAGCTTAACACCATCACTATTGCTCAGTGTTGGGTTAATGTTAGGCTTATGATGTGCTGATTTACGTGATGAAAGCACAGAGGGTAGCTAGAGCTGAGCATTCCGATGATATCCATATAGAGCTTTTACTGGTAGCTAGCCCAGTACGTGGCTGATCCCCACTAATGATGCGTGTGTATGGATTTATCATCATCCGAGCATTCCTTATGAATTTGTCTAAAAGTCTCAAGAGCAACAACAGTTTTATAACTGGGAGCTGAGCAAAGTCGCGCATCAAAAGAGCATTAATTGGCCAATGTCCCTTCGAGATTGAGCTGTGCATGAGCCTAGTGCAGTGCATATAGAGCTGAGCCGTGCATGAGCAGAGTGCAGTGCATGTGCTTCCGCGTTCATAATTTCATGTTAAATGTGAAATTCTGCATTCTCACTAAGCAAATAAGCTTACCTCGTTGTTGCATTATTTTTCAGGTAAAGGCAAAGGATTGGCTGGACCTAGTTCATAGGTCAGGACTTTAAAAGAGCTTGAAGTGCTTTAGAACCTGTTTCAATACCATGGTACTTGATTAAAGATAGAGGTTTGGGGTTTGGGCTAGTTTATATTATGATGATTTGATGTTTTAGTCTAGAAGTTTGTGCCTTATACTTAAAATTTGTCTCTGATTGTAATTAACATTTATTTCGCAACTGTTAATTTTATCTTAGTTTCCTGATTGATATTGCATTGCTACTGGGACTTGACTTGAGACCTTTGAGAAATCTTGGGTCTCACAGGATGGTATCAGAGCAATAGTTTGAGTGAATCATTGTATTACGTGTAATACATGATCTCAAACTTGTGCAATGCTATAGTATCAATCATGACAGGATGGCTTGAACTAAGATAGGTTTCAGAGACTAGTAGGACGGGGCATGAAAGGGTACAATGTGCTAGGCTAAGGAGCTAAATATTGAGTGATTTGTATTTCATAGCTATGTCAGGAGAAGGTGGACCATCAGGTGGCATGACCCCAGAGCAAGTCCTGGAAATGATGCAACAACTAATAACCCAGAATAATGAGCAACAAAACAAGTTTATGCTAGAACAAATTGAATTAATAAAGAAAACTGAAAAGAGAAATAAACATAAAAAGAAGCAAACTGAATAGTCAAGCGAATCGGAATCCGATAATGAGCACGTCAATAAGCGAGTTGTGCAGCCTAAAGGCTGTAGATTCAAAGACTTCAAAGCGAGTGGTGCCATGACGTTTGAAGGCACAGTAGATCCAATACAAGCGTTAGATTGGATAAGTCATACTGAAGAAATTTTCAGTATCTCAGAATGTCTGGACAGCAATAGAGTTAAGTTCGCTACAGCACTATTCGTTGGAGCTGCTAGAGCCTGGTGGAAAACACAAAGGAGCATGTATGATGAGTAAGCAATTATGACATTGGACTGGGAGCAGTTCTTGGAGATGTTCAACGCCAAATACTGTCCAACAGACAAACAAGACGAACTCGAGATGCAGTTAATGCAATTGAAACAAGGAACTAAGACTGTTGATGAATACGAGCATGAGTTCTCGAGACTTTGCGGCTACTCGTCATATCAAGTAGCAACAGAAGAGCGTAAGATAAACCGATTCAGACTAGGTCTGAATCCAATATATAGAAGGTAAATGAGTAGCATAAAATTCAAAACGTATCTCAGTATTGTGGAAGCAGCAAGAATGGTGGAGCGAGAATTCACAGATTCTAGTTGTGAACCCGTTATGATGGCTATAAGTCCTACATGTCCATCTCCACCTAAGAAACAGAACTCCAGTAGATTCTTCGGTTCATCAAAGTCCAGTCAGCAGCAGTCACAAGCATCCTCTATGCCTCAGAAGACTAGAGTTTATTCCATCCAGTCAGGAGCGCGATCGTGTAAACGCTGTAACAAATTTCATAGCGGACGCTGCAACCCTATAGATGTGACCTGTTACACTTGTAAACGGATTGGACATGGAAGCGATGAGTGCCCAGAAAGAAATGACGTATGCTACAACTGTGGTGAGCGTGGACATTATGCCAAGCATTGCCCAAATGCATGTGTGCTTACTAATCAGGAACAACCAGTTGGCAGAGTAATCCAACAGAGTACTACAATGATACCTACAGCAAAGGCGCGAGCTTTCCATATAACTGCTGAGGATGCTGAGGAGACACCAGAGACACCAAAAGACCCCAATGGTAACTAATAATAAGTTTCTTATATGCTAAAATGATTTAATTCCGTTATCAAATGAATTTCAATTCCAACATAAGTATTGAGTTAACTGTACAACCCTGTCATTGATAGTAAATAATGCGGATGACCTATGGGTTGTATCAGTTGAAGTTACGATACGAATACATTTCCAATCAGAAATTATACCTATAAACAATATAGGTATTGTAATCTGAATCAAGTATGATTCACTATCTCTAAGAAATCAAAATATAATCCTAAGCACCAGCTACTTCGTAAATCCTTGTAATCTAAATGATTACAGCGTGTCTTATAATGAGACAGAGGTAGAAGTTGTTGATCCAATAAATATTAATGAGAAGAGAATTATTGAAACAAATTGTCAAGCACCTAATGACAACTTGAATGAGAATCAAAGAAATCGGAGGCGCAAAGCGAGAGTTGCAAGGGAATAAATTGAAATTTTGTAAAGACAAGCGATTGGCCATAAATGGTCAATGAAATGCCCGTATATGCCAAAATAAATGTAAGAATGGATTCTCACTATGTCGACGCGAGACTAGTGAGATATCTAATGTGGAATTCCTCTTCCATCTAAATGCAAATAAAATGAAAAGCTTCCGTCAAAATTAGTAAAGTAATTTAAATTCAGAAATTCACCAATGAAAATTCAAACATAAATCAATACATATAATTAAGCAGAACCAAAGGTTATTGCTTTGTCAAAGCTCTCTTGACCGAATTTCACAGTGAACTAATAGAGGAAGGCGATGACGATAAAGTAGAAGATGATGTAAATGGTCGTGGAGACGGTTTTGGAACACTGGTAACTCGAAACCTGACTTCAATATCAAGAATCTGCCGTTATATCTAACGAATCACACCGAGAAAGCCTAAGTTAATTGTCAAGTTCTATCAAAATCATTTCCTTGGAATTCGATTCTGTATAACATTTGTTTTTCATCTCGTTAATATTCCCTATTCGCTGGAAGATTTGAAAGCGTATGACCTTTTCAAAGTTCTTGATCATGTTTGACTTGCCTGGAATATCCATCAACTGCTGAAACCGTTGCGAAGAAGATGTGATCGATTATAACTCCTGTTTTGTTCGGAGAGCTTTTAAAATGCAGCATTTCAACATTTTGCCTCAAACTCTCATTCTCGGCTTCTAAACACTCAATCTTCTTGGAGGATTTTGCTTCTCGAGAGACTGCTTACATAAAAGATTTGGCGGATATGGCAGCACAATTTGAGACCAAGGTAGTTAAGGTGGAGTCGTTACGCGAAGCGTTGACTACGATTGTTGCACCGAAGGATAGATTTCATTTGTTTAATAGAGCGAAGAAAAATTTTAAGTCTTCATAACGAGTCAGCACAAGTCAGAAAATCATCTAAGCGATTGATGATTGTAACATCATCAATAAAAGAAACATAAAAGTACAGATATCAGACTCCCGAAAAGCTCTTTATCTATTTCAAGAGCAAATCAGAAGAGACATGAGATAACTAAAATATAGAGATGATAGCTGAATTAAATGAGATATAAAATCAAATCTCAAAAGCCCACAAAAAGAATATATAACTGATAATCAGAAGCCCTAAAAATCTCTTATGTAATTGCATAAGTTAGTCCATGAAAATTTTGCAGTAATACAGATAAGAGATTTAAAAAGCCATAACTGACTCAAGATCAAACGAAAGTGATATATGAGCTAACTCATGTATTGAGTTATTATCTGAATTGATTAAGGCATAAAGATCGTATATTAAGAGTATGAATAATAAGTTAGAATTCCTAAAATAATCAAACAGCGAAACATTGAATCAATATGAAACTCCGAATAGAAACTTGAGTTTCTTGTGCTTGTGAATTTCAAAGAGACAAAAAGATATGAAAAACAGATGGTGCTCGTTCAGTGGAAACACCACAAAAGTTCGTATCAGTTTTGGGAATTAAGAGATATCATGAGAGCTATCTGCCCAAGTGTGTTCGAACATATCTAACTTCGGGGACGAAGTTTGTGCGTGGTGGAGCCCATTCTGTAACAACCCGACTTTTAGCCCAACTTAATATCTGATCATCGAACCACTAATGTAATTTTATTACATTATTTGAATTATAATTTAATTAAGTTTTTGAAATATTTAATTAAATTATATAAATATTTAAATTATGAATTATGATTTAATAAATTATTAAGATAATTAAATAAAAGATATATAAGATACGAAAGTAATAGTGGGTTAAGTAGCAAACGTAACTAGTTGAAGTATATAAACGGAGTTTAGGCCATAAATCAGATTTTTACACTCTCTCTCTACACTCTCTCTCTCTAGATTTTCTCTCTCTACTCTATCTAAGATTTCTTCTAAACCGACAGTCGGATCATCAAGATTTATACGTCATCGGGAAGATCGTGAAGAATACTACAAGATTATAACGTTTCATGTAGGATATCATACGAATTTGAGGTAAGAATTTACGTTTTAAAGTTATATCTTTCGGTTTTGAAGTGATAAACTCGAATTTAGCATTTTTTTGAGTTTAAAGCTAGAATAACTTGAGATTTAACTAGAATGAGTATAATATAAGTGAATCTAGGAGTAATACTTAACATATTTTGTGATTTTAGACCTAAAACGCATGTTTTAAAGCTATAGATGATGAACAAACTCGAGGAAAACAAGAACAAACTCGATTTTGATGTTAAATTCGAATTGGGTTTCCAGTCTAACCTTGGCGTTCGACTTTAACCCTTAAACTCGAAATAAGAATTCAAAATTAACACATGGATTTCGAATTTATTCGTAGAATCGAACATGACCTTCGAATTTAATTACATAGGCTTCGAATTTGAT
This sequence comes from Centrapalus pauciflorus, assembly GCA_020465985.1. Taxonomy (NCBI): domain Eukaryota; kingdom Viridiplantae; phylum Streptophyta; class Magnoliopsida; order Asterales; family Asteraceae; genus Centrapalus; species Centrapalus pauciflorus. Next base: position 297,626 of record JAANYP010009619.1, read on the forward strand.
CTCAAGTTTGACCATAGATTCGAATTTAACCCTCATTCGAATTTGATACTTTGAAATAGTCCACATGATTCGAGTTTAGTCATAAATTCGAATGAAGGCTCGAGTTTGTGGATGCTTATTCGAATTTATATATGTATATATATAAATTCGAAATCCTTCCCTAAACTTAAAATGGAATTCGACTTTAAGCTCGCTCATTCGAATCTAGTGCATATAATAGCCCACGTGATTGAATTTAATGCAAAGGATTTGAATTTAGTGATATAAAGTCGAAACCTACTTCCTAGATTTGATTATCTTGAACAAAACACATAGAGAACACATGAAATGACAAAATAACTAGTTTAATGATTAATAATATATATATATGATAATATATATATATATATATATATGTATATAAATAAAGATCTTTTGATAATATTATTAACAAAGAATACAAATGAAAGAATGAGATTGATGATCATGTGATCAACTTATGAGATATTGAGATTAAAAGACCAACGAATGAATCTTGAGCATAATTAATAGAAAGAATACTGAAAACACTATTCAAATGATTTGAATAACAGATTGAGCAACGAGCAAAAGGGCGAGCATCTGAAAGTCTGACATAAGTCAGATTGTGGTTCTAATCCACTACAGATTGTGAGCAACAGAGCCAGAGCCAGAAAGTGCACAATTAACCAGTAACTGTGAGTTGTAGATTTCACTTTAACTGCATATTATGTGAATTGAGACTTTTGTTGCATGATTCTCATTTTATTGGCATTCTGATCTTGAGCTTATTGATATATATTATCATAGTATATTTACTATGATTTGTTGAGCTGAGTATTTCTTCTTCTAGATTCGATTCTTTGACGAGTCATTCGATTGTTAAGCTTAACACCATCACTATTGCTCGGTGTTGCGTTAATGATTGGCTTATGATGTGCTGATTTACATGATGAAAGCACAGAGGGTAGCTAGAGCTGAGCATTCCGATGATATCCATATAGAGCTTTTACTGGTAGCTAGCCCAGTACGTGGCTGATCCCCACTGATGATGCGTGTGTATGAATTTATCATCATCCGAGCATTCCTTATGAATTTGTCTAAAAGTTTCAAGAGCAACAATAGTTTTATAACTGGGAGCTGAGCAAAGTCGCGCATCAAAAGAGCATTAATTGGCCAATGTCCCTTCGAGATTGAGCTGTGCATGAGCCTAGTGCAGTGCATATAGAGCTGAGTCGTGCATGAGCCGAGTGCAGTGCATGTGCTTCGGCATTCATAATTTCATGTTAAATGTCAAATTCTGCATTCTCACTAAGCAAAAAAGCTTACCTCGTTGTTGCATTATTTTTCAGGTCAAGGCAAAGGATTGGCTGGACCTAGTTCATAGGTCAGGACTTTAAAAGAGCTTGAAGTGCTTTAGAACCTGTTTCAACACCTTAGTACTTGATTAAAGATAGAGCTTTGGGGTTTGGGCTAGTTTATATTATGATGATTTGATGTTTTAGTCTAGAAGTTTGTGCCTTATACTTAAAATTTGTCTCTGATTGTAATTAACTTTTATTCCGCAACTGTTAATTTTATCTTAGTTTCCTGATTGATATTGCATTGCTACTGGGACTTGACTTGAGACCTTTGAGAAATCTTGGGTCTCACATATTATAAATAATACGAACGAGAATAATATTAAAAGTTGAATATATAAAACCTTGAACGAAGAACACAAAGAACAAAGGTTTCTTTCTCTCAACCGAACGACTACACACACTTCAAACACCTTTAATAATTCATTTGTGTTTTTTCTATAAACCCTAAATAAACCTATACATAACAAACCTAATGAGGCCTATGCCCGTGGGTTAAACTATTAAAGCCCGTACATAAATAATCTATGATCTATTAAATAAGTAAAATTAAACCCCTAGACTTGATTACAATTAATTAACCCTAACAACAGTCACTAGCGCGGAGATTATAATACATGACAAAATGTTTAAGTTATGAAATTTAATCTCCATGACGTTTGAAATGTCTAATGACTCTGATACCTTGAAAAATCTTGTAAGCAAGATGTAATTCGAGAGAATCTTGCACATCAGCAAGGTTTGATGACACAGAATTTGATAGGGAGCCAATGAGTGTGTTCAAGCTGGCCAGAGTATTAGGAAGAGTAGTGTTGAGAAAGTTAGGAGAGATGACAGCTGTTGAGAAATAGCTGTCATTGAGGACACAGAGTCCTGTTGAAGTGAAAGAATGGAGGAGAGGGAGGTGGACACATTTTGCAGCTGTGCAGTGAGTGCTAGCAGCTGTTGAGAATTATCTGTTTGTGGAGTTACAGTGAAAGAATCTTTGAACAAATCAAAGAACCCCTTAAGCTGTTCAGACACAGAGTCTGAAATAATAGAGGGTAGAGAGGTCATAGTGGTTTCCAAAGAACCAACTTTGTTGGTCAGCAGAGAAAGCTGATCCTTCAAAGGCAGGTCTTTGGGAGATGGAGGTGTATGGGTGGACTGTTTAGATTGGGTGGATGGAGAAGATGATGATGAGTCTGGTGTATGAGGATGTGAGGGAGAGGGAAGGTGAACATTTGATAGAAGCTCCATAGCCTGGGCAAAAGTAATGTGGCCCAGCTTGGAGGGGTCAAAGGGTCCCTCAGCAGCGGCTGTAGCTCCTTTATCAGGAAAAGGAGTTGATGTTGGGGGCCTTTCAGATGCTACTTGTGTTGCAACATCCTCATGAAGGCCAGTGGGGGTTCCCTCTGCAGTGCCTTGGTGTAAAAGCACCTCATCATGGGGAGATGGGATATGCATTTCAACATCAGCAGTGGTGAAACCTGCTGATGGAGTTTCCATAGAAGGAGCAGCCTCACCAAAGGGATGGTATGATCCCTGAGGTTCATCAGCTTGGGTTGTTGGTCCCTCAGCAACTGTTTGGTGTAGAACAGTTGTATCATGGGGAGCAGAAGTTTGAGGCTGAGCTGCTGATTGGTCTATACCAGCAGTGTGGGCACGTCGTGCAGACTCAAGGTGAAAAGAAGTTTGAGTAGGGGACAGTGTGGACGCAGTATGGAGTGGAGAGGGCTCTTGTCTTTCAATATCCTTAGCTTGTTGGGAGGCTGGAATAGTTGAGGTGGTTATCTCCTTTAGTACAACTGGTTCCTGTTGGGAGGAACCAGAGGGTCTAGGCTGACTCTGGGTGGACTGAGGCTGGAGTGAAGCAGTCTCCAATTGTGTTGAACCTTCTCCCAATATAAGAGAGGCAGCAGAGGTGGCTTCTCTTACAACTGAACCCTGTTGGGAGGGAACAGAGGAGGTGGTTGTTTGGGCTGGTTTCTTTTTGGAGAGTGATTTACTTTGGCAGTGGATGGATGAAGTGGGTGATTGTGGAGAGGTGATGAGGGGTTCAGACTGGACAGGTTTTGAGACTGGGTCAGAAACAGGTGGGTTGGCCTGTTCCATAGTCTCAGGTGCCACAAAGGCACCAGCCACAGAGGCTTTAGGTTCAACGAATGAACCATGGTGAGGAGCCTGCTCCCCCTCAACCACAGAGGCTAAGAGAGCAGACTCAGACTGAGCTGTTTTGCCCTTCTTTTGCACAGGCCAAGCTTCAGTGGTTGCCAGGGTTCTCTTAACAAGTTTGGACCTGCCTTTCGATTTTCTCTTGGGAGCAGCAGCTTCTGGATCAACCCTCACAGCAGAGGGTTCTTCCATCAATCCTAACAACCTCCTCATTGGTGTGGACAAAGGAGGCTCATTTAGAAGTACAACAGTGTAGAAAACTCTATTCCCTATTATAGGGAATGCAGCAGTATGAAGTAAAGGCTGAGAGTTGTACAGGTGCTCACCACAAATGTGTCTGAAAATGAGGCTCAGAAACCTGGGGTATCGAACAGCAGCTGGTCTTGGCTCTTGCTGCACCAGGTTCCTCAAGTTCAGAAAGATCCACTTAGCCATATCAATTGTAGTCCCATCCACCAGCTGTAGAACTATTGGGACTTCATCACGGCTCAGTTGGTCAAATGAACCAACTTTGCTGCTGAAGCTCATCATCACTGAGGCAAACAGAAAGCTGTAGGTAGGAGACAAATCCTTCCTGTACAGCGTTGCTCCAATTTTGGGTTCTGCTACACCACAGAAGCGTAGCAAATTTCCCATTTGCTCATTTTCAGACTGGGGCATGTCATATGAATCAGCAATGGGCAGATGAAGAACCTCCCTGAGAAGATCAGCAGTAATCTCAATGGTCTGAGTCCCATTGAGAATAGTCCCCTTGATGACCTTGATGTTGGGGTTGTAGGCACAAGTGTACCGGAACTCGTATACCATCTCCTGGTACAGGACACCAGGAGTAGCAGTCATAGCATAGTTCAACGGATGAACTGTCAAAAACTCCACCATTTGATCATAGCCTTTCCCCACATAGTTTTTGGGGATTGTGAGGTTTGTAATGTAGTTGGTGGGTTTGAGGGTTAGCATTGTGGTGACTGATGGATGTTTCTGCACATCATCACCAACAAACACTGGTAGGAAGGAGTTGTTTCTGTGAGCCATTTGAGAGTAGGGAAAGTAGCAGAAGCACAATACACTTAGTCGAATATTTAGGGTTCTTAGAAGGCAAATGATAGTAGTGAGGAAGATGAAGATGTAACAGTACGAGGTATTTATAGGATTTGAATGTGAGTGTGTATGAGAGAGAAATATTTGGGCGGTTGATTTGAAAAGGCGTTAACAGAAAACGGAACGGTTGTCCATGTCAGACCATTTGTCAGACCACTTGAGCCCTTTTTAATCACTAACACACGTAACCCACATTATCCGCAGTAATTAAGTTAAATAAAAACATAAATTAAGTAACTTAAGTTTGAAGAAAGATAATTAAAACTGTTGGTCTAAACTGTTGGTCAAACCTGTGATGACCAGGATCATCACAAGCTGTTCATTCTTCAAGCTGTTCCCTCAGCCTGTTCAAGTATGTAGGAACAGGTTGTGTCCAATAGCTGAGCAGGTTACAAGACAATGTCTTGTAAGTCAGTGTGAGGGAATGAGCAGAGTGAAGAATGGACCATCAGATCAGGCTGGACGAGTAAACTGTTTGTGTTCAGCCTGTTGTATGTTCAAGCTGATCAAGGATTTCAGAAAAGTGGCTAAGTACATAACACGCAGAGCCTGTTCTGTCCAAGCTGTTCTGAGAAACTTGATCAGTGTGAGACATACAAAGTTTTAGACCTTTGAGGACACTTAGTCACTTTTGTTTAACATGCCCAGCTTGCTGACAAGGTAATTAAACCTTGTTTCATCAAGAGGTTTGGTGAAAATGTCTGCAAGCTGTTCATTTGTGGAAATAAAACTTACCTCCACATTACCTTTCTGAATGTGATCCCTGATAAAGTGATGTCTGACTTCAATATGCTTTGTTCTTGAATGAAATACTGGATTGTTGGAAATGGCTATGGCACTTGTGTTATTGCACAGAATTGGAATTTTCCTATACACAAGCCCATAATCCTCAAGCTGATGCTGCATCCACAGAATCTGCCACAGCAGCTTCCAGCAACAATGTACTCAGCTTCAGCAGTGGAAGTAGATACTGAGTTCTGCTTCTTGCTGCACCAACTTATCAACATACCACCAAGGAGTTGACATCCACCTGTTGTGATTTTCCTATCTAGCCTGCAGCCTGCAAAATTAGAATCTGAATAACCTGTTAGTTCAAGGCTGGAGTCTTTGGGATACCAAAGACCCAAACCTGGTGTACCCTTCAGGTATCTGAAGATCCTCTTAACAGCAGCTAGATGAGATTCCTTTGGATCAGCTTGGAACCTAGCACACAGACAGGTGGCAAACATAATATCGGGTCTACTAGCAGTTAAGTATAGCATGCTCCCAATCATACCTCTGTAAGCTGTTACTGAAACAGCTTTGCCACTGGTATCAGCATCCAATTTTACATTGGTTGCCATTGGGGTTTTAATAGGAGAACTTTGATCAAATTTAAACTTTTTCAAGAGATCTAAGGTATACTTTCTTTGATTTATGAAAATTCCAGTTGAGGTTTGTTTAACCTGTAATCCTAAAAAGAAAGTAAGTTCTCCCATCATACTCATTTCATATTTAGATTTCATGAATAATGAAAAATTCTTGCATCACTGCTCATTGGTGGAACCAAATATTATATAGTCCACATAAATTTGAACAAGCATAATATCAGATTTCACCTTCTTTATGAACAGTGTAGTATCCACTTTACCTCTGGAATACCCATTGCTCATAAGGAACTCAGTAAGAGTGTCATACAGGCTCTAGGGGCTTGTTTGAGACCATAGAGAGCTTTGTCCAACTTATAGACAAAACATGGATGATGTTCATTTTCAAAACCTGGAGGCTGCTTGACATAAACTTCTTCTTGCAGCTTCCCATTTAAAAATGCACTCTTCACATCCATTTGAAATACCTTAATGCTCTTATGAGAAGCGTAGGCTAGATACAAACGAATTGCTTCTAACCTGGCCACAGGAGCAAATGTCTCATCATAGTCAATTCCTTCCTCCTGTCTATAACCTTATTTCTTATTACATGACCTTGCTCATCCATCTTATTTCTGAAGACCGATTTAGTGCCAATTATAGTTTTGCCTTTAGGTGCAGGGACAAGCTTCCATACCTTGTTTCTCTCAAACTGATTGTGTTCTTCTTGCATGGCAGAGATCCAATTGCCATCTTTTAGTGCTTCATCCACTTTCTTTGGCTCCATTAGTGAAACAAAACTAGAGAACATACAGAAGTTCCCTAAGCTGTCCCACCTTGTTTGTACCCCTTTGTTGATGTCACCAATTATTTGATCATTGGGGTGACATCTTATCCACTTAGGATCATTCTTCAACGATGATTTTCCTGAGTTATCAGCAGCTTCAGTAGGTCCTGTTGAACAGCTCTCAAGATTTTCAGACACACTGTTGTCTTGAGCCTGCTCACTTGTTGAATATGACTTACCACTGTTGAACATATCGGCAGAGGAACTAGGAAAATCAGCATTGTTAGGTTCAGGACATGCAGTTGTAATTAGGTCAGTACACTTATTCACACAGGGTGTATTGACATAATCATCATCATGCCCATCATGATTAACAGGTTCCACACTGGGTGTTGTGGAAGCTTTTGAGTCCTCTTCACTGTTTGAATGCATCAGATCATCAAAGTTTAATTCTCCTGAAACTGATTCAGGAACAGTTTGGTGGTAGCATTCTTGGACTCTTCAAAGGTGATATTGATAGATTCATCTATCACCTTTCTTTTGTTGTTGTACACTCTGTAGGCTTTAGAGATAGCAGAGTAGCCAACAAACACACCTTCATTATCTTTTGGTTCAAACTTTGCCAGTTGATCCCTTTGATTCAAAATGAAGCAGGGATAACCAAATACATGGAAGTAACTGACATTTGGTTTCCTCCCTTTGCGCAACTCATAGGGAGTCTTGTTGAACCTTTTCACCACTAAGGATCTGTTTTGGGTGAAGCAGGCAGTGTTAACAGCTTCAGCCCATTATGATGAAGGTAAACCAGATGCACACAGCATGGTTCTAGCAGCTTCAATAAGAGTTCTGTTTCTCCTTTCAGCAACTCCATTTTGTTGTGGAGTTCTTACAGCTGAAAAGTTTTGAGTAATTCCTTTCTCTTCACAGAAGTCTTCAAGAAAACTGTTTCTGAATTCAGTACCATGATCACTTCTAAGCTGCTTTACTTGGGCAGAGTTCAGCATTTCCATCTTTTTCACAAATTCAATAATTTCTCTAGCAGCCTCTCCTTTGCTCTTCAAGAAGATAACTCATGTGTACCTGGAGAACTCATCAACCATTACTAGAGTGTATCTTCTTCCTCCTAGACTTGGGACATTAACAGGTCCAAACAAGTCCATATGGATTAAGAAGAGAGGAGTATCGATAGAGAAGTTATGTGTACCTGGACACCTCATCAACCATTCACAAGTCCATGTGCAGAGTTTATCTTTAACAAAGGTCATAGAAGGCAAACCTGTCACCAACTCTTTCTTACATAGTTTGTTGATGTTCTTGAAGTTAAGATGTGACAGCCTTTTGTGCCATAACCAGTCTAAGTCTGCATTTGTTCTTGTGAGGAAGCAGGTATCAGTTGTGGGATCAGCAGATTGCATATCCACAACATATACACCTTTCTTTCGTTGAGCACACAGCACAACCTTGCCTTGGGGATCCAATATGTAACCCAGGTGCTCATCAAAGTTAACCTTATAGCCAGCATCACACAGTTGGCTTATGCTAACAAGGTTATGTTTTAGCCCAACCACATAGGCTACTCTTTTGAACACTGCATCACCAGCTTTAAGAGTTCCATATCCCTCAGTGGATCCCTGTACATTGTCACCAAATGTGACTTTTGGCCCTTTTTCAGGCCTAAGATCACTCAGCAGGTCCTTACAACCTGTCATGTGCCCTGAGCAGCCACTGTCCAAGTACCAAACCTGGGATGGTTGTTTTTCCTGCAGAGTGATAAGAAGAATATTAGATACTTTTAGGGGAACTCATCACAGAGATGAGTTCTCCTACTTCATCAACATTTGTTGATGGACTTGTAATGTCAACTCTAATATTCTCTATTTGAATGGTATCAGTTTGAATACCACTCTCATTGGCTGAGATGTTTCCAACACTGTTTATGTTGGCAGTGAGGGAAGCATCAGAGCCAGCAGGCCTCATGTCCACAGTTTCAGGACAGTCTTTGGCCAGATGTGTCTTCATTCCACATTTATAACACTTTCTCCTTTTAGCATTTTTGGAAGAAGACCTTTCAGAAACACATTCTGGGTTATTTCTGTTGATTCCATCAGCAGGTTTAGCAAACTTATTACTTTTTGATGAATCAACAGCTTGAGTGGAAAGTTTAATAGCCACAGCTTTGCCTGTCTCTTCTTTCCTCTTTTTAGGAGGGCAGATATCAAAGATAGGAAGCGTAATTGGCTTTTTAACCTCCACAGGTTTAGGAAACTTATTCCCAGATCTCTCAGGCTGAGCAATGACTTTGCCTTTGCCCTTCCTGAGATGTGATTGATGTTGCCTATCAACATAATCATTATTTCTGGTTTTTAAATACTTATTCTCATTTAAAACCAGTTTACCACTATGATTTGAAAACTTATTTGAAATCACAGCAGGTTTGCCTTCAACCTGAGACTTATTCTTGTTAAAGGCAGACTGCTTACCTTTTGAAAACATATTTTCAAAATGTTTAGCATTAAAAGGATTAGTATGCCTTTTCACACCAGCTTTAGACCCAAAATCTGTTTTGTCAACAGGTTTGGTGTCCACAGCTGCAGTTTGGACATGCTTTCCTTTCTTTTGCTTGTGTGAATCAGCAGAACACTTAGCAAGCTTATTTGATGGAGAACTCATTTCATCAACAGCTTTTGAGCTAGATTCACACGAGCTGTCAGTGTTTTGAGGACTGACAAACCTGTTTGTTGAGATTAATTTACCATTCACTTTTTGAATAAAAGTGTTTGGAAGCTCATCAAGAGTGGACAAGTCTTCTTTTAAATTATTAACCTTAACAATGGAAGCTGATGTGTCAAAATCCCCTCCAAGATAGGCTTGGATTTGTGCAGGAATCTGCTGACTTATGTAGTGGCTGACTTTTTGTGCAGATTGGCACCAAGAGTCAACTATCTTTTGAAGCTTAGCATGTTTGATATCTGTTTCTCTCTTTTCTTCCAGTAAAATGGAATTGATGTGTTTTAATTCATCAAGCTCAGCTTCCAACTTATGGAAGCTGTCCAGTTTACTGGATTTTGTTTCAATATCAGTTTTAAGCTTAGAGATTTCAGATAATAAAACAACATGCTTCTCAACAGCAGCATTTAGATCAACAAGCATATATTCAAACATTTTAACTTTTTCTTCAGAACTGTAATCCATAAAATTTTGTACCTTATACATCATTGTAGGGTTTAGTTCTCCAAGCTGCTGAAAGCTTCAGCTTCAGCCAGATCCTGTTTGAAGTTGCTTGTTGATGGGACATCAGTGTTGGCCATCAGACAGTTGTTGTCTTCTTCATCAGATGATGAATTAGACTCCTCCCAGTCACAAGTTTCAGCCATTAGTCCCTTTTGCCTGTTAGAAACCACTGAGTTTTCTAACTTCCGTATCTTAGCCATGGCCTTAAGGTACTTAACCCTATAGCCATCATCCTTGTTTGTCTTGTGTGGTTTGGATGTCTGACCAATAGCTTTTGACACACAGTCAGCAGCTATATGGCCAGTTTTGCCACATTTGAAGCACTCAGCTTTGGTCTTGTCAAATGCTTTCTTTTTGACAGCATTTGAGCTTCCCTATAGCATGTTTCTTCCAAATCTTTTCTTGTTGAGCCTTTTGACAAGCATGGCTATCATCTGCTCATCATCCAGTTCAGTACCATCTGCATTGTCTTCCTCATCAGACATTTCCTCCTTATCATCAGCCTGTTGATCAGGTTTAGTGAACACATCACTCACTTGATTTACAGGTTGTCTCACATTAGCCACAAAGGCTGCACCTTTCTTAGATATTTCCAAGGCATTTCTCTTCTGTTGCCTTGATTGCTCATCATTTAGCAAGGATCCATATAAGTTAACAAGATCCATACTTTTGATGGTACCTGAATTCCTTAAACTTGTAGAAAAATAATTCCATTCTTCAGGCAGAACATCTAAAAACTTGTTTACCAAAGTCAGGCTGCCCTTGGTGATCCCAACAGCTTTGAGATCATTTACAAGAGCAGTAAACCTGGTGTAGGTTTCAGTGAGAGTCTCCTTTGGTTTTGCAAAGACGAGTTCATACTGTCTAACAAGATTTTTAATCCTATTGTCAAGTGTGATTGTGGGTCCATCATAGACAGTACACAAAGTATTCCACATCTCCTTTGCAGTCTTCATCTTCTCAACCTGTTTGAACACATCATCAGGTAGAGAGATGACCAGATTGTTTCTGGCCTTTGCATCAAGAGCCACCAGTCTTTTGTCTTCATCAGACCATTGAGCTTTTGCTTTCTCAAATGTTCTGATCTCAGGAGCAGCTCCTTCAACAGCAGGAGTTATTGTTGTAACAGAGGTTGGCACATAGGGACCCTCCATTACAATCTCTGGTAGTTGTACATCCAGATTCTCTAAGTAGAGCATCATTCTGCACTTCCAACCAGAAAAGTTCTGATGATTGAACTTTGGAGGTTTGCCCATTGAGCCATTGTCATAGTATGAGGAATTTGCAGCACTGTTGTCCATGGAAATTTTGGGAGAATGAGAGATCTAGAATGACACACACTCTAAACTGCTCTGATACCAGTTGTAGGTCCCAAAAGATATCCCAAGTATATAGCTTGAAGCTGTAGAGGGGGGGGGGGGGGGTGAATACAGCTCTTTAAAAACTACACACAATTTTCTCAATGTTTGTATGTATTATTAACAAATGTTAATTACAAACAAGCTTGAATGCGGAAAGGTTCAAGCTGAGATGACAGATACAACAGTATGTTTAACTAGTCTAAGACTGACTTAAACTAATTACAATGAATACACTCACTAAGAATTATTTACTGTGTTTACAAGACTCTGAGGAACAGCTTAGACACTGAGCACTGTTTTATTCAAGAAGACTTGCATGCATGTAAGACACACTTTTAATGCACGTTCACTCTTGTTTTCAGCACTTAGCTTTTTTGGCTTAATCTTTAAATCCTTGGAAGTTTCCTTTTATACTCACTCAGAGGATCTAAGTGAAGCTTCTTCATTGGACGGAATGAAAAAGGAGAAGTCTTGTTGAAAAGACAACATAACCTTTTCTGCACCTTTCTGAAAAGTAGACTTGTCTTCATATGCGCAGAACTTTTGTGTTTTCACTTTGTCTACTGTTGCATTGCCTTTAACCAAATAAGGAATGTCAACTTTGTGTTTTTCTTCCTTGTAAAGGCCTATTTTGATATAAGAAAAAGGTCTGTCACCCTTTTTCAAATAACCTTTTGTCTTCATGTAGCAGAACAGCTAGGGCAGGCTGAGCAGTTCTGATTTCCACTTTGTCTTCGACTTTGTAAACTGATCTTGCATTCAAAAACAATACATGAGGACTTGGAAACACATTCCATAAAGTGATTAGCCTGTTCACAAAGAACAGGTTCTGTTCACAAAGAACAGAGCACTTGTAAACTGCCCAAGCTTCTCACCAGTGTAGAGCAGCGTAGACAGTTTATGTCCAGCCTGTTCAGCAGACTGAACAGCTTGGGCAAAACTGTCTTTGTTGCAACTCATGCAACACATAGAACAGCTTTAGGCTAATATTGCAAATCTTTTTCAAGTTTCAATAAGGCATATAATAGGCCTTAAATTCAACCTTCAAAAGCATCAACAGGTTTGATTAATAATCTCCCCCTCAGATGCAGAACAGGTTTGACTGAGGCCTTTTTGTGCCTAACATAACCATTCTACGATTGCTATAACTAATAATCCAGTTAAACACAGTAAAACCAAGCACATAGACATAAGACATCATTTTATACGTGATTGTGCTGAAAAGAACTTAATCAAGCTGGTAAAAGTAGCAACGGATGATAATAATGCTGATTTATTTAACAAAGCTTTTGATAAGTCACGGTTTGAGTATTTGATTCAACTAAATGGAATGCGCAACCCACAGTGGATTGACCTTAGTAGAATTTTATTTCCTTTTATAGTAGGAGTCTTTCTTTCTTTTTATAGTAAGTCTAGTAAATTAGGATAGTTTCTATTTTTAGTAAGTTAGTAGGTTATATTATTTACTTGCTATTGCTTATGAAAAACAAAAGAAAAAAGAGAGAAAACCATAAAAAGTTCAAAAAAAAGAGAATATCAGAAAAAGAGTTAAGTCTTAGATGCATAGGTTCAAGGTGACGAAAATTAGCACAGTCGTTACAAACTCTAAGTGTTTAGGCTTTCACACATAATACAACTAATATTCTAAGTGTAATACATTATCTAGTATGATATGTTGGTAGGCATAATACATAGAGGGAGTCTCAAGGCTAATAAAATAATCAAGAAAAAGTCCGTGTCACTAACTTAGATGTATGACCAATCGGTCTTAATTTTTATGTACGAGACATACAAACTTTGATTATGAATGAGGTATGCAAACTTTCTGGGGATGTATAGCAACATTAGATACATCTTAAAATGGAAAGCATAGAAAAATCATAATGAATTGAGAGTCAAAACAAGTAACTCTGTTGTACGTAAGTACAGACCTGTTGCCTCTGTTTTGATTCGGGTTAGCAAGATAAGTCGCTTTGTTGTACGTCGGTACAGACTTGTCACTGCTGTCTTGCTAGCTTTAAAAATAAACCTTAAGACAAACTAAGACACTTTGTTGTATGTAAATACAGACCTGTGTCCGATGTTTGCCTTTTAAAGAAAGTTTGCAATACCGAAAAGTTAAAATCATTGTGTGTATGCCTTGATCATAAAAGTATGTCTATGTCTGAGTCACGTAAGATAATTTCATGATAAATAAAAACGCCAAGGGATATTCCGAAATGTAACATGTTTAAAAGGGAAATAATACCAACAATCGGCTAGAAATGTATGTCACGACAAACAATCAAAGGAATAAAAAATTCCTAATTGTGAAGGTTTAAGTACTGAAAGTGAGTATCTGATGCCGCTATCTGACTGAACCTTTTCTTTGACAATACTCGTCAAAAATATTCTAAGTGTTATAATATAGGTTGTAAAATTTTAAATAATGTAGTTTAGTCTAAGTTTAATTTGTATTTAAAATTTTAACTTTAATTTATTTCATCTTTATTTATATTTTATTTTATTTTTATTTTACTTAGGAAAAAGGTCAAAAATTACTGAGGGTGCATTCCTAGTTGAATAAAATAAACATTGCGTGAAAATCTTGTGCTTAGGGAAAAAGATTTGGCATAGTTGATTCCGTTCCACGAAAAGGTTGAAAAAGTTGAAATAGTTGAATTTATTTCAAAGAGTTTCGAAATTTTCAAATTAAATTCGAATATAAATTTGAATGTGGCAGGGCCTCGAATCTGTCAGTAAACTCGAGAAAGGATCAAACTCGAAGGTGTTTGATATAAATAGGTCAACAGTGACAAGTCATTATCACCTACATTCGATATTGACTCTTCGAGTTTATCAACAGCGATCTCGAATCTGTTCCTCGAGTTTACCGTTTTCGAGATTCTTACTATTTGTCGAGATTAATTCATTGGTGTTCGATTCTACTAGTAAATCTAGGTATAACCAAGTGTATTATACAAGATTTAAGTAGTTTTAGACTTAATTTGAGGCAAAATCAACAGATTTTGAAGCTTTTGTTGTTGGAAAGTTTGTTTTTCAAAATTACAAACTTTGGACCGATGAAATGTCAAATTGATGACAAATATATTTGATTAGAACCTAGTAGGACTAATAGATGTAATTTTCTAAGTCTAACATGGTTAAAATCTTGGATTTTTGTGATGAAAGTGACCGACAGATTCGAGTTTGTTCATAGTCTCGAGTTTGATCGGGGTCTCGAGTTGGTCATTAAACTCGAATGACCCTCTAAACTCGAATGAATGGTTCTTCGAATCTGTTGTTCGACTTTGACATTATATTCGAATTATTCAATTAAAATTTTAATTAAACTTGTAGAAATTCTTAAGTGTTGGATTTTGTCCTTAATTCAAGTTCAAAATAAAACATATCTGAATTTAAACAAGTTTATTTCTTTTTAATAATTCTAATATCTTATTTGTTGTATTGTGCAGACATGGCTGATAGAATATTTGTACCTAAGCATAAGATGGTCATCTCTCCTGACCATGCTATTCCTGTGGCTCAAGGTTTCCGCCGGATGGTGGATTTTTTGGTGGGATCCAGGATTTCCTATGCGCTGTCCCACAATATTCAAATCGTTATCCCTTATGTACGTCCATTTTGGGATCACCTGCAAGTGGATTGCACTGTTACTCCAACAGTTCTGAGGACAAGGATTGCTGGTAATCCTTTGGTATTTTCCGCTGACATGCTACGCCAAGTGCTACAGCTGGGATCACAAGATCAAGAGAATGGGCCTATTGACTTTCCGTTGTCAATCAGGGAGGCTGCTTTTGTGAGAATGGGATACAGTCTAGATGTCACGAAGTCGTCTTATATGAAAAGTGGGCTTATCGGACAATGGAGATATTTAGCGCATGTCTTCATGGTTTGTTTTGCTGCGAAGAAAGCTGGCTTCGAATACATAGTATCGAAGATTCAATCTGGGATGATTGCTTTGGTTTATAATCAACGTTTCAGCTTTTCCGAGATGTTTTTCACTGAGTTTGTTCAGCAGATAACCGCTCCAGAACGCGAAAGATTTCTGCTTTATCCGCGCTTTGTGATGATGCTAATCAGACACTTCTTGCCAAATCTGCCACAGCTCAATGATATTCAAAGTGTTGCGGTCATAGATAAAAGAATATTTGCCGATTGTTCATCTCATCAAGGAAGATTGGCTATTCCTGTGGAGGGACCATTGTTTGGTGCTGTAATCGATCCTAATTTTGTAGTCCCTGAAGATGCCAACTGGGCAGGGGATGTGCAGGTTCCACAGCAACGGCAACAGAAACAACAGCAATAGCGTCCGCAGCAACCAAGGCCTCAACAACAACAAAGGAGGCAAAGGCCATCAGCGAGACAGATTCAGGCGGATAGGCCTTCTACAAGCCAACCTCAAGAGCCGGAAGAGGCTAGTCCTTCAACTGCACCATCTGAATCTGATCCGATAGTACAAACGTTGGAAGAGATTTGGGCAGCCGGTCCAAATGCTAATGAGGAAATAACTGCTGAACTCATTGCAGATCTATTGGAACCTCCAAAAGGAGAAGTTGACGTTCTTAGGCAAATTGATGAGTATCAACCTGAGCCAGCAGGTGAAGACAAGTCAACTTCGGGTACAGAATCAGAGGATATGGAAGAAATTGAGGTTGAGAAAGAAACAGCAGATCCGTCAATCCACATACAGACATATGGATCGAGAATAGTGGTGATAAATGAAGAAGCTACAGGGAGACGAGCGTTGAGGGAGTCTGACGACTTGGATTTTGAGGAGGAAGAAGTAGTTCCGTTGGTGCATAGACAAAGGGCCAAACGCCATAGGTTCATGCAGGGAGCTTCCTCGGCCTCTGCTTCTCAGGCAGAAATACCTCAACCTCCACCCGTTCAAACAACCATTCCACCACCACCACCACCACCTGTTCAACCATACATTCCCTCGCCAATCATTCCAACTCCGATACAATCCATACCATCCACATCATCCACCTTCACAGACAATCAAAGGTTTTCTGAGCTAAAAAGCAAGGTCGACTTCCAACAAGTCCAAATCTTTGGTCTGACTAAGGCTCTCAGTGAAATTCAAGCTCATAATGGAAAAATAGACAACGAGAATGCTGAGTTGAAGAGATCAGTTGGAAAAATGGAGGAAGAAAATCTAGAACTGAAGACCTTTGTCTCCGATCAAGCTGCCGAGATTCGATCAATGCGATCCCTTATTGAGCAATTATTGCAAAATCTAAAGGCTCAGGGGGAGACTAGTTGTCGGGATCAGGAGGAGCTGCCAAGGGGTGAAGATGATGACGACAATGATCCCAGTGCACAAAAAGATAATGAGCCAGTAGATTTTTCTGCTGCTCAGCATGCTGAGGTTCAGGGGGAGCCGAGCCAATCGGGAGCTGCAGGAGGTGAGGCTTGTTCCTCAAAAGTCACAGAGTCTGAGATACATGAAAGGATTGAAGCATTAATGGATATCGATGAAGACCCTCTAGACTTTGGTTTTGATTTTGAAGATGAAATGGAAGACCTAGAAGAGGGAGAGTTTGTGCCTGAGGATATTGTTGATTGGAGGTCTGACGATGAAGTGATAGAGGACGAGGATGATAACGTCAACGAGGTGATCATAAATTCACAACCTATCACGGAGTTGTATGTGCGCAATAATCACAATGTGATTGATATAGACGATATCAAGATAGCCTCGGTAGAAGATTCTGAATTTGATAGAGTAGAAAAAGAGCTTTCCAGGGCCGATTTACTGAATCTATGGTTCAAGAAGGAACAAAAGAAGGAAAAGCCGAAAATGAAGAAGAAGATGAGGTTTCCCGGTGCAGAAAATCTCTCTGGAGGCATTATAAGCTGGTTCTTTGACCGAGGACTGCAGCTGTTCATATTAAAAAGGAGAGATGGTCTACAATACCTAAGGCGAAAGCTTAAAGTTTTCAATACTTTACCGAAGGTTGAAGTGAAAGAATTGGCATGGAAAGAGATGATAAATATTGGTGACAACCCTTATGCTGAAGTAATTGCGAGAATTATTAGGAAAGAGGGTCGGTCAGGGAAATTTGAAAGGCTCAAGCCAAGAACTGGGAAGAGAGTCGAGGACGCATCAAGAATAGATCCTCATACAGGTAGACCATGGGCTAAAATGGTACACAAGCCTGTAAGATGTTTGAAGAGAGTGCCGATGAAGACGATGCCACAGGATGTTTTGAGCAACATGAAGTGGTGGTACGTTGATAATGAAACTGCTAAAGCAATCATGGAGGATCAAGACGAGAAGGTCATTTTGAAGGTATATGATCCGCTGCATTTGATAAATCTATCGAAGGACGACCTACAGAAGCTGAATGATCAGCCTATCTTCTTTCATGAAGGTTGGAGATCTGATGCTAGGAAGTACCAGAAGGTAGTGAAAGTATGTATAGATGCAGGTTTATATGCTGGTAGTAGTATATATAGTTCTAGTACTTAAATGTAAAAAGTTAGAAGCTATCGTCAAGGGGGAGTCTGTTGGTACACCCTGTGTGACGATAGCAGTCTAAGTGTACTAGCATTTTGGTTCAAGTAATATTACAAAGTATTGAGTATTAACGAGTGTTTGATATATGTGTTTATATATGTTTGATAGTTATTGTTTTTATGTTCGAGTTTGGCCCATGACAAACTCGAATGAGCCTCCATAATTAGGGATTAACTCGAATCATTAGCAGACTTTTGCAGAATTCGTGTGAGATTAAGCAAAAGGGCGATCTCGAGTTTATCAGTATTGTTTGAGTTGTTTCGGAGAGAATCATTTCGTAGGTTCGTTCGTCGTCGTTCGTACAGAGTTGTGATAGTCTCCGTGTTCCGTGTGAGAGATATATCCGTCAAGCCGTTAACGAGGATTCCGCACTCGTTGACGGTGTCGCGTCTAGATAGATCTGTGTAGAGTCAAGACCTTACACGACTGAAGATTCTTATCGAAGCTGAAGTTCATGTTCACATTTGTTGAAGGTTTTCGCTATTGAGAAATCTCTGAAAGCTATCATTGAAAGAGAAGATCTGTAAGAAGGGAGATTATTCATCAGAAGATCATGCTTACTTTGAAGAAACCAGACTTGAACACAAAGGGGGTAAATGTTAGGGTTAATTGACTGTAATCAAGTCTGGGGGTTTATTTTTAATTAATTAATAATTCATAGGTTATTTATGTACGTGCTTTAATAGTTAAACCCACGGGCTTAGGCCTCATTAGGTTTATTATTTAAAGCTTTATTTTGGGTTTATAGATAACATACAAGCGAATAATTGAAGGTGTTTTGGAGTGTAGCCGTTTCATAGAGAGATAAAGAAACCTTTGTTCTCCGTGTTCTTCATTAAAGGTTTAATATATTCGGCATTTAGTTATTTTTCTCGTTCGTAACCTTAATTATATATTGCTTGATTGTTTGTTTACTTGATTAATTCGGGACATACAGAAGGGACTGATGGCTGAAACCTATGACTGGGAAGACTCTGATACATCATCTGATGAAGAAGACAACAATTGTTTCGTAGCGAAGACAGATGCTCCTTCTACAAGTAATTTCAAACAAGAGTTGGCAGAAGCTGAAGCTCTTAGCTCTTTGGAGAACTGGAATCCCACAATGAAGTACAAGGTATAAATTTTTAAAGATTATAGCTCTGAATAAAAAGTTAAAATGTTTGGTTACTTACTTATGGATTTGAAAGCTGCCATTGAGATGTATGATGCTTTAAAGTCTGAAATCTCGAAGTTAAAAACATATCTTGAAATAAAATCTAATGATCTGGACATTTATCATAAGTTGAAAACTGAACTTGATGAGGTAAAACACATCAATACATTTTTGTTAGAGGAAAAGATAGAAACAGACTTAAAGCACTCCAAGCTTCAAATGATTGTTGACGCTTGGTGCCACTCAGCTAAAAGAGTCAATCAATGATCAATGAGCAATTTCCTACTCAAATCCAAGCCTACCTTAGAGGAGATCTTGATACAGCAGCTTGCATTATTGAAATCATGAATCTGGAAACCGATTGTCTTCTTTGGATGAGCTTCCAAATACGTTCATTCAAAATATAAATGGAAATCTGATTTCAACAAACAGGTTTGTCTGGCCTAAAAACACTGACAGTTATGTGAAAAGTTTGCAAAGACTGGTGATGGAATGTGTTCCCCATCAAACCAGACTGCTAAGTGGTCATCCAATTCACCTAACAACAGATCGGAAAACAAGTTAAAACTGTAGCATTGGCCACTAACCCTGTCAACATGACAGGTTCTGATGTCAAAGCTAGTGGTAAGAAACAGGCTCCTCCATTCAATGCTAAATATTTTGAGAAGAAATTTTCAAAAGGAAAGTAGCTTGCATCCAACAGGGGTAAGTCTCATGTTGGAAGCAAATCTGCTGTAATTTCAAATAATTTTTTATATCATAGTGGAAAATTGGTTATAAATGAAAGAAGATATTTTGTTAAAACTAAGAGTGATGATCATACTACCTCAAGTAGGCAAAAATCATCACAACTCAGTAAAGGCAAAGGCAAAGCCATTGCTCAACCTGAGAAGGCTGAAAATAAGTTTTTCAAACCTGAAGAAGGCTAGATGTGACACCCTTGCCACAACAACCACCAATTACAATACACCCAGGATTAATCACCAACATACAATAACATAATGATCTGATAACCTAAATTAAGTGCGGAAGCATTAAAAACATAAATAAAGTAGTGCAAAAAGTGTTAAACACCCTACGGTGCTATAAGGTACCAAGTCTAAGTCTACACACCCATACATTTACTACAATCATCCAGAATATATTACAACATTGTCCAAATCACAATTACCGATCAAATAGTGCCGAGTCTCCCAAATCTTCCAAACGACCTAACTAGAAGGTCCAGCAGTAGACTTCCCTTTTCCTATAAAATAAAAATCAACAACTGGGGAATAAGCGGATGCTTAGTGAATACAGAGATTATGCATTTTATAAATTTTTATGAAGCCCAAGGATAACACAGATGACCAACATCGGATATCCTCTTCGTACACAAAGTACGGACCAGAGCCGCAGCCCCTTCGAGCTCAAAGCTCGGCATTTAAACATACCATCTGAGACAAACGTACGATCGGGGATGACATACTGCCTACCGGGCCTAGGAGGGATCAGCTCCAGGTCATATAGCACAGTAACATCAGAGTAATCGATGCGACCCACCGGTCCATCACTAGATGCACAACAACCGAAAGGACATGCAACAAGTAAGAATGTGCATCTAAATCTACGCAAGTTAGTAGAATTCCAAACAATCAATGAAACAACAAGTCTCAGCAGGCAAAGCTTACATAAAACAAATATAAACATGCGAAATCTACTGTACTCACAGTGGGTGCGTAATTTATCTTTTAACCGATATTATTTCTCTTCGGGCTTTCAACCGGATCCACCAAGTACCCCACTGTGGGTTAAACAACACCACAAGGGACCTGTTAAATCAATTACAACAATTCCTCATATCATTAACCGTTTAAATCCATAAAATCAAGTTTCGTAAGTTTGGCGATATTTTCCCCCATTTCGGGTACATGTCCAAATTCATACCATAATTAAGTTTGAACCCATTTCATGTTCATACATTGTCCTTTATATAACTCATGATATAAACCATCAATTGGTGTGTTTTTATTTCCAAATAACCTTTCATTATATACCTTAATTTACTACCAAAAATATCCCAAAAGTGTAATCATTAGTCCATAGATTCGACCCCTTTAAAACCCATTCGAATGTGCCCGAAATTGAATAGTACTCGCCGAGTTCAGTATAGGAACTCGCCGAGTTCCTGTTAGATTCGAACCATTTCGACTTTAGGGGCTAAACTCGAACCCCATTAGAATCTAGGGGCTAAATTCGAACCTATAATGATAGATTCGAACCCTTGCTCGAATCTGATGGTTAAACTCGAGTATATACTCGAATCTAGCACAAATTTCAAGTTTGTTCATGCATTTCGATTCTGTTCTTGACATATTCGAGTTTGTTCATCATTTCAGCTTAAATCTTTCATTTCTAAGTCAAAAATCATGCATATATCAAGTATCAGGCCTAGATTCGATTCTATTATGCATATACTATCATATTCTTGCAATATTTCAAGCAAAACAAGCTCAAATTCACACAAAACAACAGATTCGAAATTCTATTTTCTTCAAAACCGAAACTATAAACTTAAAAGGATCGATTCTTACCTTAATTCGTATGAAATTAGAAATCCGATTGTAGATTGTTGTTGTAATCCTCGATACCTTTCCGTTGACGTATAATTCTCAAAAATCTGACGGTCGGTTTGTGAAATATCTTAGAGAGATGTAGAGAGAAAATTCTAGAGAGATAAAGTAGTGAGATAGTGTAAAATAGAAAAATGAAGCCTATTGCCCTTTATATACAACTTTCGTCATTTTTGCACATTTCACCACTCGAACTAACCGGTTCCATAAAATACTGATTTAATCTTAGAATTATCATAAATAACTTTTTAATTCCTTAATATTCCATAACAATGATTCTGAGTTCAATTTTCTTAAAAATAGCAACAAACTTCTAAATAACCCAAATACATAATAATTGCTTAATTTTAACTTAAACATATATTTTCCACTTAATTAACCAAAATACAGTAAAATAAATCCGAGGATGTTACACTAGAAAAGAGTTAAATTGCATGTATTTTATTTATGTCCTCCCAAAAAGAGGAAAGAAGATACAGGCAAAGTTGTTGCTGTTGGACCTTCCACAAAACCTGTTAGTCTTTCTAAAACAAGTGAAATATTTGAAAAACCTATTGAGAAGGCTAACGGGTAAACCAAAATGTGTTTCTGGGAGTTCTTCTTTAAAGAAACTTAAAGGAGAAAATGTTATAAGTGTGGAAAGAAAACTCGCATGGCCAACGACTGTCCTGAAACTGAGGACATAAGGCCTACAGACACTGTTAGCTCCAACATTGGAAAATCAAGCAGTGTTGGAATCAATCTTTTCATTGAGGAGAGTATCTCAGCAAATATAATCCAAATTGGAAATATTAGTGTTGGTCTAAGTGGTCCATCAACAAATGTTGATGAAGAAGAAGAACTCATCCTTATGATGAGTTCCCCTAAAAACTAATATTTCCCCATGTCATTCCGCAGGTTAAATAACAAAGCCAGGTTTGGTACTTGGACAGTGGCTGCTCTGGCCACATGAGAGGTTGCAAAGATTTGTTGAGTGATCTTAATCCTGAATAGAGACCTAAAGTCATATTTGGTGACAATATCCAGGGATCCACAGAAGGATATGGAAACCTTCATGTTGGTGCTGCAATCTTCAACAGAGTAGCCTATGTGTCTAGGCTAAAACATAATCTTGTAAGCTTTAGTCAAATGGGTGATATAGGCTACAAGGTTAACTTTGATGAGCACCTAGGGTGCATACTGGATACCGAAGGCAAAGTAGTACTGTGTGCACAAAGAAAGAAAGGGGAATCTGTTGTAGACATGAAATCTGCTGATCAAACAACATAAACTTGTTTCATCTCAAGAAGCAATGCATACCTCAACTGGTTATGGCACAAAAGGCTATTACACCTGAACTTCTTGTACACCAACAAACTCTGTAAGAAAGAGTTAGTAATAGGTTTGCCTTCTATAACTTATTCTAAGGATAAACTCTGCACAGCTTGTGAGAAGGGTAAGCAAAGAAAAACATCTTTAAATCTAAGCATAATTTCTCTGTTGATACACCTCTTTTCTTAATCCACATGGACTTATTTGGACCAGTTAGTGTCTCAAGTCTAGGAGGTAGAATATACACCTTAGTAATGGTTGATGAGTTCTCCGGGTACACATGGGTTATATTCCTAAAGACTAAAGGATACCAGAGAAATTATTAGGTTTATCAAAAACATGGAAGTTCAGAACTCTGCCTAAGTCAAGAAGCTTAGAAGTGATCACAGTACTGAATTCGAAAACAGTTATCATAAGGACTTCTGTGGAGAAAAGGGAATCTCTCAAAAATTTTCAGCTGTAAGAACTCCACAACAAAATGGAGTTATTGAAAGGAGAAACATGACTCTCATAAAAGCTACTAGGACAATGCCGTGTGCATCAGGTCTCCCTTCATCATTTTGGGCTGAAGCTGTTAATACTGCTTGCTTCACTCAAAACAGATCCTTAGTGGTAAAGAGGTTCAATAAAACTCCTTATGAATTACTCAAAGGGAGAAAGCCAAATGTATGCTAATTCCATGTGTTCGGATGCCCTTGTCTCATTCTGAACCAAAGGGATCAACTGGCCATATTTGAACCCAAAACTCACGAAGGAGTGTTTGTTAGATACTCAGCAGTTTCCAAAGCCTACAGAGTATACAACCCCAGAGGAAAGGCGATAGATGAATCTATGAATGTTACCTTTGAAGAGTTTGCAAATCCTTCAACCAAAGTTATTCCTGAATCAGTTTCAGGAGATTTCAGTTTTGATGATCTCATGCATTCCAATGCTAAAGAAAAAGACTCAAAAGCTTCCACATCACCCAGAGTGGAACATGTTAACCACAATGGGCATGATGATCACTATATTGGTACACCTTGTGTGAATAAGTGTACTGATATAGTCAATGTACCATGTCCAGAACCAATCAATGCTGATTTCTCTGAATACTCAGTTGATGTGTTTCAACAAAAATGAATTATTCTCAATAGTTGAACAAGCTCAAGATGTCATTGTGTTTGAAAATCCTGAAAGCTGCTCTACAAGGCCTGTTGTGAATGAAGCTGATTTGGAGGACTCATTATTGAAACATGATCCTTAGTGGATCAGATGTAATTCTAATGATTAAATCATTGGTGATACCAACAAAGGTGTGCAGACTAGGTGGGACAGTCTTGGAAACTCTTGTATATTTTCAAGTTTTGTGTCCCTAATGGAGCCAAAGAAAGTTGATGATGCACTGAAAGATGCCAATTGGATCACTGCCATGCAAGAAGAACTCAATCAGTTTGAGAGAAACAAAGTGAACCTTCCATACCACCATTCTCACCTTCATCTCCATCTACACTATCCAAACAATCCACCCATACTCCTCCATCATCAAAAGATATTTCTTTGAGAGAACAGATTTTTGTGCTGTCCAACAAAGTTAGCTCTTTAGAAAGCTCTAAGACTACCCTTCCCTCAACCATTGCAGACTCCGTATCTGCACAGCCTACATGATTTCTTGGTTTGTTCAAGTCATCCTTTCCAACTCCCCTCTCCAACCTGATTATTCATCTCAGCTGCTTGCAATCACTACACAGCTGCAACAACTATCCTCCTCTCTCTTATCACTTCTTTCTCATCAACAGGACTATGTGTCCAGCGTGGCCGCAGTTTCACAACAACTGTCCGGTATTGCTAAAACCTGCTCTACAACAATGCCCTCTACTTTAGCCTCCTTAAATACCTTAGTGGTATCCCTGTCCAATTCTGTGGCAGTAGGCTTTGATGATGTGCAAGAATCTGTTAAACTAACTCTTGCATAGCTTAAGAGTATGTTGTTCAGTGATACAGACAGGGCTGTCATCTCCCAGCTTTAAACCTTTGCCACCTCCCATTCCTCTTCTCTTGATCCCTGTGTTACCAAGTTAGATGAGGTCAAGGATAACCTGGATTTCTTAGTGCATAACCTGGTTGGTACAAAACCTGTTACCAAAACTGCTGCAACCAAGCCTGTTGGATCCGGTCCCTCAGGTAGAACTGATGTTGAAGGCTCTGTGCCATCTCCTTCAAAGGGGGAGAAGAAATCTGCCTCAAAGACAAGTTTAAGAGGGAGAAATCTTCATCTCCCTCTAAGGAGAAATCAACGTCGGTTGGCCAAGCAGCAAGTCATATACAAACCGGTAATGTTGCAGGTACTTCCACTGTTTCTGAGAAAGCTGCTGAGCCTACTCAGGCTAGTCTCCGAGCTCTGCACCAATCTAGAGGGGAGGAATCTATTCATGGGGACAGGACCAGCAAAAGAAGACAGCTAGTCTTAGAAACCTCTGAGGAAGAAGAAAACGAAGGCGAAATAGTCGTGTCCAAAGTAGCCAAAGGCAAAGGGAAAGCTACTGTGGACACTGATTGTTAAAAGGACCTTCACCTCAAAATTGACGAGGCTCAAGCCAAAGAGACACATATTCCATGGGAGACTTATTCTAAGTGGAAAGAAGAGCAGGTTAAGAATCTTGAAAAAGAAAAAAAGGAAGCAACCTCTGTGAAAGCTGCTCGAGCCATAGCTGCCAAGGAGGCAAGAAAAACTAAAATGCTTACCTTGGTGGTTCAAAGAAAGCTGGTGGAAGAAACAAAGGAGTCAGTCAGTGGTAAAGAGGGTGGAAAAGAGAAAAGTTCAAAGGTCTTATAGACCAAGGCAAAGCCTGTGTCCTCTGTCCCTTCATCAGCAAGGACCAAGTTCTACTTTGACAACATGACAAAGAAAAAGTTCTTTGATGTAGCTGACAGAAGACTTGCCAAGGAGACAATTGTCAAAGTTGTTCCCATTTCAAGGAAAAATCAACAATTAAAGCTTCTAATCACTAGGCATGGTGTTGAAGGCCCTGAACTAGAAGCGTATGAAGCTACCGATGTTGCTAATAGTGGATACAGAGAATGGGTAGAACTTGCAGTTGTCTTGAGTAGCTCAAAGTCTGAGATTGCTAAAACTGCCAGGGCATATGTGAAAAAGCTGATGGAAAAAGTAAGAGACCTAGGCCTGATCTCAGAAGAATTGATCAAAGGTACTTTACAAGTAAAACATAAGATCAAGCCTAGAAAACAGAAGAAAGACACAAAGCTTGAGGAGTTAGTTGAGATGATTGAGTAGGGTATGTTGTTAGTACATCCTGTGTGACGATAGCAGTCTAAACGTAGATAGTTCTTTTGTAATGGTTCAGTCTTTGGAATTACCAGTTAATACATATGTTTGATATTGGTTATATATGTTTGATCTTGTTTGTGATTGATGTTTACTTAAGTTCAAAGACAAGTTCAAACATAAGTTTAAAGATAAGTTCAAACATAAGTTCAAAGATAAGTTCAAACATAAGTTCTAGAACAAGTTCAAAGACAAGTTCTAGAATAAGTTCAAAGCCAGATTCGACCTTATTGGTGAACAAGTTCGTGGGCTTGGGCCTTCACGAACTTGTCTGGGCCATGTTCGAATTTAAGGCTTATAATTAAGGGTTAATCAGCTTTGATTAACAATCTTTGCAGAGATTAGTGTTCAAAGGCGATTACGAACTTATGAGAAATTAGCAGAGAGTTGTTGGAGAGATTCACATGTCGGGACGTTCGTCGTTACGTCTATCATCGTGTTGGTCTCCGTGTTTCGTGTGTGTGTGTGATCAATCTGTTAAACCCCTAACGAGGATTCCGCACTCGTTGGACGATGTCACGTCAAGATTGGATCCGTAGGTAGGTGACCTTACAAGTGGTATCAGAGCCATAAGAGTGTTCATCGTGTTCTTCGTGTTCATCTAAAACATTCTTGGTTTCTTAGCGTTTTTGACGGAAAAATCACGTTTTTCATAAGTTTTTCGAGTTATACAAGCAAACTAACGGAGAAAATTTCATATTGGTTCACTATTTCAGTCGAAATCATTGTTTTTAATCTTAAAAACATTAGTTTAATCTGAAAACTTGAAAAAAAATTGAATTTTTGGTCGTTTCTCGAACTTGCGGCGCTCGAACATAAGGGGGTATTAGGGTTCACTCGAACTTGTCAGAAATACGCTCTTCTCGAACTTAATTTAGGGCTTCATTCGAATTTGGTTGAAATTCGAACTTGCTAGCATCGAATTTGTCAGAGGTTCGAACTTGTCATACATTTTTCGAACTTGTCAGTCAGTCGAACTTGTTGATTTCGAACTTATCAAAATTTGAATTTAATTTTCTAATGAATTTAAAATTAAATTTATTCGAACTTACCTAAGTTCGAAGGGGTTTATTTTAAATTTAATTATTTAAGTTCGGAAACAAAAGTTTGGACACGATGTCAAGTTTGCAAAAATTCATCGAAATGGATCACGAGGTCGGCAAGGCAAATTCTCTGCCAAAACTGATGAAGTTGGAAGATTACTATTGGTGGAAGGATAGGTTTGCTGATTTTGCTCGTTTCAACGATATGGGCATGTGGATTTGTATTGATGAAGGTTATATTCCACCTACGCAAGAGTTAGAGGGCTGTCAAAGTGTTTTAACATATTAAAATATGAAGGATGATGATAAGAAACTTTATGAGGCCTAGAACCGAGCTTTCTCGATTATCCGTATGGCGTTACCTTAAGAAATTCTACACACCTTTTGAAATCATAGGACAGCTAAAGAGCTATGGGATGCTCTAGAGAAAACGTGTGTGAGGACTGAGATGCTGAAACAACAGTTCGCCATTTTCAAAGCATTGAAAAGTAAAAAAGCTGGATGAGATTATCACAACATTCTATCATTTACTGACGGAGCTTGATAATCACAATGTCGATTATCAAGAGACTGAGAAGACAGAGAAACTTCTTGATGCTTTACCTGCGAAGTGGGCAAGTACACATCGCTTATCAAGCATGATGAAGAAAAATTTGAGACTTTTACTCTAGATGGAGTTATAGGAACACTGGGGGCATACAACTTTCAGTTGCAAAAGAAGGAACGGGAATATGACCAGGTCCAAGATCCAGAAATGTATTTTGGAAAGACAGAACCGTCAATCGCAAGTGAACGGAAGTCAGCTACAACATTTTACTCGGGAGAAGAGCCTATCCAATTTGAGTAAGACGAGAGTAGTAGTTGGGCATTCTTAGGGTATTCTAAACTAGAAGACAAACCGACTCATTCAGCATCCACTTCTCAACACAACACAAAGATGCCTATGAGTGCACAATCGGCTGAAGATCATCTGAATCTTTTGGCTTCGTTTGTTGCAGCATATGGAAATTGTGTTCAGCGGAAGATAAATGATCCGGCGTTATGGGATGAAGACTATGATCAGGTGGATACTGATGACTTGGAGGAAATGGAACTTCAATGGCAACTGGCCATGGTGACTCACAGGGTCAAGCGGTTCATGAAAAGAATAGGGAGAAATCTGAACATAGGCAACAGTAAATTTGGGTTTGACAAATCCAAGGTTAAGTGTTACAATTGCCAAGGATTGGGACACTTTGCAAGGATTGGGAAGTCAAGCTGCCGTCGCTGGTCTGTTAACTATTGTGTCATCTGACAGACAGCTAGATGGAACATACAATTGGAGTACTCATCCTGAGTCGAATGCTAGAGCTTTTATTGCTGAAGTGACAGAGATTAGGGATGATAGAGCAGAAGAAGTGACAGAGGACACCAAGTAGACTGATACAAGTCTTTTGTTGGTAAAAAAGTCAAAGAATCAGACCATTCTGGAGTTTGCTGCAAAAATGGCTAACGTGGAATCGGATCACAAAAGGGAGCAAACTACAGGTTTAAACAACAAATGGTTCGTCGACAGTGATTGCTCTCGTCACATGATTGGGGAAAGGAGTCTACACACAGACTTCAAGGGAGGGAACAAGGGTTTTGTATCATTCGCTGGGAACAAGGGAGGTCATATCACTGGAACTGGAGTGGTCACTAATCGGACGATCACACTTGATCAAGTTTACCATGCTGATAAACTTTATCACAATCTCATTAGTGTATCTCAGATATGGGATAAGAAGAATTCAGTAATCTTTACTGAAACTGAGGCGTTAGGGCTGAAACCGGGATTTAAAGTACCTGAAGAGTGGATAATGAAGAGATCCCCAAGGAAGAATGATTTGTACATGATGGATATGAACATATCAGACTCATTAATGGGAACAATCTGTCTTCTATCCAAAGCTTCAGATCCATCTTATGTGTAAGGTCTACCACTGCAAGATATATCTAGACGCGGATCCGTGAACGAGTGCGGAATCCTCGTTGACGGTTAGACGGACAACTCTCAACCAACGGAACACGGAGACTATTAGACGCTGAACGAACGACACACGAACGATCCCACGAACTAATTCTCTCCGAAACGGCACTCACCTAGCTGATAAACTCGAGATCGCCTTTTGCTTAATTCCTCACGAATTCTGCTAAAAGTCATCTAATGATTCGAGTCTATCCCTAATTATAGACCCTGATTCGAGTCTGATGTGGGCCAAACTCGAATCTGGCCCAAGGCCCATTCGAGTCTGTCCACAATGACACTCTCGAATCTAGCCCATTCGAATCTAAGGATACATTCGAATCCATCACAGATTCGAATGTCTTCCTTTAACTAATTCGAATCTAGCCAATACACTTAAACACTTAAGTGATGAAACTTACATTATTACCTTATGATTGATTTTATCTTTGAACTTTATGTTTGAACTTCTTGTAATACGTTACATCAAGTTCAATCATACAAACACTGATAAATATCAACCATAAATAACATATATAGCAAACACATGCTAAATCACAATGTAAGACCACTTAGACTGCTATCGTCACACAGGATGTACCGACAGACTCCCCCTTGACGATAGCTTCTAATAATTCACACATTTGATTTAAGAACATGGTTTATTTATTGATTCAAAACACTACCAGCATACAGACCTTTCTCGACACATACCTTGACTACATTTTCATACTTACTGGCTTCACCGTCCATATGTGTGTCACTGGAGATCTCACAATTATACAAAATCTGAAGATCTTCTTTGGAGAGGTTTACCAGGTGAAGCGGGTCGTAGACTCTAAGAATGACTTTTTCTTCAAAATCCTCCATAACTGCTTCCCCGGTCTCAGTGTCGGCGTACCACCAATGTAAATTCTGCAAAACATTCTGTGGCATTTGCTTTAGAGGCACTTTCCTCAGACATTTAGCTGGTTTGTAATGAATCCTCATCCACGGTCGTCCAGTTAGAGGATCTATACGTGACTGATCCTCTACTCTTCTCCCGACCCTTGGATTCAAACGCTCAAATGTCCTTGATCTCCCCTCCTTTCTTATGATTCTTTCAATTATGCTCGCATAGGGATCATCGCCAATGTTTATCAAATCTTTCCATCCTAGCGCAGTGATTTCGATCTTTGGCAGGGAGTTGAATGCTTTTAATGTTCGCCTCATGTACGGAAGCCCGTCTTTCCTTTTAATTACAAATAGCTGCAGATCTCTATCAAAGAACCAGCTTAATATTCGCTCAGACAGCTTCCAAGTACCCGGCACTCTCATTGTCCTCTTAATCGCTAACTCCTTCTCTTCAGCCCTGAACCATAGCTTTCTTTTTTCTTCATTAGTTAGCTGTCTTGCAGGTTCTTCTGTCGATGGCTGAGGATTCAATGCAGCATTTACTATATCCACATTGACAATTCTATTTCCATCAATCATGTAGGTATCGGTAATAGGATTCTGCTGCACAACTATCTCATCAGCTTCATCATCCTCATCAGCGACTACCTCATCATCTGACTGCCAATCCACTATCTCTTCTGGCACAAACTCGCCTTCTTCCAGCTCTTCATCTTCATTATCAAAACCTACATCTAGAGGATCATCATCGAGATCCATAAGCGCTTCAATCATCTCACTGATTTCAAAGTCTGTAGGCTGTTTTGATGAACTAGCTTCTCCCATTTCTCCTTCACCTCGACTAGGCTCCCCCTGAACTTGTGTAACTTGAGCTGCAGGAAAATCTACAGGCTCATTTTCTTTATCTGCACCGGGATCATTGCCTTCATCATCATTATCTCTTCGCTGCACCTCCTGATCCTTACAACTTGTCTCCCCCTGAGTTTGTAGATTTTTCATAAGTTGCTCAAGGAGGGACCTCATTGATCTGATTTCTGAAGACTGATCAGCAATAAACGATTTTAGCTCTGTGTTTTCGTCTCTTACAGTCTCCACAATCTTCCTTAATTCTGCATTCTCCTTGTCAAGATTTGAGTTACGCTCCTGGAGCTCACCGACAGCTTTTGTAAGGGATATGATTTGAACATGCTGAAAGTCAACACGTCCTTTGAGTTGCATGAATCTTTGATTTTCAGTATATGCGGTTGAGGTAGATGGAATGGACTGAATGGGAGACGGAATGAATGGTGGTGGAATATATGGTTCATGATGCTGAGGTGGCGGTGATGGTGGAGCGGTGGCTTGTGGTTGGGTTTGGGTTTGAGGCTGAGGTTGTGCATCGGACTCCGATGATGTCCCCTGCATGAATCTGTGACGTTTGGCCCTTTGCCTCGTCACCAACGGAGCAACCTCCTCTTCTTCAAAATCTGAATCCTCAGATTCCCTGTCCTCTCGCCTCCTCGAACCTCCTTCATTCACAATCAACCTCGATCCATAGGTTCCAATTTGAATTCCGGGATCTGCAGCTGCTGGTTCAGGAACTTCCTCTGATTCTGATTCGGATTCTGAAGATGTTAAGCCTTCATCTGCCCTTTCTGGCTCATATTCCTCTACATCCCGAAATACATCATCTTCATCTTCTGGGGGACTAAGCAGCTCCCCCACTAACGCTGCTGCAACATCTTCATTGGCATGGGGACCAGATGCCCATATTTCCTCCAGGGTTTGAGCAATCTGCTCAGATTCGGGAACTGCACTTGAAGTCTCTGTTTTTTGTGCTTGGGGCTGGTCGCTCGTAGAAGGCCTTGACACCTGGATTTGACTCGCGGCTGGCCTCTGTCGTCGTCTTGGATCACGCGGCTGAGCACGCGGCTGTTGCTGTTATTGACGTTGCTGTGGTTGAATCTCAACGACCCCTGCCCAGTTGGCATCTCCCGGGACGTGAAATTCCCTATCCACAATCGCTCCAAACAATGGACGCGCCACCGGAACAGCTAATCTTCCTCGATGTGAGGAACAGTCAGCAAAAATGCGTTTGTCCATAACATTAACGCTCAGAGAGTCATCTGACTGTGGCAAATTTGGCAAGAAGTGCCTTATCAACATCATAACAAATCTTGGATACAGCAGAAATCATTCCCTTTCTGGAGCTGTAAGCTGATGGACGAACTCCGAGAAAAACATTTGCGAGAAACTGAACTTCCGATTATACACCAGTGCAATAACCCCCGATTGGATCTTTGACACTATGTAGTCAAATCCAGCCTTCTTCGGCGCAAAACAAACCATGAAAACGTGCACCAAGAATCTCCACTGTCCTATCAGTCCACTCTTCATATACGATGACTTCGTAACATCCAAACTGTAGCCCATCCTCAGAAACGCGGTCTGCCTAATACTTAACGGGAAGTCAATAGGCCCGTCCTCCTGTTCCTGTGTTCCCAACTGCAGAACCTGTCGCAACATATCTGCAGAGAAGACTAGCGGCTGTCCAGCAATTCTGGTTCTTAGAACTGTCGGGGTGACAGTACAATCAACCTGTAAATGGTCATAAAATTGTCGTACATACGAAATGACTATTGGAATGTTATGATACAACGCATAGCTAATCCTAGATTCAGCTAGGAAATCCAAAACTTGGCGAAAACCCTGCGCCTCAGGGATATTATTATCAGGATTAAGGACCATATTATGCTTTGGGACAAAAGCTCGAGCCGCCATATCTGCACAATAAACAAAACTGTTAGACTCATTAAAAATCAATAAACTTGTTTAAATTCAAATTTGTTTTATTTTGTACTTGATTAAATACATAATCTAACACAATTAAATTTCCACAAGTTTAATAAAATTTAAATTAAACAAAGTAAATAAAGTATAGATTCGAAAGTAACAGATTCGAAGTGTCCATATTCGAGTGTAATGGACAGATTCGAAAAGTCCCTATTCGAGTCTAATGGACAGATTCGAATATCATGGTCATCTCGAATCTAATGACAGATTCGAGAAACCCATGAACAGATTTGAATCCAAGAATAGACTCGAAGCCCCGTCGGTCCTTCTTTCACCAAAAATCCAAGATTTTAACCGTTTTGAACTTAGTAATTCACATACATTAGTTCAACTAGGTTCTAATCATTGATTTATGCTTTTAATTTGATCTTTTATAGGTCCAAACTTGGTAATTTAGCAAAAACCCTATTTCGACCCACAAAACTTCAAAATTCGATGTTTTAGCCTAAAATTGTGTATAAAACTACACAAATCTTGTACAATCCGGTTGATTATACCTAGATGTATCTGTAGAATCGAAACACCAAGTAAGAGACTCGACAAAATGTCATTTAGGAGAAATACGATAGATTCGAGAATAGAATCGAGATCGCCGCAGTAGACTCGAGTGTATAGATTCGAAAACAGTAAGGTCTTAAATGACTTCACTGTTGACCTATTTATACCACCAACCCTCGATTCTAAACATAGACTCGAATCTACTGACAGATTCGAATTACTCCTTATTCGAGTCTGTCTTAGATTCGAAACCACCAACACTTAGAAAAATTTCGAAAATTTTGAAATAATTTCAACTTTTCCAACTTTTTTTCTACGGTATTGTGTAACCAGATAAACTATGCCAATTCTTTTACCCTAAGCTCAAGATAGTTCACGCATTGTTTATTTTATCCAACTTTGAATGCACCCTCAGTAACTTTTGACCTTTTACCTAAGTAAAAATGAAACTAAACTAAAATAAAATAAAATAAACTAAGGTAAAAATAAAAATAAAGATAAAATAAAATTTTAACCAAAAAATTTATTCTAGACTTAAGCTAAACTTAAAGAATTTACAAGCTAAGCTAAATACTAAACAACATATTTTTGATGAGTATAGTCTAAGAGAGGTTCAATCAGATAGCGATGTCCGATACTAACTTTCAGTACTTAAACTTTCACACTTAGGAATTTTTTGAATTCCTTTGATTGTTTGTCGTGACATACCCATTTAGCCGATTGTTGGTATTTTACCCCTTTAAACATTCTACATTTCGGAATATCCCTTGGCCCTTTTATTTATCAGGAAATAATCTTACGTGACTCAGACATAGACATACTTTTATGATCAAGGCACACAGATAAAGATTCTAACTTGTTGGTATTTGCAAACTTTCCTTAAAAGACAAACATCGGACACAGGTCTGTATTTTCATACAACAGAGTGTCTTAGTTCGACTTAAGGTTTTCTTTTAAAGTTAGCAGATAGTGGTGACAGGTCTGTACTGACGTACAACAAAGCGACATGTCTGCTAACCCGAATCTAAACAGAGACAACAGGTCTGTACTTACGTACAACAGAGTTGTGTGTTTTCGACTCTTAGTTTTACATGATATTTCTATTCTTTCCATTTTCAGATGTATTTGATGTTGCCATACATCACCAGAAAGTTTGCATACCTCATTTAGACTCAATGTTTGTATGTCTTGTACATAAAAATTAAGACCGATTGGTCGTACATCTAAGTTAGTGACACGCTTGACTTTTTCTAGAATATTTTATTAGCCTTGAGATTCCCTATATGTATTATGCCTACCAACACATCAAACTAAATAAAGTATAACACTTAGGATTTAGTTGCATTATGTGTGAAAGCCTAAATACTTAGAGTCTGTAACGACGGTGCTAATTTTCGTCACTTTGAACCTATGTATCTAAGACTTAACTCATTTTCTGATATACTCTTTTTTTTGTAATTTTATGATTTTCTCTCTTTTTTCTTTTGTTTTTCATATGAAATAAGATAACCTACTAACTTACTAAAAACAGAAACTTACTAAAATAGAAACTTACTAAAAACTTTCCTAAATTAGCAGACTACTGAAAAGAAAGAAATACTACGACTCTACAAGAAAATAAACTTACTATTACTAAGGTCAAATTACTCTGGGTTGCGCATTCCATTCAGTTGAATTAAATACTCAAACCGTGTCTTATCAATCGCTTTGGTAAATAAATCTGCATTATTATCTTCTGTTGCCACTTTTACCAGTTTGATTAAATTCTTTTCAGCACAATCACGAATAAAATGATGCCTTATGTCTATGTGCTTTGTCTTACTGTGTTTAACTGGATTATTAGATATACCAATTTTAGATTGATTGTCTATCCTAATTGGAGTTTGAGAGTAAGCCAAACCGTAATCCCGCAATTGTTGTTGTATCCACAGAACCTGTGAGCAGCAACTACCAGCAGCAACATACTCGGCCTCGCACGTTGAAACGGCTACCGATGTTTGTTTCTTGCATTGCCAGGATACCAATCTCCCTCCTAGGAACTGACAACCTCCAGTCGTTGATTTGCGCGTCAACCTGCATCCTCCGTAATCAGAATCCGTGAACGCTTCCAACTCTAGATCTCCCTCCGCGTGATACCAAAGACCCAACTTCGGTTTCGACTTGAGGTATCGTAGAATCCGCTTCACAGCCTTCATATGCATCTCCTTCGGATTCGCTTGAAACCTACACAAATACACACAGCAAACATATTGTCAGGTCTTGAAGCAGTTAAATACATAAGTGACCCAATCATGGCCCGATATAAAGTCGGATCCACATCGGTATCACTTTCAGTACCCGGCCCGAGATTGTGATTCACTTGAATCGGCGTGCTGAAGTGGGCAGTCAACTTAGTTCCCTCCATCCCAAACCGTTCTAATATGTCATAGACATTCTTAGTTTGATGGATAAACATCCCTTCCTTCTTTTGGTCAACTTGTAACCCTAAAAAGAAATTCAACTCCCCCATAGCACTCATCTCGAACTTAGACTTCATCACCTTCTCGAAATCTTTGCACATCTGTTCGTCTGATGATCCAAAAATGATATCATCGACGTACACTTGTACCAAGATAAAGTGTTCACCCTT
Organism: Centrapalus pauciflorus; assembly: GCA_020465985.1. Taxonomy (NCBI): domain Eukaryota; kingdom Viridiplantae; phylum Streptophyta; class Magnoliopsida; order Asterales; family Asteraceae; genus Centrapalus; species Centrapalus pauciflorus. The sequence goes on from JAANYP010009619.1 coordinate 333,768, forward strand.
CCTCTTCACAAATAGAGTACTATCTATCCTACCCCTTTCAAAACCGTTTTCTAAAAGATGGTTGGATAAAGTCTCATACCACGCCCTAGGTGCCTGATGTAATCCATAGAGAGCCTTATCTAAGCGATATACTCTATCAGGATATTTTGGATATGTAAATCCCTAATTATAGACCCTGATTCGAGTCTGATGTGGGCCAAACTCGAATCTGGCCCAAGGCCCATTCGAGTCTGTCCACAATGACACTCTCGAATCTAGCCCATTCGAATCTAAGGATACATTCGAATCCATCACAGATTCGAATGCCTTCCTTTATCTAATTCGAATCTAGCCAATACACTTAAACACTTAAGTGATGAAACTTACATTATTACCTTATGATTGATTTTATCTTTGAACTTTATGTTTGAACTTCTTGTAATACGTTACATTAAGTTCAATCATACAAACACTGATAAATATCAACCATAAATAACATATATAGCAAACACATGCTAAATCACAATGTAAGACCACTTAGACTGCTATCGTCACACAGGATGTACCAACATTATGGCACCGACGTATGGCACACTTGCACCTAAGGAAAATGAATTACATCACTAAACATGGTCTGGTGCAAGGTGTCCCACTGAATAGTTTTCAGTTCGATGACAAGTGTGTACCATGCAAGAAAGGCATAAAACACAAGAAGTCACAAAAGTCAAAGACTCAGAACTCGATAGCTTCCACCTTCGATTTGCTGCATATGGATCTCTTCGGTCCTGTCAACAAAAGGAGTATAGGTGGTAGTTGGTTTTGTTTAGTTATCACTGATGATTACTCACGTTTTTCTTTGGTTTTGTTTTTAGGTACAATGGACGACATAGCTGGAAAGTTGATTGGATTCTTAGACCAAGTCGAAAACTCCTACGGGACGAGGGTAAAATGTCTCAGGTGTGATAATGGAACCGAATTTAAAAACACAGTAATTGGTGTATATTGCCCATCCAAAGGCATAGTGCATGAATTTAGTGCACCTTATGAGCCACAACAAAATGGGGTGGCAGAACGTAAAAACAGGACTTTGATTGAGGTAGCAAGGACAATGCTCTCAGATTTAAAGCTTCTGACCATGTTTTAGAGGGAGGCAGTGAATACCGCATGTAACGTGTTAAACCGGGTCCTTACTGTCAAATCACTGAATAAAACCTGTTATGAAGTTTTGAATAAAAGACCAACAAATTTAACTGGCTTTGAACCGTTTGGGGGTACCGGGTACTTTACTGAAAACAAAACATCAACCTATGTTTGGTGAGAAGGCTGACGAAGGATACTTCCTAGGTTAGGTCCCTAACTCACCAAACAAAAGGGTTTTTAACAAAATCAACGGTACGGTAGAAGTTTTGTTTAACATAGATGTAACAAGTTATTCACATGAACCCCAAACTCATCCAGAATGGTTATTTGATTATGACTCATTGTTTGAATCATTTAACATACCTTTTAGTGGAAATGCAGGTACAGTGGAGAATGACTTCTCGTCATTAAATCTGAATGACGACTATCAAGGTTTTCCAAAGTCAAGCATCCATCTACATCTAAGCCTACAACGATAGAAGATGGGTCTCCAACAGAGAATGAACCTGAATTACCTACAAACGAAAACCAGACAAAATACTTCTAACTCCGACAATAATGATCATGGGGAAGAGAATGTACAGTATGAAGTGGTACCCCCGTTAGGTGAATAGGATCAAACTTTGGAGAAAATCATCAAGTCTATGAGATTGAGACATCGAGGATAAACAAGGATCATCCGATTGAGAGTATCATAAGGAATCCAAATACCGGTGTGAGAACTAGGAATAGTGTGAATAATAACACAGTGCTGTTATCGATGATCAACGACTCCGAGGCGCATCACACATGCCTATATTCATGTTTCATCTCGCAAGTAGAGCTGAAGAATGTGCAAATGGCACTGAAAGACAACTCTTGGGTTGAAGCCATGCAAGAAGAACTGTCACAGTTCAGAAAACTTGAAGTGTGGGAGTTAGTGCCGTTACCTCGAGGAGAAGTTGCAATAGGGACCAAATAGGTGTTTAAGTGCAAAAGGGATGATCGGGGTATAGTTACTCCTAACAAGGCTAGACTTGTGGTGAAAGGATTCATCCAAGAAAAGGGAATTGATTACATCGAAGTGTTTGCAATAGTGGCAAGGCTCGAGGCAATTTGTCTATTTCTGGCCTTCGCATCCTTCAAAGGGTTTAAGGTATATCAACTTGACGTAAAAAGTGCATTCCTTTACGGCAAGGTGAAGGAACTGGTGTACGTCGAACAGTCTCCTGGGTTTACTGAGCCAAAGTATCCCGACAGAGTATATTGACTCGATAAGGCTCTGTATGGATTGCATCAGGCACCAAGGGCGTGGTATGAGACACTGTCAACTCATCTTTTGGACAACGGGATTGAAATAGGGAGAATTGATAGTACATTGTTCGTGAAAAAAAAAGGAGAGGACTTTATCTTGGTACAAGTGTACGTGCATGACATCATTTTCGGGTCGTCAAACGAACAAATATGCAAAGACTTTGAAAAGGTCATGAAGTCAAATTTTGAGATGAGTGTTATGGGAGAGCTGAACTTCTTTCTAGGTTTGCAAGTTGAACAAAGGAAAGAGGCATGTTTATCCATCAGACGAAGTATGTCGTAGACATTCTGGAGCGCTTCGGGATGGAAGGAACAAAGCTGACCGCTCATTACAGTACTCCGATTCAAGTGAATCACAATCTCGGACTGGGTACAGAAAGTGATACTGATGTGGATCCGACTTTATATCGGGCCATGATCGGGTCACTCATGTATAAAAGCCGAAAGAAATGCATATGAAACCCGTGAAGCGGATTCTACGATACCTGAAGTCGAAACCGAAGCTGGGACTTTGGTATCATGCTGATGGGGATCTAGAATTGGAGGCATACACGGATTCTGATTATGTTGGATGTAGCTTGAACCGGAAATCAACAACTGGAGGTTGTCAGTTCCTTGGAGGGAGGCTCATATCTTGGCAATGCAAGAAACAAACTTCGGTAGCCATTTCAACGTGCGATGCCGAATATGTAGCTGCTGGTAGTTGCTGTTCACAGGTTTTGTGGATACAACAACAATTGTGGGATTACGGTTTGATTTACACTCATACTACCATTAGCATAGATAATCAGTCTACAATTGTTATAACTAATAATCCAGTTAAACACAGTAAAATAAAGCACGTAGACATAAGACATCATTTCATACGTGATTGTGCTGAAAAAAAGTTGATAAAACTAGTAAAAGTTGCAACGAAAGACTATAATGCAGACTTATTCAGTAAAGCATTTGATAAGTCACGCTTTGAGTTGTTAGTTCAACTAAATGGTATGTGTAATCCAGAGTAACTTGACCTTAGTAGTTTTTTATTTCCTCTTAAAGTAAGTTAGTAGCTTAGTAGATTTTCTTTCCTTTTATATTAAGTTAGTAGGTTAGTTTATTAGCTTATCTTAAAAATGAAAAACAAAAGAAAAAAGAGAGAAAATCATAAAAACTTCAAAAAAAAAAAAGAGAATATCGAAAAATGAGTTAAGTCTTAGAACCATAGGTTCAAAGTGATGAAAATTAGCACAGTCTAAACAAACTCTAAGTGTTGAGCTTTCGTACATAATGCACCATAAATTGTAAGTGACATACACTTTCTTATCTGATTTGTTGGTAGGCATAACACATGAAGGAAATCCTAACAACTATTAAAAAAATCAGGAAAAAGTCATATGTGTAACTACCTTAGATGTATGACCAAAAGGTCTTAATTTCTATGTTAGAGACATACTGACAATGATTGTAAATGAGGTATGCAAATTTATCTGGGGGATGTATAGCAACATCAAAATACATTTTAAAGCAAAGAAAAGAAATTTTTTTGAAAAGAAAACGAAGTCAAAACAAGTCGCTTTGTTGTATGTAAGTACAGACCTGTCACCTCTGTTTTAATTTAAGCTAGCAAGATAATTCGCTTTGTTGTACGTAAGTACAGACCTGTCACCGCTGTCTTGCTAACTTAAAAGGTACACTAAGACAAACTAAGGCACTCTGTTGTATGTAAATACAGAACTGTGTCCGATGTTAGCCATTTAAAGAAAATTTGCAATACCGAAAAGTTATAATCATTGTATGTCTGCCTTGATGATAGAAGCATATCTAAGTATGGGACTCGTAAGGTAGTTTCTTGATAAATAAAAAGGCCAAGGGAAATTCCAAAGTGTTAAATGTTTAAAAGGAAAATCATACCGACAATCGACTTGAAATGTATATCACGACAAACAACCAAAGGAATAAAAATTCTTAAGTGTGAAAGTGAAATACTGAAAGTGCGTTTGACACCGCTATCTGATTGAATCTTCTTTGACTATCTTGAAAAAATATTTTGTTAGTATAAGTTGTAATTTTTAAAGTACTTTTAAGTAATTATAAATTTTTGTTTACTTTATTTTATTTTATTTTACTTTAAGTAGGATAAAAGTCAAAGTTACTAGGATGCATTTTTGGTTGAAGAACAAATATTGCGTGAAAATCTGTTGCTTAGTGTGAATGTTTTGCAAAGTTGAAAAAATTTTGTTAAATGAAAAAGTTGGAAAAGTTGGATTTCATTCAAGAATTTTCTAAATTTTCAGTTAAGTTCGAAATTTCAGAGAAATTCGAAGTTACCTTCGAACTTGCTGGACGTTCGAAGTTAAGCTAAGTTCGAAAGTGGTTGATATAAATAGGTCAACAGTACTTCATTTATGTCATCTACTCTCGAATTTACTCTTTCGAACTTGTTAGGGCGATCTCGAACTTATTGCTTCGAACTTCTCGGATTTCGAATTTCTCACTATTTCTCGAAGTTTTCAACTGTGTCTCGAACCTTTTCACATACCTAGGCATATTAAACCAACAATATCTAAGTAAGTGTAAGATTGGGGTGTTTTTGTGCTTAAAATCGAGGATTTTTAAGTTTTATGTCATTTAAAACTAGGTGACTTTAAATCACAAGATTTAAGAGATGAAACTTAAAATAAATGATACATAACTTAGATTAGAACCTAATAGGACTGGATTACACTGATAATTAAGTCAAAAGGGGTAAAAATCATGGTTTTCAAGTTGAAAGTGACCGACTTTGAACATGTTCTTCAGGTTCGAACTTGTTGAAATACCTATAGGTTCGAAGTCAGTCATGTTCGAATGGTTGTTTTCAAATACTTAAGTTCGAATGGTTTTAAAAGTCTCGAACTTGTCTAAGTTCGAATTTGTTAGACTTCGAACTTAATCAAGTTCGAAGTTATGCAAGTTCGAATATAAACGAATTTAATTTTTAAATAAATCTCTAACAATTTAATCATCTTTTGTATGCAGATATGGAGACCGTGCGTTCTATAATAAGCATCATATGGTAATGGCTGTAGATCTTTAATTGCCGGAGGCTCAGCCCTACCGTCAAATGATAGAGTTTCTGACGCATTCCAGAGTATCATATGCACTTACACATAATCTGCCGATCCTTCTGACATATGTGAGGTAGTTCTGGGATCACCTTCAGGTGGTTTGCACTGTTACCCTTACGGTGTTACGTACAAGAGTAGGAGGTCAACTAATTGTATTTTCTGCAAACATGTTGAGACAAATCTTGCAATTGGGCACAGAGGATCAAGAGGCAGGCCCAATAGATTTCCTAATGCCCATAAGGCAAGCGACCTTTTTGAGAATGGGTTACGCGCAAGACATAACGAAGGCGTCCTACGTAAAAAGTGGATTAATTGGACAATGGAGGTATCTGGTCCATGTAATAATGGTGTGCTTTGCACCGAAGAAATCTGGGATTGACACAATGGTGTCAAAGCTGCAGTCCGCGCTGATTGCTTTGGTCTACAACAAATAGTTCAGCTTTTCAGAAATATTTTTCGGGGAGTTTGTCCACCAGATTACTGCTCCGGCCAGAGAACGATTTTTGATGTATCCCCGTTTCATAGTGATGATTATCCGACACCTTTTGCCGAATCTGCTACCACTACCTGAGCAAAGTGGTGTTGCTTTAATTGATAAGCGTATTTTTGCTAACTGCCAGACCCATAATGCACGTAGGGCTGAGCAAGTTAGGCCTCAGGTGGCCCCTTTGTTTGGTGCGGTTATAGATCCTGATTTTGTTGCTCCGGTAGGAGATAATCGGATAGGTGAACCACCCCCCCCCCCTCAACAACAGCAGCAGCAGCAGCCTCAACAGTAAAGAGCACCGACAAGAAGAACTCCGGTTGCAAGAACGATCCCCCGCTCACAACCTGCTACTGAAATTGCTGGGCCATCAACTTCGGCTCCACAATTCGACCAACGGGAACAGACGTTGGAGGAAATCTAGGCACAATGAGCAGCAATGGAGGAAAATATAGCTGAACAGTTGCTTCAAGACATTTATGAACCTCCGGCTGATGTAGAGGACATTTTCAGGGAGATCGGTGAATATCAACCTCCTGTTTGCCGAGTCTGTAGGCACAGAAGGTCATGCTGAAGGATCAGAAGCTAGGGAACAGGCTGAGGATGAGGGTCAAGTCGAGACCGCCTCTAAGTCTGAAGTTGAGACAAGTTCTGATGAGACAGAAGTTGAAGATCCAGCTGTTAACATTGGCTGATATGGATCCAGAGTCGTCGTTAGCCGAAGGAAGATGATAAGGCCTATAATTCGTGATGAAGAGGAAGAAGACTCGGACTTTGAAATAGAAGAAGTATCCCCAGTTACCACTCGACATAGTGCAAAAAGGCATCGATTTATGCAGGGAGCTCCGTCCACTTTTGCTGTTATTCCATCTGCTTCAACTGCCGCTCCATCCACATCCGCCTCCATTCCATCCACATCGACTGCATTCATTGATAATCAGCGGTTTACAGAGTTGAAGAGCAAAGTGGACTTCCATATAGTCCATATATACCAGCTTTCACAAGCAGTCAATGAATTGCAACAGCACAATTCAAGGCTGGAGTTAGAAAATGCAAAGCTTCAAACGACTGGTGCTACTCAACAAGAAGATTTGACGACTCAGCGTTCTCAAATTCTGACTCTGCAAACCCTGATTAAGCAGATAATGAAAGATCTACAAGCTCAGGGGGAGAGAAGCTGCAGAGGAGATGAGCTCAGGAGAGTTCAAAGAAATGATGAAGAAGGCGATGATCCCGACATGCAGAAAGAAAGTGAGCTAGCAGATCTTTCTCAAAAGACTGCTCAGCAAGCAAATATTCAGGGGAATCCTGGTTCTTCGATTATAGGAAGAGGTGAAACTCAAGAAAAAGGAAAGGCTCCTGAAACCTCAGTGTCTTTTGAACAAGAGATGATAGGAGCTTTGATAGATCTAGATGATGAAGATGAGTTCAGATTTGATATTAAAGACTTCATAGATCAGGAGGAACTGGAAGAAGGAGAGTTTATACCTGAGATTGTATTGTGACAGATTGAAAATTCGATGATGAAGTAGTGGAAGATGAAGATGACAATGTTGATGAAAGTTTGATCCAAAAGCAGCCTGTTACAGAGCACTATGTGAATAATGATGAGAATGTGATAGACATAGATGTGCTTAACTCCGCATTAAATGTTGAATCAGAATCTGAGGCAGTTGACAAGGATATAACGAATGAGGAGAAAAGATGTCAATGGCTATGAAAAAAAGAGAAGAAGGAGGTCTTAGAGATAAAGAGGAAGATAAGGGTACTGAGGGCAAGCAAACTGTCTGGAGGAATTATCAGCTGGTTCTTTGAGAGACAATTGCAGCTATTCGTGTTGAAAAGAAGAGACAGATTGCAATATTTGAGAAGATCTCTGAAAGATTTCAGTTCGTTGCCGAAGTGTGAAGTGAAGGAGCTAGCCTGGAAAGAATTGAACAACCTAGGAGACGACCAATATGCTGAAGTGCTAGCAAGAATAATTAGAAAGGAAGGTCGGTCTGGTAGGTTTGAAAGACTTAAGCTGAGATCTGGAAAAAGAGTGGTGGATGAGACCAGAATAGATCCACTTACTGGAAGGCCATGGGCTAAGTTGGTTTACAAGCCAGTCAGATGCCTGAGAAAACTTCCATTAAAGACAATGCCACAGGATGTTTTGAAGAATATGAAGTGGTGGTACGTCGATAATGAAACAACCAAAGCCGTAATGGAGGATGAAGAAGAGAAGGCAATTTTGAAGGTATATGATCCATTGCACCTTGTCAATCTATCCAAGGATGACCTGCAAAATCTTCATGATCACCCAAATTTCTTTCATGAAGGCTGGAGATCTGAAGGCAGAAAATTCCAGAAAGTTGTAAAGATTTGTATAGAGTAGGGATTGTATGCAGGTAGCATTTTGAATAGGACTAGTACTTAGACAAATTGAATATCTAGTTAGAAGGTATCATCAAGGGGGAGTCTTTTAGTACATCCTGTGTGACGATAGCAGTCTAAATGTAGATTGTTCTTTTGTAATGGTTCAGTCTTCGGAATTACCAGTTAATACATATGTTTGATATTGGTTATATATGGTTGATCTTGTTTGTGATTGATGTTTACTTAAGTTCAAAGATAAGTTCAAACATAAGTTCCAAGATAAGTTAAAACATAAATGCAAAGATAAGTTCAAACATAACTTCATACATAAGTTCATACATAAGTTCAAAGGTAAGTTCAAACATAAGTTTTAGAAAAAGTTCAAAGACAAGTTCTAGAATAAGTTCAAAGCCAGATTCGAACTTATTGGTGGACAAGTTCGTGGGCTTGGGCCTTCACGAACTTGTCTGGGCCAAGTTCGTATTTAAGGCTAATAATAAAGGGTTAATTAGTTTTGATTAATACTCTTTGCAGAGATTAGTGTTCAAAGGCGATTACGAACTTGTGAGCAATTAGCAGAGAGTTCTTGGAGAGATTCACGTGTCGGGATGTTCGTCGTTACGTCAATCATCGTGTTGGTCTCCGTGTTTCATGTGCATGATCAATCCGTTAAACCCCTAACGAGGATTCCACACTCGTTGGACGGTGTCGCGTCATGATTGGATCCGTAGGTAGGTGACCTTACATATGTATGCATTTGGGATCACAAGGATTGATCACAGCCTGCCTATAGGTGTTGAACCTGAAGAGGGCAAGTATATTGAAGAGCCTGTGAAGGGGTATTATTTTTGGATCCTCTGACTAAGAGAATGTGTATTCAAAGAGGCTCAGATTTTCACAAAGCTGGTCTCAAACAGATTATAGCCTTCTGGCTCTCTACTGCCTTTGACAAACATGCCAGGTGGAGAGTTATCATATGGGAGCAGCTTACAGCCTGCTATAAAAGAGGAGAACTTGATGACTATAATTTATGTACCTCATAAATGAAGTGGAAGATATTGAGGCCACAGGACAAAGGATAGATGGGTTAGAACAGGAGAAACTCCTCAAAGCTAATGAGGAGTATGAGAGAAGAATTAATGAACAACAACAAGGTCCATTTGCAAGTTAAATGTATATGAAGAATGGAGCTGTCCATTAGTTGGACAGGCTTACCATTATTTTCTCCCAACTTTAACAGTACAAAGATGTTGAAGACCCATTGTACATATGTTGTACTTTTAACATTTGTTGTATTTCCACTCAGTACATTAGTTGTACTTGTTTAAACATGTGTTGTTTCAATCAATATCGGTATCTAGAAACTGATCTTTTACTTTACTCTAATGTTGTATTTTCATTTCTGCAACTATAATGTAAATATATATAGTGAGCATTGATAGAAACAGCTTAGGCTGAATATTGCAAATAGGGGGAGATTGGTAGCCACAAAAAGGCCTCAATAAAACCTGTTCTATATCATAGGGGGAAATTTTTAATCAAACGTTTATGATACACTTAAGGGTATAATATAAGGCTTTTTAATTCCTTAATGAAACCTGATAAGTGATTTGCAATATACTACCTTAACTTGGCATATTGCCAAAGCTGTTGGACAGGTTTGGCATAAACTGCCTAAGCTGTTCATGTCTGTTGGACATCTTTGACCCAAGTTAAGTGTTCTGTTCCTTGTAAACAGAACATGTTCTTGTTGAAAAAGTTTTACACTTTATGGAATTTGTTTCCATGTCCTCATGCAAAGTCTTGGACGTGAAGATCAGTTTACAAGTCAAGACAAAGTGGAAAATCAGATGCTGCTAGTTCTGCCAAAGCTGTTCTAAAGCATGAAGACAAGAAAGGATATTTGAAATAGGTGACAGACCATTTCTTATATCAAAATGGCTATACATAAAGAGGGAAGATTTAAAGTTGACATTCCTCTTTAAGGTAAAGCAGTATGCAACAGAGACAAAAAGGAAAAGACAATGATTCTGCTACATAGGGACAAATTTTGTTTTGTCAGACGTGCAAAAAAGTATTCTTGTCTTTTTGTAAAGGCATTCTACTATCTCTACAACCAATGAGGAAGTTTCACTGGGATTCACTGAATGACTATATAAAGAGACTTCTAAGGAATGAGAGATAACCAAGAGAGACATCCATAAGCTCAGATGTGCAAAAAGAAATTGTGTTTTTCATGCATGCAAATTCTGCCTTTAACTGAGAATAGAATAGTGAGAGTGTGTCGAAGTTGTTCTACTTCCAAATTGTTTGTCTGTGTCTTGTAAATCAGTGAGTACATCTTAGTGAGTGAGTTCATTGAAACTAACCTGATGAGTTTTAGATTAGTTGTTAGTCTGTTGTTTCGGTGATCTCTGTTTGGATCATTCCGCAGTCCAAACCTGTTTGTAATTAAGACTTGTTAATATATACATACAAACTTTGAGAAAAAGTTTATTGGAGTTATATTCACCTCCCATCTACAACTTACTGCAACATACTTGGGAAACCTGTTGTATAAGTTGTTCTTTCTCCAGCAAATCCAAAATTAATCTCAAATGTTGCTCGTGCTCCTCCTTGTTTCGTGAATACATTGAGATGTCATCTATGAAGACAATCACGATCTTGTCCAAGTAAGGTTTGGACACCCGATTCATAAGGTCCATGAATATGGCTGGTGCATCGGTCTGTACAAATGGCATCAGTTGAAATTCATAATGACCGTACTGGGTTCTGAATGCTGTCTTTGGAATGTATTCCTCGCGGACTCTGACCTGGTGATAACAAGACCTCAGGTCGATCTCCAAATAGAAGCTCGGCCCATAGAGTTTGTCGAATAGGTCATCGATCCTTGGGAGAGGGTACCGTTCTTTATGGTCAGCTTATTTAATTCCCGGTAGTCGATACGCACCCTGAAAGTTCCATCCTCCTTCTTTACGAATAAAACTGGAGCTCCCCAGGGTGAGGAACTCGGTCTAATATACCATTTATCCAAGAGCTCCTGCAGCTGATTGGACAATTCCTGCATCTCTGATGGGGCTAAACGGTATGCAGCTCGTGCCACTAATGCTGCACCTGTCACTAAATCGATTCTGAATTCGACTTGTCTTGATGGTGGGTGTCCAGGCAAGTCTTCTGGAAAGACGTTATGGTAAATACGGACTATAGAAATATCTTTGAGCCGCTTCTCCTTCGGGTCCTTCTCCGTCATATGGACTAGAATTGCTTGACAACCTTTTCGCATACACTTCAGGGTCCTAAGGCTGGAGATAATGCTTACTTTGGTGTTTCTTCGTTCGCCTTGGACAGTTAAGACCTTCTTATTGGTGAAGGGTATGCGCACTGTTTTCTTGTCGCACACGATCTCTGCATGGTTAGTCTATAACCAATCCATGCCTATAAGCACGTCAAAACTCCCCAGTTTGATGGGTAACAAATTTATTTCAAATAGTTCACCTACTAATTCTAAGGAGCATCCTCAAATTATATTATTTGTTTTCAGTTTTTTACCGTCAGCAACCTCTATAGCATACGTGGCACTTAATGGGGTAAGAGTGACATTTATCTTCTTACTAAACTTAGTGAATATAAAGCTCCTATCAGCACCGGTATCAAATAGTATTTGTTGGGATTAATATGTTGTTTATGAAATTAATAGTCAAGGGTTCATTTTGTAATTATCAACACTTATGTATTTGTATATATATAGATGTACCGGTACTGTAGCTTTGTAATTTTTGCATGGATTAGTATGCTTGGTACGAAAAGGTCAAGAACATCGTAATTGCTGAGCAAGAAAACCGTATGTAATATTCTACCATTATATTGAAATCATTCGGTCGATTGTGTCATTAGGTTGTTCTTATTTGTTTGATTCATAATTGTATTGTCGATATTGAAATATCAATTGGTATCAGAGCCTAATATGGCTAAATTTGTTTGATTTTTGAATCTGAAAAAGTTATTTTGAACTAACACTTTCATCAAAATTTTCGAAATCTGAAAATCATTCGGGGTTTTAGATTGAGTGGATGAAATGGAGTGAAATTTGATCGAAGGGTCATTTTTGAAAGACGAAAATATTGATATAAGTTTCAGATTTTAACTCCAAACATATAGACAGTAATTTGGATTTTTATGATTTTTAAAACTTTTTGTGTTCTTAGTGCTTTTTGTCAAATTTTGGACATTTGATTTGAAATTAGACAAAGTTTTCATTTAAAAAGTGTTTCTGAGTGAAAACCGCACACTTGACATTATTTTGAAATCATTTAGTGGATTTGTTGTTGAAAATTGTGATTTTGAACTTGGTTTTTATAGTTTCTGTTCAAACTCGGGCAAAACTAAGTTTTCAATTTTCACCGAGTTTTACAAAGTATTTATCTAGTTTGATCAATGTATTGACCGAGTTTGATCGAAGAGTTGACCGAGTTTGATCTCTCTTTGACCGATTTTGTTCAATTATTGATCGAGTTTGATAAAACTTTCTTCGATTTGGAATACATGTGATTAGAGTTTGTTTAATCACTCTTCGAGTTTGTTCACAGTTTCATACGAGTTTGATCAGAAGTAATCCGAGACTGTTTGTTCTTCATATGAGTTTGTCAAACATTCAAAGTGTTTAAACTCACTTCATTCGAGTTCAATTACATTTAGATCGAGTTTGTCTGTTCATTGATCGAGTTTGTCACTTCAATGATCGAGTATCACACTTCATACTTCGATTTTCATACTTCTTTGATCGAGTTTCATCCTTTATATTTCAAGTTTAGTCCTTCATTGATCGACTTTGATCCTTAATTGTTTGAGTTTGGTACCTATTTCACTCGAGTTTGATCATATATACTTCGAGTTTCATTCACTTGTTATCAGTGTTCAATCAAAAATCACTCATAATTCCATAACAAGATCTTGGAAGTTCAGTATCAACAATTCACAATGTCAAAGGACGCACTACCCATGGTTTCCGAAACCAAACCTCCAATCCTATACAGACGAGAGTATGTTCAATTGAGGGATAGGTTTCTAGAGTTCATATGTTTTCATGATCTATCTAAAGAGATGCCGACCACACTGACGAATGGTCCAGCAAGATTTTTGTTGGTACACCCTGTGTGACGATAGAAGTCTAAGTATAGTTAGCATTTTGTGTAAGTCAAGTTACGTAATATTGAATATTGACTAGTGTTTGATATATGTGATTTTGTGTGGTTGATATTTGTTGTTTGTATGTTTGAACTTGGTGTAACGTATTACCAGAAGTTCAAACATAAAGTTCAAAGATATATTCAAACATAAGTTAAATCATATGTTCAAATAAAAGTATGATAGTTGAAATTCTTGATGTAAATTAGAATTTGTACTTATAGGTAAATTTGAATTTGTCAAGTGGACAAATTCGAATGGGCCTTGGGCCTTATTCAACTTTGTCCTAAGCCAAACTCGAATCTGTCAGTATAATTATGGATTAACTCGAATAATTATGAGATTTTGCATAATTTCAGAGAGTGATTAAGCAAAGGCGATCTCGAGTTTACTAGTATTCAGAGAGTGTTTTTGGAGAGAATCATCGTGTAAAGGCGTTCGAGGTCGTTCGTCTAGCATCATGGTAGTCTCCGTGTTTCGTGTGTGTGATCTTACCGTCAAGCCGCTAACGAGGATTCCGCACTCGTTGGACGGTGTCGCGTCGAGATAGATCCGTAGAGTCAAGACCTTACAAGTGGTATCAGAGCCTTTTGGGTGTTCTTGGTGTTCTTCGTGTTCATATGCAACATCCTAGGTTTCTTGACGTTTTGGACGGTTAATATCATGATTTTGGAGGTTTTTCAAGCTTATCAAATCAGATATTGGGAAATACTTTGTTGTCGCTTATGTTTTTGATCGAAATCAGTATTTTTACTCGTAAAAATAATGGTTTAATCTGAAAAACCTGAAAAACTCGAAGTATTAGCCGTTTTTCGAATTTGCGGCGCTCGAGTTTATTAAGAGGGTATTAGGGTTTGCTCATTTTCGAGTTTGACTGAAAATAACCTCCTTTCGATATTCTTTAAAGTTTGATTCGAATTTGGCCATTTCGAATTTGCTTGGGTTTTCGATTTTGCACTAAAATCGAATTGGATTTCGACTTTGAGAGGACCTTCGAATTTGTTGTTACTTTCGAATATAGTTGGACTTCAAACTTAATTTCGACTTTAGTTCCAAACCAAGTTAAAATTAATTAAATTCGAATTTACCCATATTCGAAAGAATTAATTTAAATTAATTTCGAATTAAATTATTTAAGTTTCAATTCAAAAATATTTGAAACAATGACAAGTCTACAGAGGTTCATTGAGATGGATCACGAGGTTGGAAAAGCGAATTCTCCACCGAAGTTGATGAAAATAGAGGAATATTACTGGTTGAAGGATAGGTTTGCTGACTTCGCAAGGTTTAATGATATGCGTATGTGGATTTGTATCGATGAAGGATACATTCCACCTACAGCTGAGGTTGAAGGACGACAAAAGGTTGTGCCTTATTCAAAGATGAAGGATGACGATAAAAAGTTGTATGAATCCGAGAACCGTGCCTTCACTATCATTAGAATGGCGTTACCTCAGAAGATCTTGCACACCTTCCGTAATCAGAAGACATCAAAAGAGCTGTGGGATGCATTAGAGAAACGGTGTGAAGGTAACCCGAGGGTCAGAAAGAACAGAATGGAAATGGTCAAGCAGCAGTTCGCCATCTTCAAAGCATTGAAGAACGAAAAGTTGGATGAGACAATTACCAGATTTTATCACTTATTGACTGAGTTAGACAGCCATGATGTTGAGTATAGTGAAACAGAGAAAATTAACAAGATTCTAGATGCTTTGCCTGCCAATTGGGAAATGTATGTGGCACTGATAAAGCATGATGAAGATAAATTCTATACTTTTACTCTAGACAGTGTTATAGGAACGCTGAGGGCATATCACTTTGAGTTGCTGAAGAAGGAGAGGGATTATGAACAAGTTCAAGATCCGGATATGTACTTTGGGAAATCAAAACCTTCAGGGGCAACTGATGTGAAGACGGCTACAACATTCTTCTCGGGAGAGGCATCGACACCGGTTAAATCAGAAGACTCAGTAAGTAGGGCTTTCATAGGGTTTGCTAGACCTAAAGAAAAGCAGCATCAGGCTACTCCGACATCTACATCTCAAGGGTATTCAAAGATGCCTATGAGCGCAAAATCAGCCGAAGATCATCTGAATTTGTTGGCTTCATTCGTGGCCGCTTACGGCAATTGCGTTCAGGGCAAAATTAACGATCCTGCACTTTGGGATGAGGATTATGATCAGGTAGACCCTGATGATCTTGAAGAGATGGATCTGCAATGACAACTGGCCATGGAAACTCAGAGAGTTAAGAGGTTCATCAAAAGGACGGGTAGAAAGCTCAACGTAAGTAACAATAAGATTGGATTTGATAAGTCCAAGGTTAAGTATTACAACTGTCAGCGGTTAGGACACTTTGCTAGAGAGTGTCAGAGACCGAAAGTAGAGAACTACCAGGGCCACTATCAGAATCAATCGCAAGGGCGATATCTACCAGGTAGTTCATCCATTCAGGCTAATATAGTTGGTCTGTTATCCAACGTCACATCAAACAGACAGCTAGATGGAACTTATGAATGGAGTACCATCCAGAGTCGAACGCTAGAGCATTTATGGCTGAAGTGACCGAGACTGCAAGTGATGGAGCAGAGGAAAAGACAGGGGACAACAGTCAGAATGAATGCATTCCGATGTTGGTAGAAAAGTAAGACGATCAGACGATTCTGGAGTTCACCGCACAGATGGCCAACGTGGAATCAGATCATGCAAAGGAGATAACTACAGGTCCAAAAAATAAATGGTTCGTCGACAGTGGTTGCTCCAGGCACATGACAGGGGAAAGAAGTCTCCTAGCAGACTTCAAGGGAGGAAATCAGGGATTTGTATCATTCGCTGGCAATAAAAGAGGAAATATCATCGGTACTGGAGTGGTAACTAATGGGACTATCAAATTGGATCAAGTTTATCACGTTGATAAACTGGTTCACAATCTCATTAGTGTATCTTAAATCTGTGATAAGAAGAACTCGGTACTTGTCACTGATACTCAGGCGTTAGTGCTAAAACCGGGGTTCAAAGTACCTGAAGAGTGGATACTGATGAGGGCTCCAAGGAAGAATGACCTGTACATGCTCGACATGAACAAGCCGGAATCTTCGATGGGACCAACTTGTCTGCTATCTAAAGCTTCAGAGACTGAGTCGGTTTTATGGCACAGACGCATGACACACTTGCACCTAAGGAAAATGAACTACATTATGAAAAATGGAATGGTGCAAGGTGTTCCAATGAAGAGTTTTCAGTTCGAGGATAAGTGTCTACCGTGCAAGAAAGGAAAACAACACAAGAAGGCACACAAGTCCAAGACTCGGAACTCAATCGCTGCAACATTCGATTTGTTGCATATGGACCTCTTCGGACCAATCAACAAAAGGAGTATAGGTGGTAGTTGGTACTGTTTAGTTATTACTGACGATTACTCACGTTTTTCTTGGGTTTTCTTTTTAGGTACAAAGGACGAGACGGCTGCCAGCTCATCGGGTTCTTAGACCAAGTGGAAAATTCTTACGGAACGAGGGTTAAGCGTATCCGAAGGCATAACATAACAAAATTTAAAAACACTTTTATTGGTGTATATTGCCTATCAAAGGGCATAGTGCATCAATTTAGTGCACCTTATGAGCCACAACAAAATGGGGTGGCCGAATGGAAAAACAGGATATTGATTGAGGCAGCAAGGACCATGCTTTCGGATTCAAAGCTTCCTACCATGTTTTGGGGGGAGGCAGTGAATACCGCATGCCATATTTTAAGCTGGGTCCTTACTGTCAAATCATTGAACAAAACCTGTTATGATGTTTTGAATAAACGGCCACCAAAGTTAACTGGCTTCGAACCTTTTGGAGTACCATGTACTTTAATGAAAACAAAACATCAACCTATGTTTGGTGAAAAGGCTGACGAAGGATACTTCTTAGGTTATGTGCCGAACTCACCAAATAAAAGGGTGTTTAACAAATGTAATGGTACAGTAGAAATTGTGTATAACATTGAAGTCACAAGTTATACACATGAACCCCAAACTGGTCCAGAATGGATATTTGATTATGACAAATTGTTTGAGTCATAGAACATTCCTTTGGATGGAAAAGCAGGTACAATCGAACAGGACTTGTCGTCATTAAACTTGAATGACGAGGGTCAATGTTTTCCGAGGACCACCTTTCCATCAACATCCGAGCCTACATCAACTGAAGATCGATCTCCAGAAGAAAATGATTCTGAAGTGCCTACAAACGAAAATCAGACAACAAATTCTATCTCAGAAGACAGTGTCCATGAGGAAGAAAATGTGGAGTCTGAAGTCGTTCCCCCGTTAGGAGAGATAGGATCAAATTTGGGAGATAATCTGAGAGTTGACGAGGTAGAGACATCTAGGATCAACAAGAATCATCCTATTGAGAGTATCATAGGAAATCCTAATGATGGTGAGGAGTTGAGAAGGGACGATGATGAAGGCAATGATCCCGATGCACCAAAAGACAGTGAGCCAGTAGATTTTTTTGCTGCTCAACATGCCGAACTTTAGGGGGAGCCAAGTCAGACTGGAGCTGAAGGAGGTGAGGCGAGTTCCTCAAAGGTCATGGAGAGCAAAATGATTGAAGCTCTGATGAATATTGAGGAAGAGGTGTTAGATTTTGATTTTGATGACGAGATTGATGAGCTAGAGGAAGGAGAGATTATTCCAGAAGACATTCCTGATTGGAAACCAGATGATGAGGTATTAGGTGATGAGGAAGATGAAGCTAATGAAATAATTATTCAGGAAAATCCCGTCACTGATACATATGTGACGGAGGAACAAAATGAGATTAACATAGAAGCTGTTAAAGCTGCTTTAAATGTTGAATCACAAGTTGAAGAGCCCGTCAGGGAGCTTACTGATGAAGAACAGAGAAAGTATGGTTTTGGTCAGAAAAGAAGGCTATAGAGTTGAAGGAAAAGATGCTTGTTCCTAGTGCTGGGAAGCTGTCTGGAAATATACTTAGCTAGTTCATTGATCGAGAACTGCAGTTGTTTATCATCAAGAGAAAGGATGGCCTTCAGTATCTGAGGAGAAGGCTGAAGGATTTCAACTCCTTGCCTAAGTGAGAAATAAAGGCCTTAGCCTGGAAGGAGCTTATCAATATTGGAGACGATCACTACGCTGAAATCATTGCTAAGATCATAAGAAGGGAAAGGAAGTCTAGGAAATTTGAAAGGCTCAATCCACACATTGGCAAAAGAGTTATGGACCATACAAGAATTGATCCTCTGACTGGTAGGACATGGATGAAAATTCAGTACAAACCAGTTAGATGTTTAAAGAAAGTCCCTCTAAAGCCGATGCCACAGAATGTGCTGGGTAAGCTCAACTGGTGGTATGTTGAAAGCGAAACAGGCGAAGCTCTAATGGAATATCTCGAAGAAAATGTGATTCTTAGAGTGTATGATCCATTGCACCTGGTTAATCTGTCCAAAGATGATCTTCAAGTGCTTCATGTTCACAAAATCTCGTGTGATGCGCATATGGAGTCTGAATCCAAAAAGTATCAGAACGTGGTCAAGGTTTGTGTTTAACAAGGTCTTTATACTAGTAGTATTTTGAATAGACCTTAGTACTTAATCAAAATGTAAATAGTTAAAAGCTATCGTCAAGGGGGAGTCTGTTGGTACACCCTGTGTGACGATAACAGTCTAAGTATAGTTAGCATTTTATGTAAGTCAAGTTACGTAATATTGAATATTGACTAGTGTTTGATATAAGTGATTTTGTGTGTTTGATATTTGTTGGTTGTATGTTTGAACATGGTGTAACGTATTACAAGAAGTTGAAACATAAAGTTCAAAGATATATTCAAACATAAGTTAAATCATATGTTCAAATAGAAGTATGATAGTTGAAATTCAAATTTGATGTAAATTCAAATTTGTACTTATAGGTAAATTCGAATTTGTCAAGTGGACAAATTCGAATGGGAGTTGGGCATGATTCGAATTTGTCCTAAGACAAACTCGAATCTGTCAGTATAATTAAGGATTAACTCGAATAATTATGAGACTTTGCAGAATTTCAGAGAGTGATTAAGCAAAGGCGATCTCGAGTTTACTAGTATTCAGAGAGTGTTTTCGGAGAGAATCATCGTGTAGAGGCGTTCGAGGTCGTTCGTCTAGCATCGTGGTAGTCTCCGTGTTTCGTGTGTGTGATCTTACCGTCAAGCCGTTAACGAGGATTCCGCACTCGTTGGACGGTGTCGCGTCGAGATAGATCCGTGTAGTCAAGACCTTACAATTTTTTATCACGATCCCCGCAGTACCAAATTGTAATCCTCCAGTATTGGAGAAAACTGAGGAGGTTACCACTACAAATCGGTCTAATGCTAAGAAAAGAATAATGTTAGGAGATAAGACAGCTAGAAAACTCTTGCTAATCTCAATTCCAAATGATATATACATCAGTCTGACAAACACTGACAACCAAATCCATCAAGGATGAGGTGTGCAAATTGTTGAGAGGATAGCTACCAAAAGAGCAAGAAACAACATAATGACATTTGAGAACTTTAGAGCAAAAGAAGGGGAGTTATTTGAGTATACATACTTGAGATTTGTTAACCTCATAAGTGAAATGAAAAGAAACAGGGTAACAAAGTCTAATTTGGACATCAACGTCAAATTTCTGGATGTTCTCAACCCGGAGTGGGATAAGTATACCATGATAATACAACAAACAAAGGAAATAGATGACATGGATTTTCATATGATATTTGAAAACTTAAAGAACTATCAAGAAGTAGTTTTAAGGAAAGTATCTGGAAAGAAACAAGCTAAGAAAGCGATAGTTGATCCACTGGCTCTCCTAGCTGACAAAAAGTATAAATACAAGTTGAAAAAGGAGAAGCGAGTGGTTATAAGCAGTTCTTCAGCTTCTGAATCAACTGATTCGTCAGCAGACCCATAGATAGAAGAAATGAAGAAGCAGATTGCACTCTTAACTAAGGCATTTCAAAAGGAATTCTATCGCAAACCAACGAACAACAAAATGCGATACAAGACTGGATCCAGAAAGTATGAGAAGAGAGAGAAATATGAAAGTCTGGAGAAAGCAGTTGCCAAAATTTGGAAAAGTATGAGAAGCCTGAGAAGTCTGCCATGAAAGAAGCGAGCAGATATGATACAACTATGGTAAGCCAGGACACTTTTCGAGAGAATGCGGAGAGCCGGTAGTAAAGAATTCAGATTACTACACTCGAAAGGCTTTGCTGGCCAAACAGAAGGAAGCCGGACAGGCCCTGATGGCGGACGATGACCACTGGCTCCAACTTTCTGAAGATGAGGATCTTCTGGATGAGGATGCTCACATATGCCTGAAGTAAGATATATTTAATGAATATGAGCAAAGTGAATCTGCTATGATTGCCGAGGATGAAGTCTGGGTTGGGTTGACACACGATGAAGAGGAAAAGAAAGAGAATTCTGATTCAGAATTTGAACTGAGAGAAAATGTAGCGTTAATGGCTACAGGAGGAGCTGACTGTAGCAAAGAGCAAGAGGATGACGGATCAGAATTAGACACTTCAGAAAATTCAGACACACCTGAGGTACATTCTAATCCTGACTCTGATGTAGAAAACTCCTGTGGATTGAACAAAAACTAGCTCAGATGGCTTACATGCTGAAACGATTTGAAAAATCTTTAAAAGCCGAAAAAAGAATGTCCATTTTTTGGAAAACAAATTAAGACTTGAACATGCTTTAGTGTTAGAGTTTTCCAAAGATAAGGCATTCGCGTTAAATCAGTTTCTGATGTGGAAGAAAAATACAATGATCTTCAACCTGAGAACCAAAAGCTGAGTAGCAATATTATTGACTTAACAGAAAAACTGAAATTAGCCGAATTGGAATTTGCAAATAATTCTGTTAAATATAATTCGATCTTTGCTGAAAGAACGAAAATTTCTGAGAATATCAAATACTTAGAAGATGAGTTTCTCAAAAGAGGTCAAACAGATTAGAGAATCCATTTGAATCAACCAAAAGACACCATTTTTTATAATTCAAAATCTGGAATTGGTTGTGAAAATCCGAAGTAACTAACGAAAGCAGTTTCGTGTACACCAATGATGTATGATACAAGATACATGGGTTTAGGATTAAAAATAGTAATCTTAAAAGAATCAGAAGAAGTAGAATCAGAACATATGACATAGTTGAGTGAAGATAAAATGCAACTGGAATTCGATTATAACATTCTAAATGATAGTTATAAAAATCCAAGAAAACCAGATGAGTATATTCAGACATTATCTGATAAAGATTTGTCTGAAAATACAACTTTCATTCAAAAGCCATATATTCCAAATTCAATTCTTGAGAAGATTAATTCTGATCTTGAATTGAAAATTAAAACTTTTGAAGATGAATAAGTCAAGCTTCAAGCTGTTATTCAAGATTTAGAGATAAAACTTAAACAGCAGCCTGAACCCAAATCTCAACTTGATCAGGAAACTTCAATCAAACCTGATTCTATTGAAACTAAAAAGGAGTTTGATCTGTATATTAACTCTGAATTCAATTCTTTGGAAGAAATGTTTGTCAAAATTGATGAATTTATAAAACCTATTAATGAAAAAAAATCTAATAAAACCGAAGGACCAGTAAGTATTTTGAAAAGAATACCTACAACTCCTAAAGTTGAATCAGATTCATCACATGTTTTAGAATGAAAGGAGAAAGCAAAAGTTTCTTTTGTAACTCCAAAATTTGAAAAAGGTGAATCGTCTTCTTCAAAGGTAACACATCCAAAGAGATAAGATGCTTCAAATGGTAAGAAATGTTTGCAGAATAAAGCTAATTCTAAATCGACTAATTCTTGTTCTTCTGTCCTGTCAGATAATACTGTGAAACGATCATAGAAGCTAGTGTGGCGAAAGAAGCAAGTTCAAAAGAAAAAGACAAGTTTTAGAGAATAATTGAGAATAATAGACAAAAGTAATACATATAGGTTAGTTGTGAAGGGAAATCTGTCTGTAATAATTCAAATGCTAATCACTGTTCCAAATATTCTCGTGTTGAACCGTTGTCTTTGATATCTGTTAAATTCCATGCTTTGAATGCTAAATAATTGTATAATTCTGATGTGTATGTATGGGTAGAAAAGAACAGGGTTCCCAATTTTAAATAGAAAAAGGATCTAAAGAAACAATTTCCAAAATCAGTTCTTAAATGAACTGTACAAAAATGGATACTCAAGAAGACTTTAAAAAGTGGGTTCCTAAAGCGAAGATAATATCTATTTCTATACCTGATGAGACACCACATGATTTATCGAAATCAAAAGTACCCAATTATAGGTGGGCACCTCACGTTTTACTTCGTCATGTAGTTAAATCATGTGTGGTACCTTAAATCCGGATGTTCCAATCACATGACTGGACAACGACACACCCTCACGAATTTGCTGGATAAATTTTGTGGGACGGTCAGATTCGGCAATGATCAGTTCTATCCGATCAGAGGCTATGGAAGTCTGGAATACGATAAAAATCACCATTCAGAAAGAGTGTGATATAGATGGTCTTGGCCACAAATTGTGTAGTATTGGCCAACTGTGCGACAAAGGGTTGGAAGTGAATTTTAAGGTGAATAGATGTAGCATAAGATCTGGGAAAGGGAAGGAAATCCTAGCTGGAACTAGGAAGACTAATTTGTACTCCATAGACCTAGCAAACATAAGTCTAAAAAAAGGATGTGTGTCTACTGTCAAAGGCATCTTCAAAAGAATCCTGGTTGTGGCGTCGCCGTCTTTCCCATTTGAACCTCAAAGAGCTGACTAACCCTGCAAAAGGAGGTTTAGTAAAAGGTCTTCTAACTCTATGATTTCAAAAGGAGTAGTTGTGTGCAGCCTGTGATAAAGGGAAAATGGTGAGGGCTTCACACAAATCAAAAATTGAACATTCTTCAACTAGGCCTTTAGAGCTACTTCATATGGATTTATGCGGGCTAATGGGAGTAGAAAGCATCAATAAGAAGAAATATGTTTTGGTGATCATTGATGATTACTCAAGATATACGTGGGTGTTCATCCTGAGATCTAAGTTTGAAGCTACTGAGATCATAATTGACTTCATACGCAAAATACAAGTCAAGTTGCAGCTTTTTGTCCACACCATTAGATCTAATAATGGTACAGAAATTAAGAATATGTCCTTAGAGACATTTCATTGTTTTGTTGGAATATCGCATCAATTTTCGGAAGCTCGTAGCCCTCAACAAAACGGAGTAGTTGAACGACTAAACAAAACACTTGGGGAATCTTCAAGGACGATACAAGCATATTGGAATCTGCAGATGTTCCTCTGGGCTGAAGCTGCGGCTATTGCGTGTTTCACCCAGAATAAATAGATCATAAATAAACGATTCGGAAAAATGCCATGTGAGCTGATTAATAAACGAGTTCCTAATATCAAATTTTACCATGTCTTAGGACGTAGGTGTTTTATCTTATAGGATAAAGACAACTTGGGAAAATTCAATCAAAAAGCGGATGAAGGAATTTTCATTGGCTTCTCAAAAGAATCAGTGGCGTTTCGAGTCTACAAAAAACGCACAAAGATCGTCAATGAAAGTGTCAACGTTAAATTTGATGAGGGCATCAAAATGGCTCCTGGACATGCCAGTTCATGACCCGAGTCTCAACTAAACACTTCTATGCAGTCATCGGAGCTGAAAGAGGATATGAATGATTTAAATACGTTATTTGAAAACATTATGATAACTACTTTAATAAGACCAAACTGATCTTCCTATTTTGGTTCCTGACAGGCTTACTGAAGATCCTTTGGTTGTCTCAATTCATTCACATCCATCTATTTCTTAAGATACTAGAGATGTATCGACAACTAATGTACATATTCATCTGAAAGTGTACAACAATCTCAAGCTCTAGAATCTCCTGATACTCCCTTGAATACTCAAAATTCTGAATCCCCTACTTTAGTTGATATACCAACAACATCAGAACCAATCCCCCGTCTACCTTACATGGACTTGAATCCAAATCAAGACCAACCCCAACCTTATCCTCATTCTTTCAAATGGACAAGGAATCACCAACCTGAAAATATCATTCGAGATCCCTTTGCATCTGTTCAAACCCATAGAGCTTCTATTAATGAATGTCTCTTCTCTAATTTTTTGAGTAAGATTGAACCCAAAATGGTGAAGGGAGCTCTTCAGGATGTCGATTGGATACTAGCGATGCAAGAGGAGCCCAATCAATTTGAGAGATTGAGAGTCTGGCGATTGGTGGAAAGACTGAAAGACAAATCAATTATGGGCACGAAGTAGATTTTCAAGAACTAGAAGGATGAACAATGTGTCATCATTCGCAACAAGGGAGACACGTGGCCAAAGGATATAGTCAGCATGAGGGAATAGACTACAATGAGATATTTTCCCCCATTGCCCGAATAGAGGCTATTAGGATGTTTTTAGCATTTGCCGGTCATAAGAATTTTACTGTTTATAAAATGGATGTAAAAACTGCATTTTTGATTGGGGAGTTACAAGATGAAGTATATACATACCAGCCTGAAGCATTTACAGATCCTCCAAATCCTGATCATGTATATATTTTAGATAAATCACTGTATGGCCTTAAACAAGCACCACGAGCTTGGTATGATGCCTTATCATTTTCTCTTAAAATGTGGTTTTAACAAAGGTGCAGTGGACACTTCCCTATTCATTAAACATCAGGGTCCAGATATCATAGTAATACAAATATATTTAGATGGTATAATATTTGGTCTACTAAAACTGAATTTTGTAAAAAGTTAACGTTTTTAATGTCCCAGAAATTTGAAATGAGCATGATAGGTGAAATTAATTTTTTATTGGGGGCTACAAGTTAAACAACTGAGTGATGGAATTTTCATCAACTAGTAAAAATATATTTTCATCAACAGTATATCCCAATGAAAACACTCATGGCTCCTGATTCTAAATCGAAACTCGATGAGGATATTTCAGGGAAACCAGTTAATGTAACTCATTATCGAGGAATTATTAGGTCATTAATGTACTTACCTTCGAGTAACCCTGATATTATGTTCTCTACATGTGTGTGTGTGCTTGATATCAGTTAAATCCAAAAGAATCTTATTTGGCTGCTGCCAAAAGAATTATAAGATATCTGAAGGGTACTTCGAACTTAGGTTTGTGGTATCCTACAGAATCAACATTTTCATTGACTGCGTTTTCTGATGATGATCATGCAGGAGATAAAATGGATAGACAGAGCACATCAAGAGCAGTTCAATTCCTTGGTGATAAACCCGTCTGCTAGTCATCTAAGAAACAACACTGTGTCACTGTCAACAGCTGTAAGGTCACATACCTACGGATCCAATCTTGACGCGACACCGTCCAACGAGTGCGGAATCCTCGTTAGTGGCTTAACGGATTGATCACACATACGAAACACGTAGACCAACACGATGATAGACGTAAACACGAACATCCCGACATGTGATTCTCTCGCAGAACACTCTGAAAACACTCTGCAAACACTCACAAGTTCGTAATCGCCTCGAACAAACATTTCTTTAAAGATTCCTACTCAAAACTGATTAAACCTTAATTATAACCATTAGATTCGAACATAACCTGGACAAGTTCGAGAAGGCCCAAGCCCACGAACTTGTCCACCATAAAGTTCAAATCTAGGCCTTTGAACTTATTCTAGAACTTGTCTTTGAACTTGTTCTAGAACTTATGTTTTAATTTATGTTTGAACTTATCTTTGAACTTATGTTTGAACTTAACTTTAAACTTAAGTAAAACATATATACAATCAATATCAAACATATGTATAAATGTGCAATTACGAAGACTTGAACTATTACAAAACATTATATACACTTAGACTGTTATCGTCATACAGGATGCAATAACAGACTCCCCATTGACGATAGCTTCTAACTAGATATTTACTTTGTCTAAGTACTAGGCTTATTCAAAATACTACCAGCATACAAACCCTTCTCCATACAGACCTTGACAACCTTTTGATACTTCCTGCCTTCCGATCTCCAACCTTCATGGAAATAGATATGTTACTCATAAAGTTTCTGCAGGTCGCTCTGAGATAGGTTGAAAAGATGTAGAGGGTCATATACTTTTAAAATCACTTTGTCCTCATGGTCCTCCATCACGGCCTCAGCTGTTTCGTTGTCGACAAACCACCACTTCATGTTTGCAAGAACGTCCTGTGGCATAGTCTTCAACGGCACCTTCTTTAAGGATCTTACTGGTTTGTAAACCATCTTAGCCCATGGTTTCCCAGTATGAGGATCCATTCTTGTCTCGTCTTCTACTCTCTTACCTGATCTTTACTTCAGCCTTTCAAACCTTCCAAATCTACCCTCACTTCTGATAATTTTTGCAATCACTACAGCGTAGGGGTCGTTTCCAAGGTTTATGAGCTCCTTCCAGACCAACTCCTTTACCTCACACTTAGGCAATAAGTTGAAGTCTTTGAGCCTTCTTCTCAAGTACTGAAGCCCGTCCCTTCTTTTTAAAATGAAAAGCTGCAGTTCCGTATCAAAGAACCAGCTCAGAATTCTGCCTGTAAGCTTACCTGGACTTGGCAGCCTCATCTTTTTCTTCACTGCAAAGTCAGTCTTTTGCTCTTCTTTTCTAACCACAATCTCATCTTCTCCTCTTTAGATTGTTCCCTTTCAGTTGTATTAGATTCTGATTCTTCATTAGATGCTGAGGTAAGCATGTCTATGTCTAGCACATTCTAATCATTATTCACATATTGCTCAGTGACAGGCTGCTTTGGGATCAACATTTCATCAACATTATCATCCTCATCTTCTACTACTTCATCGTCTGATATCCAGTCTGCAACTTCTTCTGGGACGAACTCCCCTTCTTCAAGGTCTTCCTGATCAAATCCGAACTCAACTTCATCATCAAGATCTATCAGAGCCTCTATCATTTGTTGTTCAACATCCTTTGAGGCTTCAGGAGCCTTTCCTTTCTCTGTAGATTCACCACCTCCCATACTTGAAGAACTAGGCTCCCCTGTATGATTGTTTGCTGAGCAGTCTTTTGGGAAAGATCTGCTAGCTTACTTTCTTTCTGTGCGCCTGCATCAACGCCTTCTTCATCCTGTCTTCTAACTCTCCTCGGCTCATCATCTTTGCAACTACTCTCCCCTTGAGCTTGGAGATATTTAATTATCTGCTCAAGGATGGTCTACATAGTCAGAATTTGAGCTTGTTGAGTCCACAACTCAGCTTGTTGATCTGCCACAGTTGTTTGTAACGTGGCATTCTCTTGATCCAAATGAGCATTGTGCTGTTGCAACTCTTTTACAGCTGTTGAATGTTGGTATATTTTGACTGTTTGGAAGTCCACTTTGCCCTTCAATTCAGCAAACCGCTTGTTTTCTGTGAATGGAGTCGAGCTGGATGGAATGGAGGCGGATGTAGTTGGAGCTGTAGTTGATGTGGATGGAGTGGCAGATAACACAGATGGAGAAGCAGAAGTGGATGGAGCTCCCTGCATGAATCTATACCTTTTTGCCCTATGCCTAGGAACAAGTGGAGCTTCTTCTTCTAGATCAAAATCTAAATCTTCGGCCTCTTCATCATGAATCACGGGCCTTGTCATCTTCTGGCGGCTAACAATTATTGTAGATCCATATATGTCGATTGTGACAGACGAATCTTCAGCCTTTGTTCCTTAAGAACTTGATTTGGAATCAGACTCGGAGGCAGTCTCGACGTGACCCCAGCCTCAGTCTGTTCTCTAGCACCTTCTTCTTCAGCCTGGACCTCTGTGTCTACAAACTCAGCATCAGAGGGCTGATATTCATCTATTTCCTTTAAAATATCATGCACATCAGCTGGAGGCTCTAAAATGTCCTGAACCAGTTGTTCAGCAATATCTTGCTCCACAGCTGTTCCCTGTGCCCAAATTTCCTCCAAAGTTTGCTCCCTAATTGTGGAGCCGAACTTGACGGCCCAGCTGAGTAAGTCGATGGCCCGGCAGCTTCAGTGGCTGGTTATGGGTGGGGAATGGTTCTAGCAACCGGAGTTCTTCTCGCCGGTGCTCTACGCTATTGCTGCTGCTGCTGTTGATGTTGTTGTGGTTGTTGTTTGGGGGTGCTTCACCTATTCAGTCTTCACCTTCCGGAGTGACAAAATCCGGATCTACTATTGCTCCAAACAACGGTGCTACTTGAGGCCTGACCTGCTCACCCCTTCTAGGATTATGGGTCTGGCAGTCAGCAAAGATGCGCTTGTCTATCAGAGAAACACCACTTTGGTCGGGTAGTGGCGGCAGATTCGGCCAGAAATGACGAATAATCATCATGACAAAACGGGGATACATCAAGAATCGTTCCCTTGCCGGAGCTGTGATCTGGTGCACGAACTCTCCAAAAAACATCTCCGAAAAACTAAACTTCTTGTTATATACCAGTGCAATCAGAGAAGATTGCAACTTTGACATCATAGTGTCAAACCCCGCCTTCTTTGGTGCAAAACACACCATAATCACGTGGACTAGATATCTCCACTGCCCTATCAACCCACTCTTTACTTATGATGCCTTTGTGATGTTTTGCGCATATCCAATCCTTAAAATTGTTGCTTGCCGAATGGGTAAAGGAAAATCTATAGGGCCTGCTTCTTGCTCCTCAGTGCCCAATTGCAGAATCTGCCGCAACATATTTGCTGAAAAGGTAATAGGTTGAGCACCTACTCTTGTACGAAGCACTGTAGGGGTAACCGAGCAGTCTACCTGAAGATGCTCCCAAAATTGCCTCACATACGTCAAAGTGATTTGAAGATTATGTGTGAGTGCATAAGAAACTCGGGACTGCGTCAGGAATTCAATCATCTGGACGATAAGGCTGGGCCTCTTGCAATTGGAGATCCACGGCCATGACCATATTATGCTTATAATAAAAAGCACGATCACCCATATTCGCACACAAAATCATCAAAAATAATTAGAAATTAAAATTAAAAGTTAAAATAAAATGGAATTTGTTATATTCGAATTTGCATAACTTCGAACTTGCATAAGTTCGAAGTCCAACACATTCGAACTTAGACAAATTCCAGATTATTTTAAGGCATTCGGACATAAATAAACTTGAGGCATCCATTCGAACTTGACTGACTTCGAACTTATAGATATTTCAACATGTTCGAACTTTCTGACAAGTTCGAACCTGAAGAACAAATTCGAAGTCGGTCACTTTCAACTTAAAAACCATGATTTTGACCCCATTTAACTTAATCAACCATGTAACTTAGTCCTATTAGGTTCTAATCTAAGTAATGTATAATTTATTTGAAGTTTTATCTTTTAAAACTTGTGATTATATATCACCTAGTTTCAAATAATATAACTATCAAATTTGGTCGATTTTTGTCACAATAATGTCCTAAACTACACTTACTTAGTATTATGCTGATCACTATACCCAAGTATACGTGTATGTTTGAGAAATATTGGCAAAACTTCGAGGAATAGGACGAAAATTCGAAATGCGGTATCTTCTAGAACAAGTTCGAGATCGTCGTGCACAAGTTCGAGAACATAAATTCGAGGGTAGGTGTCTTAAATGAAGTACTGTTGACCTATTTAAATCAACTACATTCGAACTTAGCATAAGTTCGAACTTCCAGTAAGTTCGAAGGTAACTTCGAATTTGTCTGGATTTCAAAGTTAACTGAAAAATTTGAAAATTCTTGAATAAAATCAAATTTTTTCTACCTTTTCATGTAACGGAATTTTTTCTATTTTGCAAAAATATTCACACCAAGCAACAGATTTTCACGCAATATTGGTTTCTTCAACCAAAAATGCATCCCAGTAACTTTGACCTTTTCCTATTTAATAAAACTTAAATAATAAAATAAAATAAAATTTAAATAAAATAAAATAACATAAAATAAAGATTAAACCTACTCAAAAGTACTTTAAAATTACAACTTATACATAACATAATATTTTTGCGAGAAAGTCAAAGAAGGTTCAAGCAGATAGTGGTGTCAAACGCACTGTCAGCATTTCACTTTCACACTTAGGAATTTTTTATTCATTTGGTTGTTTGTCGTGATATACATTCCAAGTCAATTGTCGGTATGATTTTCCCTTTAAACATTTAACACTTTTGGAAATTCCCTTGGCCTTTTTATTTATCAAGAAACTACGTTACGTGTCCCATAGTTAGATATACTTCTATGATCAAGGCAGACACACAATGATTATAACCTTTTGGTATTGCAAATTTTCTTTAAAAGGCAAATGTCGGACACAGTTCTATATTTGAATACAACAGAGTGTCTTAGTTTGTCTTAGAGTTCCTTTTAAGTTAGCAAGACAGCGGTGATAGGTCTGTACTAACGTACAACAAAGCGACTTATCTTGCTAACGTGAATCAAAACAGAGGTGATAGGTTTGTAGTTACGTACAACAAAGCTACTTGTTTTGACTCCCTCTTCTTTTCACAAATTTTTCTTTTTTTTGCTTTAAGATGTATTTTGATGTTGCTATACATCCCCCAGAAAATTTGCATACCTCATTTACAATCATTGTCTGTATGTCTCTAACATAGAAATTAAGACCATTTAGTCATACATCTAAGTTAGTTACACATATGACATTTTCTTGATTATTTTATTAGCTGTTAGGATTTCCTTTGTGTATTATGCCTACCAACACATCAAACAAGAAATTGTATCTCACTTAGAATTTATGGTGCAATATGTGTGAAAGCTTAACACTTAGAGTTTGTTTAGACTGTGCTACTTTTCTTCACTTTGAACCTATGATTCTAAGACTCTTTTTTTGAAATTTTTAAGAATTTTCTTTCTTTTTTCTTTTGCTTTTCAATTTTTGAAGATAAGCTACTAACTTAACATAAAAGGAAAGATAATCTACTAAGCTACTAACTTACTATAAAAGGAAAGAAATTCTACTAAGGTCAAGTTACTCTCGATTACGTGTACCATTTAGTTGAACTAACAACTCAAAGCGTGACTTATCAAAAGCTTTAGTGAATAAATCTACATTATTATCTTCCCTTGCCACTTTTACCAGTTTTATTAAATTCTTTTCAGCACAATCACGTATGAATTGATCTGTTATGAATTGAACTTACTATTTACCTCAGCAACTTTAACCCTTGATTCTGCTAGATCAACCTCCTTAATGGTAAGTTCTTTGGTTAAAGCCTCAACATGCTCATACATAAGTTCTATCCTACCACATTGTTCACTTAATTTGTCTTTTAGAACTATAACGTATTGAGCATCTGCTTTTAGCTTATTCCTAAGATCTTCCTTAATGTCTAAGAGACTAGCATAATCTGATTTTAGTGATTCGATCTGAGCAGTTAAGTTGTTATGTGTTTTTAGAACTAAGTTCAACCTATCATTCGAAGTAGCACATAAAACACATAAGTCATGAAATGTAGAAAAGTTCAGAATTAGCCTTTTGTGATCCGATTCCACGTTAATCACTTGTGCGGCAAACTCCAGAATGGTCTGATTGTCTGACTTCTCCACCAACAAAGGTCTTGTATCACTCTGTTTGTTGTCCTCAGTCACTTCCTCTGCTCCGTCATCCCCAATCGCTGTCACTTCAGCCATGAAGGCTCTAGCGTTCGACTCTGGATAAGTAGTCCAATCGTAGGTTCCATCGTGCTGTCTGTCAGATGTCACATTAGTTAACAGACCAGCGATGGCAGCTTGATTTCCCGAACCACCAGATTGATATCTCCCTTGGTTCTGATTCTGATTGTGCTCTACTTTAGGTCTTTGACACTCTCTTGCAAAGTGTCCCAACCCTTGACAGTTGTAACACTTGACTTTTGATTTGTCAAATCCTACCTTGCTGTTCCCAAGGTTCAGATTTCTCCCAGTCTTTTTCATGAACCGTTTGACCCACTGAGTCACCATGGCCAATTGCCATTGCAGGTCATTTCCTCTAAGTCATCTGGATCCACGTGATCGTAGTCTTCATCCCATAGTGCAGGATCGTTAATCTTCCCCTGAACACAATTTCCATATGCTGCAATGAATAAAGCCAAAATATTTAAATGACCTTCTGCCGATTGTGCACTCATAGGCATCTTTGTGTAATGTTGAGAAGCGGATGCGGAATGAGTCGATTTTTCTTCCGGTTTAGAATACCCTTAGAATGCCCGACTACTAGTGATTACTGACTCAAATGGGATGGGCTCTGTTCCCGTGTAGAATGTTGTAGCTAACTTCAGTTCACTTGCAATCGACGGTTTAGTCTTTCCAAAATACATCTCTGAATCCTGGACTTGATCATATTCCCATTCCTTCTTTTTGTAACTGAAAGTTGTAAGCCCTCAGCGTTCTTATACCTCCTTCTAGAGTAAGAGTCTCGAATTATTCTTCATCATGCTTTAAAAGCGCTGTGTACATTTCCCACTTCGCAGGTAAAGCATCAAAAAGCTTCTCTATCTTCTCAGTCTCTTTATAATCAACATCGTGTTATCCAGCTCTGTCAGTAGATGATAGAATCTAGTTATAGTCTCTTCCAGCTTTTCGGTTTTCAATGCTTTGAAAATCGCGAATTGTTGTTTCAACATCTCGGTCCTTCCCTTGCGAACTCGCAGATTTCCCTCACACCGCTTCTCGAGAGCATCCCATAGCTCTTTAGAAGTTCGATGATTCCTCAAGGTGTGTAGAATCTCCGGAGGTAACCCCATACGAATAATGGAGAATGCTCTCTTCTCGGCCTCATACAGTTTCTTATCATCATCCTTCATCTTCTGATATGATAAGACTCTTTGACGACCTTCGAACTCTTGCGTAGGTGGCACATATCCCTCATCGATACAAATCCACATGCGCATATCGTTGAAACGAGCAAAATCGGCGAACCTATCCTTCCACCAATAATAGTCTTCCAACTTCATTAGTTTTGGCAGAGAATTTGCCTTGCCAACCTCATGATCCATCTAAATGAATTTTTGCAAACTTGACATCCCGTCCAAACTTTTTGTTTTCGAACTTAATTAATGTAATTAAAAATTAATTTAATTTATATTCCTTCGAACTTAGGTAAGTTCGAATTAATTTAATTTTAAATTCATTTTGAATTGAATTCGAATTTGTATAAGTTCGAAATCAACAATTTCGACTGATAGCAAGTTCAAAAAGTTCTGACAAGTTCCAACCTCTGACTAGTTGGAATAGAACTTAATTTTCTGACAAGTTCGAAATCTGACAAATTCGATGATATCAAGTTTGATTTTTTGTCAAATTTGAAGGAAGCCCTAAATTAAGTTCGAGAGGAGCGTATTTCTGACAAGTTCGAATGAACCCTAATACCCCCTATGTTCGAGCGCCGCAAGTTCGAGAAATGGACAAAAGTGCGATTTTTTCAAGTTTTCAGATTAAACAAAAGTTTTAAGAATTGAAAACTATGATTTCGACTGAAACAATGAACCAATATGAACTTTTCTCCGTTACTTTGCTTGTATAACTCGAAAAACGTATAAAAAATGTGATTTTTTCGTCACAAACGCCAAGAAACCAAGAATGTTTAAGATGAACGCGAATAACACAATGAACACCCTTCTGGCTCTAAGACCACTTGTAAGGTCACCTACCTACGGATCCAATCTTGACGCGACACCATCCAACGAGTGTGGAATCCTCATTAGTGGCATAACGAATTGATCACACACATGGAACATGGAGACCAACTCGATGATAGACGTAAACACGAACGTCCCAACACGTGATTCTCTACAAGAACACTCTGAAAGCACTCTGCAAACACTCACAAGTTCGTAATCGCCCCGAATAAAGATTTCTACAAAGATTCCTAATCAAAACTGATTAAACCTTAATTATAACCATTAGATTCGAACTTAGCCTGGACAAGTTCGAGAAGGCCCAAGCCCACGAACTTGTCCACCATTAAGTTCGAATCTAGGCCTTTGAACTTATTCTAGAACTTGTCTTTGAACTTGTTCTAGAACTTATGTTTGAACTTATGTTTGAACTTAACTTTGAACTTAAGTAAAACATATATACAATCAATATCAAACGTATATCAAACATATGTATTAACGTGCAGTTACGAAGACTTGAACTATTACAAAGGATGCACTAACAACAGCTGAAGCTGAATATGATGTTGTATCATCATGCTGTTCACAAGTGTTGTGGCTGAAGAGCCAATTGCGTGACTATGGGTTTACACCTTAGAAATTTCACATTAATTGTGATTCACAAAGCGCAATTGCTATAGCTTTCAATCTGGTGCAACACTCCGAAACAAAACACATCGACATTCGGTATCATTTTATAAAGGATCATGTAGAAAATGGTAATGCAAAATTATATTTTGTATAGACTGAATATCAACTAGCTCATTTATTAACAAAAGTGTTAGATGAAAAACGATTTAATTTTTTGGTATACAAAATGGGTATGTTGAATCGGTAGATTTAAACATTCAGGTGTTACAACATATAATTTTAATTTTACAATTTTTACTTGATTTATTTTTTTTGTTAATCTTGTGTAATTTCAAAGATTTATTTTTCTGAGACTTAACTGAATCGGATTGTCATGATATTCATATGAGGGGGAACAACAATGCAAATTTCAAGGGGGAGCGGAAATGCAAAGTTTTATTTTTCTTGTTTTGGTTAGTTTTTTATTTTATTTTTTTAGTTCATTTCATTTTATATTTTTTTTGTGTAGTTATATATTTTTTTTATTTTGTTTTGTTTTTGTGTTTTATTTCTTTTATATGTGTGTGTATTTTTTTTAATGGGCTTAATTGTAAAATGAGAGTTTGGGCTTAATAGTTAAAAAACTAAAGAAGTGGGCCCGGTAACAATTGGGTAGAAATTTGAAATTCAAAGTTCATTTTCAATTTTTCGAAATCCTGTGACTGTTCACCACCTTCTTCTTCATTTTCTCTCAAAATATCTTTGAACAAGCCGACCAAAAATATTTTCTGAATTCAAGATTTTCAGAAACAAATTTGTAAGTATGTTTCTGTTGTTTTTACTGCTTTATATATTTTTTTTTTGTGTTTCAAGGTTTTGTGCAATTTTTTGCTACTGTGTGTGTTCGTGGGTGAGTCGGTGTGTGAAACTCAAAGGTATCCATTTAGGTTTTAAATATGAAATTAATAGTATGTATGTATTCATAATGTTCATATAAGCTTGAAAATAAAATTTCAAGACTTATAATACAACATACGACACTTAATTTGAGTTTTAAAGGTTCAAAAGTTTTCGAGTTTCAACATTCTGAAAATCGGATTTTTGAGGGTCTTAAAGTTGTTTTTAGAACAACTTCTGTAAAAAGAAAGTGTTTTAAATGTCATTTCGAGTAGGAATCAGTCAATTTTTAGGTCCAAAAAGTCCTTGGAATGCATTTTCAAATTTTCCAGAATTGTTATAGGACTTAGGAATATTTTAATCCTTCAAACTCGATAAATGTGTTTATATCGAGTGTGAAAAAGAAGCATCCGAGAAAAACCTAAGGTTCTTTTGAGATTGACATGTTTGGGACTTAGCAATCTTATAAACTCTCAAACTCGGTTAAAGCTTCAACCGAGGAAACAAATGTTTCAACCGAGTTTGGCAACAAAATACCCGAGAAAACTCTAACTTTGATTCGAGTAACTTCAAATGTCTATCGAGTTTGACATAGCTTTATTCGAGAACTTATAGTCTTGTCCGAGTTTGATGTAGCTTCACCCGAGTTGACTCATTCTTCAATCGAGTTTGTCATAATGTCACCCGAGGTTGTTTCAGGCTAATTCGAGTTTCTCTAATTTTCACCCGAGACTGTTTGTGTGTACTTCGAGTTTGACCATGTGTATTTGGAGTTTGAGGTCAAAATTTTTTAAAAAAAAATTGAAGTGTGGGAAATTAATTTTTCAGAGAAATTTCACATTTTCCGAGTAAAATTTTTAAAATTTGTGTTACATTAACATTGGTCTCTTAACAATTGACTTTGGAGTCCTAACAGTAATATTTTATTATTATTTTTTGGAATCCTGATGCTTTAAACAATGTAACACAAATTTTTCTAATTTCTTGTTAAATGTTATATTTCTCTATCTGTAGGATTCTGTTTGTTTACCTAATATATCTAACATGTTTGTTATTCTTACAGGTAACAAATGGCTTCCAAAACCCCCACCTTATAACTCAAATTCATCAGACTCCCATTCATCATCCAATCATACTTTAGTTTACAAACTAATAAAGTCAGCCTCAGTAACTAGACCATCACCATCATCCCCCATACAAGACACCAAACTTCTCAAGCGTAAACATTGCATGAACCTTCTTGACAACAATCATCGATTTGATCCTATTTCTAAAGTCAGCCATTCGGTGATTGTCGAAATACTCAAAGGTCACCTTCTCAGTTACCTTCTATTATACAAGCCATCAATTCCTCAGATCTATTTACACAATACAATAAATTTTTTCTCGATGTCGGTGATCATCACTTTAAAGTGACGATTGACCAATTCAAAGCCAAAATCACACTTGCCAGACTGCGTCACAACCTGTTCCCACCAAGACGGATAGATACAATCAATTTTCCTGACTTTGCCGATTTTGAGGACTTTGTCTCCGATGAACAGCTTCATCAAGACCTTGTAAGCCTTGGCTATTCTAAACCCCAGAAAAATAGCTCTATGTTACACTGGAACGGTCTTAATTGGGAATGGTATACACTGTTTGGAATTCTGAACATATGTATGACCCCAAAACATAATGGGATTGATGAAGGAAACTTGCATTCCTTAAGACATTTTCATGGAGTGGCTTATAATAAGCATTGCGACTTCGCTCAATGCATATGGGAGGACCTCGAAGAAGTAGTACTAGCAAAGACTACTAATAGAGGAAGTTTGTGTCGTACAACGTTTCATTCAATTATTGATTAGAGGGATGCTACGGGCCAATGAAAGGATACTAAAGAGATCACAATCTCATCAATGCCCGGATTAGGTCATGATGAGTTTGCACAGAGTCCAGAATGATCTGAATGCTAACATCATGTCGATTCCTGAGTCTTTGTTAAAAATTGATGATGCAAATGCTGAGAGTGTGAGGGTATACCGATTAGATCACGCTCCTGTGGAAACTCAAGAACCAAGGATTCCTACCTAAGGAGGTATAAGAGACAAGGTATGTCAACAAGGGGTTGACGTACATGGAAACCTTGATGAGAGTGAGGGTGTTGAAGGAGATGTGAGGGGTGGTGAGGTTGATTCGAATTCAGAACGAACATTATCAAATATTCAAGAAGTCGGAAATGAAGGAGAGGATGATGATGATGATGATGATGATGATGACGATGATGATGTGGATAGAGCTGGGGAAAGAATTGTTATATCTCAACCTAAGCGTTAACCTGAAATGGAAGTTGATGAGATGGTAAGTGTGAGTATGAGGGAGACCCAAAACATTGAAAGCTGGGAAACCACAACTTCTATTAGCTCTCCTAGGAGAGTTGACATTGAAGTAGCCAGTACCCCACTGGCGATTGCGCACCTACTAGCCACTCATCTCCTTCTCAACAAGGAGATGTTTCTCTTTTGCACGGGGATATATAGCACATGATCTATCCTGGGATCATTTGGTTTTCATGGATATTGAAACTAGTACACATCTGCCCCAGTGTACATTCATTCAAGCACCAGTCTTAGAACAAATACAGCTTATGACACTCGAGTCGACTTCATGCGTTGAAGTAAGTACAGAAGGACTTCGTGTCCCTGTCACAACAACTATTTTGTCGGAAGCATTTGTTGATCCTTCAATTGAGGTTGTTGGAAGTCCTAGCAGAGCTACGACGACTCCAACTCTGAGCACAGGCCACACAGATGTTCTTTTCACAAGTTCAACCGTTGTGACAACTGGAAGTCTGCATGAACCAGGTGTTAGCAGTTTACCCTTTATGACAGAAAGAAGATTGAATGAAGCTATTGCTGGAGTTACAAATCAAATGTCAACACAATATGCTGAAATGATGAATCAGATGAACAACATTCAAAGGTTATTGAAAGGAAAAACTACAGAAGAAGTCGAAGAAAAGGATGAAAAACAAATCTCCAACAATGAGCTGAGAGATTATTGTATGGAACAATTTGAAGTTATGAATGATAGGATGTCGGGGTTAGAAAATATAGTTTTAAGTGCTCTAGGCTCATTATCGGAAAGATTTTCCATTCTTAAGCAAACTTGTAAGTCTCAAGATTCAGGGTACAAAGGAAGACTTGAGGACCATGATGACTCCGGCGATGCTCCTCATGAGGGGTTAAGAGGAGGAAACTTAGAGAATATGAATTAAAAATGGTAGTGTTTGCAGAAAAGGAAACTGAAGGAGGAGGAGTTGGAGAAGTGAGAGGCTCAACAGATAAACCAATTGATGCTCAAAATGAGTTGGAATTAATTCTTTATGAAGATGTTCCAGTTCCTTTGAGTATACGATCTGGTATTTACAATTTCTAGGAGTATGATGACATAGATAAGGAAGATCAAGAAAGTGAGGTGATGAGAATTGAAGGAGTTGAACTAAAAATTAATGTGCCTGAGCAGTTTGAATATTCTGAGATGTCTGCTAGAGCA
Source organism: Centrapalus pauciflorus (assembly GCA_020465985.1). NCBI lineage: Eukaryota > Viridiplantae > Streptophyta > Magnoliopsida > Asterales > Asteraceae > Centrapalus > Centrapalus pauciflorus. Next base: position 372,963 of record JAANYP010009619.1, read on the forward strand.
GAAAAGATTGTGGATGAGGAAGAATTGGTTGAGGAGATCTTAAGAGAAGAAATTCCAACACCAACAGTTGAAAAGCCTGTGGTTATGGTATATGCGAAAGGAAAATATGATAGATTTCCAGTTACTGGAGTTGTGCGTGAAACACTCCAAGGTTTGACAGTAGTGGACTTAATGGTTAAGTTTTTCCAAAGTTATATTCTGGCAAACGAATCGGAAAGACAACATCACTTAAGATACGATGTACAAGAAGTTGTACAAAAAGAGATCAGTGATATGTTGTGCTTGTTGAATGAAGGAGAAGTAAGTAAAAAGAAGGTTAAAAATCTGAAATTATTTGGAAAGCTGAATGCAGATTTTATCAAGAAGAGAAATTGACTTCCATTTTTGGAAGATCATTCGGAGAGAAAGATATTCTGCAAGACATATACACCATGTTCATTTGTAAAGTTGTTTGGAGTGATCGAGCCTAACATGCCAAATCTTGTCAACTATGCTCATTTCCTTCATAATAGAACTCAGCCAATTGGAGATGTAAGGAGTGAACATAGAACAGTTAAGCTTAAAAGAATTGACCAAGATCGTTTTGTCAGTATCTTCTATCCTACTTTCACAGTGACAAGGACTGATGGAATGACTTATTTGTTTAGTGAAGCTGACTTAGTTAAGATCAATCTTGTTGATGTAGAAGATACTTTTGATAAACTGCGCCGCTATAAAAGAGAAGAAAACTATAGATTTGCAATTAAAGCTATATTCCATTTTATGCACACCAAGTTGGTTCTAATGTGAATTCAATATCTTCAGATTGGTGTTGAGAGAGGTATGAGAAGAATAAATATCACTGCTCCTAACAGAAAGATCAAAAACATAGAGAAGCTGAAAGAGTATGAACTTGTTCTTGACAAGCATTCGGTCGTGATTTATAAAGACAAGAATCAAGAAAAGAGAGCTATGAGGATGATAGAACTAAATAAGTATTGTGATGGTACTCTTCAAAAAGTGGATGATGGCTCTGAAAGGAAAACTTGATTATGATGTAATGCGACAATTGAAACGTGGAGGCATGAGTCCAGTTGATAAAAGAATGGTTGTAGCTTTTGTAGCAATTATTGACTCTAGACTGAGAGACAGAAGAAGCATTAGAAGGTTTGAGATGAAGCTGGGCCTCAATGATTAAAGACTGATTAGTATTCATATAAAGGGGACATTGTTGGGATTAATATGTTGTTTATGAAAGTGTTAGTCTATGGTTCATTTTGTAATTACTCAATACTTTCGTATTTGTATATGAATAGATGTCCAGGTACTGTAGCTTTGTAACTTTTGCACGAATTTGTATGCTTGGTACGGATAGGTCAAGAACATCTTAATTGCTGGGCAAGAAAACCGTCTGTAATATTCTTCCATTATATTGGAATCATTCGATCGATTGTGTCATTTGATTGTTCTTATTTGTTTGATACATAAGTGTAATGTCGATATTGAAATATCAGTATGAATGCATAAGAGTTGTTGAGAAGGAACGTACCCGTGACTACGTATCGTTCAACCATTTTGTATTCCGGGGTAACCGTCCTGTGGCATAGAAGACTCAGCTCATGAAATCTATTGGTGAATCACTTGATATTCGTCCCCTTCATGGACAAGTTCCAAAACTCAGCTTCCATCTTTTGGAGTTCGTTTCTTGGGTAGTACTCATCGGTCATCATCTGTTTCAACTCTGTCCACGGAAGTTGATAGACCACATCAATGCCTACGGACTGAACGTAGGCGTTCCACCAAGTGAGTGCTCCATCCTGCGGAGTGTGAGTGACAAACTTCACCTTTTTTTGTTTTCTGCAGTTGCTAACCCAGAAATTGGATTCCAATTTTCTCGAACCAACGGGTAAGACTAACAGCACCTTCCGTGCCATTGAAATGCCAGTGTTGGCAGCCTAAGAAACCTTTGATGCTGCAAATCCACTGCCTCCTGAACCATTTTGGCGGTTACTCTCGAGGGCTGCAATTACGTCAGCTACCCTTTGAGCCACCAGCCGTTCAATCTCCTCGGTATTCATCCTTCGTGGTGCCATGATCTTGAACTTCAGAGAAAATTAACAAGGTGTAAGAATATAAGTCTATGGGTTTGAAATTTAATAAGGCGGATAGTCATACTACATATCATCAAACACAGATTTATAGTTAAACTTAATTTTTCATTAAAAATAGCTTGATACATAATCTTTTACAACATATGGTCGGGGTTTCCTCGAAAAATTTTCAAGGCTACCTAACTACAAGATACACAAAGCAGAAAGTAGAAACACTACAAAGATAGAAGAGGCACTCAATGTGAGATGCCTACGAGGTTTCTCCGTACTCGAGGGCGTTGAGCCACTACGTCAGTGCTGGGTTGCGTGCCTCGCACTCTGCCAAACGTTGTCGAAGCTCATTTATCCCATCTGGGTGGATCGAGTGAACATGCTGATTCACCCAGCAAATAATTGTATTTTTCATTTCTTCTCGCTCCATCCTTGCGGTGATCTCTCCGACCTCTTGGCTAAGCTTCCTGAGCTGGAGGTCCACCGATGTGTTCGCCCAGTGAACATGCTGGTATGGTTTGATGTGTTGGGTCTTGGGTAAGTGGTGGCACTTGCTCTGTGGATGGTTCTCCGACCTTAAAGTGGCTGGGAATTCCCTCCTCATGTCTCTACTGTTGGAGAGTGTGAGGCATCCATCCCCATCGTCTTGCCTCTACCCGTCGCTACTGCGCCGGGCTTGGCTGGGTGGCGGGCACTGGGATAGACTCCTGTTGTGCCATCTTACCCTTTTTCTTGGTGTGCACAGCATCAGTGGTCCATTGAGATGGTTTCGGAATGGAGTATATGATGGGATACATGTTGGTGGTGGAGGAATAATTGTTATTGCGATACTATTGTTTCCCTCCTCATGTTCGGAAGGGTCTTCTTCTTCTTCTTCGATCGGATTTGGTGGTCTTCCGATTCAAGGTAAATTTCAGTGTCATTTTGGTTCATTGGTACATACTCGTCCTTGGAATTAGAGAGAATATTGATCTTATTGTCCGATCTTTTCTGTTATCAGGGTCCATACATAGTTTTACTGTCGTTTAAGTTACTTTATTCAATAAAGTTTAGCTATTATAACAGTTATAGCCTAGGGTACTAATGCAACCTAGTTCACTATAACCATGTCTCTGATAGCAATCTGTCACTCCCCGATGCCCCACTTGGCAACAAGGCGCGACATCGCGGAAACAAAGTCATAATCACAATGAACAACCTCTAAATGGGACGTTTTCGAAATGCATAAAATATAAATAGCGTTTTACAAGCAGCACAAAAATACACAATCACTAGGGTGGAGATTGTAATACATGAAAATTTGTTTAAGTTATGAAATTTAATCTCCGTGATGTTTGAAATGTCCAATGACTCCGAAAACTTGAAAAATCTTGTAAGCATGCCATGAATGTGATACTTTAGCCCTTATGGTCCTGAGAAAAACATGTTAAAATACGTCAACATAAAGTTGTTGAGCTCATAGGTTTACACGATAAATAGACAACGTATGGAAAGCACAAGATTTCAGTGAGTTGTAAACAAAAGTGAATCAATAATTTAAGTATTACCGTAAGTCTCATGACCTTGAAACTTAATTATTGAGTGCCCTATGTGGTATCCAACACCATAATACCAAGAATTGTCAAATAATTATGCATCCGTTTACAATTGGCGCGACCAACCCGGATGGGGGCGTCAACCGAAACAGATTTATTCATAATATTCACGTTTACGAAGTAATTAACGATTAATGATTGAGGGCCGTGGTGAAGTATAACCTTATGTAATACATAAAATGATTCAAGTACTTGTGTCCATATAAAATAAAAAGTTGAGCATGTATTCTCACCCCAAAGTAATACGAAAAATTAAAAATAGGTGCTATGAAAACTCAGCGTAAAAGTGAGCGTAAAATGATGATTGAGTTGTTGACTTGAAATTAAGCTTGAACGGGCTTAACCGAGTTTTAAATGATATGAGGGAGTTAATAATGTCTATAAATGATAATGTCTATGTATGATGGTTTTTAAGCTTTAAATCATCCAACTTAAGAAGTCCATAAACAAAACAAAAACCCATTTAAAAAGTTCAAGTTTATTTATAAGGATTCTCCAGGTTTTATCGATGTTTTTCGGCCTACTTTGTGGCTGTTTTTAACCAAGCTCCAAAAATGATTTGGGCTTTGATATTTATAATCATAAAACTACTATATACGAGGAAATTTCAAGATAAAAACAATCATTTTTCGAGGTGTTTAGGTTAGGGAAAAGGCTCTTTAAAAAACCCTATGTTGGCCACAACTGAGCTGTTAGACTTTTCGGTTCCCAAACAGTATTTCGGGGTTCAAAGCTCAAAGTTAAATTATGATAACTTCCAGATCTTTAGTTAAGACATAGATCTAAATTTTGGAACAAGAATCAACGTGTTTCGTTAAGTTCTGAATTAGTTATGATTTTTTAAAGTTGATGTGAAGTTTCTGCCGAAAAATACGAATTTCACAACCTTGCAACAACTTGTGATTCTTATTGTTTATTCAAAAACCAGATGTATAAAAGGTTATGGAAAAATTTATGAAAATTGTTTTCATAATATTTATGCCTACATTATGTGTTTATACTTTTATAAACACATTTGTAGTACCAACTTTAAAATAAAAGCTAGATGTTCATAAGTTTCACTTTATAGGCAACTTGTTTTTGTTGTTGATTATATATTGTGCAAGACTAATAAATAAAAGAAGTATTTATATTTTTGTTTACTTACTTTTGATGAAGAAAGGAATGCAAATGAGTAGGAGAAGTGTACTTGAATTGTTGTTGCACGAAAACTTCCTTGAAAATTGAAGAACACTAGAAGAAAAAGATGTATGAAATGTGTCTGTGTGTGTGTGTGTGGCCGGACTCAAGGAGGTGAGAAAGAGAGTGATTTTAGCTCTTTGATGGTGCGGAAATGAAAGAATGAATTAGGTCTCTATTTATAGATGGAAAAAATGATTTTGAAATGATGGAAAGAATGGAGTTGGAGTGTAATCTAAGTGAAATGAAAGGGAGATGGTGAAGAAGACGTGATTGTGATGGTGCATGGGTTATGGATAAAAAATTTAAAAGTCAAATGGAGGTTGTACATCCTATGGTGGCCGGTCAAAGGAGAGTTTAAAAGGGTTTTTATTTATTTTTTTATAAAAGTATTACAAGATGTATTCTTGTGTGTGTGTATATACATATTTTTGAAATTTCATGAATACTATACACTAGTTTAATGAATTCTTTTTGTCTTGCATAATTAAAGTTATGTAACATTGTGAGTGCATAATAAATGACACTAAACTGAATTAAATCATTCACCTAGTTTTGTTAATCCATTATGTCGTAAATTTGTCAGATTAATTACTTTGTCCTTTCGTCGAATCACACCGATGAAATTGTTTCTGATGGTAAGGAATTCCTTATGAACTTGTTAGTCACTTTGGTTAATTACTAATGACTATTGATTAATTAGCAGATGCTAACTTGGTTTGGTGCCGGTTGTTATAGATACAATATGGGAGGGTATTATGGGAGTATTCAACTTGTGGGATATCTGTGGATGATGTGGAAGGTAGTGAATATGGTAGAGGTGCAGAGGTTGTTGTATGAGCAAGTGGATCCGAAGGTGGTGGACGAACAGTTGAATCTGAGGAAATCGTATTTACTGCAAAAGTTGAAACAAAAGAAGTATTAACATTACGACTAAAAAAGCCAGTATAAAAAGGATCAAATAAATTTATTAAATCAAAATAAGAAAAAGAGGTAGGTTTTCAAGAGTCTCTAGGAATTTAAGTAATGTCAGGTCCTGATTGGTCAACTTCCGAAGGCATTTCAGCCATTTTATCGAATGAGATGTTCACACACTCGTTGACTGTCCAGGTGTGAGTGTTAAACTCGCGATATGCCTTTGAATTGCATGAGTATCCAATAAAGATCGCTTCGTCTTCTTTCTCATCGAATTTTTCAAGGTTGTCCTTGTCAATAAGCATATAGCATCTGCAACCAAAAACACGTAAGTATTTGATATAAGGAACTTCATTCAGAAAGAGTTGATAACAAGTTTTGTTAAAGCGCTTGTGAATGATTGAGCGGTTTTGCGTGTAGCAAGCTGTGGACACGACTTCAGCCGACAAGAATGGTGGTAGCTTCGAGTAGTTTATCATGGTGTGAGTAGCCTCCACAAGGGTACGGTTTCGTCTTTCAATGATATTATTATGTTGAGGTGTTCGTGTGGCCGAGAATTGATGGTGGATGCCTTTTGATAGGAGGAAACTTTCTACTACCGAGTTCATGAATTTTGTGTTGTTGTCTGATCGGATTGATTTTACTGACAGCTGCTGTTGGGTCGCGATACTATTGATGAAATCGATGATTTATTTAGCTCTCTCATCCTTAGATCGCAAGAACTTAACCCAGATATATTGTGAATCGTCATCAACGATAACCAACACATACCGCTTCCCGTTTATACTTTGAGTTTGCATAGGACAGCATAAATCCATATGCAGGAGCTCCGAAACTATCTTCGTCGATGGTATGGGCTTTGGTTTATGAGACGATCCCTTCATCATTCCATTCTCACATGCTCCACACAGGTGATCTTTTTCATATCGAAGTTGTGGGAGTCCCATAACCAATTCGATGCCATAACCATGAGTCCTTTGACGATGCTTTAAATAATAGGCAAATACTATCCTTGACTAATAGCTTGGTAACATCTATGGTGTAAAGGTTTGAGTTTCGGGAACCAGTTAGGATTTCATTTCTGTCTTGCTCTTGACACTGTGACTTTTAACCCCAAACGTTACTTCTAATCCTTTGTCACGGAGTTGGCTTATGCTAAATAGATTATGAGATAATCCTTCGACATAGTTAACGTCCTTAATGACCAGATTGTTCAGATTCAAATCACCGTATCCCTTGATCTGAGCGTGGTTGTCATTTCCGAACCTAACTATTCCATAGTATTATTCTACAATGTTGGACATCAACTCTTTTCTCCTAGTCATGTGCTTGGAGCAGCCCGAATCCGTATACCAAATGGATTTTTCCTGTGATATAAATTGTGTTACGCTAATGCTTTTTGGATCAAATATCAGGCTTATGAAATAAATCCATGACTTATTAAAGCGACATGCAAACCGTATTCTGAATTGAATTGTTCAGAAAACATGTTGGGTTAAGAACGGGTCCTGAACTGTGTGCACATGAGCCAAACATATAGGTTTTTGTACAAAGTTGCACATAAACCGATTCACGAAAGTATGGGTCCTAGTCTGAGTTAACTAGAAACGATTTTTTTGAGGTGCAGGTCTTGATCTGAAGTAACCAAGAACCATCTGCATTAAATCACAAGAATTTGGGTACCCATTTTAGGATTGGTCCATTTTTGTTAGGTGTTCCAGATGCATATATCAAATTCAAAGTTTTAGGAACCCATATTGCAGTTTTGTGTGGTCCAGGTGCAAAACGTTTTGGAACACATTATTTTTTGGATCCAACTGGGTTTCAAACCTTAGGTGGTGAAGTTACCTTTGGCTTGGAAGTTTTTGAAATCTGTTTTGTATTTGCCTTTGGTGTAAGCCTAGGTAAAATGCATGGTTCAGTCTTTAATGAGGCCAATGATGCTCTGTTTTTTTATTTTCTTTTTACTAATTTGTTTTTCTGGATATGGCACATATTTATTCATTTCTGGTACTTAACAGTCTAAACCAAGAAGGACATAAAGTAAACAGTTCTGCAAATGAATATTTCAAACATGATTTTGAATCCGTTACAGTACATTCATTGTTTTCTGAGATTACAATCTCCCTATCACTAGAAACAAACACACTTGGCATTAAAGCCTTCTTCACTAAAAAACCTGGAAAAATCTTGCATTGTCGTTTTGGGAACCCTTCTTATATGATCTGTAGGTAGAAAACAACGAGAGTCAGTACTTTTGGAAGACTTAGATTTAGCGGATTTCCTTGGTGAGTGGGTTTCTTTGAAGGAGATTTTTTTGAGTATTGTAAGTGAGAACTTAACCAGTCTGAAACTGTGTTAAACCATTTTTTGTAAAAGGTTAATTCTACACTATGTTCAAAAATTTGCTTTTCAATTTTCTCTCGCTTATGGGAAGAGCTCCTTGATAGGTGAAGGCTTTCTCATGAGCTTTCCTTAATTCCTCTTTTAATACTTTAATTTTATGTAAACGAACAGTTGTAGGAATATAACGATGAGGTATTGGTTTAACAGGTTTCGCTTTCAATTCTGCTGCTGAATAGCTAACAAAGAAATCATAGAAGCTGAAGTATCAAGAGAGGAATGTATTTGGAAGCTCACCAAGAGAGGAAGGCCAAGAACAACCTGGTTGTTTCTCTTCCTGATAATGTGTTCAAACAAGTTGAGAAAATTTAAGACTGCAAAGGAGATATGGGATTCTTTGTGTACCGTCTATGATGGTCCCACTATCACTCTGGATAACAAGATCAACAATCTTGTTAGACAGTATGAACTCTTCTTTGCAAAGCCAAAGGAGTCTCTCACTGAAACCCATACCGGATTCACTGCTCTAATCAATGATCTCAAAGCTGTTGGGATCACCAAGGACAACCTAACTCTGGTGAATAAATTTTTGGACATTCTGCCTGAGGAATTGAATTATTTCTCTACTATCTTAAGAAATTTAGGCATCATAAAAAGTATGGACCTTGTGAATCTATATGGGTCTTTACTAAATGATGAGCAGTCAAGGCAACTGAAAAGAAATGCCTTGGAGATGTCATAAAGAGGTGTTGCCTTAGTGGCCAATGTGAGACAACCTGCTGGTCAGGTGTGTGATGTGTTCACACAACCTGATCAACAGGCTGATGAAAGGGAAGAAATGTCTATGGAGGAAGACTGTGAAGATCTTACTGAATTAGATGATGAACAAATGATTGCAATGCTTTTCAGAAAATTCAACAGTAAGAGATTTGGTGGAAGAATGCTACATAAGAAGTCATGTGCCATCAAAATGAAGGCATTTGATAAAACTAAGGATGAGTGCTTTAAGTGTGGCAAAATAGGCCATATAGCTGCTGACTGTGTGTCTAAAGATGTTGGGCCGTCATCCAACCCTAATGGCCATGGCTAAGCTGAGGTAGTTGGAAGACTCGGTGGCTTCCAACAAGCAAAATGTATTTATGGATGAGACATGTGACTGGGAGGAATCTGACTCGTCATCAGATAAAAAAGATAACAACTGTCTGAGGGCTAACACTGATGTCCCATCAACAAGCAAATTCAAACAAGGCCTGGCTGAAGCTGAGGCTCTCAGCAGCATGGAGAACTCGAACCCAACAATGATGTATAAGGTACAAAACTTTATGGTTTACAGTTCTGATGAAAAAGTTAAAATGTTTGAATATCTGCTTGTTGATCTAAAAGCTGCTATTGAGAAGCATAATGTTTTGCTGTCTGAAATCTCCAAGTTGAAAATTGATCTTGAAATAAAAACTAGTAAACTGGACAGCTTCCATAAGTTGGAAACTGAGCATGATAAATTAAGACACATAAATTCCATTTTATTAGAAGAAAAGAGAGAGACAGACACAAAACATGCCAAGCTTCAAAAGATTATTGACACTTGGTGCAAATCTACACAAAAGTCAATCATTGTATTAGTCAACAGCTCCCTGCTCGAATCCAAGCCTATTTGGAGGGGATCTTGACAAAGCAGCTTCAATTGTTGAGATAAATAATCTGGAAAAAGACTTATCCTCTCTTGGTGAGCTTCCAAGTACCTTCATTCAGAAAGTAAATGGTAAGCTAATCTCAACAAATAGGTTTGTCAGGCTTCAAAACACTGATAGCTTGTGTGAAAAAGCTTTAAAAACTGATGGTGGAATGTGTTCTCCATCAAAACAGTCTGCTAAGTCCTCAGCTGGTTCACTCAAGCAAAATAAGGGAAAACAAACTCAAGCTGCAGCTTTGGATACCAAACTTGTTGTCAAAACAGGTTCTGGATCTAAAGCTGATAACAAGAAACATGTTAATCCCTTTGATGCTGATCATTTTGAGAAAATGTTTTCAAAAGGTAAGCAGTCTGCTTTCAACAGGGGTAAGTCCTATGTTGGAAGTAAATCTACTGTGGTTTTAAATAAAATTTTAAATCATAGTGGAAAATTGGTTATAGATGAAGGTAAGTCTTTCAAAACGAAAAGCAGTGATTATGTTGATAGGCAACATTCATCACATCTCAGCAAGGGCAAAGGCAAAACCATTGTCAACCTGAGAAAGCTGGGAATATGTTTCCAAAACTTATGGAAGGTCAAAAGCCAATCAAATTTCCTATATTTGATATCTGCCCTCCTAAAAAGAGGAAAGAGGATACATGAAAAGCTGTTGCTATTGTGCCTTCTACTCAATTTGATGATTCTTCTAAAAATAGAAATAACTTTGCTAAACCTGCTGATAAGATCAACAAAAATATTCCAGAATGTGTTTATGGAAGTACTTCTTCCAAAAAGCCTAAAAAGAGAAAATGTTATAAATGTGGGAAGAAGACAGACATGGCCAAAGACTGTTCTGAAACTAAGGACATGAGGCCTGCTGAATCTGCTAGTTCCAACACTGCAAAAACCAACAGTGTTGGAAGTAACATGGTCAATGAGGATAGTATCCAAGCTGATACAACCCAAATAAGAAATATTGGTGTTGATATTACTGGTCCATCAACAAATGTTGATGAAGTAGGAGAACTTATCCCTATGATGAGTTCCCCTAAAAATAACTAATATTTTCCCATCACACTCTTCAGGTCAAACAACCATCCCAGGTTTGGTACTTGGACAGCGGCTGCTCAGGCCACATGACAGGTTGCAAGGATCTGCTTAGTGATATCAGGCCTGAAAAAGGGCCAAAAGTCACCTTTGGTGACAATCTCCAGAGACCCACAGAAGGATATGGAACTCTTCAAGCTGGTGCTGCTGTATTCAAAAGAGTAGCCTATGTGTCTAGGCTGAAACATAATCTTGTTATCATAAGTCAACTGTGTGATGCTGGCTACAAGGTTGACTTTGATGAGCTCCTGGGTTATATATTTGATTCCCAAGGCAAAGTTGTGCTTTGTGCGTAAAGGAAGAAAGGTGTATATGTTGTGGACATGAAATCTGCTGATCCCACAACTGAAACCTGCTTTATCTCCAAAAGCAATGCAGGACTGAACAGGTTATGTCACAAAAGGCTATCACACCTGAACTTCAAGAATATCAACAAACTCTATAAGAAAGAGTTGGTAACAGGTCTGCCTTCTATTACCTTTGTTAAGGATAAACTCTGCACAGCTTGTGAGAAAGGCAAGCAGAGAAAAACATCTTTTAAATCTAAGCATAGTTTCTCTATTGATACTTCTCTCTTCTTAATCCACATGGATTTGTTTGGACTACTCAGTGTCCCAATTCTAGGAGGAAGAAGATATACTCTAGTAACGGTTGATGAGTTCTCCAGGTTTACATGGGTGATCTTCTGAAGAGCAAAGGAGAGGCTGCTAGAGAAATCCTTGGGTTTATCAAAAAGATGGAGATGTTGAACCCTGCTCGAGTTAAGCAGCTTAGAAGTGATCATGGTACTGAATTCAGAAACAGTACCCTTGAGGACTTCTGTGAAGAAAGGGGGATCTCACACAAGATTTCAGCTGTAAAAACTCCACAACAAAATGGAGTTGCTGAAGAGAGAAACAGAACCCTCATTGAAGGTGCTAGAACCATGTTGTGTGCATCAGGTTTACCTTCATCATTTTGGGCTGAAGCCGTCAACACTGCCTACTTCACCCGACACAGATCCTTGGGGTGAAAAGGTTCAACAAGAATCCCTATGAGGTGGATCAGGTGCCACCCAATGATCAAATAATTGGTGACATCAACAAAGGGGTGCAAACAAGATGCGACATCTTAGGAAACTTTTGTATGTTTTCTAGATTTGTGTCCCTGATGGAGCCTAAAAAAGTGGATAAAGCACTGAAAGATGCCAATTGGATCACTGCCATGCAAGAAGAGGTCAATCAGTTTGAGAGAAACAAAGTATGGAAGCTGGTCCCTGCTCCTAAAGGTAAAACAACAATTGGCACTAAATGGGTTTTCAGGAACAAAATGGATGAGCAAGGTCATGTCATCAGAAATAAGGCAAGACTGGTTGCTCAAGGCTACAGACAGGAAGAAGGCATTGACTATGATGAAACATTTGCTCCAGTGGCCAGGTTAGAAGCAATCCATTTGTTTCTTGCCTATGCTGCCCACAAGAGTATGAAGGTATTTCAAATGGATGTGAAGAGTGCATTTTTGAATGGGAAGCTGCAAGAATAAGTGTATGCCAAGCAGCCTCCAGGCTTTGAAAATGAACATCACCTAGGTTTTGTCTATAACGGACAAAGCCCTCTATGGTCTAAAACAAGCCCCTAGAGCCTGGTATGACACTCTAACTGATTTCCTTATGAGCAATGGTTATTGCAGAGGTAAAGTGGATACCACATTGTTCATAAAGAAGGTGATGTCTGATATTATGCTTGTTCAAATTTATGTGGATGACATAATATTTGGTTCTACAAATGAGCAGTTATGCAAGAATTTTTCCCTACTCATGAAATCAAAATATGAAATGAGTATGAAGGGTGAACTAACTTTCTTTCTAGGATTACAGGTTAAACATACCTCAAATGGAATTTTCATAAATCAAAGAAAGTATCCTTTAGATCTTTTGAAAAAGTTTAAATTTGATCAATGTTCTCCTAGCAAAACCCCAATGGCAACCAATGTAAAATTGGATGCTGATGCCAGTGGCAACGCTATTTCAGTAACAACTTACAGAGGCATGATTGGGAGCTTGCTATACTTAACTTCTAGTAGACCAGATATTATGTTTGCTACCTGTTTATGTGCTAGGTTTCTAGCTGATCCTAAGGAATCTCATCTAGCTGCTGTAAAAAGAATCTTCAGATACCTTAAGGGTACACCAGGTTTGGGTCGTTGGTATACCAAAGACTCAAGTCTTGAGCTAACAGGTTATTCAGATTCTGATTTTGCTGGCTGCAGGATAGACAGGAAAAGCATAACAGGTGGATGTCAACTCCTTGGTGGTAAGTTGATCAGTGGGTGTAGCAAGAAGCAGAACCCAGTTTCCATTTCTACTGCTGAATCTGAGAATATTGCTGCTGGAATCTGCTGTGGGCAGATTCCATGGATGCAGCTTCAGCTTGAAGACTATGGGCTTGTATATAGGAAGACTCCTAATTTGTGTGATAATACAAGTGCCATAGCTATCTCCAACAATCCAGTATTTCATTCCAGAACAAAGCATATAGAAGTCTGACATCACTTCAATAGGATCACATCCAGAAAGTTAATGTGGAGGTAAGTTTTATTTCCACAGATGAACAGCTTGCAGACATTTTCACCAAGCCTCTTGATGAAAACAGGTTTAATTACCTTGTAAGCAAGCTGCGCATGTTAAATAAAAGTGACTAAGTGTCATTGATGCTCTGCATGTTCTATACTTAGTCAATTTCTGTAAACTTGAACAGCTTGGACGTATAACAGGTTTGACAAAATCAATTTTCACTTCAAACCTGTTCTGTTGAACAAACTTCCAACCTGCTCACTCTCCTAATCTGTCATACAAGACATTGTCTTGTAACCAGATCAACTATTGAACATAACATGTTCTTAAACAGCTGCACAGGTTGAATGAATAGCTTGAGGAATGAACAGCCTGTGATGAAACCTACTCATCACAGGTTTGAACAACAACTTAGAACATCAGTTTTAATTACCTTTCTTCATAATTAAGTTACTTAAATTCTGTATTTATTTAACTTATTTACTTGTGGATAATGTGTGTTAACGTGTGTTAGTGACTAAAAAAGGTTCAAGTGGTATGACAACCGTTCTGACATGGACAACCGTTCCGTTTTCCGTTAAAGAATATTTCAAATCAACCACCCAAACATTTCTCTCTCCTACACACTCACATTTGAATCCAATAAATACCCAATCTACTGTTTGATCTTCTTCTTCCACTACTGCTACCATAACTACCCAAACAACCCTAAATCGGCTAAGTGTCGAGTACCTTTCATTCCACTACTCTAAAATGGCTCACCAAAACAACCCTTTGCTTCCAGTGTTCGTTGGTAAGAATGTTGAAAAACACCCCTCTGTTACCACGATGCTGACCCTGAAACCCACAAACTATATTGCAAGTCTAACCATTCCCAAAAACTACGTGGGGAAAGGTTATGAAAACATGGTGGAATTTCTTAAGGTTCTCCCCCTACATTATGCTTTGACTGCATCTTCAGGTGTCCTGTACTAGGAGATGGTGTATGTGTTTTGGTACACTTGTGCTTATGATCCAGCAACCAAAACCATCAGGGGAACCATTCTCAATGGGACTCAGACCATTGAGATAACTACTGCTCTTATCAGGGAAGTCCTTCATCTTCCTGTGGCTGAAACGTATGACCATTCACAGCCTGAAAATGAACAAATGGGCAATCAGCTACGCTTCTGTGGTGCAGCATAAGCCAAAGTTGGAGCCACTCTGTTCAGAAGGGGTCTATCACCAACCTACAAATTCTTATTTGCCTCTGTGGTGATGTGCTTTAGCAGCAAAGTTGGTTCTTTTGACCAGCTTAGCCGAGATGAAATCCCAATAGTCCTACAGCTTGTGGATGGGACTACACTGAACATGTATTGGTGGATTTTCGTGAATTTGAGGAACCTAGTACAGTAAGAAACACGCCCAGCTGCTGTTAGATATCCAAGGAGTCTGAGCCTCATATTCAGACATGTTTGTGGTGAGCACCTCTACAACTCTCAGCCTCTATCACTTACTACTGTATTCCCAGTAATTGGGAAAAGAGTTTTCTACACTCCAATTCTTCCAAATTAACCCCTCTCTCTACACCAATGAGGAGGTTACTTGGCATGATGGAAGGACCCTCTGCTGTGTGGGTGGATCCGGTGGTTGCTCCCAAAGGAAAATCCCCAAATCCAGGCCTAAGATTGTCAAGAGAGGCCTGGAATTGACTGAAGCTGAGCCTGTCCTCAAGAAGGCTAAAACAGCCAAGTCCAAGTCTGCCCCATCAGCCTCAGTGGTTGAGGGGGAGCAGACTTCTCACCCTGGTTCATCTGTTGAACCTGAAGCCTTTGTGGCTGGTGCCTCTGTGGAACCTGAGACCATGGACAGGTTAACCCCCTGTTTCTGACCCAGTCTCATCACCAGTCCATACGCAACTTCCTACTCTATCTCCTCAATCCCCCATAGTGTCTCAATATTCGAGGAGAAAGTCCTTAGCTAGGAAGAAACTATCTACCCAAACTAGTCCCTCTGGCCCCTCTCAACAGGAGTCGGTTGAAAAGAAGCAACACCAGTTGCATCTCCTATTTTGGGAGAAGGTTCAGCATCTATGGAGCAGGCTTCACTCCAACATGAGTCAACCCATAGACCCTCTGGTTCCTCCCAACAGGAACCAGTTGTACACCAAGAGGCTACCACATCAACTATTTCAGCCTCCTAACTGGCTGAGGATATTGAAATATAGGAGTACACTCCACTCCATACTGATTCCACACAGTCTCCACCTCATACTTCTCCTACACCATCTGAGTCTGCACGAGGTGCCAAAGTTGCTGGAACAGACCATCCAGCAGATCAGCCTCCAACTTCTGCTCCTGTTGATGCAATTGTTGTACACCCAACAGCTGTTGAAGGACCCTCTCCTCAAGCTGATGAACCACAGGGAATGGACCATCCCTCTGGTGAAGCTGCCTCTCAAATGCAAACTCTATCAGCAGGTTTCACCACTACTATTATGGATATGCACATCCTTACTACCCATGATGAAGTACATATCAACAAAGGTACTGATAAGGGAACCACCCTAGGTCTTGATAAAGGTGTTGCAACACAAGTTGCATCTGAAAGGCCACCATCTCCTACCACCTTTCCTCATGATGCAGATATAGCCACTGCTGAAGGATCTATTAAACCTTCCAAGATGGGCCATTTCACCTATGCCCAGGCTATGGAACTTCTCTCTAAAGTATCCCTACCTTTCCCCACACATCATCAAACACCTGCCTCTTCCTCATCTCATTCTCATTCTTCACCATCCACACAATCGAAACAAACCACACATACTCCTCCGTCCCCCAAAGTACTTCATTTGAAGGATCAACTATCATTGCAGACCAAGACAGTTGGCTCTTTGAAAAATTCCATGACCTCCCTACCAACAATCGTAGCAGACTCTGTGTCTGATCACCTTAATGGATTTTTTGATTCGTTCAAGACTTCCTCTCCAACCCCTACTCCTCAAGCTGATCAATCCTCACATCTGTTTGCATTTACTGCACAATTGCAAACAATCTCCACTATCCTTTCTACTCAACAGGACTCTGTGTCCTCTCTGGCAGCTGTTTCCCAACAGATGTCAACTCTCCTAAACACTTACACAACTACCCTTCCTTCTACATTGGCCAGCTTAAACACTCTAATAGTCTCTCTGTCCAATTCTATGTCATCGAACCATGATAATGTGCAAGAGTCTCTTGAACTACATCTTGGACAGCTTCGAAGTTTGCTGTTCACAGCTTCTGACAGGGAAGCCCTCTCTACATTGTCTTCTATTGCTGCTTCCCAATCTACCTCTCTTCAGACCTGCTTGACCCAACTAGCAGAGGTTAAGGACAACTTGGCTTTCTTAGTGCATAGCCTGGTTAGCCCCGAACCTGCTGCCAAAACTGCTACTATGCTTGCTGAATTTGTTTCTCCAGGCAGACCAGGTGTTGAAGGCTATGTGCCAGCTCCATCAAAGGGGTAGAAGATATCTGCCTTAAAGACCAAGTCTAAAGGGGAGAAATCTTCATCTGCTTCTATGGAGAAATCAGCATCTATAGGTCAAGCAGCAGGTGCCTCACAAACAGGTCCTACAGGTCCCACTGTGAATGTCTCCCACTCAACTAAAGCTGCTCAGCCTACTCAGGCTGGATCTCCAAGCAGAAGGAGACATCTGATACTAGAACAAGAAGAAGAAGAGGAAGAGGAACCTGAAGCTGTTCCATCAACAACAGCTAAAGGGAAGAAGAAAGCTTTAGTAGACCCTGACTACCTCAAAGCTGCACAACTAAAGTTTGACAAGGCTAGAGCCAAAGAAATGGGTGTCCCTATGGAGACCTATTACAAATACAAAGAGGAGCAGCTTAGAGCCTTTAAAAAGCTTATGAAAGATGAAGCCTCTACCAAAGCTGCAAGGGCCTTTGCATACAAGGAGGCACAAAAAGTTAAAATGCCTTCCTTGGATGTCCAAAGGAAACTGTTAGAAGCTGCCAAAGAGTCAGTGGTTGAGAAGGAAGGAGAGAAGGAACAGGGTGCTCATGTCTCTGTGACGAAGCCTAAGCAAGCATCCTAATCTGCAAGAGCCCAGTTTGTCAGGATCTGAATGTTACAACCTAAGATTAACTGATTTGAATTGATCAGAGTATAAACCAATAATCTTGTATTGATTCAAAGTCCAATTAAGAAGTTTGCGGAATAACACTTAACTGTTTTAAGAAAAACTTTCAGGAATCAATAACAAATAAATATAATTGAATAAACAAAATTGCTTGTATTGCTGAACTCAATGATTACAATCACCTCTAATCTGTTTGATTAGACGAAGAACACAAATTTGTTCTTAGGGTTTTACAACCTTAGAGGCTTATGAAAACTTAAACAAAAAGCAATTACAAGCTTGAACGTGCAGAAACTTAATACAATAGAAAAACCTATTCTATGTATTTATAATGCTTTCTGATTTGTTTCCTTGAAGAACTCTGACTTCTCTGATAGTAGATATGCTGGAATCTTCGTGTAAATATCTCTTCCTGAATATCAGCACTTTCTGTTTATGAAACTGTTGAGCAGCTTGAATAGAGCAGCTTGAATGAATTTACTCTGGCAGCTTGAACTTTTATACTAGCAACTCGAACTTCTTGAACTAACAGCATGAACTTTGTACTTACACAGAAAATCTACTAACAGTTTGAGAAATCTAACTAACAGCTAGAACTACTTAGAATATTTCCCAACAATCTCCCCCTAACATAAATTCTTTACATAAGACTTTAAGTTCTATACAAATAAGGAAATAAAACCAAGTAAAACTGTTATTTACAAACCAAGGCTTCCAAAAACTTACAACTGCACAAGTTTCTGATTGACTGCCTTCAAAAATTCTTTATTCAGATCTTCTCTATCACAATATATTCTCACTGAGCTCATCTGAAGTAACAAAGCCTTTGGAAGATCATAAAATTCAAAATTGAAGTACATACCGGATCCATTTACAAATTTGAGTCTGTAAGTCTTTGATTTGACAAACAGATCAACTTGTGCAATCTTCATCTCCTTGGCATCTTCTATATCTTTCCTTAATGACTTAGGATCAAAAATGCTTTTCAGATCTTTGATAGCTTGCTTGACTTGTGGAAGAGCGGATCTGACTTGGGTCACAGACCCAACATGATGCATTCTTGTAAGCTCATCTCTGGTCATCCCTTGGACTATATGCATTAAGCTCTTATACTCTTCCTCAGGACCAGATTCACTTCTTACTACAAAATGATATCTTAAGTCAATGTTGTCCATTGGCTTAGCATACCAGTAAGTAATAAGAGGCTTTGTGAAGTCATGCTGGTCTAAGGATTTTTCAATTTCCATCACTTTCTAAAGCTGATGCTCAAACAGCACCCTCTTTACCTGCTCAAGCTTTGCTTGAGTGATTTCTTCTGATTGAGGATTTGAAGCAGCAGCTTGAACAGGAGGTTCTGACTTACTTGCACCAGCTTGACTTGATTTCTGTTGACTTTGGACTTCATGGGAGATTTTAGCTACGTTATGTTATTCCATCTCTTTGTCATGGATATCTTGCAGCCTCTCTGTACTCATGGACTGAGCCATCTTCTTTGAAATGCCAGCTGAAAAGGAAAAATTGATCAAGAATTTTCTATGCTCAGTCTTTGAATGCCCTGTTGGCATTTTCCTCTTTTTCTCATTCTGTTTGACCACAAACTCTCTTAGGTAATCACCTAAGGTTTCATCATCTTGCATTGGGGCATGGGCTTGCTGGTCTAAAGCCTGATCTTGTTCTTCTACTATCTTTCTGGCAATTTCAGCATCATAGGCAATCTGGGCTTCTCTAGATAAAATTTTGTGCTTTGGAGACTGAATGAGAATGCCTTTGCCCTTATCCTTGGTTGCAGAAGATGTACCTTGAACTGTACTGATGGGAGCCTGAATTCCCTCTCTGATATCAACTCCAGTTGTTCTTGTAGGAGCAGCTTGAGTTTCTAGGCTAACAGCTTGAGCAGCTGTTGGGACTGCTAGCCTAGAATCTTGGACTGTTGGAGTTGCTTGGACTGATGGAGGGATCTCCTGATTCTCCCCCTTTTTGGAAGCATTGGTTTGGTCAGGAGGACCTACAACCTTTGCCAAGTGTGTTCGAATCAGTTGCTCTAATTTAATGATCTTATTTCCACAGAGGGTGAACCCTTTATGGAGATAATCCATTCTCTGATTTTGAGCAGTTTCTGTCTGTCTGAGTGAAATGATTTGTGCCCCCTGTGCAGCAATAATGGACTGATAGTATTCCAACATTGATACAACAGGTTACAGCTGAGGATCCGTCAATAGCATAAGTTGCAGACTAGCCTCAAGATCAGCAAACGAATGTGGTGCTTGTGATCTATCACTGGCAGGAATACCAGAAGTAGAAACCTCTGGGCCCCTCTGTTCTTGGTACTGGGGACTTCCAGATGGTGCATGCACACCTTGGATACATCAAAAATATCCCATTCTTTAGGGAATGATGCCTTAACATTCCCTGAAAAATCATGTTAGAAAAGTTGAACTGTTGGCCCGTTGATAAACACACTAAGGCAGTGGCTATATTTCATGAAAATTCTGACCAACCAGTCCTTTTTGGGCTGATACACTGCTGAATAATATGTACAAGATACTTCCACTTAGGGGCAAAATTAGATTTAAAGAAAGTATAAGATTTAGCAGGCCCCTATATCCAATAGTATGAAGACCATTATGTAAGGCAGTAAGGGATAGGTCTGTTATACCTGAGGCATCTTGAAGATGCAGATGTTGGCGAATGGATTCCTCAGTGATAGTAATGGTGTTGCGATCTATTTTGGATGTCAAAGAAGAGACTCCATTGATGGTTTTGAGGGAGGCATGTTTCCAGAACTGTTCAATGTGGGAGATGTAGATGGTAGGATTGATATTGAGGCCATGATGGATATGGGAACTTCGAAGGAAGTCCATCATGTCATGGAATTCTTGAAGGTTAGTGTGTTTGAGAGAGTAGGGTAGGCAGTTGTGTTCTTTGACAAACTCCATTGATGATTGATGAATTAGGGTTTCAGTGATGTGCGTGGGAATTGCTCAGAGAATCGAAGAAGGGTTGTGGAAGATATTTTGCAACTGGTAGTTACAATAGAACGAAACTGGAACCTTTAAAGATTTCGAAAATATCTAAACCCGCGCACACACTTATGGAAGTTACCAAATTACCCTACACACTTTGACAGATCAAGTGAAGCAACTAACAGTCCGAGAAAATGAACTAGCAGCTTGAGAAAATACTCAAGCTGTTAGTTGAAAATTAAGCAACTGCTAATGAAACAGTGACTTCCCCTTAATCAAGCATATGTATAATTTTCATGGAATAAGAGAGAATAAAGAAAAACAAATTAATCCATATTAACCATGCCAATATTTGATACTATGTAGGTGAATCTTCCTACATTAAATGGTTTTGAAAATAGATCAGCTAACAGATCATCAGTATGAATTTTGGTAACTTGGATTAATTTCTTCTCATTACAGTCCCTTATAAAATGAAATCTAATGTCTATATGCTTGGTTTTGGGAAATTTCACTGGATTTTGTACAATGCTAATTGCACTTGAGTTGTCAATGTAAATGGGAGTGGATAGGAAATTCAAACCATAGTCTCTCAGTTGATTCTGAATCCACATCACTTAGGAGTAGCAACTTGCAGCTGCTACATATTCTGCTTCAGTAGATGAAGTGGAGACAGTTGTTTGCTTTTTGCACTGCCAAGAGACCAATCTTGCTCCCAGATATTGACATCCACCAGTTGTGGATTTTCTGTCAATGTTGCATCCTCCATAATCACTGTCAGAATAGACTGTTAATTCAAGAGGAGAGTCTTTAGGATACCAGAGGCCCAAATGTGGTTGACCTTTGAGATATCTAAAGATTCTCTTAACAGCAACCAGATGGGAGTCCTTTGGAGAACATTAAAACCTGCACAAACACAAACAGCAAATATAATATCAGGTCTAGAAGATGTTAGATACATAAGAGAACCTATAAGGGATCTGTATAGATGAATGTCCACATCTATTCCTTCTTTGTCCGTATGAAGCTGCTTGTGAGGATCCATTGGAGTACTTGCAACTTTGGTATCTTTGTACCCAAACTTTTCCAGAATGTCTTTAACATACTTTGATTGACTTATGAAGAGTCCTGTGGGCTTCTGCTTGACCTGCAATCCTAGAAAGAAGGTGAGTTCTCCCACTGAACTCATTTGAAACTTTTTGTGCATCAAAGCCTCAAACTCTTTGCACAGACTGTCATTGGTTGACCCAAAGATAATATCATCAACGTATATCTGTACAAGCAGAATCTCAGATTTAATGGACTTTGTGAATAATGTTTTGTCCAGAGTACCTCTCTTGAATCCATTCTGTAGAAGGTATGATGACAAAGTGTCATACCACGCTCTAGGGGCTTGGTGGAGTCCATAGAGGTCCTTGTCTAGTTTGTAGACTCTGTCTGGATACTTGTAGTCCTCAAATCAAGGAGGTTGACACACATAGACGTCTTCTTCAATTGTGCCATACAAAAAAGCAGACTTCACATCCATTTGATACACTTTAAACCCTTTGAAGCTTGCATAAGCTAGGAACAGTCTGATGGCTTCAATTCTTGCCACTGGAGCAAAGACATCATCATAGTCTATTCCTTCCTCTTGAGTGTACCCTTGTGCACTAGTCTTGCTTTGTTCTTGATGACTATCCCTCTCTCATCCTTCTTGTTTCTGAACACCCATCTTGTTCCAATCGCTCTCTTTCCTTTAGGAAGATCAACTAGTGTCCATACATTCTGAATCTTGAATTGTAGAAGCTCTTCCTGCATTGCCTCAATCCAAGATGAATCTTTCAAAGCTTCTGATGCCTTTTTAATTTCTAGCTGTGACATGAAACAGGCATGTTCAAATGCAGCTAGACTAAATTCAGGAACTGCTGGTTCAGCAGTAGTAGTCTCCTTGTGAACCATTGTCCTTGTTTGCACAGGTGTGCGTGGATCACCCATTATTTGATTGAGAGGATGATACTTGTGAACCCTGAGTGTAGGCTCTCTATCTGTCTGGAAAGAGGATCCAAGATTTGTGTCATCTCCATCAGGACAAGTTGATGGTTCAACTTCTGGAACAGCTTGACTTGAAGCTGGGACTGTTTCCCTTTATGTTGGAGCTGTTCTCTCAGGACTTGGGAGTTGCACTTCATTGTCTGGATTTGAATCATGTTGAGCATTCAGAACCCCTGGAGGGTCACAAGACAGAAGTGGTATAACTGTATACTCATCCCATTTATTCGAATCTGCAGTAGTTTGAAACTTTGTGCCAACAGCTTAATCATTTGTGCTACCAGCATGAGAATTTGCGTTGACAGCTTCAATCCTGTTTTCATCAGATTCTGCAGTATACTCAACAAAGCTCAGAGAATTTGTTAGTGAATCTAAATCAAACAACCAATCAGGACCAGTGCCTTTGACATTTGCAGTATTTTCATTAAATTCAACGTTGGCACTTTCTTCAATTGTTTTAGACACACTGTTATATACTCTATAGGCTTTGCTTTGATTTGAGTATCCTATAAAGAAACCTTCTTCAGCCTTACTTTCAAACTTCCCTAAGAGAGTCTTAGTGTGAAGAATGGTACATGGACAGCCAAAAGACTTGAATAAGGCTATTAAGGGTAGTCTATTATGGAATAACTCATAAGGAGTTTTCCCTTGTGGTTCAACAACCTGAACCCTATTTAGAACATAACAGGCTGTATTAACTGCTTCTGCCCAAAAGGTCATTGGCAGTTTTGAATCAGCTAGCATGGTTCTAGCAGCCTCAATTAATGTTCTGTTCTTTCTTTCAGCTACACCATTTTGCTGTGGTGTTCTTGGTGCACTATATTACCTAGCAATACCTTTGGACTCACAAAAACTGTTTAGGATATGGTTTTTAAACTCAGTTCCATTGTCTGATCTTATCACCTTAACTTTTGAGTTGGATTGGTTTTCTATCTTAAGAATAAATGACTTAACCAGCTCAGTAGTTTCATCTTTAGACCTAAGAAAGTAAACCCAAGTAAATCTGGTGAAATCATCAACAATGACTAAACAGTAAGCCCTTTTATTCACACTCAAAACAGATGTTGGACCAAATAGATCCATATGAATCAGATGAAGAGCAGATGAGATTGAATTTTCTTCTTTGGCCTTATGAGAAGTTTTGTGTTGCTTGCCTTTAAGACATGCTACACAATGATCATCACACATGAACTCCTTTTGTGGTAAACCTCTTACCAAGTTCTTTTTGACTAAAACATTCATGGATTTGAACTTCATGTGACACATCCGTCTGTGCCAAAGAGCAGACTCATTGGATGATGCTTTGGATATCAAACAGCTTAAAGTACTTGATTTGGATAAAAGTTCTGTGTCCAAACAGTATACATTGTCCTTTCTTGGTGTTCTTAGTAAAACAAGATTTTCAGGAATTGTAAAATCTTTTGAAAGAACAATGCACTCAGAATCTGTAAACAGAACAATATTTTGTTTGTCACAGATTTGAAACACACTCAATAAGTTATACTTAAGCTGTTCAACATACAAAACATCATTGAAAATCATCTTGACTGCATTAACAATACCTTTACCTGTAACCTTACCTCCTTTGGAGATTCCTCCAAATGCAACAAACCCTCCTTCAAAGCCTTTGAAATTTGACAAACACTCAGAATTGCCTGTCATGTGCCTAGAGCATCCACAGTCCAAATGCCATCTTGTTTTATGTGGTGACCTGTGGTTGCCCTGCACAAATAAAAGCTTAGTTAGTAGTGGAGTAAACCCAAACCAAGTTGGTTTTGGGTTGTCCTTGTGCATTAACATAACTAAACACTGTCTTTGATTTCTTATACTTAGTGAGATCCACTAATGAATTTTGTGGAGAGTACTTAGTTATACATGAGGTATCTAGGTGTTTTGTCCATCCTTTTCAATAACAGTCTCAGATGATCCATTACCAGTCCCAATTTTGAGTCTAGCAGTCTGAACTGAGTCTGTAGTGCTAACAGCTTGAGAATTTGCACTAGCAGTCTCAACTTTAGACTTGACAGTTTCAACATTTGTATCAACAGGTTCACCTGAGTTTTTACCTTTAACACACCATATCTGTTTAAAATTTAATTTTGGTTTAGCTAAAACTTGTTTTTGGTGTGTGGACTGTTTCTTATTTACTTTTGAGAACCTGTAATCAACTGTTTTCTTTGGAACTGATACAGTAGGAAGTTTGGCCTTTGAATTTTTTGAATTTGTCTTTTTATGAATCACAGTCTGTTTTGCAACAGATGGTTTATAAAAACAATCCCTGGCCAAGTGATTTTTCCTGCCACAATGGAAGCATTTTTTGACTGTTTGGATTGGAGAACCAGTTTTATTGGATAATATATGGTTCTTGTTCCTTTGATTTCCCCTTACCTGCTGTTGTTTGGGAAACTTTTGGACACCATGCTTATGGCATGTGCAGATTGGAACATGTTTACCCCTTTTATTATTCTTTGATGAAGATGCAGTGTTACAGTTAAAAGGTACAGAAACCTGTGGAGCAGCATTGCATACACTCATCTTCTCCTTTCCTTTCTTATTGGGGATTTGGATATTTATAGGTGCACTCATTGTTTTGTGTTCTTTCTCAACTTCTATGCACTCACAGTCTCTATTTTGAATCAGATCTTCTTTAGATTCAGGACTGTTTTCAAGGATACGATCTACAGTGGTCATACACTCATCTAATAGTTCATTAACAAGCCTATCAGCAACTTCACTCATTGGATGAATGTATTTGTTGTTGTATGGAGGTGGAGTGGCTCTGTATCCTATACCTTCTTTGGGATTGAGCTGAGATTTTACCCTACCTTTAAATTGGACTTCCATTAGGTGTTCCAGCTTTTGATTTGCCAATTTGAAGTTTCCTAGATCTATATTAACAGATTCTAGTTTCTTATTAGCCTCTAACACCTTTTGTTCAGTCTCATCTAATTTTTTATTTAGGGATTCTATTTTCTTATCCAGCTCCTTTTTCTCCCACTCATGATATGTTCTATCATGTCCCATTTGAATCTCATTATCCTTATAGTCATTGATCTGTTTTTCAAGATCTTCTATGGCCTCCATGTATTCATATCTCCTTTCTTCCATCTTAGCTAGAGTTTTACACATGCTCTCATTATGATCTCTGTACTTTTTAACCGTATTTTTGCATGTTTGAGAGCAGAGTTTAGAATTTACCTCAAATGGTAGTTCAGTGGAGGTGACAGTTGATGTTTCTGCCATTAGAGCTTGATTTTGAAACTCTTCCTCTGTCTGATCACTCCAGTCAAACACATTGTCTTCTTGAGAGACAAGTGCTTGTGATGATGAAGCCTGATTACTCTGCTGAGGTTTGGTGGCTGTTGACCTTGAGATCTGCATTCTCTGGCAAAGTGGCCAAGCTTGTGACATTTAAAACACTCAACTTTTGACTTATCAAAGGCTGGTTTACCTTCTGCTCTGGCTTGAAAGTTGGATCTGCCAGTTCTTTTCAGAAACCTTTTGGCCCTCATGGTCAGCATTGCATGTTGCCATTTCAGATCCATCTTTTCTAGGTCATCTGGATGAATCTGTTCTAGATCTTCATCATTTAGAGCAAACAGTCCATCATTAGCAACAAAAGCTTCATAGTGAGCTTCAGTAGAGTTACCATCACCACCTGAAAAGGAATCACTGCAATTAGATTTTTCAGATGACAGTAAAGCAGTGTTGTGATTATAATAAAAAGATTTCTTTTTAGTGTAAATCTCGGTTATAAACACTCTCAGACTGTTATACAGATCATCCAGCTCTATTTCATCAAGAGTGTTTTTTGTTCTCCATTGAGCAGCATAGACTGTTCACTCTTCACCAAGAGATCTAAGGAATTTTCTGTTGACTTCATCTTGATCCAGGCTGACTTTTGCACTCTCCAATTCACTTATCAGTTTGTTGAACCTGTCAAAGATTTGATTAAGGTTTTAATTCTTGCCACCAGAAAAGTTCTCATACTACTGTTTCAAAAGATCCTTTTGATTTCTCTTGGTACTGGCATTCCCAGCAAATTTTTTCTATAAAGCGATCCAAAGAGATTGAGCAGTATAAAACTTTTTAAACTGATGTTGATAAGCATTAGGAATGCCTATTTGTAGAAGTGTAAGAGCCTTCACTTCATTCATTCTAGCCTTTCTTTCATGTTCAGTTTTTGGAGGAGTTTTGATGGGTTTGCCCTCAGCATCAAGTTCAGGATCAACTGCAGGAGGAAATTCAACAGCTTCCCATATGGCATAATCAATGAATTGAATATGCTGTTGAATCCTGAGTTTCCACATCTCAAACTCAGTGGGCTTGATCATAGGCACTTTGAGTCCTTGCCAAGATCCACTACTGCTATTATCAAATTCCATTGCAGAAAATTTAAAAAATGTTAAAAGAAAGCTTTTGACTTGAAAACAAAGAACGACCTGTGGCTCCGATACCACTTGTCAGGATAAGAATGTTACTACCTAAGATTAACTGATTTGAATTGATCAGAGTATAAACCAATAATCTTGTATTGACTCAAAGTCCAATTAAGAAGTTTGTGGAATAACACTTAACTGTTTTAAGAAAAACTTTCAGAATCAATAACAAATAAATATAATTGAATCAACAAAATTGCTTGTATTGCTGAACTCAATGATTACAATCACCTCTAATCTGTTTGATTAGACGATGAACACAAATTGTTCTTAGGATTTTACAACCTTAGAGGCTTATGAAAACTTATACAAAAAGCAATTACAAGCTTGAACTTGCAGAAACTTAATACAATAGAAAAACCTATTCTATGTATTTATAATGCTTTCTGATTTGTTTCCTTGAAGAACTCTGACTTCACTGATAGTAGATATGCTGGAATCATCGTGTAAATATCTCTTCCTGAATATCAGCACTTTCTGTTTATGAAACTGTTGAGCAGCTTGAATCACTGAGCAGCTTGAATGAATTTACTCTGGAAGCTTGAACTTTTATTCTAGCAGCTCGAACTTCTTGAACTAACAGCATGAACTTTGTACTTACACAGAAAATCTACTAACAGTTTGAGAAATCTAACTAACAGCTTGAACTACTTAAAATATTTCCCAACACAGATTCACTTTGACAACTTGGCAAGGGAAAAGTTCTTTGATGTTGCAAACAGAAGACTTGCTAAGAAGACCATTGTCAAAGCTGTTCCCATTTCAAGAAAAGGCAAACAGTGGAAACTACATATAACCAGAATGGGTGCTGAAGGTCCAGAACTAGAAGCATATGAACACACTGATGTTGCTCAAATGGGATTCAGAGAGTGGGTGGAATTGGCAGTTTCCATGAGCTAGTCTGAAACTGCTAAGACTATCAGGGCATATGTCAAAACAATAATGGAGAGAGTAAATAATCTTGGCCTGATCACAAAAGAACAAATCAAGGGTACCACAGTGGTTGAACCCAAGATAAAGGCCATGAGGAGAAGAAAGGATACTGAGCTGGAAGAACTCCTGATAATGGTTGATCAAGGTGATTTAGCCATTGAAATCAAAGGAGTAGATCATAGCCTGCCCAAGGGAGTGGAACATGAGGATGACAAGCTGATTGAAGAACCTGAGCTGGGGGTATTTTTTGTAGATCCCCTTAAAAAGAAAAAGTATTTCCAGAGAGCATCAGATTTACACAAGGTTGCTCTTAAGCAGCTTATTGCTTTTTGACTTGCAAACTCCTTTAGAAAATCTATACAATGGAGAATAGCTATCTGGGAACAGCTCAAAGGGTTCCATGAAAGAAGAGAGCTTCAACATCCCAATTTCAGATTCCGAAGAGTTGAAATGGAGGAAATTGAAGAAACAATGGAGGAGCTTGATCAAATGTTTGAAGGAGAAGCTCCAAAGCTTGGAGGTCCATCTGCTATTGAGTAGATGAAGAATGGAAGCTGTCCATCAGTTGGACTAGCTTGTCGTTACTTGCTCCCATCATCAACAGTCCAACATGTTGAACTATTTATGTACATTAGTCGTACTTTGATTCATTAGTTGTAACTTTCTCGTTACATTAGTTGTAACTTTCCCTTTACATTAGTTGTAATCTACATTAGTACATTAGTTGTACTCTTGTATAAACATATGTTGTTTTGTAATCAAAATTAGTATATATAAACTGATCCTTTACATTACCTCAATGTTGTAATTTCATTTAAGCAAAGTGTATTGTTAAAATATATAGTGACTATTGAAAAAATCAGATTAGACTGATGATTGCAAATAGAGGGAGATTCTTAGGCACAAAATGGTCTCAGTCAAACCTGCTCTACATCTTAGGGGGAGTGTTTTAATCAAACCTGTTTGATACACTTGAAGGTATAATTTAAGGTATGTTAATGCCTTTTGAAACCTGAAAAGTGATTTGTAATATAAGTCAAAGTTGTTTACCATGTTGCATTTGTTGTAACTAAGGCAGATTATGCAAGCTGTTCATTCTGTTAAACAGGCTGGACATAAACTGTGTACGCTGCTCTATTCTGCAGAGCAAATTGGACAAATGGTAAGTGCTCTGTTCTTTGTGAACATAACCTGTTCTTTATGAACAGACTAAACACTTTATGGAATATGTTTCGATGTCCTCATGTTGTAACATCCGACATTTAACCAGGTTAGCATCTACGACCTAATCTATATTTAATAGCCAATTATAACCTAATCAGTGGTCATTAGAAATTAATCAAGTGATTAACAAGGTTTATTAGAAAATTCAACTCAATTAGAATCAAATTCATCGGTGCGATGAATCGGGAAATCAATTTATCCGATCAATTTATGATATGAAGGATTAATTCAACTAAGTACATAATTAAATTATGATTAGTGACACTAATCATACACTAATACAATTACTTAACATTAATTATGCAAGACTAAAACAAGTCATTAAAACATTGCATCCAAAAGTATTTATGAATTTACAAGAAAAGGGAAATACAAGAATACATTCTAAATACATGTATATAAAAAAAATGAAAATACACCAATATTACATCATACGGCCGGCCACCCCCCAATAGTACACAACCTCAATATTTTATTTCATCTACCATTCACCATCTACATCAAACACCTCCATTTCCTTCTCCATACTTTGAAAGATTTTCGCTAAACCTTCACATCTATCATCATTTCACCACCTTTTATTGCTCTATAAATAGAGAGCCTCCACTTCATTATTTTTCACACCAAAAATCCTCTTTTCTCTCCTCTATGGTCCACACACACACACACATAGTGCACACATCTATTCTTTCAAAGTGTTCTTCAAATCTTCAAGTGTTCTTGGTGCTTCAATTCAAGATCCAATTTCTTCTACTTTGCATCTTTCTAACACATCAAAGTAAGTAAATACTAGCTTATTTAATCTTATATTTACGTTTATATAAGTCTTGCACCCCATACCACCCAACCGATGGAAGAGGACAACGCTAAGATATATCCACCATCCCCGGTGATCCCCGCCCGCACCCCATACCACCCAGCGGTGCCATCATTCAAGTCCTACCGTCCCTACCCTAACGACCCAAAGATGATGTATACACCCCGAAAGAGGGTGATCACACCGAGGCGGGAGTCTATTCCCATCCCGACTCCTCAACCAAATCCCACACCACAGCAACGACGGGCAAACGCCCGAAGATGGGGCTGGATGCCCGAGACTCTCCGTGAGTGGAGACAAGAGGAAAGAATCCCTTCCAAGTTTGAGGTCGGAGGACCAACCTCCGCACCAATTCCACCGCTCACCCAGGAGACGGCCGACCAGACCGTACCTTTGCTGGTAGCAAGGTCTTCACGACATGACCTCCAAATCCGGTTACTTAACCAGGATATTGGAGAATTGACTGCCCGTTTGGAGCAGGAGGAGATTTAGAACCCCAACTTATATTGGGTTAACAAGCATGCCCTCACCATCCAACCGGATGGCCTGGATGAGCTTCGGCAGCGACTAGCCGAAAGCGAGGCACGGAACGAGGAGCTCACTCAGCGCCTCAAGGCGATGGAGAAGGGAGAGACTCCTGATCACACCCACACTTAGTACCCTTTATCTATCTTTGTAATATTAGGAAAAGTATTATGTAGTAGTGTAGGATAAAAATTTTCGAGTAATAACCCGCCCCATTGTAGGAAAGTCATGAGTCACTAATGAATATTGCAGGTTATTTATGAAATTGTGTTTGATGATTATAGTATTGTGCCTTAAGAAAAATTTAAATCTTTATGATTCAACTTGTTACACTATGCTCTTTTCTTTAAACTTTAAGATAATGTCGCAAAGAAGAGCCATGAACGCTGCAGAAATCGAGGAATTAGTCGCACAAAGAGTGGCTGTCGCTATAGCCACTTATGAGAGCAACCGAAACAATTCTGCTAACGGACATGGTGGTGCTAGCCGCACCACGGGAGGTACTGAAACCCACCCAAAGGGTTGCGGAATCAAGGGGTTTTTGAGTTGCAAGCCCCGATACTTTAACGGAACTGAAGGTGCCGTCGGATTGGTACGATGGTTCGAGAAATTGGAAGCTGTATTCCGTGTTAGCGGATGTGTTTAAGGAGACAAGGTGAAATTCGCCACCTACACTCTGCAACATAGCGCCTTGACATGGTGGAACTCGTATACCCAGTCTGTGGGGATTGATGCAGCTTACCAACTCGCCTGGACCGAGTTAAAGCAAATGATGACCGGCGAGTATTACCCAAGAAATGAACTACAGAAGATGGAGTCAGAGTTTTGGAATCTGGCTATGAAAGGAACGGATGTAGCTGGGTACACCAACTGATTCCACGAACTAAGCATTCTGTGCCCTCAAATGGTGACCCCTGAATATAAGAAAATTGAGTGTTACATTTGGGGACTCGCTCCTCAAATTCAAGGCAATGTCACTGCCTCCAACGAAACCACCATTCAGGACACCATCAGAATGGCCAACAAACATATGGATCAAGTGTCCCGGATAATAGAAGCCAAGGCCGAGGAAAACAAGAGGAAATGGGAGGACAAGTCTGGAAAGAATACGGGCTCACAATCCAAGAAGCCCGAAACCATCAAGGCTTATGTAGCGGGAGTCGAGACAAGGAAAGGCTACACAGGTACAAAGCCTTTCTGCACCCAATGCACCTACCATCACAACAAGGGTCCCTGCCCAACCCCTTGTGGAAAATGCAAACGTCTTGGTCATTTGGCCAAGGAATGTAAATTAGGAACCCCGGGTAACAATGGCGGCAATCAGAGAGGGTGCTATGAATGTGGAGCTGTCGGGCACTTCAGGAGTGAGTGCCCGAAGTTCAGAAATGGTGGAGGAGCTCAGGGAGAGATTTTGTATTAGGAGCAGGTGACGCTCGTCAGGATCCCCATGTGGTATCAGGTACCTTTCTTTTAAATGACATTTACGCTTACGTACTCTTTGATACTGGGGCTGATAGGAGCTTTATATCTGATAAGTTTAGTAAGCAATTGAATGCCACTCCTTTTCCCTTAGACAATTCTTATACTATAGAGCTGGCTGACGGAAAAATAATAGATGCAAGTAGTGTTATTAAGGAATGCACACTGAAGCTGGTAGATCATCCCTTTAAGATAGACTTGATGCCTATAGAACTCGGATGTTTTGATGTAGTAATTGGTATGGATTGGTTGTCACACAATCATGCCGAGATTTTGTGTGGTAAGAAAGTGGTACGGATACCACTCAACAAAAAGAAGGTCCTTACAGTCCAAGGGGAAAGAAAGAACCATCACCTGAATGTCATATCCGGCTTAAGAACATTAAAGTACCTTATGATAGGTTGCCATGCAGTATTAGTACAGATTGCAGAAAAAGAGTCGGAGGAGAAACGACTCGAGGATATTCCAGTGGTTGGTGACTATCCGAAGGTCTTTCCGGAGGATTTGCCTGGGCTTCCGCCTGCTAGGCAAGTGGAGTTCCAAATCAATTTGGTGTCGGGAGCTGCACCAGTCGCAAGAGCCCCATATAGACTCGCTCCTTCTGAAATGCAAGAGCTATCCAATCAACTACAAGAGTTGATGGATAAAGGATTCATTCGACCAAGTTCCTCACCTTGGGGAGCTCTAGTTTTATTTGTGAAAAAGAAAGACGGGTCCTTTAGAATGTGCGTCGACTACCGATAGCTAAACAAGTTAACGGTAAAGAACCGCTACCCCCTTCCCAGAATTGACGACCTATTTGACCAATTACAGGGATCTAGCTTCTACTCTAAGATTGATCTGCGATCCGGTTATCATCAAGTAAAGGTTCGAGAAGAAGACATTCCCAAAACAGCATTCAGAACTCGTTATGGACATTACGAATTCCAGGTAATGCCATTAGGTTTGACCAACGCACCAGCCGTATTCATGGACCTCATGAATCGAGTGTGTAAACCGTATCTAGACAAATTTGTAATAGTGTTCATAGACGATATCCTCATCTATTCCAGAAATAAGGAGGAGCACGAACAACATCTCAAGCTGATCTTGGAGTTATTAGATAAAGAACAGTTATACGCCAAATTTTCAAAACGTGAATTTTGGTTGCGAGAAGTTAAATTCCTTGGACATGTGATCAAAAGCTAGGGAATCCAAGTCGATCCATCAAAAATCGAGGCCATAAAGAACTGGGCAACTCCTAGAACTCCCACGGAAATCTGCCAATTTCTAGGACTTGCCGGTTATTATAGGCGATTTATTGAAAACTTCTCAAAGATAGCAGGTTCTCTAACATAGTTGACTCGGATAGATGTAAAATATATCTGGGGTGAAGAGCAGGAAAAGGCGTTTCAACAATTAAAGCAAAGATTGTGCCTTGCACCAATTCTGTCCTTGCCTGAAAGGACAGAAAATTTTGTGGTTTACTGTGATGCCTCACACAATGGATTAGGTTGTGTGCTCATGCAAAGGGATAAAGTCATTGCTTACGCGTTACGGCAGCTCAAAATCCACGAGGTGAACTATACGACTAATGACTTGGAGCTTGGAGCAATGGTGTTTGCTCTCAAAATATGGAGGCACTACCTGTACGGAACTAAGTGCACGTTGTTCACAGACCATAAAAGCCTTCAGCATATTCTGAATCAGAAAGAATTAAATATGAGGCAACGTCGTTGGGTTGAGCTGATTAGCGATTACGACTGTGAGATTCGTTATCATCCGGGAAAGGCGAATGTTATAGCTGCTGCCCTGAGCCGAAAGGAACGGGTTAAACCATTGAGAGTCCGAGCTTTGGTTATGACTATACAGTCAAACCTAAACTCTCAAGTCCGCGAGGCACAAGAA
Source organism: Centrapalus pauciflorus (assembly GCA_020465985.1). Classification (NCBI taxonomy): domain Eukaryota; kingdom Viridiplantae; phylum Streptophyta; class Magnoliopsida; order Asterales; family Asteraceae; genus Centrapalus; species Centrapalus pauciflorus. Next base: position 406,822 of record JAANYP010009619.1, read on the forward strand.
GAAGCAGTCAAGGAGGCTAATCTACTGGATGAAGCCTTGAGAGGAATGGATAAGCAGTTTGAAATCAATCTAGATGGATGTCGGTACTTCATGAGCAGAATTTGGCTACCAAAATTCAGAGGAGTAAGGAAGCTGGTCATGGATGAAGGGCATAAAACAAGATATGCTATTCATCCAGGGTCAGATAAGATGTACCACGACTTGAAGGGAATGTACTGGTGGCCAAACATCAAGGCTGACATTGCTACATATGTCAGCAAGTGCTTAACGTGTTTAAAAGTTAAGGCTGAGCACCAGAAACCATCAGGATTGTTAGCTCAACCAAAAATACCCTAGTGGAAGTGGGAGAACATCACCATGGACTTCTTCACTAAGTTGCCAAAGACTTCGAGAGGTTATGACACCATTTGGGTGATTGTGGATCGACTTACCAAGACCGCACACTTCCTGCCAATCAAGGAGACTGATAAGATGGATAAGTTAACACGAATCTATCATACAGAAGTCGTCTCAAGGCATGGGGTGCCAGTATCAAATATATCAGACAGGGACAGCCGGTTCACATCAAGATTTTGGCAATCGTTGCAAGAAGCACTGGGTACACGCCTAGATATGAGCACAGCCTATCACCCGCAAATGGATGGTCAGAGTGAAAGGACGATTCAGACTTTGGAAGACATGCTAAGGACATGTGTTTTCGACTTTGGCAAAAGTTGGGACAGGCACCTGCCATTAGTCGAATTTTCCTATAACAATAGCTATCACTCGAGTATTAAGACCGCTCCATTCGAGGCACTCTATGGGTGAAAGTGTCGATCACCACTTTGTTCGGCTGAAGTAGGAGATAGTCAGATTACTGTACCTGAGATCAGCCAATAGACTACAGAAAAGATAACCCAGATTCGAAACCAATTAAAGATCGCGCGGGATCGACAGAAAAGCTATGCCGATATTCGACGGAAGTATTTGGAATTCCAAGAGGGAGATCAAGTAATGTTGAAAGTCTCGCCTTGGAAGGGCGTAATCCGTTTTGGGAAAGGAGGAAAACTCAATCCTCGTTATATCGGACCATTCAAGATCACCAAAAGAATTGGCCCGGTAGCTTACCGACTCGATCTGCCCCCAGAGCCTAGTAACGTTCATAATACCTTCCATGTGTCCAATCTTAAGAAGTGCCTGGCTGATGAAACACTCGTTATACCCATGGATGAGCTAGAATTCATGATAAGTTTAACTTCATTGAGCAACCTGTAGAAATAATCGACCGAGAAGTCAAGAAACTAAAACACAGCCGGATGCCGATAATAAAAGTCAGATGGAACTCTAAGCGAGATGCTGAGTTTACGTGGGAACACAATGATCAGTTTCGGGAAAAATACCCTCATCTGTTCTCAAAAACTCAATCAGTGGAAAACACGAGCTAATTTCGGGACGAAATTCCCTTAACAGGAGGAGACTGTAACATCCGACATTTAACCAGGTTAGCATCTACAACCTAATCTGTATTTAATAGCCAATTATAACCTAATCAGTGGTCATTAGAAATTAATCAATTGATTAACAAGGTTTATTAGAAAATTCAACTCATTTAGAATCAAATTCATCGGTGCGATGAATATGGAAATCAATTAATCCGATCAATTTATGATATGAAGGATTAATTCAACTAACTACATAATTAAATTATGATTAGTGACACTAATCATACACTAATACAATTACTTAACATTAATTATGCAAGACTAAAACAAGTCATTAAAACAATGCATCCAAAAGTATGTATAAATTTACAAGAAAAGGGAAATACAAGATTACTAACTAAATACATTTATACAAAAAAAATAAAAATACACCAATATTTCATCTTATGGACGGCCACCCCCCTATAGTACGCAACCTCAATATTTTATTTCATCAACCATGCACCATCTACATCAAACACCTCCATTTCCTTCTCCATACTTTGAAAGATTTTCACTCAACCTTCACATCTATCATCATTTCACCACCTTTTATTGCTCTATAAATAGAGAGCCTCCACTTCATTATTTTTCACACTAAAAATCCTCTTTTCTCTCCTCTATGGTCCGGCCACATACACACACATAGTGCACACATCTTTTCTTTCAAAGTGTTCTTCAAGTCTTCAAGTCTTCAAGTGTTCTTGGTGCTTCAATTCAAGATCCAACTTCTTCTAGTTTGCATCTTTCTAACACATCAAATTAAGTAAATACTAGCTTATTTCATCTTATATTTATGTTTATATAAGTGTTGCATAATATATATAATCACCAACTACAACAACTTTCATAAAAACTCAAGTTTATATAATTCTAGTTTTATTTTTAAGTTGTTTTCTTCAAATGTGTTTATAAAAATATAAACACATCATATAAGTGTAAATACTATGAAAACAAGTGATATGTATGTGTTTTATAACTTTTAAACAAGTAGTCTTTGAATAAACAACAAGAATCATAAGTTATTGCAAGTTTATAAACTGCAGAATTTCGGCAGAAAATTTATATCGACTTTGAAAATTCATAACTTAACGAAATGAGTTGATTCTTGTCTCAAAAGTTAGATTTATGTCTTAACTATAGATCTGGAAGTTTTCTTAATTTACTATGGAGTTTAAGACCTCCAGAATCTATTTGGGAAACCGAAAGTTTGACAGCTCAAAAATGGCCAACATAGGGTTTTCAACAAGCTTTTTCCCTTACCTAAACATCTCGAAAAACGGTCGTTGTTGATTCTAAATATTCTTTGTATATATTAGTTTAATGTCCTAGAAAACCAAAGGCTAAAACGTTTTGGAGCTTGGTCAAAAACAGCCTCAAAGTAGGCCGAAAAACCTCCGAAAAAGCTGGAAAAATTATATTTATATAAACTTGACGTTTTAAGCGGGTTTTATTTATAAACTTGTAATGTTGGGTGATTTGAGACATAAAAATATATAAATATATATATTATCATATATTAGAGATATTAAGTCCCTTTAGGGCTCGATTTTTACCGCTCGGTGCACCATCCATCAACTTACAAAAAATCGCATTTTTCGCTCGTTTTTGATCACAAGTTCGGTGAGTCCTCATAGCCCCTATTTTCACAATGTTATGTTTTGGGGTTGAAATACATGCTTCATTTTTATATGGACACGAAAAAGACTTCATTTCTATTATGTATTACACATGTGGTTCCATCCGCCCTTATATCATGAACCGTTAATTGCATTTATTTCTAAGCGCGAATATATTGTGGATAGATCTATCGGGAGTCATGTCCCCCATTCGGGTTAGTTCGGGTCAGCTAACAGCGAGTGCATATATATTTAACACACGGTATTACGTATGGGAATATTGCACAGGGCAAACTCATGTTAATTAAGCTTCGGTTGCATGATGGTTTATATGTAATACATAACATGGAATTTATGATTTTATAAATTCAAACTCAACTGTTGTTGTCCAAGAGTGAGGAATTCAGATCGCGCATTGAAGTGTGTTTTCATGCATGCAAGTCTGCTTGAATAAAATAGTAACGAGTGTCCAAGTTGTTCTTATTCAAGCTGTCTATCCTTGTCTTGTAAAAACAGTGAGTTCATCTTAGTGAGTGTATTCATTGTATTTACTCTTAGTGTGTCTTAGATTAGTTAAACATCTGTTGTATCTGTCATCTCAGCTTGAACTTTTCCGCAGTCAAGCTTGTTTGTAATTAACACTTGTTAATAATATACACAAACATTGAGAAAAAAGTGTTTAGTTTTAATTTACTGTATTCACCCCCCCCCCCCTCTACAGTTTAGAACAATACACTAGGGAAACCTTTTGGGACCTACACCAAGGGAAGGAAAGAGAGTCATGGATGAATCGAGAATAGATTCATTGACCGGGAAGTCGTGGATGAAGATGTTTTACAAACCGGTTCGATGCCTAAAGAGGGTTCCATTAAAGACAATGCCACAAAATGTTCTGAATAATATGAAATGGTGGTATGTTGATAATGAGACAGTCGAGGAAGTTATGGAAGATCAAGATGAAAGAGTTATTTTGAAAGTGTATGACCCTCTGCACCTTGTAAACTTTTCTCAGTGCGACATGCTGAAGCTTCATGAGCAACCAATCTATTTTCATGAAGGTTAGAGATCAGAAGGTAAGAAGTACCAGAAAGTTGTAAAGGTTTATGTAGAACAGGGATTGTATGCAGGAAGTTTTTTGAATCAGCCTAGTTCTATAGATTTGTTGAATATCTAACTAGAACCAATCGTCAAGGGGGAGTCTATTAGTGCACCCTGTGTGACGATAGTAGTCTAGGTATAGATACTCTTTTGTAATAGATCAGGCTTTGCAAATACAAGTTATATATGTTTGATATTAATTATATATGTTTGATCTTGTTTTTGTATGATGTTTACATTTGCATGATGTTAGTGCATCATGTGTGATGATAGCAGTCTAAGTGTAAGATAGTCTTTTGTAATAGTTCAAGCTTTATAATTGCAAGTTAATACATATGTTTGATCTTGGTTATATATGATGGATATTGTTTGTGATTGATGTTTACTTAAGTTCAAAGATAAGTTCAAACATAAGTTCAAAGATAAGTTCAATGATAAGTTCAAACATAAGTTCAAGAACATGTTCAAAGACAAGTTCAAGAATAAGTTCAAAGGCTAGGGTTTGAACTTAGTAGGAGCTAAGTTCGAACATGTAGTGGACAAGTTCGTGGGTTTGGGCCTATACGAACTTGTCTTAGCTAAGTTCGAATCTAACCTCTATAATCAAGAGTTAATACTTTTTCATTACAGCCTTTGGCAGAGATTAGTATCCAGAGCTCGTATAGTGCACTACGAACTTGTGAAGATTTCAAACAGTCGTTCCGGAGACATACACGTGTCAGGTCATTCGTTGTGACGGCTATCATTGTGTTAGTCTCCGGTTTCCGTGTGTGTGATCGATCCGTTAAACCCCTAAGGAGGATTCCGCACTCGTTGGAAGGTGTCGCGTCAAGATTAGATCCGTAGGTAGGTGACCTTACAAGTGGTATCAGAGCCATAAAGAGTGTTCATCGTGTTCTTCGTGTTCATACAACATTCTTGGTTTCTTGACGTTCTTACCGGAAAAATCACATTTTTCTTAGTGTTTTTTGAGTTCTACAAGCAACGTAACGGAGAAAAATTCACATTAGTTAACTTTTTTCAGTAGATATCAGGGATTCTGATCTTAAAAACATTGGTTTAATCTGAAAACTTGAAAAACTCGAATTTTTGGCCGTTTCTCGAACTTGCGGCGCTCGAACTTAAGGGGGTATTTGGGTTCATTCGAACTTGTATGAATACGCTCCTCATGAACTTAATTTAGGGCTTCATTCGAATTTAGCTGAGATTCGAAGTTGTCAGACTCGAATTTGTCAGGTTCAAAGTTGTCAGAATATTAGGGTTTCTTCGAACTTACCTGAGGTTCGAACTTGTAAGTTTTTTAGGGTTTCTTCGAACTTGCCAGAGGTTCGAATTTGTCAGAATTTCTAGGGTTTTCTCGAACTTGCAGTCTCGAACTTGTTGAGTTCAAACTCAAAGAAATTTGAATTTAATTTTCAAACGAATTTAAAATTAAATTAATTCGAACTTACCTAAGTTCGAAGGGTTTATTTTAAATTAATTTTTAAATTAAATTGTTAAAGTTCGAAAACAAAAAGTTTAGAAAGAATGTCGAGTTTGCAAAAATTCATTGAAATGGATCACGAGGTGGGCAAAGCAAATTCTCCACCAAAGCTGATGAAATTGGAGGACTACTATTGGTGGAAGGATAGGTTTTCTGATTTTGCTCGATTCAGTGACATGCGTATATGGATTTGCATCGATGAGTGATATATTCCTCCTACGCAAGAGTTAGAGGGCCGACAAAGAGTCTTAACTTATCAAAATATGAAAGATGATGACAAGAAACTTTATGAGGTCGAGAACCGAGCTTTCTCAATCATCAGGATGGCGTTACCTCAAGAAATCCTACACACTTTAAGAAATCATAGGACTTCTAAAGAGCTATAGGATGCTCTAGATAAGAGGTGTGAGCGAAATCCAAGGGTACGAAAGGGTAGAACTGAGATGCTGAAACAACAATTTGCTATTTTCAAGGCGTTGAAGAATGAGACGTTAGATGAAACAATCACTAGATTCTATCATCTGTTAATTGAGCTTGACAATCACAATGTCGGTTATCAAGAGACTGAGAAGATTGAAAAGCTTCTAGATGCTTTACCGGCGAAGTGGGAGATGTACACAGTGTTAATAATGCATGATGAAGAGAAGTTCGAGACTCTCACTCTTGAATGAGTAATTGGAATGCTGAGGGCATATAAATTCAAGTTGCAGAAGAAATAACGGGAGTTTGAACAGGTTCAAGATCGAGAAGTGTATTTTACAAAGTCAAAACTGTCAATTACTGGTGAACTGAAGTCAGGGGCCACATCATTCTTCTCGAGAGAAGAATCCATTCCAGTGGAGACAGAGGAATCTAGTAGCAGGCCATTCATAGGGTTTTCCAAACCAGAAGAAAAACCAACTCATTCAGCATCTACGTCTCAAGGATACACAAAGATGCCAACGAGCGCAAAATCGGCTGAAGATCATCTGAATCTTTTAGCTTCATTTGTCGCAGCGTATGACAATTGTGTTCAACGGAAGATAAACGATCCTGTGTTATGGAAGAAGACTACGATCAGGTAGATCCTGATGATTTGGAAGAAATGGACCTACAGTGGCAACTGGCCATGGTGACTCAAAGGGTCAAGAGGTTCATGAAGAGGACAGGATGAAATCTGAACGTAGGCAACAGCAAGGTTGGTTTTGAAAAATCAAAGGTTAAGTGTTATAATTGCCAAGGATTGGGACACTTTGCAAGAGAGTGTCAAAGACCAAAAATAGAGAACTATCAGAATCAAAACCAAGGGAGATATCAATCTGGTGGTTCTGGGAATCAAACAAGCATTGTTGGTCTGTTAACCAATGTATCATCTAACAGACAGCTTGATGGAACGTATGATTGGAGTGCTCATCCGGAGTCGAATGCTAGAGCCTTTATGGCTGAAGTAACTGATACTGGGGATGACAGAGCAGAAGAAGTTGCAGAGGACACCAAACAGGAAGATACTAGTCCTTTGTTGGTGGAAAAGTCAGAGGAGCAGTACATTCTGGAGTTTGCTGCTAAAATGGCTAACGTGTAATCGGACCACAAAAAGGTAACTCTAAACTTTTCTACATTCCATGACTTATGTGTTTTAAATGTTACTTTAAATGATACGTTAAACTTAGTTCTAGAAACACATAACAACTTAATTGCTCAGATCCAATCGTTTAAATCAGATAACACTAGTCTTCTAGATATTAAGGAAGATCTAAGGAATAAGTTGAAAGCAGATGCTCAGGATGTCATAGTTCTAAAAGACAAGTTAAGTGAACAATGTTTCATGATAGAACTTATGTACGAGCATGTTGAAGCTTTTACCAAAGAACTCACTCTTAAGGAAGTAGAGCTTGCTGAGGCAAACAATAAACTTGAAAAGTTTAGGAACTCGTCTCTAAATCTAGGAAAGATATTAGAAGCTCAACGGGAGTCTAAGAAACCGGTAGGCCTAGGTTATCAAGAGAGTCCTCCACTGTTCAACAATAACTATGTGCCTCAACCTCAGGATAAATCCACTGAACCGGTTGAATCAGAGATAGCAACTGGAACTGATTCTGATAAGGATAAGTCAACTAAGGTGTCTAATACGACCTCTAAGATTAAGAAAGTCAAGTTTGTGCAGTCTACTAGTGACACTATACTAGGAGAAGCTAAACCTGAAATTTATAATCAGCAAGAGAAGTAATCAATGTAGTTGAAACAAAATAGAATGATACTAGTGAGACACCGAAGTCAAAGGGTAGATATAAAAAGTCGATTGATAAAATGTCATGCTTTAGATGTCATTAAAAGGGACATGTTGCATCTAGCTGTCCTTATAAGAAAGTGGAGTCTACACCCTCTAAACCAGAGTCTACACCTACTGTAGGAAAGAAAGAACAACAAAGACCATTACCTAGTATTGGCAGCACTAGTAGTTCTCAACATATAGAGAAGAATGTGAGTGCAACACCTAGGATACCTGTTAAAAAAACACTGGTGTCAGTCAGACAACAAGAAGTGATTAGGACAAATTCTCCGAATAGAGTTCCTCGTCAGTCTAGGTCAAGACCACAACAAGGATATAGGAGTACAACACCTAGAAGGACATACACTCCAGTTAGGTCTCATACTCCTCAAAGACAAAAAACACCAGGTAGAGCCCAGGGATATCAAAATGAAATGCATTATAATAGAAACTACTCTAGGGCTCAACCACAAATGACAGCCCAAAGGCCAAGAGTGAATATTAATCACTCAGCATCACAACAGGTTCTCAATCAAAAACCCAAGTCATCTGAATGGAGAGATGGGTATTTGAAGGAGTTCACGTATGTGGATGAGAATGGTATTACAAAGTCAGTCCTGGCTTGGGTTCCCCGTGATAACTAACTTGTTTTCTTTCATGTGCAGGAGCTAACTACAGGTCTAAACAACAAATGGTTCGTCGATAGTGGTTGCTCGTGTCACATGACTGGGGAAAGGAGTCTACTCACAGACTTCAAGGGAGGGAACAAGGGATTTGTGTCATTCGTTGGGAACAAGGGAGGTCATATCACCGGAACTGGATGGTCAGTAATGGGACAATCACACTTGATGAAGTTTACCACGTTGATAAACTTGATCACAATCTCATTAAGGTATCTCAGATTTGTGATAAAAAGAATTCAGTGATTTTTACTGAAACTGAAGCGTTAGTGTTGAAGCCTGGATTCAAAATACCTGAAGAGTGGATCATGATACGAGCCCCAAGGAAGAATGATATGTACATGCTGGACATGAACATATCAGACTCATCGATGGGACAATCTATCTACTATCCAAAGCTTCAGAATCTGAATCTATTCTATGGCACAGACGCATGGCACACTTGCACCTAAGGAAAATGAACTACACCACTAAACATGGTCTGGTGCAAGGTGTTCCTCTGAAGAGTTTTCAGTTCGATGCAACTGTGTCCCGTGCAAGAAAGGAAAACAACACAAGAAGTCACACAAGTCAAAGACTCAGAACACGATAGCTTCCACCTTCGATTTGCTGCATATGGATCTTTTCGGTCCAATCAACAAAAGGAGCATAGGTGGTAGTTGGTATTGTTTAATTATTACTGAAGATTACTCACGTTTCTCTTGGGTTTTCTTTTTAGGTACAAAGGACGAAACAGCTGGAAAGCTGATTGGGTTCTTAGACCAAGTCGAGAACTCATACGGGACAAGGATAAAACGTATCAGGAGTGATAACAGAACTGAATTTAAAAACACAGTAATTGGTATATATTTCCTGTCCGAAGGCATAGTGCATCAATTTTAGTGCACCTTATGAGCGACAACAAAATGGGGTGGCAGAACGTAAGAACCGGACTTTGATTAAGGCAACAAGGACCATGATCTCGGATTCAAAGCTTCCTACCATGTTTTGGGGGGAGGCAGTGAATAACGCTTGTCATGTTTTAAACCGGGTCCTTACTGTCAAATCACTGAACAAAACCTGTTATGAAGTTCTGAATAAAAGACCACCAGATTTAACTGGCTTTGAACCGTTTGGGGTACCGTGTACTTTATTGAAAACAAAACATCAACCTAAGTTTGGTGAAAAGGCTGACGAAGGATACTTCCTAGGTTAGGTTCCTAACTCACCAAACAAAAGGGTTTTTAATAAAACAAATGGTACGATTGAGATTGCGTTTAACGTAGATATGACATGTTATTCACATGAACCTTAAACTGGTCCAGAATGATTATTTGATTATGACTCTTTGTTTGAATTATTTAACATATCGTTTAGTGGAAATGCAGGTACAGTGGAAATGACTTCTCATCAGTAAACATTAATGACGAGTACCAAGGTTTTCCAAAATCAAGCATTCCATCAATGTCCGAGCCTACAACGACAGAAAATGGGGCTTCAACAGAGAATGAACCTGAATTACCTACAAATGAGAATCAGAGGAATAATTCTAACTCCGAGGACAGTGAGCATGAGGAAGAGAATATATCGTCTGAAGTCACACCCCCGTTAGGTGAAATAGGATCAAACTTAGGAGACAATCTTCAGGTCGATGAGATTGAGACATCGAGGATAAACAAGGATCATCCAATTGAGAGTATCATAGGGAATCCAAATACCGGTGTGAGAACTAGGATTAGTGTGAATAATAACACGGTGTTATTATCGATGATCAACGACTCCGAGGTGCTACACACGTGTTTATACTCGTGTTTTATCTCACAAGTAGAGCCTAAGAATGTGCAAATGGCACAATTCAGAAAGATTGATGTATGGGAGTTAGTGACGTTACCTCGAGGAGAAGTTGCAATAGGGACTAAATAGGTCTTTAAGTGCAAATGGGATGATCGTAGTATAGTTACTCGTAACAAGGCAAAACTTGTGGTAAAATGATTCAACCAGGAAGAGGGAATTGATTGTAACGAAGTATTTCCACCAGTGGCGAGGCTTGAGGCGATTCGACTGTTTCTGGCTTTTGTGTCCTTCAAAGGGTTTAAGGTATATCAACTCGACGTCAATAGTGCATTCTTGTACGAGAAGGTCAAGGAATTGGTGTACGTCGAACAGCCGCCAGGGTTTACTGATCCACAGTACCCCGACAGAGTATATCGACTTGATAAAGCTCTGTATGGATTGCATCAGGCACCAAGGGCTTGGTATGAGACGCTGTCAACTCATGTTTTGGATAATGGGTTTGAGAGAGGGAGAATTGATAGTACATTGTTTGTGAAAAGAAAAGGAGAAGACTTTATCTTAGAACAAGTGTACGTGGACGACATCATCTTCGGGTCGTCAAACGAGCTGATGTGCAAAGATTTTGAAAAGGTCATGAAGTCAAAGTTTGAGATGAGTGCTATGGGAGAGCTGAATTCTTTCTTGGTTTACAAGTTGAACAAAGGAAAGAAGGAATGTTTATCATCAGATGAAGTATATCTACGACATTTTGAAGCGCTTCGGGATGGAAGGAACAAAGCTGACCGCACACTTTAGTACTCCGATTAAAGTGAATCACAATCTCAGACCGGGTAGTGAAAGTGATACTGATGTGAATCTGACTCTATATCAGGCCATGATCGGGTCACTTATGTATTTGACTGCTTCTAGACCTTGACATTATGTTTTCTGTGTGTCTTTGTTCTAGGTTTCAAGAAAATCCAAAGGAGATGCATATGAAAGCCATGAAGCAAATTCTGATATATCCAATGTCAAAACCGAAGCTGGGACTTTGGTATCATGCTGATGGAGATCTGGCATTGGAGGCATACACGGACTCTGACAATGGTGGATGTAGCTTGAATCGGAAATCAATAACTGGAGGTTGTCAGTTCCTTGGAGGGAGGCTCGTATCCTGGCAATGCAAGAAACAAACTACGGTAGCCGTAGCAACGTGCAAGGCCGAGTATGTCGCTGCTGGTAGTTGCTGTTCACAGGTTTTGTGGATCAAACAACAATTGGGGGATTACAGTTTGACTTATACTCATACTCCTATTAGGATAGATAATCAATCCACAATTGCTATAAAAAGTAATCCAGTTAAACACAGTAAAACAAAGCACGTAGACATAAGACATTATTTCATACGTGATTGTGCTGAAAAGAACTTGATAAAACTGGTAAAAGTCACAACGGAAGACAACAATGCATACTTATTAACAAAAACAGTTGATAAGTCACGCTTTGAGTTGTTAGTTCAACTAAATGGCATGCGTAATCCGGAGTAACTTGACCTTAATAGTTTTTCTTTGTTTTTAAAGTAAGTTAGTAGTTTAGTAGATTTTCTTTCTTTTTAAAGTAAGTTAGTAGTGTAGTTTATCTAATTTACGTTTCTTAAAAGTGAAAAAGAAAAGAAAAAAGAGAGAAAACCATAAAATTCACAAAAAAAAGAGAAGATCGAAAAATGAGTTAAGTCTTAGAATCATATGTTCAATGTGACGAAAATTAGCATTGTCTAAACAAACTCTAAGTGTTAAGTTTTCACACATAATGCACCATAAATTCTAAGTGATATACACATTCTTTTCTGATATCTTGGTAGGCATAATACATGAAGGGAATCCTAACTGCTATTAAAATAATCAAGAAAATGTCATATGTGTAACTAACTTGGATGTATGACCAAAAGGTCTTAATTTCTATGTCAGAGACATACAGACAATGATTGTTAATGAGGTATGCAAATTTATCTGGGGGATGTATAGCAACATCAAAATACATGTTAAACAAAGAAAGAAAAAGTTTTGAAAAGAAAAGTAAGTCAAAACAAGTCGCTTTGTTGTACGTGAGTACAGACCTGTCACCGCTGTTTTGACTTAAGCTAGCAAGATAAGTGACTTTGTTGTACGTAAGTACAGACCTGTCACCGCTATCTTGCTAACATAAGAGGAACTCTTAAAGAAACTAAGACACTCTGTTGTATGTAAATATAGAACTGTGGAAAGAAAGCCTTGATCATAGAAGTATATCTAAGTATGGGACACGTAAGGTAGTGTCTTGATAAAAAAAAAAGGCCAAAGGAATTTCCAAAGTGTTGAATGTTTAAAGGGAAAAAAATATACCGACAATCGACTTGGAATGTATATCACGACAAACAATCAAAGGAATAAAAAATTCCTAAGTGTGAAAGTGAAATACTGAAAGTGCGTTTGACATCGCTATCTGATTGAACATTCTTTGACTATCTCGCAAAAAATATTCTTTTAGTACAAATTTTATTTTTAAAGTATTTTTGAGTTAATTTATTTTTATGTTATTTTTATATTTAGTTTATATTATTTATATTTTATTTTATTTTACTTTATTTTATTTTATTTTATAAATAGGAAAAGGTCAAAGTTACTAGGATGCATTTTTAGTTGGAGAAACAGAATTATGTGAAAATCTGTTGCTTGGTGTAAATATATTGCAAAGTTGGGAAAATTCCGTTAAGTGAAAAAGTTGGATTTTATTCATGAATTTTCAAAAATTGTCAATTAACTTCGAATACCAGACAAGTTCGAAGTTACTTTCGAACTTGTTGGAAGTTCGAACTTAACCTAAGTTCGAACGTCGTTGGATATAAATAGGTCAACAGTGCTTCATTCAATTCATCTACCCTCGAATTTATCCTCACGAACTTACCAGAAGCGATCTCGAACTTGTTGTTCGAACTTTTTGGATTTTCGAATTTGTCCCTATTTCTCGAAGTTTGCTACTGTTTCTCGAACATATATACACAATTAGGTGTATTGAACAATCCAATACTAAGTAAGTGTTAGTTTAGGACATTTTTGTGTCTAAAATCAAGCATTTTTGAGTTTTGTGTCATTTAAAACTAGATGACTTTAAATCACAAGTTTTAAAAGCAAAAACTTAAAATTGATGACATATAACATTGATTAGAACCTATTAGGACTAGATTCTACTGTTAATTAAGTCAAATAGGGTTAAAATCATAAGTTTGAGGTTGAAAATGACTGACTTCGAACTTGTTCTTCAGGTTCGAACTTGTCAGAAGTTCGAACTTGTTAAAATATCTATAAGTTCGAAGTCAGGCATTTTAGAATGGGTTTCTCGAATAAGTTCGAATGTTTTTTAAAGTCTCGAATTTGTATAAGTTCGAATGTGTTTAAACTTTGAACTTAATCAAGTTCGAAGTTATTCAAGTTCGATTAACACTAATTAATTTTATATTAATCTCTAACTTTTTAATTGTCATTTGTGTGTAGATATGAGTATTAGAGCATTTTTTATAAGCATAATACGGTGATGGCCGTCGATCTTCAGCTGCCGGAGGCTCAGCCATACCGTCAAATGATCGAATTTTTGACACAATCAACGGTGTCTTATGCCCTAACGCACAATCTGCCGATCATTCTCACATACGTGAGGCAATTTTGGCAACATCTGCAAGTGGACTACACAGTTACCCCTACAGTTTTGCGTACAAGAGTAGGTGGATGTCCGATAGTTTTTTCTGCGGATCTTTTGCGTAAAATTTTGCAATTGGGGACAGGGGAACAAGAAGCCGGCCCGATTGACTTTTCGGCTCCAATAAGGCAAGCAGCCTTTCTTAGAATGGGTTATGCTCAAGACATAACCAAGGCTTCTTATGTGAAGAGCGGCCTCATTGGACAGTGGAGATACATAGTACATGTGCTCATGGTGTGATTTGCACCAAAGAAAACCGGATTCGACATAATGGTGTCAAAGCTGCAGTCTGCAATGATCTCAGTAGTCTACAACAAAACGTTTAGCTTCTCAGAAATGTTCTTCGGGGAGTTTGTGCATCAGATTTCTGCTCCCACCAGAGAAAGGTTTCTTATGTACCTGCGCTTCATAATGATGATCATCCGCCATTTCTTGCCAGACCTGCCAACGGTGCCAGAACAAACTGGCGTAGCCATCATAGATAAGCGGATATTTGCCGACTGCCAGTCCCACAATGCTCGAAGTGCTGAGCAAGTCAGGCCACAGGTTGCTCCTCTGTTTGGTGCCGTTATAGATCAAGATTTTGTTGCTCCTAAAGGGGATGACTGGATAAGTGAAGCACCCCAACAACAACCGCAGCCGCAGCAACCTCAACAGCAGCAAGCACCGGTTCGCCGAACTCCGGTTGCAAGATCTATTCCTCGTTTCCATTCTACTGCAGAGGCAGGTAGGCCGTCAACATCAGCTTCACAGTCTGATCAGAGGAAACAGATGCTACATGAATTTCAGATCAAGGAGCCGCAGCTCATGAGAACATAGCAGAACAACTTGTTCAAGAGATTTTGTAACCCCCAAACGGAATGGATGACATTTTCCGAGAGATTGATGAATATCAGCCTCCTGTCGCTGATACTGAAGGCATAGAAGGAGCAGAGACTCGTGAAGAGGTTGAAGGTCAAGTATAGACCGCCTCTAAATCTGAATCTGAATCTAGCTCAGATGAAGAAGAAGCTGAAGATGATAATCCAGCAGTCTGTATTGGGAGATACGGATCAAGGGTTATTGTTAGCAGGCGATAGATGTCACGTACTGCACTTCGTTATGAAGACGAGGGAGACGCCGATTTTATTTTAGAGGAAGACGCAACAATTTTCACATAACAAGGGGGGAAAAAGACAACGCATGAGTCAGGGAGCTCCATCTACTTCTACTACTATTCCATCTGCTGCAACTGCCGCTCCATCCACATCCGCCACGATTCCATCCACTTCCACTCCATTCACTGAAAACCAGCGATTCACGGAGCTGAAAAGCAAAGTAGATTTCCAGACAGTCCCAATATTCCAGCTATCTCAAGCTGTGAACAAGCTGCAGCAGCATAACTCAAGGGTGGAACAAGAAAATGCCAAGTTACAATCGCCAATAGCTGCTCAGCAACAAGCAATGACAACTCAGCAGTCTCAAATCCTCACTCTGCAGACTCTGGTTGAGCAAATTATGAAAGATCTACAAGCTCAGTGGGAGAGCAGTTGTCGAGGAGATGAGTTAGGGGGAGTTAGAAGAGATGACGATGAAGAAGGTGACCCCAGCACGCAAAAAGACAGTGACCTAGCAGATAATCCACATGAGACTACTCAGCAAGCTGAGATTCAGGGGGAGCCGGAATCATCTGGGATAGGAGCAGGAGGAAGGCAGGATAAAGGCAAGGCTCCAGAGGCGTCAGAGTTAGTCGATCAAGAAATAATTGGAGCCTTGGCCTTTATTGATGATGACGACGAGATGCATTTTGATTTTGAAGATGAGTTGGAAGAACTCGAGGAAGGAGAGTTTATCCCAGAAAATGTTCCTGATTGGAGCGCAAACGATGAAGTATTTGAAGATGAAGAAGATGAAGCTGACGGGTTCGTCATCCAGGGTCAAACAGTTACTGAGCAATACGTAAACACAGACCAGAATCCGATAGATTTAGACGTTCTGAAGTCCACAATAAATGATGAATCGGATGATGATGTTACTCAATAAACGAATAAAGAAATAACGAATGAAGAGAGAGACAACTTTGGTTCAGAAAAGAAGAGAAGAAGTCTGAATTAGCTGTGAAAGAGAAGATGAGATTGACAAGTCCAGCGAAATTATCTGGAGGCATTCTCGGTTGGTTTTTCGACAGAGAGTTAAAACTTTTTGTGCTTAAGAGACGAGATGGGCTCCAGTATCTGAAGAACAAGCTAAAAGTCTTCAATACACTGCCGAAATGTGAAGTAAAAGAACTGGCATGAAAGAATCTGATAAACCTAGGAGACTACCAGTACACAGAAGTGATAGCTAGAACTATAAGAAAAGAAGGTCGATCTGGAAGGTTTGAAAGAATAAAGCCAAGGGAAGCAAAGAGAGTAATGGATGAGTCAAGGATAGATCCATTGATCGGAAAACCTTGGATGAAGATGTTTTATAAGCCAGTTCGATGTCTGAAGAAGGTTCCATTGAAACCAATGCCACAGATGTTCTCGCGAATATGAAGTGGTGGTTCGTTGACAATGAAACAGCAGAGGCAGTGATGGAAGATCATTACGACAAAGTTATTTTGAAAGTATATGACCCTCTGCACCTCGTAAACCTGTCTTAGGGTGACTTCCAGAAACTTCATGAGCAACCAATCTATTTTCACGAAGGTTGGAGATCAGAAGGCAAGAAGTACCAAAAGGTTGTTAAGGTTTGTATAGAACAGGGTTTATATGCTGGTAGCATTTTAAATAAGCCAAGTACTATAGATTAATTGAATATCTAGTTAGAAGCTATTGTCAAGGGGGAGTCTGTTTGTGCATCATGTGTGACGATAGCAGTCTAAATGTTAGATAATCTTTTGTAATAGTTCAGGCTTTGTAATTACAAGTTAATACATATGTTTGATCTTGGTTATATATGTTGGATCCTGTTTGTGATTGATGTTTACTTAAGTTCAAACATAAGTTCAAAGATAAGTTCAAACATAAGTTCAAAGATAAGTTGAAACATAAGTTGAAACATAAGTTCAAAGATAAGTTCAAACATAAGTTCAAGAACAAGTTCAAAGACAAGTTCAAGAATAAGTTCAAAGGCTAGGGTTTGAACTTAGTAGGAGCCAAGTTCGAACATGTAGTGGACAAGTTCGTGGGCTTGGGTCTATATGAACTTGTCTGAGCTAAGTTCGAATCTAAGCTCTATAATTAAGAGTTAATCCGTTTTTATTACAGGCTTTGGCAGAGATTAGTATCTAGAGCTCGTATAGTGCACTACGAACTTGTGAAGATTTCAGAGAGTCGTTTCGGAGAGGTACATGTGTCGGGTCGTTCGTTATGACGGCTATCATTGTGTTCGTCTTTGATGTTCGTGTGTGTGATCGATCCGTTAAACCCCTAACGAGAATTCCGCACTCGTTGGAAGGTGTCGTGTCAAGATCAGATCCATAGGTAGGTGACTTTACACATGATAAGTTCAAAGATAAGTTCAATGATAAGTTCAAAGATAAGTTCAAAGATAAGTTCTAGAATAAGTTCAAAGATAAGTACTAGAACAAGTTCAAAGGCTAGGGTTCGAACTTAGTGAAGCTAAGTTCGAAGAGTAGTGGACAAGTTTGTGGGTTTGGGCCTAAACGAACTTGTTTAAGTCAAGTTTGAACTTAATCCTTATAATAAGGTGTTAATCCATTTGATTAAAGGACTTTGGCAGAGATTAGTGTGGACAGCTCGTATTAGTGCACATACGAACTTGTGTGATTTCATAGAGTCTTTCGGAGAAATACACGTGTCGGGTCGTTCGTTGTATCAGCTATCATTGTGTTTGTCTCCGATTTCTGTTGGGTGATCGATCCATTAAACGGCTAACGAGGATTTCGCACTCGTTTGAAGGTGTCGCGTCAAGATAAGATCCGTGCTATATGTGACCTTACATAAGACTTTGGTAAACAAGTCAGCTAACTGATATTCAGTAGGTACAAAATATAATTCTATATTACCATTTTCATCATGATCTTTAATAAAAATGATACCAGATGTCGATGTGTTTGGTTTTAGAATGTTGCACCGGATTAGAAGCTACGGCTATTGCACTTTGAGAATCACAATAAATTGGAATCTTTTGTGGTGTAAACCCATAGTCTCTTAGTTGGCTCTTCATCCACAACACTTGAGAAGAACACGACGATACGGCAACCTATTCAGCTTCAGCTGTAGACAGTGAAACACAGTGTTGTTTCTTGGATGACCAGCAGACGGGTTTGTCACTGAGGAATTAGACTGCTCCTGATGTGCTTTTTCTGTTCATTTTATTACATGTGTGATCTGCATCAGAAAAGGCAGTTAAAGTGAATGATGATTCCCGGGGATACCACAAACCAAGATTTGGTGTTCCCTTTAGATATCTTAGGATTCTTTTGGCAGCAGCCAAATGTGATTCTTTCGGATGTGCCTGATATCTAGCACAAACACATGTAGCAAACATCATATCAGGTCTACTTGCAGTTAAATACGTTAATGACCCAATAATGCCTCGATAATGAGTTTCATCTACAGATTTCCCTGAAATGTCCTCATCGAGTTTGGATTTGGAATCCGGAGCCACGGGAGTTTTCATAGGAGTACTATTTACCATGTTATATTTCTTTAACATGTCCTGAATATATTTGACTGATTGATGAAAATTCCATCAGTCAGTTGTTTCACTTGTAAACCTAAGAAAAAATTGATTTCTCCCATCATACTCATTTCAAATTTCCGGGACATTAAGAAAGCAAATTTCTTGCAAAATTCTGGATTAGTAGACCCAAATATTATATCATCTACATATATTTGAATTACTATAATATCTGGACCCTGACGTTTTATAAACAGGGTTGTATCCACTGCACCTTTATTAAATCCACATTTCAACAGATATGTTGAAAGTGCATCGTACGAAGCACGAGGTGCTTTTTTAAAGCCATACAGGGATTTATTCAACATATAAACATGATCAGGCTTCGAAGGATCAGTAAACCCTTTGGGCTGATATGTATACACTTCGTCTGTCAGTTCCCCATTTAGAAACACATTTTTTACATCCATTTGATAAACTATAAAGTTTTTATGAGCCGCAAAAGCCAAAAACATCCCAATAGCTTCTATTCTGGTAACTGGAGCGAATGTTTCATCGTAATCAATCCCTTATCGCTGACTATATCCTGTGGCAACGAGGTGAGCCTTGTTACGATTTATGACACCGTGTTCATCCTTCTTATTCTTGAATATCCACTTCGTGCCAATGATTGAGTTATCTTTTGGTCGCTCCATCAATCTCCAGACCTTCAACCTTTCAAACTGATTCAGCTCTTCTTGCATAGCAACAATCCAATCAGCATCCAGGAGAGCTTCTTTTACATTCTTTGGCTCAATTTTACTCAGAAAGTTTTAAAATAAGAACTCGTTCATGGTCGCTCTTCTGGTTTTGACTGAAGCTGAAGGATCACCTATGATGTTTTCAGTTGGGTGGTTCCTTGTCCATTTAAAGGTATGTGGGTAAGGTTGAAGTTGGTCTTGATTGGGGTTTAAGTCTAGATAGGGAATTCGGGGTTAACTTCCGAGGTTGATGGTATATCAACTGAGATCGGAGTTTCTGAATTTTCATAAGGTAAGGGGGTTTCAAAAGATACTAGAGGTTGAATGGGTGGTACACTGTCAACAGGTAAGTGTACGTCTGTCGTTGAAGCTTCTCCAGTTCCTTCTGGAATTGGTTGGTGAGAATAATCTGAGACTATGACTGGATATTCAATAATCCTGTCAGGCACCAAATTTGAAACATTAGGTTTGGGTTGTTTAAAGTACTCTTCATAAAAATTGTCGAACAGTTTATTTAAATCAGAATTTTCAGCACTCTGTTCAGATGACTTCATAGAAGTCGGCTTGTTAAGATCGGGTCCTGAACTGGTATGTTTAGAAGGCATTGGAACTCCTTCATCGTATTTGACATTGACGCTTTCATTGACTGTCTTAGTCCTCTTATTGTAGACTCGGAAGGCTACAGACTTCTTCGAATAACCAATGAAGATGCCTTCATCAACTTTCTGACTAAATTTTCCCAGAATGTCTTTGTCGTTTAATATGAAACACCTGCATCCAAAAGACATGGAAAAATTTGACATTAGGTACTCGTTTATTTATTAATTCATACGGAGTCTTTCCGAATTTCTTGTCGATAATGGATCTGTTCTGCGTAAAACAAGTCGTTGCTCCGGCTTCAGCCCAAAAGAATAATGAAAGGTTGGAATATGCCAGCATCGTTTTTGCCGATTCCACTAGGGTGCGATTTCTTCGTTCAACTACACCATTTTGATGTCGAGTGCGAGCTGCTGAGAATTTATGAGTTATTCCCACAGAATTTAGAAACGACTCGACAGATTTGTTTTTAAATTCTGTCCCAATATCTGATCTGATGGCTTGAACTGAGAGGTGCAACTTGACTTGAATTCTGCGAATGAAGTCGATTATTATCTCGGTAACATCAGATTTGGAACACACGAAAAATAGCCATGTGTATCTGGAGTAGTCATCGACTATTACCAACACATATATTTTCTTGTTTATGCTCTGTACTCTCATTGGTCCACACAAGTCCATATGAAGCAGTTCCAATGCTCTCATTGACGAGTGTTCAGTTTTGGACTTGTGAGATGCTCTAATCATCTTTCCTTTTTCACAGGCTGCACACAACTGCTCTTTTTGAAACCTGAGAGTTGGAAGCCCTTTGACTAACCCTCCTTTTGCAAGGTTGGTTAACTCTTTGAAATTCAGGTGATAGGCGGCGAAGCCATAGCCAAGAGACTTTAGATGTTGCTTTTGACAATAAGCAAACATCTTTCTTTAGATTGATTGAGATTAGGTCTATTGAGTACAGATTTGTTTCCTATTTCCTGCAAGGATTTCCTTTCCTTTTCCAGATCTTATGTTGCACCGATTTGCTTTAAAATTGACCTCTAATCCTTTGTCGCAGAGTTGTCCAATGCTGAACAGATTGTGACCGAGACCGTCAACGTAGAAGACTTTTTGTATCGTTATCTTGTCATACTCAAGACTCCCATATCCTTTGATCGAACATAATTGATCATTCCCGAAACGGACCGTCCCAGAATACTTATCAACAAAGTTAGTGACAGTTTCTTTCAGTCCGGTCATGTGCTTTGAGCAGCCGGAGTCAAGGTACCTAACATGATTTACCTATTACACGAAATAAAACGTGAGGTACCCACTTATAGTTGGGTAATTTTGATTTCAGTAAATCATGTGGTTTGATATTTATCTTTTCGTCAGGTACATCTTTTAATTTAGGGACCCACTTTTTAACAGTACGTTTCGGTATCCAATTTTGTACAGTTCGATGTGGAACTGTTTTTGAAATTTTCTGTTTTGGAACCTTTTCTTGTTTAAAAGATGGATCCTTTTTCTTTGGTAGCCAAACGATCTTATCAGATTTAGCATGCATTGGATTACAAGAAGCAGAATTTAAAGCAATTAAGGCAGTTCGAGAGTATTTATTACATCGTTTATCAGTAAAATTATTACAGACCGAATTTTAAAATTGTCTAATCCTATCTGTAACAATAGTTTTTTTGACTCTCCACTCTTGTTTTATTCTCTTGTTTTTCATTTATCGCTGCTTCTTTCTCCATTCTTTCTTCCGAGAACCTTTCACAATATTATCTGACATACAAGAAACACAAGAATTATTCGTTTTAGAAATTCGTTTACCCTGGAAAATTCTCTTACCTTTGGAAGTTTGGACCTTTTGTGCAATAGTGTCCTTTGATGAAGATGATTCACCTTTTTCATAAGTAGGAGTCACAAAATGAACTTTTGCTTTCTCCCTTTTCAGTTGTAAATATGTTGAATGTTCTGATGAATCCTTTGAATCTGTAGAAATTCTTTTCAGAATTCTAATTGGTTCTTTAGGTTCATTAAGTTGTTTGTCATGTAATGGTTTTACAAACTCATCTATTTTGATAAATATTTCTTCCAATGAGTTAAAGTCCGAGTTCATATACAGATCAAAATCTTTTTCAGAATTAATGGAATCAAGTTGAATTGAAGATGTTTGATCTGGTTGTAAATTGTTTTCACGCTGTTTTTGCAACTTTAGTTCTAAAGATATATTTTCAGCCTTAAGATTTTGATTTTCAGTCTCAAAAGTTTTGGTTTTGAATTCAAGATCAGCGTTCATCTTCTCAAGAATTGAATTTGGTAAATATAGCTTTCGAGAATGAGTAGTATTTTCAGATAAATCCTTGTCAGGATACGTCTGAATATACTCCTCATAAATGCAAGAATTTTGATAAGATTCATTTATTTTGTTATAATCACTTGTATCTATTTCATCTGATGCTTTCATAAATGTCATTTGTAATCCTAAATTCATGTATCTGACATCATATAAAGTAGGTGAATTTGATATAGCTTTTGTCAGATATTTAGGATTAGTCCAACCTATACCTGATTTAGAATTATAGTATTCAGTATCTTTAGGTTGATTTAAATATATCGTTTGATCTGTTTGACCTCGTTTGATAAACTCCTCTTCCAATGATTTAATTTTCTCGTAATGTTTTGTTCTTTCATAAAAAAATGGCATGATAGTTTACAGAATAACTTGATGCTTCTAATTCAGCTAAATTCAGTTTTTCTGTTAGGTCATATATATTGCTATTCAGTTTTCTGGATTTGACTTTTAAGATCATTTGCTTTATCTTGTTAATCTGATACAGCTCGTAACGCTAATGCCTTATACTTGGAAAAATCTAACACTAACACATGTTCTTGATTTAATTTGTTTTCCAAGGAATGGACATTTTTCTTTTCGGCTTTTAGAGATTTTTCAAATTTCTTTAACATGTAAGCCATTTGTGTATGTTTTTGTTCTAGCATACAGGAGTCATCATTTTCAGATTCAGAGTTTGTTTGTACCACTGGTGTCTCTGAATTCTCTGATTTCTTTGAATCTGATTCATCACTTTCTCTACCCTTGCTGCCGCCAGCATCTCCTGTTGCCATCATTGCTACTTCTTCAGTCAGTTCCACATCAGACTCTTCTTTCTCTTCATTCTCCTCATCCGTCAACCCTATCCAAACTTCATCTTTTGCTAACATTGTAGACTCACTAAGTTCTGATTCGTTAAAAACTTTAGACTTTAGACAAATGTGTGCATCTTCATTTAAGATGTCTTCATCATCGGATAGTTGAAGCCAGTGATCATCTTCAGCCATTAGAGCTTTGCCAGCTTCCTTTTCCTTTGCTAGAAGTGTCTTTCTTGTGTAGTATTCTGAATTTTTCACTACTGGCATTCTACATTCTCTAGCATAATGACCAGCTTGCCACAGTTGTAGCATTTTTGCTCTGAGTCCTTCTTGGCTGACATTTCAGATTTATCATATTTGTCGGCTTTCTTTCCACTGCTCTCACCTGACTTGTGAAATTTGTCCTTCTTATCAAACTTTCGTGAGCCTGTTTTGTATCTCATCTTGTTGTTGGTAGGTTTCCGGTAAAACTTCTTCTGAAATGCCTTTGTCAGTAATGCCATTTGTTTCTTCATATCCTCAATATCAGAATCAGCTGAGGAATCCGATGAGTCTGATTCAGATGAACTGCTGCTTAGAACTACTCGCTTCTCCTTCTTTAGCTTATATTTGTATTTCTTGTCTGTCAGCAAAGCTAAGAGATCAGCAGTTTCTTTTTCAGCCTTTCTCTTTCCGGACATCTTCCTTAAAACAACTTCCTGATAGTTGTTTAGGTTTTCAAACAACATATGAAAGTCCATGTCCTGAATATCTTTAGTCTGTAGAATGATCATTGCGTACTTTTCCCATTCTGGATTTAGTACGTTCAGGAACTTAACAATGATGTCTAAGTTGGACTTTGTGACACCATTCCTTTTCATTTCACTGACTAAGCTGACAAACCTCAAGTATGTACTCTCCAGTAGTTCCCCTTCTCTAGCTCTGAATTTCTCGAAAGTTATTAAATTGTTTCGGGCTCTGTTTGTTGCTGCCCTGTCTGATCCCCTCATCAACTTACAAACCTCATCTCAGATGGATTTGGTTGTTTTGGTATTTGTCAGACAGGTGTAGATATCATTTGGGATTGATATCAGCAACAATTTTCTAGTTGTCTTGTCCCCCAGTTTTCTATGCTTTTGTGCCTCTGTTAGGTTAGTGACATCAACGGTTCTTTCTGGTATTGGAGGATTGCCGGTGGGTACAGCAGGTATTGTTTCAAGAAACAAAGCCGGTCCATCAGTAAGGGACTTGAGCATCTCATCAGATAGGTCGTGGAAACTTATGAACTTGTTAGACATTTTATTTCGATCATGGGGAGTTGTTTTGTAATAATTATTATCTTAGTATTTAGTCTTGTATTTATTTCCTTTGTATTTTATGTTTATGTAAAAGTCAAGGGGCCAAAGGTGTCAATGTGTAATACTTAATTAAAGGAGCCTAGAAATAGGCTCCTAGGGTTTTGTAGAAACATACGGTTGACATATTGAAAAAAGAAGCAGCCGCCACTTTTATTATTTATCTCAATATTCTTCTTGTTCTTTCATCGTTGCACAATTATTGAGTTGACATTCTTCTTGTGTGTGATAAAGAATCATTAAAGGTGCTGATACTTTACGGGAATACAGATTTACAATTGGTATCAGAGCCCAAAAGGTGGATTTCAACTGCTGGGTTTTTAAGGTGTTCTTCGTGTTCTTCATCATTCCATCCGGTTAGATCTTGTTATTCTCTGTTTTTCAGCGTTTCTTGTGTTATTCTAGTCTTATAATCATCACTATATCCTCCTCTACTGATTTCAAGCTCATTCAGTTCCATATTTACATTAAAATCATCAACATTCGGAGTTTTTAAAACATTCAAAAAATGTGGGTTTTTAGTGGGTTTTAGCTTGTTCTTTGCTGTTTTTTAAGTGTTTTGGTTTATTTTAAATCACCAAAAGTGTTTAAAATGGTTTATCAATCATTTAGAAATGTTTTTTAGGCTTTAAAACTGATAAAATCGAATTCTGTTCAGTTCTGCCTTAGAAAACTGTTAAAACCTGCTGTATTTTGGACCTGTCACTGTAGCAATTCGGACCCCTTAGGCACCAAATTCGGACCAAATATCACCCTAATTCGGACCTCACTTCGGACCAATTCGGACCATATTTAGGTGCATTTCGGACCCCCATCTGCCTATTTCGAACCCCACTTAGGTCCCATCCGAACTTCGGATCATCCGATGTTCAGGTCACGCTTTCCATTTTTCCATTTTGGACTTGTACTTAAATTTTTCAAATTTCGGACCATATCCATTTCGGGTCATCCGAACTCGGACCATCCGAATTCGGTCCCCACCTGGCCATTTTCCTAAGCCCTGTCCATTGGTCATCCGAATTCGGACCATCCGAATTCGGTTCCCTCAGTTCCATCTGAATCCGTACTGCATCCGAAATCTAAGCCATCCGAATTAGGTCTACAGCCGAATTAGGTCCCCATCCGAATCAGTAGTTCATCCGAAATCCAGGCCATCCGAATTCACTTTCCATCCGAATTACGCTTCATCATCCGAAACCCATTTCATCCGAACTCGATTCTGAACATCCGAATCACTGTTCATCCGAAATCAGTTCATCCGAATTCCCCTTCCATCCGAAATCAGTACTTTTCGTCCTAAGTCCAGCCCATCCGTGTCCAGTTTCCACCTTTAAGATCTTCACTTTTTACTCAACACCCATCATAATGTCTCGCGAAGCTCTCGTACTCGGATCTGAGAACAGACCACCTGTTCTCTATCCAGATGAGTATGAACAATGGAAATCTTGGTTCCTTAAATTCGTTGGAATGCAACCGCTTGGGAATTTGATGCTTCAGTCCGTCTCCGAAGGTCCCGTAATCTATTATCAGGAGATAGCAGCCCGACCTGAGGCAGACCCCCCTGTCTTAGCCTCCAAAGTTGAACGTGAACCGGCCAATGACGCCGAGAGAGATAGACAGCATGCTGATAAGCGGGCAGAATATCTGATCTATCAGGCCCTCCCCACTGATATTCTGGTTGGCGTAGAAAGCAAAATGTCTGCCAAAGAAATGTTGGACGAGTTGGAAGTCCAGATGCCGGGGGCAGATCTTGATGATCGTGCCAAGATTAAGAAGGCAAAGGCTAAGTTTACAGAGTTTCGCGCAAAAGACCGGGAATCTCTGCAAGCCACGTTTACAAGGTTCTGTGCGGTCCTAAATGAGTTGAACAAAGTGCACATAAAGAAGGACAGGGATGACATCAACATCAAGTTCTTTGCAGCCTTAGCCTTCGAGTGGCAGCTTGCTTGTCGGGCCACGAAACGAGTCCTGAACATTCCTGAGGTATCAATCAATGTCTTCTTTAAGGAGCTCAAAAAGTATCAAGGGGATGTAGATCAACAAAAGCTGACGGCAAATCAATTGGCCTTTCTACTGCTATTAGCCAACACCGGGTTAAAACCAAATGATTCACTCGCCTTGATCACCTACACGCAGATTCGGACACCATCCTTTGCTCCAGGTTCTTCGTCGTCACAGTACAGGTATGCTTCTCCTCCGCGTGAGGTCATTGATGAGGAAGAAGCTTCTATACAGGAACAGATAGCCTTGTGGACGAACTGTCTCCAACAGCGACGGTTCTCCAACAAGACTAACAATCAACTCTGTTATGAAACCGGTCCACGGAGGTACTCAGATGACCGAAGGGATGAACGACGCGATGATTATCGCAGGGATGAATACCGTAGGGATGATCGGGATGATCGCAGGTATGACGATAGACGCGACTATCGAGATGATCGCCTTTATGAAAGGCGACACGATAGGCACGATGATCGAAGGGACGACAGGCGGGACGATCGAAGGGATGATCGTAGGGACGATCGAAGGGATGATCGTAGGGACGACCGCCCAGATGAGAGGAGAGAGCCCGAAAGAAGGGACAGAAGACGAGATGACAGCCGAGAGCATCGCCGCGCCGATAAGAGGCCGGCGGAAAGAAGAGATGAACAGCCGAGAGCAGACGAGCCGAAAGCCGCAGATGAACGTCTCTGTTACAAGTGTGGTAAACCGGGCCACTTCGCTCGGGAATGCAAGAACAATTTTGACAGAGACGTCGCATATTACGAACGAAAGCTCGAGGCCGCCAAGAAACGAACGAATGCGTTAGCCCTCGTTGCCCAGGAAGACTATTGGGATGCTGAAGATTCTGACGACGAGGATGACAAGGGCAAGAACTGTTACATGGTTGATCGTATTGGGTTGGAGAACTTTGCCATTTCCACTGCAGACAATTCAGATTATGCTGCTGAGGGGGAGACATTGAAAAATCCACCAGCATGTCTGATGATCACAACCAACGATCCCGAATGCTCCACATCCGGTTCTGAGTCAAATGAGGTATATTCCTGTTACATTTCTGCACATGTAAATAATTTATTTGTAGATAATGAATGTACACTGCACACACATATTCTTGATCTACAAGCTAGATTAAATGCTGAAACTGCAAAGTGTGTACAGGCTGAACATCAAGCTTAAACTCTAAAAGAATCATCTGAATTATATCATTCAAAGTGGTTTACTAATCATAATGTTATAAAACAGATGTTAATAGAAAAAGTAGATGTTCAGGATAGGAATATATATCTTGAATCTTGCATGGACACGCTATCAAAAGAAAAACTCTCTTTAAAATAAGAAATTTCTGTACTTACAAAACAATTAGATGCGGTAAATATGGAAAATATAGACAGTTTAGAAAAATACAAAATGATTGAAGAAGAAAGGATAAGTTTGTACTCAAGAATAAAGAACCTTGACGATGCATTTTTAAAAAGGGGTCAAACAGAACAAACTATCCACTTAAATCAGCCCAAATAAACTAGGTTTTACCATTCTAAACAAGGAATTGGTTTTAAAAATCCTAAATATTTGGAAAAGGCACTCTTAAATCTTTCCTTTTTGAGTCATCAAAAGAAGTTTTAAACCAAGAAAATGAGAAACGTGTCGCTCGTTAAGATAAAAAAAATTCCTTTTCAATATGAAGAACTTAACGAGAGTTATTCTTCTAGAGTACCCACTTTAGAGGAAGACTTCTTGTCAACGTATTCAGAAGCTGAATTGAAAACAGAAACCGTAAAATCAACTCCTCAACTTTATATTCCTGCAAAAGTTCTTCAACAACAAATCACTGTTTTAGAAAAGGAATTAAAGTTGTCTCAAAAGAAAGCACTTGATCTTCAAGATGCTCTTCTTAAGAGCGAAGAAGAATTGGTAAATCAATCTTTTCAACAATCTGTGGAAGTTACTGTCTACAGAGAAAATTTTGAAATGGTTTCACAAAAACTGAAAGATCTTTCAAAAGAACAAACAGTTTCTCATTCGACAAAAATTCTATGTGTGTCATCAAATAAAGGTAAGGCCAAAGCTGAAACTTCTTCTGTCATTTAAAAAAGGTGAGTGTTCAAAAGCTTTCAAAAATGAGGTTTCTAAAAAGACTCAGATCAAATCCAAGTCTTTTAAGAAACCCACTCACTAACAAAAAGAAAATTCTGTCAAGTCTAAATCTTCCATGCTTACTGACTCTAATCGTTTTGTTCCTACAGATCATATAAGAAGAGTCCCAAAAACCACCATGCTGGATTTTACGATTTTTTTTGTGAAGAAGGCTTTAATGCCAAATGAATTTGTTACTAGAGATAGGATGTTTGTAATCTCTAAAGACAAATTATGTAACAATGTGTGTGACAATGCTTGTAATGATGTACTGAATTCTGTTGTTCCTTTAAAGTACTCTTTCAGTGATTTATTTAATCTGTGTCCAACTCGATATAGACGACAGGTTCCTGAAATGAATGCTTTCGTGCCATATCCTGTTAAACGAATTCGGAAAAAGAAAACAAAAAATGTTGCATCATCGGCCTCAAATAAAATTGAGATTTGTCCGTTGCCAAGGCCCAAAACCAAAGCAACGGTCAAAAAGGTCTCAAAAAGACAAAAACCAAAGGCAATTTCAGCGCCTAACGTTCCGAAGCCCAATAAATCCAATCTTCAATGGATTCCAAAGGGTTGTGCATCCGGACCACACATAAATGCTAAATGGGTTCCTAAAACTGTACACGTGCCATATAAATCTGGAATTCCTAACAAGAAGGGACGCATATTGAGGTGGGTACCCAAGGTTGTGTGATCTTTATGCAGATGGTTCTTGGTTACTTCTGATCAAGACCCGTTCTTCAAAGAAATGGCTTCTAGTTACCTTAGACTAGGACCCGTTCTTTTGCTTGTCGGTTGTGCTTAAACCGACACGTTTGGCTTCTGTGCACACAGCCCAGGACCCGGTCTTAACTCATCATGTTTTCTGAACATCTCGGTTCAGAACACGGTTTGATTGTGAATTAAAAATGGATGTGTTTGAATGCATATAGTTTTTCATTATATGAATTTATGTGTTTTTCAGGCTAAGTCCATTTGGTATATGGATTCGGGTTGCTCCAAGCACATGACTGGAAGAAGAGAACTGCTGTCCAACGTTGTTGAACAGTATTGCAGAACTGTAAAATTCGGGAACAACCATCAGGCTCACATCAAAGGATACGGGGACTTATGTAACAACCTAACTTTTGGTCCAATCATAATTTCTGTATTTTGATTAGGTAATGTAATTTTATTATATTAATTATCTTGTAATTTAATGAAATAATGTACTTAAATTATTTATATATGTTATGAATAATTAAAGATGATTAAATTTAAAAGATATGTAAACTACAAAAGTTTAGTGGGTTAAATTTAAATATGATAAATGTGATATATAAAAACAAAATTAATGATCAATTAAGATCATTAATATTAAGACTCTCTCTCTCTCTAATCTCTCTCTATCTCTCGGCTATTTCAACAAAATCACCAAGAAATTCATCATAATTGCAAGTAATTGAAGAATCAATACAAGAAGGAGTTACAAGAAGCAACAATTATCATCAAACAACAAGATTTAGAGGTAATATGTGATTTAAATTTCAAGAAAATATGAATTTGGTTCGGTTTTTGGGTAAATCCGAAACCAAGAATTTAAAATCATGAATTTTATGTTGCATGTCTATGATTTTAGATGATTATGATGAAATGAAGTAAATAAAGGTTATAGAAACAAAAATCAGAGGTTGGATCATCCAAATTATTACGAAATATGAATTTTTATGATAAAAAGATGTTCTTGATAAAAATGACTTATTTTGGATGATCTTGATAGATTTATAATGTTATTGATAGGGAAAATAGTTTAAAAACAGCCCAAATATGATAATACAACATTATAATACATTGCATGTTAATAAATCAGTTTTGGTGAATTTTATGTAAAAATCCGTATGAAGATATTCAAGAACAATAAGAACATTTCTGGGAAAATATGAATATGTGAGATCCGAATTCGGCTGAGTCCGAATTCGGATGAGTGGCATCAATTCGGATCCCATGTTTCAGACCTATGTTTCGGTTCGGATGATTTCATTTCGGATTCTTATAATTCGGTTGATCCTAATTCGGTTCCAATGTTAATTCAGATGTATCAAGTCCGAATTCGGATGATAGATTGGTCCGAATCCCAATTACAATTCGGATGACCATTAGATCCGAATCCGGATGGTTCATTTCGGATGGATCCGAATCCGGGTCCCCAATCCGGATGGATCCGAATCCGGGTTGATTCGAATTTTATATATACATTTTGATATTTTAATTAAAATGATTTATTTATATATAAGAGAAAGAGAACTTATGAGAATTTATTGAAAGATTGATAAGATTATCAGTTATCAGAATCAGATAAAATTCAAGAATTTAAAAATTAAGATGATGATGAAATTGACATGATATTATCATGATAATTCTTGACAGGTTCAGTGAAATTCTGAACATAGAGATTTAAAGACTTAAAAGCGGGTCAAAGACTTGATTTGACAGAGAACAGAATTGACAAAGATAAAATCCTGAGATAACTCAGGTGGCAGATTTTTATATCTGTTTGATAAAGACCCAGATCTGTGAGTTATAGATATTCATATTGAACATGTTTAAATTCCGGTTGAGATATATTGTTGATGTTAGATTTATTGACATTCATTTTATCAGCTGGATTGAGACCTGTGCACACCATGGTTCGGTGTTGCCCAGTGGATCATGATAGCTATTTGATTATCATTTCATATTGCATTTAAGACTTCTTCAGATATTGCTTTATGACTCATTGCTATCATGACTTCTATGACTTAAGCTTTCACTATTGATCTGACACTTGATAGATTTATTCAGCTTGATTAGCCTTGATGGTCTATTGTTCTAGGCCTGGCTATTTCACCAGTTCTTATAAACTTGGTAATGACCTCCGATGTTTCGCCATATTGACTTACTGGTAGCTAGCCCAGTATGTGGCTGATCCCCACGATTTAAGCGTGAGTGTGGCCTGAGCATCATCCGACTCTATGACTTCTATGCTCAATCGTGAGGGCTGTAGCGGCAGCCAAGACATATCACGCTAGACTGATGATCCGCTTGACATGCATGTTAATTTGAAAATCTATAAACTCACTAAGCATTGCTTACAGTTGCTACATTATAATTTTACAGGAAAAAGCAAAGGAAAGTCACCTGCTGGACCTAGCTCTTAGGTCTAATAACGATCAAGACAGAAGTATCATAGACCACTACACAACAAAACCTTTCGGTACTGATTGGAAGACAGCAATTGTTGTGGATTTTGGGTAGATTTGATATGATTCTATGATGTAATAATTAGATTAGATGGTACCCTTTTATAACTTTATTTTGAAATATGTAATCTGTATAACTTAAATCCTAATCTGTATGTACATGTAATTTAATATTCCGCAATTTAATTACCCTATCTTAGTATGATTGATATCGTATTGCAATTAATGAGACCTAGACTCTGAGGACTGCCCCGTAAGGGGAGGTCTTCACAACTTAGTTCTAAATAATATGGTCATCAAACGTTGACTATGTTGAGGGGTTATCACATAATCTTTTTAGCATAGGATCGCTCTGCGACAAATGACTAGAGGTAACTTTTAGAGCTAAGAACTGCAATGTTAAGAGTATGGATGGAAAAGAAATCCTAACAGGTTCCCAAAACTCTAACCTCTACACCATTGACGTAGCTAAGCTAATAGTGAATGATAACATTTGCCTACTATCAAAAGCATCTTCAAAAGACTCTTGGTTGTGGCATCGAAGATTATCCCATTTGAACTTTGATAATATCAACAAGCTAGCTGCGAAACAATTGGTTAAAGGACTTCCTGAATTGCGCTATGAAAAGGACCATCTATGTGGAGCTTGTGAGAAAGGAAAAATGAAACGATCTTCTCACAAACCAAAGCCCGAACCATCAACAAAAAGAGTGTTGGAGTTATTTCACATGGATTTATGCGGACCAATGCGGACTCAAAGCATAAATGGGAAACGATATGTGTTGGTTATCGTTGACGACTATTCACGATATACCTGGGTCAGGTTCTTGCGTTCCAAGGACGAGACAGCTCAAGAAATCATAGATTTTATCAAAAGTGTCGAGACCCAACAGCAGCTGTCAGTGCAATCAATCAGATCAGATAACGGCACGCAGTTCAAGAACTCGGTAGTTGAGGGCTTCCTTCGATCCAAAGGTATTCAGCATCAATACTCTACTGCTCGAACACCTCAACAAAATGGGGTTGTGGAAAGACGTAACCGTACGCTTGTGGAAACCGCTCGTACAATGCTCACATGCTCAAAGCTACCTCCGTTCTTGTGGGCCGAAGCTGTATCAACAGCATGCTATACACAAAATCGCTCCATTATCCATAAGCGCTTTAACAAAACTCCTTACCAACTCTTTTTGAATAAAGTACCATTTATCAAGTACTTACGTGTATTTGGTTGCAGGTGTTATGTGCTGAACGACAAAGACAACCTCGGGAAGTTTAACGAAAAGGCGGATGAAGCGATCTTCATTTGATGAGTTGGCTGAACTGGCACCCGAAGTTGATCAATCAGGACCTCGCATTACTCAAATGCCTGGAGACTCTTCCAATAAACCCATTTCTTTTTCTTCTTCTGATTTGGTTAATTTGTTTGATCCTTTTTATGTTGAATTTTTCGGTCGTAACGCTAGTGTTTCTAATGTTGTCAATAATGTAGGTCATCCTTCCAGTTCAACTACGCCACAAAGTTTCTCCGCTCCATCCTCATCAACATACCCTCATCCATCTACATCATCCACCGACACATCCGCAGTTGAATCTACTCCTATAATACCGTCACATATAATACCAACAATTCTTCCTTCACTTGAACACTCGGAAATCGAACCGGAACCAGTGGTACCATCATTTGAAACCATTGACCATGAATCTTCATCCATCCCCACATTAACCACAGAGGTTACATTCCGAGCACCCCTTCCACACGAGATTAAATGGACCCGAAGTCACCCAACAGATCAAATCATTGGTGATGTATCAACAGGAGTCCAAACTCGTAGGGCATCTGCTAAGGAATGCCTCTTCGCATCATTCCTGAGTATGATAGAGCCCGCTCATGTGGATGAAGCCTTGACAGATCCAGATTGGACAGTTGCAATGCAAGAGGAACTCAACCAGTTTGAACAACTAAGAGTATGGCGGTTAGTTCCCAAACCAAAAGACCGGACTGTCATCGGAACAAAGTGGATCTTTAAGAATAAACGAGATGAGAACGACATTGTGATAAGTAATAAAGCAAGACTTTTTGCCAAAGGCTACCGGCAACAAGAAGGGATAGATTATGACGAGACCTTCGCTCCAGTTGCACGGATCGAAGCAATCAGAATCTTCTTGGCGTACGCGGCACACAAAGATTTCAAAGTGTACCAAATGGACGTCAAGACTGCCTTACATAAACTTGACCATGTTTATGTGCTAGATAAAGCCCTCTATGGTTTAAAACAAGCACCTCGAGCATGGTATGATAGTCTTTCAAATTTCCTTATTTCTGCCGGTTTCTATAAAGGTGTGGTGGATACAACTCTGTTCACTAAAAGGGAAGGCCCACATACAATGCTAGTACAAATATATGTCGATGATATTGTATTTGGATCTACTGACAGTAATTTTTGTAAAGATTTTTCAGCCCTAATGGAGTCCAGGTTCGAGATGAGTATGATGGGGGAAATGAACTTTTTCCTCGGATTACAAGTCAAACAACTTGAGGATGGGATTTTTGTGAACCAGTCGAAATATACTCTTGACATTCTCAAGAAGTATAAGTTAGACTCCTGCACGAGTATCGCAACTCCCATGGCCTCCAACTGTAAGTTAGACACCGATCCTTCTGGGAAAAGTGTCGATAATACAACTTACAGAGGGATGATAGGATCCTTACTGTACTTGACTGCTAGTAGGCCAGATATAATGTTTTCAACATGTCTTTGTGCTTGATTTCAGGCCGACCCAAAAGAATCACACCTAACTGCGGTAAAATGCATTTTTCGTTATCTTAAGGGTACACCCGAACTTGGTCTATGGTATCCATAGGGAACCGATTTCGATCTTACCGCGTTTTCAGATGCTGATTTTGTAGGTTGTAGAGGTGACAGGAAAAGCACGTCGGGAGAAATACAGTTTTTGGGAGATAGACCAGTGAGTTGGTCTTCCAAAAAGCAGAATTCTGTTTCCACATCTACAGCTGAGGCTGAGTATGTAGCAGCTGCAAGCTGTTGCTCTCAAGTGCTGTGGATGAGAACACAATTACGCGATTATGGATTCTCACTCACCAATATCCCAATCTACTAGTGATTCTCGAAGTGCAATTGCCATCTCTTGCAATCCCGTGCAGCACTCTCGAACAAAACACATAGATATCAGGTATCATTTTATTAAAGATCACGTAGAAAAGGGAACTATTGAGTTGTATTTTGTTGGCACGGAATATCAACTTGCGGAAATATTTACTAAAGCTTTAGACGAACCTCGTTTTCAGTTTTTAGTATCCCATATCGGCATGTTGAATCCGCCTTCCAATTAAATATCAGATATTATCTTAAATAATTCTATTTCAATCTATCGTGATTGAAATTCCTTTATTTTAGAAAATATCTATTATTTAAATTTAATGATTGTGTCACAACATTAAAACTCAATATTTCCTTATCTGTGTACATTTTTAATAATAAATGATCCTGACAAATTGCTAAGTGAATTGTTCGTCACGGAGTGGGACGCAAACAATATCCAGGTTTGTCTGTTTCTAAAAGGCTAAAAAGGGTTGACGAGCTTAATCTGAAAAAAAAAAGGAACTGGTATTTATTTGAGGGGGAGTATAGTTAGGATTTTTATTTTGTTCTTTGTTTCTTTCTAATTTTTTTGTAGTTAAATTTTAAATTTTAGGTTGGTCATATTTTTCTTTAATTTTAAGTTTAATTTAATAGGTCAGAAAATCCCAAAAAGACTTTAAATTTCAAATTTATCAAAAAGCCAAAAACATGTTAGTTTATTTTATTTTAGTTTAGTTTATTTTATCTTAACTTAAAAGATCAAAGAAAATACCAAAAACATCTTATTTTGTAGGATCATGGAAAAATTCAAAAAGACTTAATAAATTTGGGCCAATTTTTTTAAATCTTGTTTCTTTCTATTTGTTAAAAGCCCAAAATTTTTTATCTTTGGTGTGTGTTAAGAAAACTAAATCCGGCGGCCCTTCACTCTTTGGGCGCGGATCCTGTAGTACCCGACCCGACCCGCTCCCTTTAAATAGGGTGGGTCAACGGTCAATGTCTTCATCTTCAAGATATTTCCTTTTCTTTCTTCTTCTTCTTCTCTCTTCACCGTCGCACAACCCACCATCGTAACCTCCATAGCCATCGGTTCAAGCTCTACAAACCACCATGTTTCTTCGATTTTCTTGCTTAGTTTCTCATCGGCACTATCAGGTAACCTATTTCTATTCTTATTTCAGCATTTAACATCTTAACTTGTGTTTTTGATTTTCAACTTTTAGAAGTTTTTTTCTTCGGTTTTTCTTCATTTTTAGTACTTTAATGTGTTCTCTTTACTTAGTAGTAGTTAGATAAAATGTTCCATAGGTTGTTTTAGCTTAGGATCTGTAATTTCATGCATTTTTGTCACAATCACCACTGTTCACGTTGCGTGTTGCATGAACACCATAAATGAACTGTTGCAATTCGGACCATCCGAATTCGGCCGAACCACCGAATTCGGATGTGTCCCTTAGAAAAATTTCCAAAATTGTACAACTGTTCATCCAAATTTGGACACTGTCCACCCGAATTCGGTTCTTCAAAAGTATGTTCAAAACTGTTCATTATTTTTCTAAGTTAAACATTCATCATACACTGTACATTCGAGTTCGGATGATATCCGATTTCGGTCCCCATCCGAAATATGGTATCTATCCGAATTCGGACCACCATACATTCCATTCCATGCATTTCGGACCACCATCCGAATTCGGTCACTTTTGTCACCTCATCCGAATTCGGACCCCCCCTCATACCATTCATGCATCATCCGGATTTTGGCCTGATCCGAATTCGGTGACACTGTTCATTCGAATTCGGGCCATCCGAAATCCAACACTTAGCATTTTTCAAATTTTTTCATTTTTCCATTTTTTGTTTTTTTTATATATAAATTCAAAAATACAAAAATATTTTCCTCAAAGTGCACCATTGATTAGAGGTAGGACTAGTGTTTGAGTGAAAAAGTCCGGTCTAACATCGGTCTCTTAACGATTGACTTTGGACTTTATTAGTAGAATTTTATTCTACTAATAAAGACCCGATGCTAAACAGATCAGGCAGTTTCTATTTCACACTAATCTAGACTTTACATTAATGCCTTATCAGTTAAGTCTTCTTATTCTAACTCTGATGCACCTTGCAGGATGATGGAACCAGCAGTTGTTCTTACCGTACCCCGTACCCCCATCCCAAACAATAACGCCAAACTCCCAGAATAATCCATCCTCCCCAACGCCGAGTTTGTCGAGTTTATTCTGCACAACTGTCAACTCGACGTTTCCATCCTGACCAAAGAACCTCAAACCCTTGCATTCGACATCCTCACTCGCCATCTAATCTATTACGCCTTATCCACCGCCATAGCTGTTCCCCAGATCTATCTGCAACAATTTCGGAACAGGCTACAATACTGACCCCGAACCTCACTTCACATCCACCATAGACTGTGTTCCAGTCAAACTCACTATATCCGCCATCCGCCATATCCTTCACCTACCACTCGAATTCTACCTTCCAACCCGCGAACATTTTGATCCCAACCCATCCGTCACCAAAACCCTAGCTGAAATCCAATCTCTGGGTTATGATGGCCCTCTCTCCAAACCCTCAGACTTCCGCACCAAAAATCTCCAATCTCACTGGCGAATATTTTTTGATGTAATCAATAAATGCTTCCCCGCCAAGCATTCCGGACATGACTCTGCGTCGGCTCAGGTACTAGCCATGTTCACAGCCTTTGCCTTTGACCGACATGTGGATTATGTTGCTTTCCTATTCAAGGAGTTACGAAGAGTCCATGTGAAGAGGGGCACAAAGAAAGGAAGAAAATATATTCCACTACAGCGGTTTCTGCAGCTAATAATACAGTATGCCATGGATAATGATGACAATATCCATGAACGTCCGGAGGCAGACGTCTAACCCACCGTGGCGATTAAAAAGTTAACTCTGGCAAAGGGGGCCCCGACAGTGCCGACAATGAAAATACCTCTATCTTTGCTAATGAGGTCAAGGGGGTTAGAGCGGGTTAGGGCTTATATTCAGGAGTGTTATCTGGGTGAGTCTCAGTCGGAACCGTCTGAGACTAGCCAATCCGAAGGTGAGGCGAGTATGAGTGAGAATGAGGGAGTTTGGGTGGATGTTCAGCAATCTCAACAATCTCTGGGTATAGGTGAGGGGGAGCCTGTGTTGGTGAGGGAGGAAGCTGGAGGTGAGGCGGCAGAGACGGCGGA
The DNA here is from genome assembly GCA_020465985.1 of Centrapalus pauciflorus. Lineage (NCBI taxonomy): Eukaryota > Viridiplantae > Streptophyta > Magnoliopsida > Asterales > Asteraceae > Centrapalus > Centrapalus pauciflorus. Next base: position 444,976 of record JAANYP010009619.1, read on the forward strand.
TTCAAAAAGAACCGTCTCTGTCGTGCGAGCGAGGGAAGTGCAATCTGAGGGTGAACTAAGCCCAATTAGCCGGACTCCTCACCATAAGACCGTCCGTCCAACGGTCGATCTAACCACCACCACCCACTTGGTTTCCCCTCAAAGGGAAACCACTTCATTTCACGGGGCCATATCACATACTCCATCGCCCTCTCACTCGGAGAGTGGCGGTGTTGAAAGAGGTCACACTCCTCCCCATGTGACCGCACTTCATTCATTCACGATTCCATCCCCCATTATAGAAACACCGCACGATGCCTCCGTGGCATCCCCAACAGCTGCCTCCGTGGCAGCTCCTCAAACTTCCGGAACTGCGCGTCCTATACAGGAGCCAGAAATGACGGAAGGAAGACCGGAAGTGGCTCAATCAACGCCATCCACTTCCGGCCATCTCCCAATAAATTTGGAGATGTTAACGACAACTTTACGTGCTGCCGGCGTGATTACCCGGGCTGACCTGGACGCCCAAAGGGAAGCTGCCGAGGAGCATCACACCGCCCTACTTTCACTAATCAAGGGTAAGGGTGTCGCTTCCGAAGCTGGCCCCCCACCAGGTTCCCATTCAGTTCAAAATCAGATCTCAGAGCTGTCGGACAAGATCGATGCGCTTACACGCCTAATTCTGCAAGTCCAGGAACAGCTTAATTCGAGAATGGATCGCCTTGAGTCGGCAGTTATAGAACTCCAGTGCCGCCCTTAGGCAGAGGCCCCAAAACGAAAGCATGACGATCAGGACGACCCTGATCGTCATGAGGGGAGAAAAGGCGAAAGGTTCGGCATGAGGATCCCGTCATGTTAATTGGGGGAGCTGAGACCACTGAAGGATAAGAGTTTCAGGGGTCAGGGGAACAGAGGCAGGAGGCTCAGGAATACCTTTTAATAGAAGACGAGCCCATGGTCGAGGGTCTAGCTCCACTGGATCCGATGACAGCTATGGTAGAATTCGAGGAACCTCATGAGAAGGTTGAAATCATATCGGTTTCTAATTCAGATTCCGATATTGATGACAACGAACCCTTATTAATTCCTAAGCCTGAACCCGAATCTCCAACGAAAAAATCTTCATACTCTTCCTTTGTCTTCCTAAACTCACCACCACCAGCCCCTCAAGAAGGAATCCTATCATCCATTCAAGCTCCCCAGTCACTCAAAGAATCCCACATAGTCCTAAGCCCTCCCAGATCTCCAAGCCCTCCTCCAGTCCAACAAACCAAACAACCAGGTCCTTTGAAAACCAAAAGGGTCGATTGCTTTGATGAAACTCCAGAAGGACCTGGTGTATACAGGAAAGATGACATATTCTGGGTAGGTCAGTATTCTAAAGGCGACGTACAAAAACTGCCTCAAGAGGAAAAGGACAAACTTCAACATGAACCACGGGAGACAATCATAAAGCTTCTTGAAGCTAAGAGGTCTGAAATCGAAGAACCCCCCGTTCAGGGCCTTAAAGAATTTTTACAGAAGTTTCCCTCTGAGCAGTTCCAGAACCCGTACCTAGAAGAGAGATTCAAAATGGTGTTCAGAAAGAAGCCTGGATCCTTCAGCAGACGCCTACTTACGGAACTAACTAATGTATCTAAAGCTGAACAGGCAGAATACTACCAACTCATGCTCAGGGAAAGGAGGTCTAAAGTGTCAAAATCAAAGATAAAGAAACTCCGAACCATAACCATGCGTAAAAGAGCCAAAGTCTACTATCCCTCCTACCAAGTAGAAAGAGAAGATGGCAGGGGTGATGACATCTTCGAATATGACCTAGACTTCTTAGGTGCGAATAACGTTGAGTTTCTACACAACAGCTTGAAAAATCGCATTAGAAAATGTCTGACCCACATGACTGCCGTAGGTGCCCTAATTCGAAGCATGAACCGCCGCTCAATCATCATGTGCCTCAGAGACTTTTAAATGGCGATTGAGAGCGCGCTAGTTAAAGTAGGCCTACGAGCACCGGAACAGGATAGCTTCCTTCTAGCCCACCACCCGGCTTACAGAGTTGTACTTTCTGGAGACCCGGGTGTCATTTTTGTCAACTACAAAGGCTATACAAGGTACATGCGCTTTGAGGATCTTCGATGCTACTCCGATGGTACACTCCGATTGGTTCGAGCTGCTCTTACACAGAAAGTACAAGATTATGACGCTCAACCAGATCCTGAACAAATATGCTCAACAAAGGAGATACAGGATACCCTCAGCGGCATAGACTTCCTGAACTAACGGCTTCATACGAGACAAGTGACCAGACGCTTCGACGTCATCCTTGGACTCCGAAAATCAACAGACCATGCCAGAGTTCCAGAACCTCCTAAATGATCGAAAAGGGGGAGATTATTAGACATTTTATTTCGATCATAGGGAGTTGTTTTGTAATAATTATTATCTTAGTATTTAGTCTTGTATTTATTTCCTTTGTATTTTATGTTTATGTAAAAGTCAAGGGGCCAAAGGTGTCAATGTGTAATACTTAATTAAAGGAGCCTAGAAATAGGATCCTAGGGTTTTGTAGAAACATACGGTTCACATATTGAAAAAAGAAGTAGCCGCCACTTTTATTATTCTCTCAATATTCTTCTTGTTCTTTCATCATTGCACAATTATTGAGTTGACATTCTTCTTGTGTGTGATAAAGAATCATTAAAGGTGCTGATAGTTTACGGGAATACAGATTTACAGAACTCAAGAAATCTTTCTCTCCATTGTACATATTCTCCTCGGTACAGGATTGGAGGTTTTGTTTCCGACCCGATGGCTAGTGCGTCTTTTGACATGTTGACTGAATTACAGGAATCTTCCAAGATCTTTAAAGTGAGATTTTGATTGAATTTGAAAAGTTGATCAAACTTGAATGATTATGCATTGAAACTCGATCAATGAAGGTCAACAACTCGAATATTAAATGGATCAACTCGATCAATGAGTATGAAAAACTCGAACAATGAATGTACTCAACACGAATCTAGAAAAATAAGTCAATTAGTGTAATAATGCTACTCGAATTGACCTTCTATAAAACTCGAATCAAGTGTGAGTCAACTCGAGTCAAATGAGAGTCAACTCGGATCAAAAGTAAGTTAACTCGAATCAAATGTCAATAAAATCGAATCAAATACCAATAAACTCAAATTAAATGCAACTAAACTCGAATCAAATGCCAATAAACTCGAATGAACGTGAGAGTATCAAATGGAAGTGCGAGTAAACTCGAATGATTTTGGCTGATGATTGAGTAAAGTCGAATTAAGATTGAAATCCAGATATTTGTTTTGGAAAATTCGATTAAGTCTTCAATTCACCTTGTATAAAACTTCAAGTCAACTCGATTAAGTATTCAACTCAACACGAATAAAACTTCAAGTCAACTTGATGAAATGACTTCTTATCTCGATTGATTCTGTGATCAACTCGATTGAATCTAATTATCAACTCGAATATGACTTTGTTCAACTCGAGTACCACTTGAACAATGTATTATTCGAGTTTGCTGAGTATTTCAGAAATTTCAAGTCCGGAATTCAATCAATTTTTTAAAAATGCTTCAATTAATCCCAATTTGATATCGAAGGTAAGGTTTTTGATTTCAAATACTTTTTCTGAAAACACTTAGTTTAAAAACATATTAAACCCCTTGATTAAAAACAGTTTAAACAGTGAAGAAAAAGTGGTTTTTTGAAAAATCAGAAAAATCAAAGAATCTTTTTATGTGTTTGGAATTTCAGATTATGTTTATGTTCAATCTGATCGATTTTCTCATACCTTCCTTCGATCCAAATTTCAACAACTAAAATCAACATAATAAAAAAAACTAATCGAATTTTCAATTTCTGCAAGAAAAAAACGATAGAACAGTAACAGTTTTTCAAAATTTCAATCAAAAAGTCATTCCAATGCTCTGATACCAATTGTAAATCCTATTTAATCAATCAACAATCAATCACAAACAATTAAGAATATAAAATCAATACGAACGAAATGATTGGATTTCCAACGATGAGAATTACAAAGATGAGAATGAAAATATTCAAAACTGTAGCCCTAGAATCTTCCTCTGATTATTGTGCAAAAAGCCAAAATGATGATGTCATTTCTATCAATTACGAAAGTCATACATCTTTTTGTATGCAATTACAACTATGACATATTTACAATTTATACCCTAAACTTATTTTATTTCATCAAATAAAATAAGATCTAACAAGCTTGTAGCTGCTACATACTCAACCTCAGTTGTGGATGTGGAGACACAGTTCTGCTTTTTGGAAGACCAGCTCACCAGTCTGTCATCCAAAAATTGTATTCCGCTTGAAGTGCTTTTCCTATCGACTCTACAACCTGCAAAATAAACATCTGAAAACACAGTAAGATTAAAATTGGTTCCCTTTGGATACCATAGACCAAGATCGGTGTACCCTTAAGATAACGAAAAATTCGTTTTACCGCAGTTAGGTGTGATTCTTTTGGGTCGGCCTGAAAACGAGTGCAAAGACATGTTGAGAACATTATATCAGGTCTACTAGCCGTAAGATAAAGTAAAGAACCAATCATCCCTCTGTAAGTTGTATTGTCAACACTTTTCCCGACAGGATCAGTGTCTAACTTACAGTTTGAAGCCATGGGAGTTGCGATACCCATGCAAGAGTCTAACTTATACTTTTTGAGAATGTAAAGAGTATATTTTGACTGGTTCACAAACAACCCATCGATCTTCAAGTTGTTTGACTTGTAATCCGAGGAAAAAATTCATTTCCCCCATCATACTCATCCCGAACCTGGACTCCATTAGGGAGGAGAAGTCTTTACAGATACTACTGTCAGTTGATCCAAATATAATATCATCAACATATATTTGAACTAGCATTATGTGTCGGCCTTATCTTTTAGTGAACAATGTTGTATCCACCACACCTTTGTTGAAACCAGTTGTGATAAGAAAATTATAAAGACTATCATACCATGCTCGATGTGCTTGTTTCAAACCATAGAGGGCTTTATCTAGCACATAAACATGGTCTGGTTTATGTGCATCAATAAATCCTTGTGTTTGTTCAACGTACATCTCTTCATTGAGTTCACCGTTCAGGAAGGCTGTCTTGACGTCCATCTGGTACAACTTGAAGTCTATATGTGCCGCGTACGCCAAGAAGATTCTGTTTGCATCAATCCATGCAACTTGAGCAAAGGTCTCGTCATAGTCGATGCCTTATTGCTATCCGTAGCCTTTGGCGACTAGTCTTGATTTATTCCTTACCACGATGTCATATTCGTCTCGTTTATTCATAAAGATCCACTTTGTTTCGATTATGGTTCGGTGCTTTGGTTTGGAAATTAACTACCATACTCTAAACTATTCGAACTGGTTGAGCTCTTCTTGCATTGCTACAATCCAGTCTGTCATGTTTGGAACTATGTGTGAGGGTATTATTGTAGTGGATTAAACTGGTGGTGTGTCAGTGGATGAAGTGGAAGTTGAAGATGATGAAGTGGATGGTGTTTGGATTGATGTAACGATTGGTGGATCTGAGGGTATTGGTTGAGCAATTGAATCATTTGAGGATGTGTTAACAACAGAAGAAGAAATAGCAGAATGATTAGTACTAGAACCGAAAAATTCTATGTAAAACGGATCAAATAAGCTAACTAAATCAGAAGAAGAAAAAGAAGAATATTGGGTTGAGTCTCCAGGCATAGAAGTGATGTGTGGTCTTGATTGCTCAACTTCAGGAGCCAGTTCAGCCATTTCATCGAATGTGACGTGCACACTCCGATTTACTGTCCTGGTGCGAGTGTTGAATGCGCGATATGCCTTTAAATTGGATGAGTATCCAATAAAGACCATTTCATACGCTTTCTCGTTGAATTTCCCGAGGTTGTCCTTGTCGTTTAGCACGTACCACCTGCAACCAAACACTCATAAGTACTTGATATAAGGAACCTTATATAAAAAAGAGTTGATATTGAGTTTTATTGAAACGCTTATGAATTATGGAGCGATTTTGCATGTAGCAGGCTGTTGACACGGTTTCGGCCCACAAGAACAGAGGCAGCTTTGATTACTTCAGCATCGTGCGGGCGGCTTCTACTAGGGTACGGTTACGCCTCTCAATAATTCCATTTTGTTGACGTGTTATTGCAACTTAAAACTGATGACGAATACCTTTGGATCGAAGGAAGCTCTCAACTACTGAATTCTTTATTTTCGTGCCGTTGTCCGATCGGATTGATTGTGCAGACAGTTGTTGTTGGGTTCCGACACTCTTGATGAATTCATTGATTTCTTGAGTTGTCTCATCCTTGGACCGCAAGAATACAACCCAAGTATATCGTGAATAGTCGTCAACAATAACCAACACGTATCGCTTCCCGTTTATGCTCTGTGTTCGCATGGGACCTCCCAAATCCATATGTAGTAACTCCAACACTCTTTTTGATGATGGTTCAGGTTTTGTCTTGTGGGATGATCTTTTCATCTTCCCTTTCTCACATGCTCCACACATATGGTCCTTTTCATAGTGAAGTTCTGGGACTCCCTTGACCAGTTGTTTTGAAGCCAACTTGCTTATATTCTCGAAGTTCAGATGGGATAACCTTTGATGACTTAACCAAGAGTCTTTTGACGAGGCTTTTGATAATAGGCATATGCTATCCTTTACCATAAGCTTAACTACGTCTATGGTGTACAGGTTTGAGTTGCGGGAACCAGTTAAAATTTCTTTTCCATCATTGCTCTTAACATTACAGTTTATAGCCCTAAATGTGACCTCTAGCCCTTTGTCACAGAGTTGTGCTATGCTAAATAGGTTGTGTGATAACCCCTCAACATTGTCAAGATCCTTGATGACTAGATTATTTAAGACTAAATTCCCGTATCCTTTGATTTGAGCATGATTGTCATTTCCGAACATAATGGTCCCACAATACTGTTCTACAATGTTAGTCAACAATTCTCTCCTCCCATTCATGTGTTTTGAGCAACCCGAATCCATGTACCAAATGAATTTTTTCTGTAAGAAAATTTAATGCATTTAATATCTTTTGGCATGAGAAACACATCCATTTGAACTTAACAAGCAAACCGTGTTCTGAACCGATATTCAGAAAACATGACGTGTTTTAGACCGGGGTCCTGAGCTGAGTGCACAGAAGCCAAACATGTCAGTTTAAGCACAAAAATTGTACATTTATCGACAAGCAGAAGAACGGGTCTAGTCTAAGTTAACTAGAAGCCATTTCATTAAAGTGAGGGTCTTGATCTGAAGTAACCAGGAACCATCTGCATTAAATCACACAACTTTGGGTATCCATCTTAGGATGAGTCCTTTTTGGTTAGGTGTTCTAGGTGTATATTGCACATTTACAGTCTTAGGAACCCATATTGCAGTTTTGTGTGGACTAAATGCAGAGCGTTTTGGAATCCATTTGTGTTTAGACCGAAACGGCTTGGAAACCTTAGGCGATGAAATTGCCTTTCATTTTGGACGTCTTGAAACCTGTTTTACATTTGCTTTTGGTTTTGGCCTTGGCAAAATACATGTATCACATTTTGTTGTGGCTAATGATGCACTGTTTTTTATTTTCTTTTTACGAACTCTTTTTGCAGGATAAGGGACGAATTTATTCGTCTCAGGCACTTGACGTCTAAAACTAGTTTGACATAAAGAAAACAAATCCGCAAAAGAATACTTCAAACACAAAACAAAATTCGTTACATCATCCCAAACATTGTTTTCAGGTATTACATGCATCCTATCTCTAGAAACATAATCACTTGGCATTTAAGCCTTCTTCACAATGAAACTTGAAAAATCTTTCGTGGTTGTTTTTGGAACTCTTCTCACATGATCTGTAGGAAAAAAACGACGAGAGTCAGTACGTTTGGAAGACTTAGAGTTAGGAAAATTTTCTTGGTGAGTGGGTTTCTTGGAAGACTTGGATTGACTATCAGCCTTCTTCGAAACCTGAGCTTTTGAAGATTTTGAACACTCACCCTCAAAAATGGTTAAAGGAACTTCAACCTTAGCTTTACTTTTGTCTGATAATGCAAGAGGGATTTGGGTAGGATGAGAAACTTTTGAATCTTTTTATTGAGAGATTAACCTTTCTGAAATTGTGTCATATTTTTCTTTGAGTATGGTTAATTCTACACTTGTTAAAATCTCTGTGAAACCAATTTTCCTCGTTTTTTAGAGGAGCATCTTGGTAACAAAATGATTTCTTTTGAGCTTTCCTAAAATCCTTCTCTAAAACAATTTATTTTATATTGAAGAACTTTTGTAGGAATGTAATGATGAGGGATTGGTTTGACAGGTTCTGCGTTCATTTCAGCTGATGAATAGCTAGACAAGAAGTCCTCTATTAGAGTAGGTAATCTATAAGGATAGCTCTCATTTAGCTCATCATATTTAAAAGAAATTTCCATTTCTTTAGATTCACTCATTTTCTCATCCTCTTGGGTTATGATTTCTTCCGATGAAGCGAAAACAAAAGACTGAAACTTGAAACCCATATACCTCATATCATAAAATATAGCTAAATCTTTTGGAATCTTTTCCAAATACTTAGGATTTTTTAAACCAGTTCCTTGTTTAGAATGATAAAACCTAGTCTCTGTAGGCTGATTTAGATGGATGGTTTATTCAGTTTGACCCCAATTTAGAAATTCATCATCTAGGGCTTTTATCCGTGAGTACAAAACCTATTCTCTCTTCTTCAATCCTTTTGTATTTTCCCAAATTGTCTAAGTTTTCCATACTTACTGAATCTAAGCGTTTTGAAAGATCAGACAATTCGGACTTCATGGAATTCTTTTCCTCAGTGATTGTATCAATACAACTCTTAAGGTAAATGCTCCTATCCTCAGCATCTACTTTTTCAATTAAAAGTTTTTTAACAACTCATGATCGTTTATCCAATTCTTTTAATATTTGTCAGATGCTTTTTTTAAGATTAGGCTAGATGTTAAGCCTTGACACACTTTTCTATTTCAGCGTTATACATAGCTTCTAGCACAAGTATTTGTGTGTGCAAGTGACATTCAATTCGTACAGATATATTTATTACAGACTTACGAATGTAACAGGAATGTACCTCATTTGTTTCTGAATCCCCAGACTTGGCCATCAGACAGGCTGTAGGATCCTTCATGTTCTCCCCCTCCACAGTCGTGTCTGATTCGGAATCGAAAGTAGTTACATGCTCAGCCAGTCCAACTCTGTCAACCATGTAAAAGTTTCTACCTCTATCATCTTCTTCATCAGACTCATCATCAACCCAGTAGTCTTCTTGTGCTACCAGGGCCATTGCATCAGATCTCTTCTTCAGATCCTCAAGCTTTCCTCATAATAACTAATATCATGCTCGAACTGGTTTTGCATTCTCGAGCAAAGTGGCTCGGTTTCCGACATTTGTAACAGAGACGTTCATAGGTTGCTTTGGGCTCATCAGCTCTAGGCTTGTCTTCTCTTCTTTCAGTTGGCTTTTGTCAGCTCAGCGTGGTTCCCAACTATCATCCCGGCGATTGTATTCCTGCCTATCATCATACCGTCACTTATCACGCCTTTGTTAATGGTGGTCATCCCGATAATCTCTTCTATCATCACGTCTATCTCTCTTTTCATCCCGTCTATCTCTTCTATCATCATATCCCCTGTCATCTCTATCATTTCGCCTCCAATCATCACGGGATCTATCATCCTTATCATCTCTCTGATCATCTCTCCTCTCATCACTCCATTCATCTCTCCTGTCATCTTTCCTATCATCAGGATACCTCCGAGGGCCAGTATCATACCGAAGTTGATTGTTCGTTTTGTTTTGAAATCGTCTCTGTTGTAGACGATTCGACCACAAGGCGATCTATTCTTGAATGGTTTCCTCTTCATCATCAAACCACTCATTCAGTGGTGGAGGTGCATATTTGTATTGTGAGGATGAAGCACCTTGACTATAGTATGGTGTGGGTGAAGGTTTGGTAGTGGTTCAACGGCGTATGTTTCATTGGAGAGTAAAGATAAGGAGTCTGCTGTCTTGGTGTTTCGGTTCACAGTCAACAACAGTGATGCCAGTGTATTTGCCATCTATTTTTGAGCATCGACATCGCCTTGGTATCTCTTAAGTTCTTTGAACACAACGTTTATAGAGACATTTGGGATGTCCAGAACTCTCTTTGTTGCTCGACTAGCTATTTACCAATCCGGAGCTAAGGAAGACAGAAACTGAATATTGATGTCATTTTTGTCCTTGTGGATACGCAGTTAATTCAGCTCATTAAGAACAGCGCAGAACCTCGTGAAGGTACTCTGTAAGGATTCTCCATCCTTTGCTCTAAACAATGTGAATTTATCCTTGGCCTCCTCAATTTTAGCCTATATCATCCAAATCGGCCCCTAGCATTTGCATTTCCAGCTCGTCCCACATTTCTTTAGCAAAAAGTTTGCTATCTACCCCTACTAGAATATCCGTGGGAAGGGCTTGATAGATAAGATACTCCGCTCTCTTATCTGTTGTTTATCGGTCCCTTTCTGCTTCATTTGCAGGTTCACTAACGGTCTGTGATGCTGGAACTGGAGGAGTAGCATCTGGTGCTACAGGACATTCTCGGTAAAAAAATAGCAGGTCTCTCACTTATCTATTGGATAAATAAATTACCCATGGGCTGCATGGCAATAAAGTTAAGCAACTACTTCTTCCATTGTTCATACTCGTCTGGATAGAGAACTGGTGGTCTGTTCTCTGATCCAAGAATAAGAGCTTCGCGAGACATAATGTAATGAGTGCTGAATATTAAATTAGGATCACTGGAAGTGGAAACTGATTATTCGGTTGAGTTAACCGAAATTCGGGTGGATGGGATCAGGAATTCGGATGGTACGAATTCGGATGATGAACCAAAATTTGGATGGTCCAAATTCGGATGAAGTGGAAGTTGGATGAAATTCAGAAACTCGATTGGTCAAAACTCGGGTGATGACCAGTAAGTCGGATGGAAGTAATTCGGGTGAACTGTATCTCGGATGGGACAAATCAAAAGAAAAAACGCAACTCTGGTGACCCGAATTCGGTTGGAGATCCGAAATCCGGGTGATACGAAATTCGGGTAAATGTCTGAGTTGAAATTTTAAAAATTTTAAAATGAAGGAGAAGTGATTTTGTAAACCTGAAAAATGTCTTAACTGTTTTTCGAATGGTCCGAATTTCGGATGGTATCCGGGATTTGGTTCGAGATAGGTTAAAATTTGGTACGAATTGATCCGAGATGGGATCAGAGTTGGTCCGAATTTAAAATTGTTAATTAAATTCTAGTTTCTCAGAATGAATATAAATACGATTTAAGGACTAGACATAATTTCTAAATGTTTGGTTTGAGTTTAGAAACAAGTTTTGTTAAAACCCAGTAACAAAAACACTTCAAATTCTGGATTGTTACGTAAAGAAAACGTTAATAATACCGAAAAAATGATTAATAATTTTATCATTTAATCAATTAAAACTCATAATGATTGAACAAGAAATGCTCGAAATCAATACAAGATTAATTGCTTATGATTATGGAATAGAAAACCATGCAAAAACAGAATATAAAGATAGGATTAGGAGCAAACCTGTATGTTTTTGCGAAGAACACGAAGAACATCAAATATAATCAGTTGAAATCCGCTTCCGTGGCTCTGATACCAATTGTAGAATCGTCCCAATTGTTAATATCAGCACTTAAAATAATAATCAATCACAATAATCAAAACAATAAAAATATAGAACTCAATTGTAGTTTGAATATCAAGAGAGAATAAGCAAGTCAAAAGCGGCGGCCGTGAATTCAATTGCATAAGAGACAAAACTTGTGGAAAACCCTAGGAGGGTTTCCCTAAAATATTCAATCTAACTTTGAGGGATTTAGACTCTATACCACTCAACTTCTAAATGCAATAAATAAATTACAATGGAAATAAAAAAAATTACATGGAAATAAAATAAACTAACTATTACAAAACAAAGTCTCGCATGATCAAAATTTATAATCTAATAGGTACATAGTGATAAGATCATCAAATCTTGTAGTAGTCATATGCCAGAACACAGTTTTACCTCCACTTAGTGATAAGATCATCTAATCCACATGCATGATTCCTGATAAACTTTGGGAATCACTACCTCTAGTTCTCATAATCACCAAAGTAAAGGACTGGTGGACGATTGTCAGATTCAAGAATGAGTGTTTCATTTGTTATAGTAATCTTATGTAGGATCCACGATTGGAAACTCTGTTTTCTGCTTTGAGGAAGTAAACGTAAATTGTCCACAGAATTTTAATTTTAGTGAATGAAATTGTTGGGATATAATTTATAGTTTTGTAAAGTTTTGGGGCTTGTATTATTATTTTCTTGTAATGTCTGTTTGACTATAAATAGTCAAATTCATGTTTTGTAATATTAGTTTTCCATGTAATGAGATTTGAGCTTTGACTTCTGATAGTTTATATTTGTCAGATTTATTTATTTCAATCTTAGGGGTTTATTTTGTAATAAGTTGTAATTATTTTATTTCCATGTAATTTTCTTTTTTTCTATGTAAGTTTCTTCTTTGATAGAAAGTTGAGGGGTAGTTTATATAAAACCCTTGAACTGAGGCCTAGATATAAAAGCATGTGCCTAGGGTTTTGAAAAGCATATCTTTTACTTTATAACATTGAAAAAGCATTGGCGCCTGAGTGTGTGCACGTTGACATTGATTGAATTTCTCATTCTCATTGTTCTTGCATAAATCGGCATTATTATCATTGCTAAATCTTTATGAGTGTTTAAAAGATTATTGGGACCACTACAACAATTGGTATTAGAATTGGGGTGGATTTCAACTGACTTTCACTAGATCACTTTCGCTGCTGTTGCTCAAAATCCCTTTTATCTTCTGTTTTTACCTGTTTTATGCCTTCATTGTGATCGATATCTACACTTGTATTAATTTCGAGCATCCTAGTTCAATTTATGCGTGTTTTGAGGGGTTTATTCTGTTTAAAATCGATCTAAACATTCATCAGCGCTGTTCATCATCTTTTTCATCCTGTTTTGCATAAATATCCAATGTTTTAGGTGTTTTTTGTTTAGAAAAGTTGTTTCTAAAATCATTCCGAGCACTTAGGTTCAAATTTTAGGCTTTAAAACACACATTTAGTTAAAATTTGGGTTTGGGTTCTAAAACTTGTATTGTTTTATTGAAAATTATTATTTTAAGTGCAACTTCAGATCCCTATTTCGGGTCCCTATTTCGGCTGACAAACCGTCGGTTCCCATTTGAATTTCCGATCTTCAATCGAACTTCTAGTACCCCATCATCCGATCTTCGGATCCTCATCTGAAACTCGAATACTCCACATTCATTGTCTGATCCCACTTATTTTTTAGTTCTCCTTTGCTTTGTCTCTCAACCGAAGTTTGGTTCCTACAATCCAAACTTCGGGTCATCTAATTTAAATCTCTTAATTTCTCTCAATTCGTCAACCGAACTTTTGATCCTACCATCCGAAGTTCGCATCCTCCAAGGAACTTTGCATTACTCACTTCCATCCTAGGTACAAGTGCATCCGAACTTTAGGTTCCTCACCCGAACTTCGGCTACACATCCGAACTGTGGTTCCACCACTTGAAATTCAGTTTCCACTTCCAAAGATCAATTTATTTTAACAGCACTCACCACTTTCATTCATCATGTCTAGAGAGGCTCTAGTCTTAGAATATGAGAACAAACCACATGTTTTCTTTCCTGACGAATATGAGCAATGGAAAAAGTGGTTCTTGAAATTTGTGAGCATACAACCTATGGGGCATCTCATGATTTAGTCTATCACTAAAGGACCAGCTATTTTCAAACAGAAGTTCCTACAGTCTCAACTGATGTTCCTTCTATCCCTGGTGCAAAAGAACCACGAGGTCCTCAGGATGATAAGGAGAGAGAAAGACAAGCAGCTGATCACAAGGCAGAACATTTGTTATATCATGCCCTACCCAATGATATCTTCGTAAGTGTTCACAGTAAGATGTCCGCGAAAGAAATGTGGGATGAACTTGAAATGCAAAAGCTGGGAGCCGACATAAACGACCTGGCCAAAATTGAGGAGGCTAATGTCGAATTCTCTGAATTCAGGGCCAAGGATGGATAATCTGTACAAGGTTGAACAAACTGAACAAGGATGGAGATTCCTTACAGGATATTGATAGAGCAAATGACAAAAAATAGTAACAACTTTTGTCATTTTAATCATTTATAGTAACATTATTTATTTTTTGACATTAATAACATTGACTTTTACATTTTTTATCGTTTATAGTAACAATTTTTTATTTTTCTATCAATAATAGTAATTGGTGACCTGCAAACCTATTTAGCAGGTCACCAACAACTTTTCAGTTATCAAAAATAGTCACATCTTTTCATATATTTATTAATAACAGCAACGTATCAAATTCTCAATTTTTTTCAATTTTACTATGTTTTCTAAAATTTCATAAACACAAAAATAAACTCATTTAATTATATTATTTAGTGACTATTTTTTTAATTTCATAAAAAATTTTATTAATAATTTTTACGGTTAGATAATATTTGATTATTTATTCACAATTATATATAATATGAACGAAAAAATAATACGAATCATTCCAATTTTCACTTTTTCCAAACTAAAAAACTACGAACCATGCTTTTCTTATTTTTTTCCGAACAATATAATAAAAATCGTTTCAGTTTTAGTTTTTCAAATCTAAATGAGTCATAGTTTTTTATTTGAATAACCAAAAATTTAAATGAGTCTTCATATTTTTCTTATAGAAAAACTATAAACCACAATTATTCATTGTTTTAGCATTCCTAGTGAAAGCTTGATTTCCCAGATATTACACAATCATCACATATAGAGCAACATATAATCCGATTTAACAATGCAAACACTCTATATGATAAAGAAGATGAAAAAGCTCTTGAGAGAAAATATATAAGTGCAAAACTATTTCTTCATCCAACAACTGATTCCATCCATCCAGTGTGGCTTTTATATCCATAGTGGTGTACCCGCGCAAAGCGGCGGCGGCAAATAGTTTCAATGTGATTACATATTTGTTTAATAGTGCATTATTTATTTTAAAAGAAGATAGTCATTGGTAATATGTCATTTTCATATGGACATACAATTAATATTATCTTTAAGTTTGCATGCAAACATGATATTTATGAGAGAATATTGATAAATCTTAGTTAAATATATTCTTCGCCATGGTACTAAGTATTTTTTTTGTTATGTAATGTAATATTTGACAAGCAAATAAAAAACGTTAGTCTACCCCATAATCTACAAATATTTTTATAAAAATCTGTAAGTTGTATTTTGTTGAAGTAAAATAAAAAAAATATTGTAGTTTATTCTCCTTTCAAACAAATTGCATTCAATAAGACAGGAAATCTAACCGGGTATGGAAACAAGTAACTTGTGCGTGTTGTGTTACAAAATTAAAACAAGAAACTATTTTACAAGTCAGTTCATAAAAAACATCCAAGACCTGTGAAAGGACAGACAAACAACTTTGAACCAATCTTTAAATGCTTAAACTAGGCAGAAATTTCAAAAATATACACATGAAGCCTTGAAAATTTCAAAAATTCAGAAAGTCTCTGATTTGGGAAGAATCTGCACAAAATAGATATTTAATATGCTGAAATTGCATGTTATGGTAATGATCTTACAAATTAAGCAGATTTTCGATAAAACTTTCACAACACATCAAAAACATTCTAAAAACACCTTTTATGTAAAAACATTACACCTTTTGCTGCTAATTTGTATTTTCACGTGTTAAAAGTGTAAGTCATTGCATAAAATAACAATGAACTTTCAATTGACTTCAAATTTTGATGACACTTTTTGTAACAGTCCTAAAATCCTTAGTAAATATCAAATATATAAAGACATTTAAACATTCATAGATATTTTATACTTTTGGGCATTAAAATACCAAAAGTTTGTTTAAAATAGCAATGAACTTTCATTTGATGTTGGATTTCAATGATTCTTTTTGCAACACATTCAAAATCCTTTAAAAACGTCAAAAATTTATAATTATTTCATCATTCATTTCTATTTCTTGATTTGGTGAGAGTAGTTGGATCTCAACTCAGCAAAGACCAAGTCATTCAATTTGTCGATGGACAGGTTTGTGTAGACATTTCTTTTCTCCTCTAAAGAACCAAAAAACAAGTCATGTAATTGTACTTGCATCTTTCAGGTGGCTCCATTCAAGAAGGTGAAGAAAGTTGCCTTCAAAAACGTAATACCAAAGTCTGCTGCAGGCAAGATATTGCATAAGGATTTAGTGGCACAAATCAAACAACATATTCAGTGCCAACTTTAACAACCATATATTTTCTACACTGTGCCAATCTATTACAAAACGGACTTATCGTTATATATTATTCATATTAATAAGACCAGAGAGATCATGTGTTGGAAGAATACTACAAGGAGTTTAAGTTCTTATATACTAAGTAAATATCATGTAACTCTGTGTAATCTATAGTTTTAAGTAAAGTTGAAAATCTGCAGAAGAATTAGTGTTTGGATTTGTGAATAGGTGAGATAACATCAAAATGTAGACTGATTTGGATGGAGTATGCTATCAATTTACTAATGAAGACAAAGCTAATCAACTGACTTTTAGAAAACCATACTTGATTATTTCTCTTGCAAACAAAACCTCTTATCTATAAATAAAAGAACACACTATATTTTGGAAAGCACGAACGAGCAGTCATGGACAAAAACTGGAATTTAAAATGGATATTTTGCATTCACTTTCACAATTTTTCCAAAAACACACTTTTTCATTATCGTAGAAACGAGCCAATTATTATGGTCTGAAAAGTTGGGACTCTCTTGAATTTAAAAAATGACAATTATGAAAGAAATAGCAGATTAACTCGATGCAATAGTTACTTTGAAAACGCAAATCCAAAATCACCAAAATCATCATCTTAAATCACAATATAGAGGATTAAGTTGATGCTATGATTCTAGAGATACTCATCTCTGCTCTTCAGCGTCAAGTCAAAATTATATGTCTACTACTGTCACTCGAAACAAATTGACGCTATTAATTTGGTTCCCCAAGGTACCCGTATTCGTCTTTGTGGAAGGACTAAAGAGATTTTAAACTTTTGACGTATAATCAAATCTATTTTCTTCAATCTATGAGCTGACTAAGATGTTGCAAATTTCATAGGATGAAAGATTGCATGAATGATTCCTAAGAAATGAATAATGACAAGAAAATTGAGAGAACAGAGAATTTTTTTTAAATCGTTTGCTCTTTCAAGTCTCCTATTATGCTATCATACTTAGAATACACAATAAAAACTTGGAAGTAATTCTTTATGAGAGAAATCCTATTTCAAGGATATAACAAACATGATGTCATAGATTTAAAAAAAAAACTAATACCTTAAGAGTAACTTTCATGCCAACAAGATCGCAGGCATAAAAATCACCTTCCTCCAACTCTGGTCTATCTTGATCCAATACAAGTATTGTTGACCCCACAAGTTGTTGACCCTAGGAAATTTTGAAATTAAAATTAAATACAGTGGCTATGATCAACAAATAATCAGACATCAATATTACTGAAAATATCATGACTCTAGTATACATGAATTTAGTTCAAACCACCAGAAAATTCACACAGCTGAGCTTCTGGCATGTGCATTTATGGCAAGCCAATTTAAAAGGCACTCAAGCACATAAGTCTACTTAAGAGGAAATTATTTATTTGGCCACTTTATTATTTAGTTAAAAAAAATTGGGTCACTCTTCCATTAGTATTTATTTCGTGACAGGACCTCATTTTCCAATCACCTTTCGATCACTGGTCCTCTCCTTTCCATTCAAGAGCTGCATTATTTTACATATTTCCTGTAGGTCCCAAAAGGTTTCCCTAGTGAATTGTTCTAAGATGTAGAGGGGGGGGGGGGTAAATACAGCAATTTAAAACTCAACACTCTTTTCTCAATGTTTGTGTATATTATTAACAAGTGTTAATTACAAACAAGCTTGACTGCGGAAAGGTTCAAGCCGAGATGACAAATACAACAGATTTTCAACTAATCTAAGACACACTCAGACTAGATACAATGAAAACACTCACTAAGATGAACTCACTGATTTTACAAGATACAGAAGGACAGCTTGAATAAAAACAGCTTGGACACACGTTACTGTTTTATTCAAGCAGACTTGCATGCATGGAATAACACACTTCAATGCACGATCTGAATTTCTCACTTTTAGTTATCTCACAATCCTTAGAAGCTTCCTTTTATACTCTCACTGCGAATATCAGTGAAGCTTCTTCATTGGACGATGAGATAGTGGGATGTCTTTCAAAAAAGACAAAACAACTTTTCTACACATTCTGATAAAGCAGACTTGTCTTCATGTGGCAGAATCTTTGTCTTTTTCTTTTTGTCTTTGTTGCATAAGGCTTTAACCAAAAGAGGAATGTCAACTTTGCATCTTTCTTCTTTTGTTAAGGCCATTTTGATATAAGAAATGGTCTGTCACCCATTTCAAATATCCTCTTTGTCTTCATGTAACTAAACAGTGTAGGCAGCTTTAGCATCTTCTCTTTTCCACTTTGTCTTTGACTTGTAAACTGATCTTGTAGTCCAAAACAATACATGAGGACTTGGAAACATATTCCATAAAGTGTTTAGCCTGTTCACAAAGAACAGGTTCTGTTCACAAAGAACAGATTACGTAGAATTTGTCCAAGCTGGTCAACAGAATAGATTAGCGTAGATAGTTTATGTCCAGCCTGTTCAGCAGACAGAACAACTTAGGCCATCTGCCTTTGTTGCAACGAATGCAATAGGGTAAACAGTTTTGACTTATATTGCAAATCACTTTTCAGGTTTCAATAAGGCATTAACAGGCCTTAAACTATACGTTCAAGTGCATCAAACAGGTTTGATTAAAAATCTCCCCCTAAGATGTAGAGCAGGTTTTACTGAGGCCTTTTTGTGCCTAACAATCTCCCCCTATTTGCAATAATCAGTCTAAGCTGATTTTATCAATAATAACTATATATTTTTACAATACATTTTGCTGAAATGAAATTACAACATCAAGGTAAAGTAAAAGATCAGTTTATATATACTAATTTTGATTACATAAACAACTCATGTTTTTACAAGAGTACAACTAATGTACTAATGCAGATTACAACTGATGTAAAATAAACATTACAACTAATGTAACAAAGTACAACTAATGTACATAAAAATCTCAACATATTGGCCTGTTGATGATGGGAGCAATTAATGGCAAGTCTGTCCAACTTATGGACAGCTTCCATTCTTCATCTACTCAGATAGCAGATGGACTTCAAGGCAGTGGTTGCACTCCTTCTTCAAACATCTCTTCAAGCTGTTCCCTAGTTTCATCCATTTCTTCAATTTCAACTCTTAGGAACATGAAACTCGTATGTTAAATCTCCCTTCTTTCATAAAAGCATCTGAGCTGATCCCAGATGGCTGCTCTCCACTTTATTGATTTTCTAAAGGAGTTAGCAAGTCTGAACGCAATAAGCTGTTTGAGACCAACCTCGTGCAAGTCTGATGCTCTTTGGAAGCACTTTTTCTTTGTAAGGGGATGTACAAAAAATACCCCCAGCTCAGGTTATTCAATCAGCTTATCTTCCTCATGTTCTACTCCTTTGGGCTGGCTGTGGTCTACTCCTTTGATTTCCACAGCTAAATCACCTTGTTTAATCATTACCAGGAGTTCCTCCAGCTCTGTGTCCTTTTTCTTTCTGTTGGTCTTTATCTTGGGAGTAGCCACTGAGGTACCCTTGATCTGCTCTTTTGTGATCAGGCCAAGATCCTTCACTCTCTCCATTAACTTTTTGACGTATGCCCTGATAGTCTTAGTTGTTTCATACTTAGACTGGCTCAGGGCAACTACCAACTCCACCCATTCTCTGTATCCCATTTGTGCAATGTCAGTGTGTTCATATGCTTCCAGTTCTGGGCCTGTATCACCCATTCTGGTTATCTGTATCTTCCATTGTTTGCCTTTTCATGAAATGGGAACAACTTTGATAATTGGTTCCCTGGCAAGTCTCGTGTCAACAACATCAAAAAACTTTTTTCCTTGCCAGGTTGTCAAAGTGAATCTCGGCTCTTGCAGACGAGGATGCTTCCTTGGACTTGGTCACTAAGACTTGAGCACCCTGTTCCTTTTCACATTCCTTTTCAACCACTGACTCCCTAGCAGCCTCAAGCAACTTTCTTTGCACATCCAAAGAAGGCATTTTAATTTTACTTGCCTCTTTGAATGCAAAGGATCTGGAAGCTTTGGCAGAGGCTTCTTCATTCTTTAGTCTTTCTAGGGCTTGGAGATGTTCATCTCTGTATTCATAGTATTTCTCCATATAAACACCCATTTCTTTAACTCTTGCCTTGTCAAACTTTAGCTCTGCAGCTCTTAGATGGTCAGGGTCTACAAATGCTTTCTTCTTTCCTTTAGTTGTAGTAGTTGGAACAGCTTCAGGAACCTCTTCCTCTTCTTCTTCTTCTTGCAGTATCAGATGTCTCCTTCTGCTTGGCCTGTCCCCAGGAATGGATTCCTTTCCCTTAGTTTGTGTAGGGTTTGGAGATCTAGCCTGAGTAGGCTGAGCAGCTTCAGCTTGATAGGAGACATCTCCAGTGGGACCTGTTTGTGATACACATGCTGCTTGACCAATAGATGTTGATTTCTCCTTTGAAGGAGAAGAAGATTTCTCCCCCTTAGACTTAGTCTATGAGGCAGATAACTTCTCCCCCTTTGAAGAAGATGGCACATAGCTAAGCAGCTTTAGCTTGATGGGAGACATCTCCAGTGGGACCTGTTTATGATACACCTGCTGCTTGACCAACAGATGTTGATTTCTCCTTTGAAGGAGAAGAAGATTTCTCCTCCTTAGACTTAGTCTTTGAGGCAGATAACTTCTCCCCCTTTGAAGGAGATGGCACATAGCCTTCAACATGTGGTCTGCCTGGAGAAACAAATTCAGCACGTGCAACGGTTTTGGCAGCAGGTTTGGGGCCAACCAGGCTATGCACTAAGAAAGCCAGATTGTCCTTAACCTCTGCAAGTTGGGTAAGGCAGGTCTGAAGAGAGGTAGATTGAGAATCAGCAATGGAGGACAACTTTGATAGGTTTTCTCTGTCAGAAGCTGTGCACAACAAACTTTGAGGTTGTGCAAGATGTAGTTCAAGATAGTCTTGCACATCATCAAGGTTTAATGACACAAAATTGATAGAGAGACAATGAGAGTATTTAAGCTGGCCAATGTAGATGGAAGGGTATTGGTGCAAGTATTGAGGAGAGTGGACAGCTGTTGGGAGACAGCTGCCATGGAGGACACAGAGTCCTGTTGAGTGGAAAGGATAGAGGAAAGGGTAGTGGAGATAGTTTACAGCTGTGCAGTGAGTGCAAGCAACTGTGAGGACTGATCAGCTTGAGGAGGTGTTGGAAATGAATTCTTGAACAAATCAAAGAATCCTTTGAGCTGTGCAGACACAGAGTCTGAGATTATTGATGGTAGGGAGATCATGGAATTTTTCAAAGATCCAACTTTGTTGGTCAGCAATGATAGCTGATCATTCAAAGTGTCACACCCCGTTACCCCGGTTGGCAATGAAGTGTGACGTCGCGGAAGCGTAACCATAATCATATCGAACGACCACTATATGGAGGTTTTTCAAAAAAACATTGATTTAACTTCAAATATAAATATTGTTTTACATAACCAAAATACAACGTAAGTAGTTCTTAAAATACCAAGATTTAAATACACAATTTAGTTTATCAGGAAAGATGCAAATAATTCTCCGAGTTTGAAAATGATGCGACTCCAAAATTAACGGAAGCCTTGGAATGCTTCCAATAAATGCGCATGCCTTAATCACCTGAAAATAAATGCTAAAATACCTCAGCAAATTGTTGGTGAGCTCAAAGGTTTACGTGAAAAGATCAGTTGTATGGACATTATCAGATGAGTTGAATTTATAAAGCATAAATTCCGTGTATCTATTACATAAGCCATCATGCAA
The DNA here is from genome assembly GCA_020465985.1 of Centrapalus pauciflorus. NCBI lineage: Eukaryota > Viridiplantae > Streptophyta > Magnoliopsida > Asterales > Asteraceae > Centrapalus > Centrapalus pauciflorus. Next base: position 467,140 of record JAANYP010009619.1, read on the forward strand.
CCGAAGCTTAATTAAATGAGTTTGCCCTATGCAGTATTCCCATACGTAATACCATGTGTTGAATATATATGCACCTGCTGTTAGCCGAGCCGAACTAACCCGAATGGGGGACATGACTCCAGATAGATCTATCCACAATATATTCGTGCTTACAAATAAATGCAATTAACGGTTCATGATTTGAGCGCTGATGGATCCAAATATGTAATACATATAAGAAATATACAGTTTTGATGTCCATATGAAAACAGTGCATGTATTTCCACCCCAATAGATAGTGAAAATAGGGGCTATGAAGACTCAACGCATGTTTATGGAAAAATGATCGTTAAAATGACGATTTTCGTTGTTGATGAGCAATGACACCGGATGCGTTTAACCGAGTCCTAAATGATATAAGGGATTTAATAACTCCCATATATGATAATTTGTATGTATAAATATTGTTATGTATTAAATCACCCAACATTACAAGTTTATAAACTACTATATACAAAGAATTCTTAAAGTCAAGAACGGCCATTTTTTCGAGATGTTTAGGTTGGGGAAAAAGCTTGTTGAAAACCCTATGTTGGCCATTTTTGAGCTGTCAAACTTTCGGTTTCCCAAATAATTTCTGGGGGTCTTAAACTCCAAAATAAATTATGAAAACATCCAGGTTTATAGTTAAGACATAGATCTAACTTTTGAGACAAGAATCAACTCATTTCGTTAAGTTATGAATTAGTTATGATTTTTCAAAGTCGATGTAAATTTTCTGCCGAAAATCCGTAGTTTATAAACTTGAGATAGCTTGTGATTCTTGTTGTTTATTCAAAGTCTACTTGTATAAAAGTTATAAAACACATTTATATAACTTGTTTTCATAATATTTACACTTACATGATGTGTTTATATATTTATAAACATATTTGAAGAAAACAACTTAAAACAAAAACTAAGGATTTATAAACTTGAGTTTTTATGCAACTTGTTGTTGGTGATTATATATATTATGCAAGACTTGTAACAACTTAACTAAAAGAAGTAATAAGTTAGTTTTTACATACTTTGATGTATTAAAAGAATGCAAATGAGTAGGAGTTGAGTTCTTGAATTGTTGCACCAAAGAAACACTTGAAGAACTTGAAGAAACAAAAAGATGCAACTTTGATGTTCTTGGTTGCTCTTGGCCAATTTTTTTAAGAGAGAAGATGAGAGGATTTTGATCTTTCAAGGTGTGAATGAAATGAGAAATGAGTCCACTATTTATAGAAGAGAATTGGTCTTTTAAATGATGTAAGAAAAGGTGGTGTTTAACACTTTACCAACATGTAGGAAAACTAGAAAAAGTGAGGAATTCTTTTCAATACTTTTAATGAAAGTCAAAGGGGACACAAAAGTGTGTTCCTCTTTTGTGTTGGCTGATTTTTAAGGTATATAAAAATGATGTATTTTGGTTTTTATTTTTTTGTATAAAAGTATTTAGAATGTATTCTTGTATTTCCCTTTTTATGTAAATTCATAAATACTTTTGGATGCATTGTTTTAATGAATTGTTTTAGTCTTGCATAATTAATGTTAAGTAATTGTATTAGTGTATGATTAGTGTCACTAATCATAATTTAATTATGTACTTAGTTGAATAAATCCTTCATATCGTAAATCGATCGGATTAATTGATTTCCCGATTCATCGCACTGATGAATTTGATTCTAATTGAGTTTAATTTCTTCATGAGCCTTGTTAATCACTTTGATTAATTTCTAATGACCACGGATTAGGTTATAATTGGCTATTAAATACTGATTAGGTCGTAGTTGCTAACCTGGTTTAATGTCGGATGTTACACAAAGGAAGATCTTTGAAGGATGGAGGAGTATGGGTGGACTGTTTGGATTGTGTAGATGGTGAAGAATGATAATGGGATGAGGATGAGGCAGGTGTTTGAGAATGTGAGGAAGAAGGTAGGGAAACGTTTCATAGAAGTTCCATAGCCTGGGCATAAGTAAGATGACCCAGCTTGGAATGGTCAATGGAACCTTCAGCAGTGGCTGTAGCTGCTTCATCAGGAGAAGGGGTAGCAGATGGTGGCCTTTCAGATGTTTCTTGTTTTGCAGCACCTTCATCAAAGCCTGGGGTGGTTCCCTCAGCAGCACCTTGGTTTATAGGTGCCTCATCATGGGGAGATGGGATGTGCATTTCAACATCAGCAGTTATGAAACCTGCTGATGGAATTTGCATTTGAGGAGTGGCCTCACAAGAGGGATGGCCTGTTCCCTGTGGTTCATCATCTTTGGAGGTTGGTCCTTCAGCAGCTGTTGGGTGTACAACAGTTGTATCACTAGGAGCAGAAGTTTGAGGCTGATCGATTGGATGGTCTAGTCCAGCAGGTTTGGCACCTCGTGCAGACTCAGGGTGTGCAAGAGAAGTATGGAGTGGAGACTGTGTGGACTCAGTGGGGAGTGGAGTGAACTCCTGTCTTTCAATACCCCCAGCCTGTTGCGAGGCTGTGATTGTTGATGTGGTAGTCTCCATATGTACAACTAGTTCATGTTGGGAAGAACCAGAGGGTCTAGGCTGACTCAGGGTGGACTCATGTTGGAGTGAAGCTTGCTCTAATGATGTTGGACCTTCTCCCAAAATAGGAGAGGCAGCATGGGTTTCTTCTTTTCAACTGACTCTTACTGAGAAGAGTCAGAGGGGCTGCGTTGGGTGGATGGTTTCTTCCTAGCTAAGGATTTTCTCCTGGAGTATTGTGACAGTGTGGGGGATTGAGGAAAAGTAGCAGGGAAGTTTGTTTGGACTGCTGGTGAGACTGGGTCAGAAACAGGGGGTTAACATGTTCCATGGCCTCGGGTGCCATAGAGGCACCAGCCACAAAGGCTTGAGGTTCAACAGATGAACCAGGGTGAAAAGTTTACTCCCCCTCAGCCACATAGTCTGATCGGGCAGACTTTGACTTAGCTGTTTTTGCCTTCTTGCGAACAGGCTCAGCTTGAGTCGATTCCAGGTCCCTTTTTACAACATTGGACCTGGATTTGGATTTTCCTCTGGGAGCAGTCACTGGATCCACCCTCACAGTAGAGGGTCATTCCACCATACCAAGCAACCACCTCATAGGTGTAGACAGAGGAGGCTCATTTGGGAGTAGAAGGGTGTAGAAAACTCTATTCCCAATCACCGGGAAGGCAGCAGTACGTAACATTGGTTGAGAGTTATAGAGATGTTCACCACAGACATGGTTGAATATGAGGCTCAGAAACATTGGTTATCTTACAGCAGCTGGACGTGTTTCCTGCTGCACCAGGTTCCTCAAAATCATGAAAATCCACCGAGCCATGTTCAGAGTAATCTCATCTACAAGCTGTAGGACTATTGGGATTTCATCATGACTAAGCTGGTCAAAAGAACCAACTTTGCTGCTGAAGCACATTACCACAGAGGCAAATAAGAAGCTGTAAGTAGGTGAGAGATCCTTTTTGAACAGTGTGGCTCCAACTTTGGGTTCTGCTACACCACAGAAGCGTAGCAAGTTTCCCATCTGATCATTTTCAGGTTGTGGCTGGTCATTCGTTTCAGCCACAGGGAGATGAGAACTTCCCTGATAAGACCTGTAGTGATCTCAATGGTCTAAGTTCATTGAGAGTGGTTCCCCTGATGATTTTGGTTGCTGGGTCATAGGCACAGGTGTACCAAAATTCCTACACCATCTCTTGGTACAGGACACCAGGAGATGCAGTCATGGCATAGTGTAGAGGGTGAACCTTCAGAAACTCCACCATATTCTCATAACATTTCCCCACATAGTTTTTGGGGATGGTTAGGTTGGCAATGTAGTTTGTGGGTTTCAAGGTCAGCATCGTGGTAACAGATGGATGTTTCTCAACATCCTTACCAACGAACATTGGAAGCAAAGGGTTGTTTTTGTGAGCCATTTGTGGAGTAGTGGAAATATGAGTACTGGACACTTAGTCGATTTTAGGGTTCTTTGGAAGTTATGGTAGCAGTAGAGGAAGAAGAAGATGAAAAAGTAGAGGAGGTATTTATAGGATTCGTATGTGAGTGGGTAGGAGAGAAAAAGGTTTGGGCGGTTGATTTGAAATGCTCTTTAAGGAAAAACGGAACGGTTGTCCATGTCAGAACGGTTGTCAGACCACTTGAACCTTTGTATTCACTAACACACATTAACACACATTTTCCATAGATAATTAAGTTAAATAAATACAGAAATTAAGTAACTTAATTATGAAGAAAGGAAATTAAAGCTAATGTTCTAAGCTGTTGATCAAACCTGTGATGAGCAGGGTTCATCACAAACTGTCATTCCTCAAGCTGTTCATTCAACCTGTGCAGCTATGCAAGTACAAGTTATGTTCAATAGCTGACCAGGTTACAAGACAATGTCTTGTATGACAAATTGAGAGAGTGAGCAGGTTGGGGGTTTAATCAACAGACCAGGTTTGAAGTGAAAACTGATGGTTTTAAACCTGTTATACGCTCAAGCTGTTCATGTTTTCAAAAATTGGCTATGTGTAGAACATGCATAGCCTGTTCTGTCTAAGTTGTTCTGAGAAACTTGAGCATTGTGAGACATATAATGCCTTAGAACATTAACGACACTTAGTCACTTTTGTTTAACAATGCCAAGCTTGCTTACAATATAACTAAACCTGTTTTCATCAAGAGGCTTGGTGAAAATGTCTGCAAGTTGTTCATCTGTGGAAATAAAACTTACCTCCACATTACCTTTCTGGATGTGATTCCTGATGAAGTGATGTTTGACTTCTATATGCTTTGTTCTGGAATGAAATACTGGATTGTTTGAGACGGCTATAGCACTTGTATTATCACACAGAATAGGAGTCTTCCTATATACAAGTCCATAGTCTACAAGCTGATGCTGCATCCACAGATTCTGCCCACAGCAGCTTCCAGCAGCAATATACTCAGCTTCAGCAGTAGAAGTAGAAACTGAGTTCTGCTTCTTGCTACACCAACTTATCAACTTACCACCAAGGAGTTGACACCCACCTGTTGTGCTTTTTCTGTCTAGCCTGCAGCTTGCAAAATCATAATCTAAATATCTTGTTAGCTCAAGACTTGAATCTTTGGGATACCAAATACCCAAACCTGGTGTACCCTTAAGGTATCTGAAGATTCTTTTTACAGCAGCTAGATGTGATTCTTTAGGATCAGCTTGGAACTTAGCACATAAACAAGTAGCAAACATTATATCTGGTCTACTAGCAGTTAAATATAGCAAGCTCCCAATCATGCCTCTGTAAGCTGTTACTGAAACAGTTTTGCCACTGGCATCAGCATCCAACTTTACATTGGTTGCGATTGGGGTTTTGATAGGAGAACTTTGATCAAATTTAAACTTTTTCAAAAGATCTCAAGTGTACTTTCTTTGACTTATAAAAATTCCATTTGAGGTTTGTTTATCCTGTAATCCTAAAAAGAAAGTAAGTTTTCCCATTATACTCATTTCATATTTTGAATTCATGAGTAATGAAAAATTCTTGCATAACTACTCATTAGTAGAACCAAATATTATGTCATCCACATAAATTTGAACAACCATAATATCAGACTTCACATTTTTATGGACTGTGTGGTATCCAGTTTACCTCTGGAATAACCATTGCTCATAAAGAAATCAGTTAGAGTGTCATACCAGGCACTAGGGGCTTGTTTTAGACCATAGAGGGCTTTGTCCAACTAATAGACAAAACCTGGATGACGTTCATTTTCAAAACCTGGAGGCTGCTTGACATACGCTTCTTCTTGCAGCTTTCCATTCAAAAATGCACATTTACATCCATTTGAAATACCTTCATACTCTTGTGGGCACCGTAGGCTAGAAACAAACGAATTGCCTCTAACCTAGCCACTGGAACAAATGTTTCATCATAGTCAAGGCCTTCTTCCTGTCAGTAGCCTTGAGCAACCAGTCTTGCCTTATCTATACTACTATATAATGCATTTAGCTTAAGGTCTTAAAAACAATTTTATATGCATAAGCTACAAGTTCTTAAAGCACATGTCTGAATTTTCAGAGGTACAACGATATAAAGCTTGATGTACACATTGTTAATGCATAAAAATTCAAATTTCAAACTCATTCTTAAAAGGTTTTCTCGAGGCTCACACTTCTGCAGGTTTATTGGGAACAGGAGACGTGAAACGACATCCGTCCACGCTGCCACTTCTTCCTTCTCTTTCCAGCTCCAAAACTCCCTGACACGTCTCATTTCCAAAGAAAACCTCCTGCGATTTTCATCTCCAAAACCACCGCAACCCTCCTCCTTCTCATGCCAAGCCGCCGCCCCTTCCTTCTCAGGCGACCCCATCCTTCCCTTCTCAGACGACATTTGGCTCTTCGATTCTCAGGCGACACCTAGCCACGCCGCCGCTTCTTCTCCACCTTCTCAGGTCACGCCGCCGCAGAAGAGGAAAATTCAGCAAAGAAGAATAGAACTATAACCCTCTGTTACGTTTTTAGTGTTTACAAGGTACTGTCAAAACTAATTTTCAATTATGTTATTTTTATCCCTCAGTTTTGTTGCGATTTCAATAGATTTGTTCTAATTAGATTATTGATGTGAAGGAGGGTAACTCTTTTCATCTGTTGGTGATTAATTTCTATCTGCATGGACTGCTTGTGGTACATTTAGTTATGACGTATGTGGACTTAATACTTGCTTATTATCAAGTTCTTTGTAAACATTTACATAAAATGGAAAACACTGAACTTAATACCGTTTGTAAAACAATTTTCCTCGAGCCCAGACCTGAATGCTTATGTGTGATAGTCTTTCTTACTTCATTTGTGATTCATCATGCCCTTTACCTTCATTATGATCGTTCAGGTTAAAAGAAGCCTACCTACCTGAATTTTCACCAACAAGAGTGTTGGATTTTGGTGCTGGTACTGGATGGGCTTTTTGGTGAGGATTTTCTATACTAATCTCATTCTCTTTATACTCAGGATCCCCCATCTAATCCCAAAAAACGCTCATATTCAAATTGTTACAATTTTTTTAAGATCATCGTGGTTTAGTTGTGCTACACTTCTTAGAAGTAGGTATTTTTATTTAACTTGATATTTTCTTTATTAAGTCGGGAGAAGGTAAGGTAAAAAGAGCAAGTTGTTCATCAGGTTTTTTTAGAAATTTAAGTTAGAGAAGTCATCTTTAGAACAATATTTTCGCAGATGATTCTTATTGAAGCAGAAGTACATCATTGGATGTATGGTTGTCTGCATAACGATATATTAAAATTCAGGGCTTTGCGTGAATTATGGCGACAATTAAAGGTTAAATCATCACTGCCATGTTTAGTTGTATTGCATAGATTTTGTAATAAATTATGTGAGTGAATTGCCATGGCATGGTGTCCAAAAAATGTGCAGAATGGTCACATTATTTCCTGGTAGATCGTTGTTGACTTGCCAATGGCATTATAGCAATTATAGTTGGCCAAATGGATGGGTTGGACATTCAAATGGGTTTGGATCAAAACGGAACGTTCTTAATCGTTGATAGTCAGATTGGGATGTTGCCTACACTTTTTCTCTTTCTTTTTTTCGAAGTAATTACATATAGTTATTTCATGTCAAGTTTTATTTTCTTTATGTATTCTCCTAATGATTCCTATTTGGGACAAGAGAGTTCCACATTCCTATTTTATTTCTGTATTCTTTAAATGATTCCTATAACCTGGCGCTGTAGCATTTTGACAGATCTTGTTATATTTTGAGGTTTCCATCTCTTTTTTCGGAGCACTAATGACAGCCATTTGGCATTGGTGGCAGTGGGATCTTGTTTGGCGCTAAATAATATGATCACTAAGATGAAGTGGCACCACCATCAGTAAGTTCTACAATTTATTTTCTATCCTGCTTGTAAGTTGGATTGATTAGTCTTAGAATTCTATCACCATGATCAAATTTGTGTCCTTCCTAATCTGTACCAAGTTCCTATATTTTCTCTGTAAATATCTGTAGCTTTGTTGGGTCCATATCTATATGAATCTTTAGTTCGGAATTTCATACACCATGTTCTCTCATGTTTGGCTTATCTGCACAGCAAGAAAACATTTCACATGTGAAAGATTATTCTTTTCAAAAAGCCTAATAACTACGATAAATGAAGATGAAACTGTAGCCGTTTCTATTGGAATGAGCTCTTTATAATTGATGTATGTTAAATAGAGATATCAAAGGAGCAAATTTGCTTGTTGATGCATCTGGTGTAATGAAGTTTGCCGACTTTGGATTGGCAAAACACCTGAGCTGAGAAATAGTTAATACCGATTCATCAGTTTTTTCTCTGTTTCTGATGTCCTAATAGTTAGTTGTCTTATTGTGTATTTTTACAGCTTATTCCAAATGGAAATGATCTTATGTTAAAGGGTACTCCACATTGGATGACTTCAGAGGTATATTTTGTAATGGATGATGTCATAAGTAGCTATGTAATTTTAGGTTCGACATGTTTTGAGTATTATAGTTTTTTTAAGTATTAAAAATTTCACAGTGATCCATTTTAGTAATTAAACTTTCTATATCGGTTCATTTTGATGATTAAAGTTTCTATATTGATTCATTTTGGTGATAAAACTTTTAGCAGTGCATCAGTTTGGTAATTTTTTTTACATGTAATGTCTAAAACGGACCACTATGGAATGTTTAATACATAAAAAAAATAACTATATTACCCGAAATAGACCAAACCTAAAATTACATAACTATTTGTGAATCGAAAAGATGGTTCAATAATAAATTCGGCTTTTTGGAGCAGATTCTGCAAGCCGTTATGCGAAAAGATTCAAATCAAGAACATACATTTACCATGGATATTTGGAGCTTGGGATGTACAGTGATCGAGATGGTGACCGGGAAACCTCCTTGGAGCGAGTTCATATCCGTGGGTCGCTATATGTTGTATGTTTCTTCGTTTTTCGAATGTATATTAATTCGATCTATGCATCATTAGGTCCAAGCAATGTTCAATGTGTTAAACAGATCACCACCGATACCAGAAACGTTATCATCATAAGGAAAGGATTTCTTAGCTCGATGCTTGCCGAGAAATCCAGAAAATCGATCCTCGGCTGCTATGCTACTTGAACATCCTTTTCTGTGTAACTCATTTGAAGTTTTCAGGTCTGAGATTGAAAGTAAGTTAACATATCTCACGTGATTCTTCATGAACTTTCTTTTTAAATTATCATCATCAATCTGAGGGACACATCTGCACGCCACAAAAATACGATGCAACAGTAACCAAGAACATTGGTCAAGAATGGAAGACTGCAATTATTTCACTTGTATGCTTTTCATTCCTAAAGCCAGAATATGCATATCAGAAAGCAGGATCATATATGATCAAAATGATAAAAAGGATCAAACTTAAGGATTTCCTTCCTCTGTGAGAAAAGATCTTCTTCCTCTGTGAGAAAATATGATGATATTTGATGGTCAAACTAGCTTTTAGATAGTCAAACTAGCTTTTAGTCATAGAAATACCAAGGAATCCAAAATCCAACACACAATTAGTTATTAGCTGTCAAATTTAAATTTAAGCACGAGGGTTAACTTTCAATTCATTCTTTTTGTCAAATTTTATTTCAATTATAATATTATGGTGAATTATCTATAATATGAAAATTTAGGATTCAAACTTAAGGATCTTCTTCCTCTATATCTTACCAACATGTTATCAAATGACAATTTGTTGTCGCCGGTGCTTTGCGCGAGTACACTACTAGTTTCTAATAACATGACCTTGCTCATCCATTTTGTTCCTGAAAACCCATTTGGTGCCAATTATTTTTTTTCCTTTAGGAGCAGGGACCAGCTTCCATACTTTATTTCTCTCAAATTGATTGAGCTCTTCTTGCATGGCAGTGATCCAATTGGCATCTTTCAGTGCTTCATCCACTTTCTTAGGCTCCATCAGGGACACAAAACTAGAAAACATACAAAAGTTTCCTAAGCTGTCCCACCTTGTTTTCACCCCTTTGTTGATGTCACCAATTATTTGATCGTTTGGGTGACACCTGATCCACTTAGGATCTTGCCTCAATGAAGATTCTCATGAGTTATTTGCATCTTCAACAGGTGCTGTTGAGCAGCTTTCAGAATTTTCAGACACACTGTTATCTTGAATCTGTTTACTTGTTGAACATGACCCTCCATTGTTGAACACATCAGCAGAGGATTCAGGAAAATCAGCATTGATTGGTTCAGGACATGATGTTGTAATTATGTCAGTACACTTATTCATACAGGGTGTATCAACATAGTCATCATCATGTCCATTGTGGTTAACTGGTTCCACTCTGGATGTAGTGGAAGCTTTTGAGTCCTTTTCTTCATGAATGGAATGCATGAGATCATCAAGTAACCCTTTTAGGTACCAAAATCATGCCTTTTTAAGCCATGTTTTTAACTGCTAGATGATCACACACACTAAAACGCATCGTTAAAAATCAAAATCATACTAAGGAGTTGAATCAGAGGCTGAAATTTTGTACATAACTTGCCTAACCCTCGATTTAAACATTCTAACTGATAGTTATACCATGCATTAACAATTTCAACAGAGATCTACATTTCGGTTTCATAAAAACCAAACCAAAGACACATAAATTCCTGGTTTTAAGTGATTCTTACCTCAATTTTATGTTTGTAGTTGCTATAGCTTCTTCCTAGCAACCTATTTCCATATTTTTAGCCATTAAATCCAACAATTTCATGTTCTTGATTTGTAGAGTGAGAGTGTGAGCAACCGTGGGTTTTAAGAGAGATGAAATGTGTTCCAAGGTAAGGAACGGTCACACACAGACACTTCTTTATTTAATACAAGTTTCCCATATTTGCAAAATACCACCTTCAACATATATTTTTTTTAATATTCTGATATTTCACTCCTTAATCATTTCCATTATTTTAACACCACTCGGCGTCCATCTTGTAAATATCCCTTACCTTTAATTTTTGTTGTAGCAACAATGATGATCCCTCATCATTATTTTTATCATTTTAACTCATTATGTTAGATTTTATTTTAATTTGGATCTCAAATAATCAAAACACATGGATTAAATCTTAATTGTTTCATTACATATAATTCAGAAATTTTGGGACGTTACACAACATTAGAGGTGTATCCTGCAACCTTCTCAATGACTGATTTAATAGATCAGTACAAGTGCATGAACATGAAGGTTAAGACTAATAAGCGTATTGTAAAACAGACAAATAATAAAATTAAATGCAAAAGTGAAAAACACTCAGCTGAATGTCTGAACTGAATGAAAAACATAAGACAATTAAGGAAAAGAACTCTAGTAACTTTTATGCAGTACTAACCATGAAACCGAAAAGGCTTCATTAGAATCATTGATAAAAGTCATGGATCCTGAAATTGAAAAGCTTAACTCTGTAAGTCAGCTCTATCAAAACAATTTTCTGATTTAATGGAAAAATAAGAAGCCTTAGAACGTGAGCATGTGAGCAACCTTACAAAATATGATTTTATTTTTAAAGAACTGGTTCCTCTATACTAAAAAAATCAAAGATTTAGAAGATAAATTTTTTAAGAGATCACACAATGGTCAAACAATGCATCTGAATCAACCCAAAGATACTAAATTTTATAACTCATAGATGAGACTTGGATTTCAAAATCCGGGTTGGTTGAAGAAAGCAATAAGTCAAGCACCAATTCTTTACAGCATGAAATATATGCATCATGGCTATAGTATGAATTTCACAAAATCATCTGATGAAGTTGAGCAACTAGAATATTTAAATAGGCAACAGAATGACGAATTGCAACTGAATCTTGATTGTACAAATATTAAAGAAGTTCCGTTTTTAGATACACCTATAGAAACATATTCAATAGAAAGTTTGAAATCTGATTCAAAGAAAAGTTACAGATATGTTCCAAATCTAATTTTAGAAGGACGGATTTCTAAATTTCAAATATAGCTGGACGTGTCTTTAAAATCAGTAATATAAGATAAAAAAAGATAAATTTAACACAAAAAAAAAAAGACATTGAGTCGCTAAATGAGGATGTTGATGAACTTCTAGTCATTAACAGTGACTTAGAGAATCAAATCATTCATTTACGATGCCAACCATGAATCTTGAAAAGTGATGTTTTGCATGAAAATGAACAAGATTCGTTTGTCAATTTTGATTCTAAGTCTTATCAAATCATTCATTTAGCATAGTCTTTTGAACAAGACTTTCCACTTTTCCTTTCGTCCAATAAAGAAGCTTCTCTTAGATCCTCTGAGTGAGTATAAAAGGAAACTTCCAATGATTGAAAATATAAGCCAAAAAGCTAAGTGCTGAAGCCAAGAGTGAACGTGCATTCAAGTGTGTCTTTCATGCATGCAAGTCTGCTTGAATGAAACAGTGCTTGGTGTCTAAGCTTTTCTTATTCAAGCTGTTTCTATGAGTCTTGTAAATACAGTGAGTAATTCTTAGTGAGTGTCTTCATTGTAACTAGTTTAAGTGTGTCTTAGATTAGTTAACGTACTGTTGTATCTGTCATATCAGCTTGAACCTTTCCGCATTCAAGCTTGTTTGTAATTAACTTTTGTTGATAATACATACAAACATTGAGAAAAGAGTGTGTAGTTTTTAAATTGCTGTATTCACCCCCCCCTCTACAGCTTAAGGCTATATACTTGGGAAACGTTTTGGGATCTACAACTGGTATCAGAGCAGTTCAGAGTGTGTGTCATTCTAGATCTCTCATTCTCCCAAAGTTTCTATGGACAACAGTGCTGCAAGTTCCTCATACTATGACAATGGCTCAATGGGCAAACCTCCAAAGTTCAATCATCAGAACTTCTCTGGTTGGAAGTGCAGAATGATGCTCTACTTAGAGAATCTGGATGTGCAATTACCAGAGATTGTAATGGAGGGTCCCTATGTGCCAACCTCTGTTACAACTATAACTCCTGCTGTTGAAGGAGCTGCTCCTGAAATCAGAACATTTGAGAAAGCAAAAGCTCAATGGTCTGATGAAGACGAAAGACTAGTGGCTCTTGATGCAAAGGCCAGAAATAACCTGGTTATCTCTCTGCCTAATGATGTGTTCAAACAGGTTGAGAAGATGAAGACTGCAAAGGAGATGTGGGATACTTTGTGTACCATCTATGATGGACCCACAATCACACTGGATAACATGATTAATAATTTTGTTAGACAGTATGAACTCTTCTTTGCAAAACCAAAGGAGACTCTCACAGAAACCGACACCAGGTTTACTGCTCTTGTTAATGATCTCAAAGCTATTGGGATCACCAAGGACAGACTGACTCTGGTGAACAAATTCTTAGACATCCTGCCTGAAGAATGGAATTATTTTTCTACAATCTTAAGAAATTCAGGTACCATCAGAAGTATGGATCTTGTCAACCTGTATGGATCATTACTGAATGATGAGCAGTCAAGGCAATAGAAGAGAAATGCCTTGGAAATGTCTAAGAGAGGTGCAGCCTTTGTGGCCAGTGTGAGACAACCTGTAAGTCAGGTGGGTGATGTGTTCACTCAACCCGATCAACAGGCTGATGATAAAGAGGAAGTGTCTGATGAGGAAGACAATGCAGATCTTGCTGAACTGGATGATGAGCAAATGATAGCCATGCTTGTCAAAAGGTTCAACAAGAAAAGGTTTGGAAGAAACATGCTGCAGGGAAGCTCAAGTGCTGTTAAAAGGAAGGGATTTGATAAGACCAAAGCTGAGTGCTTCAAATGTGGCAAACCTGGCCATATAGCTGCTGACTGTGTGTCAAAAGCTGTTGGTCAGTCATCCAAATCACACAAGACAAACAGGGATGATGGCTATAGGGTTAAGTACCTTATGGCTATGGCTAAGCTGAGGAAGTTGGAAAACACAGTGGTTTCCAACCGACAAAAGGGACTCATGGCAGAGACTTGTGACTGGGAGGAGTCTGATTCATCATCTGATGAAGAAGACAATCACTGTCTGATGGCCAACACTGATGTCCCATCAACAAGCAACTTCAAACAGGATCTGGCTGAAGCTGAAGCTTTTAGCAGCTTGGAGAACTAGAACCCTACAATGATGTATAAGGTACAAAATTTTATGGATTACAGTTATGAAGAAAAAGTTAAAATGTTTGAATATATGCTTGTTGATCTGAAAGCTGCTGTTGAGAACCATACTATTTTATTATCTGAAATCTCTAAGCTTAAAACTGATCTTGAAACAAAATCTAGTAAACTGGACAGCTTCCATAAGTTGGAAACTGAGCTTGATGAATTAAAACACATCAACTCTATTTTACTGGAAGAAAAGAGAGAAACAGATATAAAACATGCTAAGCATCAAAAGATAGTTGACTCTTGGTGCCAATCTGCACAAAAAGTCAGCCACTGCATGAGTCAGCAAATCCCTGCACAAATCCAAGCCTATCTTGGAGGGGATCTTGACACAGCAGCTTCCATTGTTGAGGTTAATAATCTGAAAGAAGACTTGTCCACACTTGGTGAGCTTCCAAACACTTTTATTCAAAAAGTGAATGGTAAACTAATCTCAACAAACAGGTTTGTCATGCCTCAAAACACTGACAGCTCGTGTGAACCTAGCTCAAAAGCTGCTGATGAAATGAGTTCTCCATCAAATCAGCTTGCTAAGTGCTCTGCTGATTCACACAAGCAAAAGAAAGGAAAGCATGTCCAAACTGCAGCTGTGGACACCAAGCATGTTGACAAAAGAGGCTTTGGATCTAAAGCTGATGGTAAAAGGCATACTAATCCTTTTAATGCTGAACATTTTGAAAATAAGTTTTCAAAAGGCAAGCAGTCTGCTTTTAACAAGGGTAAGTCTCATGTTGAAGGCAAACCTGCTGTGATTTCAAATAAGTTTTCTAATCATAGTGGTAAACTGGTTTTAAATGAGAATAAGTTGTTCAAAACTAGAAATAATGATTATGTTGATAGGCATCATCAATCACATCTCAGGAAGGACAAAGGCAAAGCAATTGCTCAGCCTGAGAGATTTGGGAATAAGTTTCCTAAACCTGTGGAAGTTCAAAAGGAAATTAAGCTTCCTATCTTTGACATCTGTCCTCCTAAAAAGAGGAAAGAAGAGATAGGCAAAGCTGTTGCTATTGAAACCTCCACTCAAGCTGTTGATTCATCAAATAGTAATAAGTTTGCTAAACCTGCTGATAGAATCAAAAGAAATAATTCAGAATGTGTTTCTGAAAAGTTTTCTTCCAAAAATGCTAAGAGGAGAAAATGCTATAAATGTGGAATGAAGACACATCTGGCCAAAGACTGTCCTAAAATTGAGGAAATGAGGCCTGCTGACTCTGATGGTTCTCTCACAGCTAACATAAACAGTGTTGGAAACATCTTAGTCAATGAGAGTGGTATCCAAACTGATACCATTCAAATAGGGAATATTAGTGTTGATATCACAAGTCCATCAACAAATGTTGATGAAGTAGGAGAACTAATCTCTGTGATGAGTTCCCCTAAAAATGACTAATATTCTTCTTGTCACTCTGCAGGCTAAACAACCATCCAAGGTTTGGTACTTGGACAGTGGCTGCTCAGGGCACATGACAGCTTGTAAGGACCTGCTGAGTGATCTCAGGCCTGAAAAAGGGCCAAAAGTCACATTTGGTGACAATGTACAGGGATCCACTGAGGGATATGGAACTCTTAAAGCTGGTGCTGCAGTGTTCAAAAGAGTAGCCTATGTGGTTGGGCTGAAACATAACCTTGTTAGCATAAGTCAACTGTGTGATGTTGGCTACAAGGTTAACTTTGATGAGCACCTGGGTTACATATTGGATCCCCAAGGCAAAGTTGTGTTGTGTGCTCAACGAAAGAAAGGTGTATATGTTGTGGACATGCAATCTGCTGATCCCACAACTGAAACCTGTTTTCTCACAAGGACAAATTCAGATCTAAATTGGCTATGGCACATAAGGCTGTCACATTTGAACTTCAAGAACATCAACAAACTCTGTAAGAAAGAGTTAGTGACAGGTTTGCCTTCTATGACTTTTTCTAAGGATAGACTCTGCGCAGCTTGTGAGAAAGGCAAGCAGAGGAAATCATCTTTTAAATCCAAACATAATTTTTCTATTGATACTCCTCTCTTCTTAATCCACATGGACTTGTTTGGACCTGTCAATGTCCCAAGTCTAGGAGGAAGAAGATACACTCTAGTAATGGTTGATGAGTTCTCCAGGTACACATGGGTTATCTTCCTGAAGAGCAAAGGAGAGGCTGCTAGATAAATTATTGGTTTTGTGAAAAAGATGGAAATGTTGAACTCTTCCCAAGTGAAGCAGCTTAGAAGTGATCATGGTACTGAATTCAAAAATAGTACACTTGAAGACTTCTGTGAAGAGAAAGGAATCACTCAAAACTTTTCAGCTGTAAGAACTCCACAACAAAATGGAGTTGCTGAAAGGAAAAACCAAACTCTCATTGAAGCTACTAGAACCATGCTGTGTGCATCTGGTTTACCTTCATCATTCTGGGCCGAAGCTGTTAACACTGCCTGCTTCACCCAAAGCAGATCCTTAGTGGTGAAAAGGTTCAACAAGACTCCCTATGAGCTTCTCAAAGGGAGGAAGCCAAATGTCAGTTACTTCCATGTGTTTGGGTGTCCCTGATTCATTCTGAATCAAAGGGACCAACTCACAAAGTTTGAACCAAAAGCTTATGAAGGTGTGTTTGTTGGCTACTCTGCTATCTCCAAAGCCTATATAGTGTACAACAACAAAAGAAAGGTGATAGATGAATCTATCAATGTCACCTTTGAAGAGGACTCAAAAGCTTCCACTACATCCAGTGTGGAACCTGTTAATCATGATGGACATGATGATGATTATGTCAATAAACCCTGTGTGAATAAATGAACTGACTTAATTACAACTGCATCTCCTGAACCTATCAGTGCTGATTTTCCTGGTTCCTCTGCTGATATGTTCAACAGTGATCAGTCATGTTCAACAAGTGAACAGACTCAAGACAACAGTGTGTCTGAAAATCTTGAGAGCTGTTCAACAGGACCTACTGAAGATGCTGATAACTCAGGAGAATGCTCATTAAAGAATGATCCTAAGTGGATCAGATGTCACCCCAATGATCAAATAATTGGTGACATCAACAAAGGGGTACAAACAAGGTGGGACATCTTAGGGAACTTCTGCATGTTCTCCAGTTTTGTTTCACTAATGGAGCCAAAGAAGGTGGATGAAGCACTAAAATATGCCAACTGGATCACTGCCATGCAAGAAGAACTCAATCAGTTTGAGAGAAACAAGGTATGGAAGCTGGTCCCTGCTTCTAAAGGTAAAACCATAATTGGCACTAAATGGGTTTTCAGCAATAAGATGGATGAGCAAGGTCATGTCGTTAGAAACAAGGCAAGACTGGTTGCTCGGGGTTATAGCAGGAGGAAGGAATTGACTATGATGAGACATTTACTCCTGTGGCCAGGCTAGAAGCAATTCGTTTGTATCTAGCCTACGCTGCTCATAAGAGCATTAAGGTATTTCAAATGGATGTGAAGAGTGCATTTTTGAATGGGAAGCTGCAAGAAGAAGTTTATGTCATGCAGCCTCCAGGTTTTGAAAATGAACAACATCCAGGTTTTGTCTATAAGTTGGACAAAGCTCTCTATGGTCTCAAACAAGCCCCTAGAGCCTGGTATGACACTCTTACTAAATTCCTTATGAGCAATGGGTATTCCAGAGGTAAAGTGGATACCACACTGTTCATAAAGAAGGTGAAGTCTGATATTATGCTTGTTCAAATTTATGTGGATGACATAATATTTGGTTCTACCAATGAGCAGTTATGAAAGAATTTTTCATTACTCATGAAATCCAAATATGAAATGAGTATGATGGGAGAACTTACTTTCTTTTTAGGATTACAGCTTAAACAAACCTCAAATGAAATTTTTATAAATCAAAGAAAGTATACCATAGATCTCTTGAAAAAGTTTAAATTTGATCAAAGTTCTCCTATTAAAACCCCAATGGCAACCAATGTGAAATTGGATGCTGTTGCCAGTGGCAAAGTTGTCTCAGTAACAGCTTACAGAGGTATGATTGGGAGCTTGCTATATTTAACTACTAGTAGACCTGATACTATGTTTGCCACATGTTTGTGTGCTAGGTTCCAAGCTGATCCAAAGGAATCTCATCTAGCTGTTGTTAAAAGAATCTTCAGATACCTGAAGGGCACATCAGGTTTGGGTCTTTGGTATCCCAAAGACTCAAGCGTAGAACTAACAGGTTATTCAGATTTCGATTTTGCAGGCTGCAGGCTAGGTAGGAAAAGCACAACAGGTGGATGTCAACTCCTTGGTGGTAAGTTGATAAGTTGGTGTAGCAAGAAGCAGAACTCAGTGTCTACTTCTACTGCTGAAGCTGAGTACATTGCTGCTGGAAGCTGCTGTGGGCAGATTCTGTGGATGCATCATCAGCTTGAAGACTATGGGCTTGTGTATAGGAAAAGTCCTATTCTGTGTGATAACACAAGTGCCATAGCCATTTCCAACAATCCAGTACTTCATTCAAGAACAAAGCATATTGAGGTTAGACATCACTTCATCAGGGATCACATTCAGAAAGGTAATGTGGAGGTAAGTTTTATTTCCACTAATGAACAGCTTGCAGACATTTTCACCAAACCTCTTGATGAAACCAGGTTTAATTACCTTGTCATCAAGCTGGGCATGTTAAACAAAAGTGACTAAGTGTCCTCAAAGGTCTAAGACTTTGTATTTCTCACACTTCTCAAGTTTCTCAGAACAGCTTAGACAAAACAGGTTATGCATATTCTGTACTTAGCCATTATTCTGAACTCCTTGAACAGCTTGAACATACAACAGGCTGAACAATAATAGTTTATACGTCCAGCCTGCTCTGATGGTTCATTCTCCACCCTGCTCACTCCTTCACACTGATCTACAAGACATTGTCTTGTACAATGTTCAACTAGTGAACACAACCTGATCCTACATTAGAGCACAGGTTGAAAGCACAGTGTGAAGAGTGAACAACTTGAAGAATGAACAGCTTGTAATGATCCTACTCATCACAGGTTTGACCAACATCATAGACCAACAGTTTTTAACTACCTTTCTTCACAATTAAGCTACTTAATTTTTGTTTTTATTTAACTTAATTACTGCGGATAATGTGGGTTACGTGTGTTAGTGATTAAAAAGGGCTCAAGTGGTCTGACAAACGTTCTGACATGGACAACCGTTCCGTTTTCTGTAAACGACTTTTTCAAATCAACCGCCCAAATGTTTCTCTCTCATACCCACTCACATTCAAAATCCTATAAATACCCCCTACTGTTTCATCTTCGTCTTCCTCACTATTTCCAGAAATCCTCAAGAACCCTAAATCGACTAAGTGTCTTTTGCTTCTCAACATCCCAAACCTTCACAAATGGCTCAAAGAAACAACCCCTTTCTTCGAGTGTTCGTTGGTGATGATGTTGTTAAACACTCATCCGTTACCACAATGCTGACCATCAAACCCACCAACTACATTGCTAATCTAACCATTGCCAAAAACTATGTGGGGAACGGTTATGAACAGATGGTGGAGTTTCTGAAAGTTCATCCGTTGAACTATGCTATGACTGCCACTCCTAGTGTTCTTTACCAGGAGATGGTGTACGAGTTTTGGTACACTTGTGCCTACAACACGGACACCAAAGTCATTAAGGGCACTATTCTAAATGGGACTCAGACCATTGAGATAACGAATGATCTTCTCAGGGAGGTTCTTCATCTGCCAACTGCTGAATCATATGACAAGCCTCAACCTGAAGATGATCAAATGGGCAATCTGCTACGCTTCTGTGGTGTGGCAGGACCCAAAATCGGAGCAATATTGTTTAGGAAGGATCTGTCTGCGACCTACAGTTTTCTATTTGCCTCGGTGGTGATGTGCTTCGGAAGTAAGGTTGGTTCATTTGACATACTAAGCCGTGATGAAGTCCCCATTGTTCTACAGCTGGTGGATGGGACAACAATCGACATGGCCAAATGGATTTTTTCTGAATTTGAGAGGCCTGGTACAACAAGGGAATCGTCCAGCTGCTGTTCGGTATCCAAGGTTTCTGAGCCTCATCTTCAAGCATCATTGTGGTGAGCATCTATATAATTCTCAGCCTTTACTTAAGACTGCTGCATTCCCTGTCATAGGGAATAGAGTTTTCTATACACCTATTCAACCCAATGAGCCTCCTCTATCTACTCCAATGAGGAGGATACTGGGGTTAGTGGTAGGACCTTCTGATGTGATGGTTGCTCCCAAAGCTGCTCCCAAGGCAAAATCCAAAGCCAGGTCCAAGCTTATTAAAAGGACTCTGGCAACCACTAAAGCTGGGCCTGTCCACAAGAAGGGCAAAACAGCTCAGTCTGAGTCTACTACCTTAGCCTCTATGGCAGATGGGGAGCAGGCTCCTCACCCTGGTTCATCTGTTGAACCTGAAGCCTTTGTGTCAGGTGCCTCTGTGGCACCTGAGACCATGGAACAGGCCCACCCAACTGTTCCTGACCCAGTCTCACACCCTGTCCAAACAGAACCCATCACCTCTCCACAATTACCCACTTCATCCATTAAATCATACCAACGCAAATCACTCGCCAAATAGAAAACAGCCCAAACAACCAGCTCCTCTGTTCCCTCTCAACAGGGTTCAGTTGTAAGAGAAGCCACCCCTACTGCCCCTCCTCTTTTGGGAGAAGGTTCAGCACAATTGGAGCCTGCTTCCCTCCAACCTGTGTCTACCCAGAGTCAGCCTAGACCCTTTGGTTCCTCCCAACAGGAGCTAGTTGTACAAATGGAGACAGCCACCTCAACTATTCCAGCCTCCTAACAGGCTGAGAATATTGAAAGACAGGAGTCCTCTCCACTCCATACTGCGTCCACACTGTCCTCACCTCATACTTCTCTACACTCTTAGTCTGCACGAGGTGTCCACACTGCTGGTATAGACCAATCAGCAGCTCAACCTCAAATTTCTGCTCCCTATGATACAACTGTTCAACACCAAACAGCTGCTGAGGGACACACAACTCAAGCTGATGAACCTCATGGAACATACCATCCCTTGGGTGAGGCTGCCCCTTCTGTGCAAATTCCATCAGTAGAATATACCACTGCTGATGTTGAAATGCATATCCCCTCTCCCCATGATGAGGTGCTTTTACACCAAGGCACTGCAGAGGGAACACCCACTGGCCTTAATGAAGGTGTTGCAACACAAGCACCATCTGAAAGGCCCCCAACATCAACCCCTTCTCCTGATGATGCTGCTACTGCCACTGCTGAGGGACCCTTTGACCCCTCCAAGCTGGGCCACATTACTTTTGCCCATGCTATGGAGCTTCTTTCAGATGTTCCTCTTCCTTATCCATCACATCCTCATACACCAGCCTCATACTCTTCATCTCCCTCAACACAATCTAAACAATCCACCCATACACCTCCACCTCCTAAAGACCTGCCTTTGAAGGATCAGCTTACACTGCTGACCAACAAAGTTAGTTCTTTAGAATCTTCCATGTCCTCTCTACCTTCTCTCATTTCAGACTCTGTGTCTGAACAACTTAAGGAATTCTTTGATCTGTTCAAGGATTCCTTCCCAGCCACTCCATAAACTGACAACTCTCCACAGCTGCTTACACTCACTGCACAGCTGCAAAATGTCTCTACTTCCCTTTCCTCCATTCTCTCAATCCAACAGGACTCTGTGTGCTCACTGGCAGCTATATCTCAACAGCTGTCATCTCTCCTCACTTCTTGCAATTCTACCCTTCCTGCCACCTTGGCCATCTTGAACACTGTCATTGGCTCCCTATCCAATTCTGTGTCATCAGACCTTGCTGATGTGCAAGATTCCCTTGAACTACATCTTGCACAGCTTCAAAGCCTGTTGTTCACAGCTTCTGATAGGGACAACATTGTCAAACTGACCTCTCTTGCTGACACCCAGGCCTCTTCTCTTCAAACCTGTATTTCCCATCTTACAGAGGTGAAGGACAACCTGGCCTTCTTAGTGAATAGCCTTGTTGGCCCCAAGCCTGCTACCAAAACTGCTGGCAAGCCTGCTGACTTCGTGTCTTCAGGCAGACCAGGTGTTGAAGGTGCTGGTACATCTCCTTCAAAGGGGGAGAAGTCATCTGCCTCGAAGAATAAGTCTAAGGGGGAGAAAACTTCTTCTCCTAAGGAGAAATCAGTGCCTGCAATACCCACTAGTCAACCAGCAGGAGCATCTGAAACAGGTACAATGGAAGGTGCTTCCCAGGCTGCTCAGCCTACTCAGGCTTAATCTCCAAACCCTGCTCAGTCTAAGGGCGAGGAATTCATTCCTAAGGACAGGTCAAGCAGTAGAAGGAGGCATCTGATTCTACAAGAAGAAGAAGAAGAAGAAGAGGAAAGTCCTGAAGCTGCTGTAGTAAAGGAAAAGAAAAAGCAGCAGTTGATCCCCTACAGCAGAAAGCAGCAGAGATTAAATTTCACAAAGCCAGCGCTAAAGAAATGGGTCTTCCCATGCACAAATACTTTGAGTTCAGAGAAGAACAGCTTCAAGCCCTGGAAGCTCTAAGGAAAGAAGAAGAATCTGCCAAAGCTACTAAGTCTTTTGCACTTCAAGAGGCAAGGAAAGTTAAAATGTCCTCTCTGGAAGTGCAGAAGAAATTAATGGAAGCTGCTAAGGGATCAGCAGGAGAGAAGGAAGCAGAAAAAGAAGAGGGTGCTCAGGTCTCTGTGACCAAAACACAAGTACCCTTTGCAAGAGCCAAGTTCCACTTTGACAACTTGGCAAGAAGAAAATTTCAGGATGTTTCTGATAGAAGGCTTGCCAAGGAAGCAATTGTCAAAGCTATTCCCATATCAAGAAAAGGCAGTCAGTGGAAGTTGAAAATAACCAGAATGGGTGCAACAGGCCCAGAACTAGAAACGTATGACTACACTGATGTTGCACAGATGGGGTACAGGGAATGGATTGAGTTGGCAGTTGCTCTGAGCGAATCTAAGTCAGAAACGGCAAAGACGATCAGGGCATATGTCAAGAAGTTGATGGAGAGAGTGAAGAATCTTGGCCTGATCTCAAAAGAAGTTAGTGAAGGTGTCTATGTGACACAACCCAAAATAAAGGCCAGGAGGACAAGGAAAGACACTGAGCTTGAACAACTCCTCATCTTAATTGAACAGGGTGACTATACTGTTGAGATGAAGGGAGTTGACTACAGCCTGCCTAGTGGAGTAGAGTTTGAAGAAGGAAAGATTATCGAAGAGCCTGAGCTGGGGGCATTTTTTGTAGATCCCTTAACTCAGAAGAAATGCTTTCAGAGAGAATCAGATCTTTACAAGGTGGATCTGAGACAGCTTGCAGCCTTCAGAGTTGCAGCTTCTTTTAGGCAGTGAAGCAGGTGGAGAGCTGCCGTCTGGGATCAGCTCAGAGGTTTTTATGAGAGGGGTGAACTTGAAGATCCCAAGTTTATGATCATCAGAAGTGAAATTCAAGAACTTGAGGATACAAGGGAGGAACTTGAAAAGATGTTTGAAGATCCTCCTCTACTATAGTAAAGTCCATCTACCATCTGGGTAGGTGAAGAATGGAAGTTGTCCTTCAGTTGGACAGGCTTACCATTATCTGCTCACAACATAAACAGTCCAAAACCTGCTGTACATTAGTTGTACTTTAATTACATAAGTTGTAATTTTTCTTTTACATCAGTTGTAATATACATCAGTACATCAGTTGTACTTTTGTAAAAACATGTGTTGTTTTATGTAATCAAGAATCAGTGTATGTATAAACTGATCTTTTACTTTACTTTGATGTTGTAATTTTATTTCTGCAAATGTACTGTAAAAATATATAGTGATTTTTGATAAGGCCAGCTTAGACTGGTTATTGCAAATAGGGGGAGATTGTTAGGCACAAAAAGGCCTCAGTCAAACCTGTTCTGCATCTGAGGGGGAGATTCTTAATCAAACCTGTTGATGCATTTGAAGGTTGAATTTAAGGCCTGTTATATGCTTTATTGAAACCTGAAAATGATTTGCAATATCAGCCCAAAGCTGTTCTATATGTTGCATGTGTTGCAACAAAGACAGTTTGTCCAAGCTGTTCATTCTGCTGAACAGGTTGGACATAAACTATCTACGCTGCTCTACACTGGTGAGCAGCTTGGGCAGTTTACAAGTGTTCTGTACTTTGTGAACAGAACCTGTTCTTTGTGAACAGGCTAAACACTTTATGGAATATGTTTCCAAGTCCTCATGTATTTTTTTAACTAAAAGATCAGTTTATAAAGTCGAAGACAAAGTGGAAAACAGATCTGCTCAGCCTGCCCATGCTGTTCTGTTACATGAAGACAAAGGATATTTAAAAAAGGGTGACAGACCTTTTTCTTATATCAAAATAGGCCTTAACAAAGGAAGAAAGACGCAAAGTTGACATTCCTTATTTAGTTAAATCTAATGCAACAATAAACAAAAAGAAAAGACAAAAGTTCTGCCCACATGAAGACAAGTCTGCTTTTCAGAATGTGCAGAAAAGTTTATGTTGTGTTTTCAACAAGACTTTCCACTTTTCATTTCGTCCAATACAGAAGCTTCTCTTAGATCCTCTGAGTGAGTATAAAAGGAAACTTTCAAGGATTGAAAATATAAGCCAAAAAGCTAAGTGCTGAAGCCAAGAGTGAACGTGCATTCAAGTGTGTCTTTCATGCATGCAAGTCTGCTTGAATAAAACAGTGCTTTGTGTCTAAGCTGTTCTTATTCAAGCTGTTTCTCCGAGTCTTGTAAACACAGTGAGTAATTCTTAGTGAGTGTATTCATTGTAACTAGTTTAAGTCTGTCTTAGATTAATTAACATACTGTTGTATCTGTCATCTCAGCTTGAACCTTTCCGCATTCAAGCTTGTTTGTAATTAACTTTTGTTGATAATACATACAAACATTGAGAAAAGAGTGTGTAGTTTTTAAATTGCTGTATTCACCCCCCCCCCTCTACAGCTTAAGGCTATATAGTTGGGAAACCTTTCGGGACCTACAAACTCTGTGGACTCAGTGTGGAGTGGAGAGTGCTCAAGTCTTTCAATGTCTTCAACCTGTAGAGAGGCTTGGACAGTTGATGTGGCTAACTCCTTTTGTACCACTAGTTCCTGTTGTGAGGAACTAGAGGGCTCAGGCTGAACCAGGGTGGACTGAGTTTGGAGTAAAGCTTACTCCAAAGTGGCTGCACCTTCTCCCAAAATAGGAGAAGAAAAAGTAGCAAGGGTTATTTCTTTTTCAACTAACTCCTTTTGAGAGGGGTTAGAGGGGCTTGTTTGAGTGGTTAAGGGTTTCTTTTTGGCTAATGAAACACCCCGTTCTAATAACGCGGTGCTTTTACTAAAATCTGCAACATTAACCTCAAATTCAGAGTGCACGAAATAAATTATCTAGTTATTACAACCAAATCGAAAGTCTAGGATCTACCCATCCCAATTACAAATTCAAAATATTTACAAATTCTGCGGAAAGTCTATCTGATACCACGAGTCCTCAAACTGTTGACCCTGAAGCTGGTGCTTTCCCCTTATCAGCTAAACCTGAAACATTGCCCCCACAACCGGGGTAAGCCGTCGCCTAGCGAGTAACAGATTTAATAGCACAAATAAACATGAATAACATGAATGATACAAGTATTGGCACAAATTCAACATGTGTAGCACCCGGCCTTCCCAGCAGTGCATCCACGATTAGGTAGTCTGTGTAGCATCCTGCCTTCCCAGCAATGCATACACAGTAACACAGCTTGCGGCACTCCCGACTTACAGCGTATAAAAATAACATGCAGCCACACAGGCATGCAATCAACACATAAATACACAGTATGCATACCGGAGAATAAGGGTTCTCATATAATAGCTCATGGTGGTGAAATGAATAAACGACATAAAGTTTAGCATGGCAATGAAACGATAAGCATGGCAAGAGAAATGAAACAGATATCCCGTATAAGCATATCATAAATGATCATTCGTGAATATTAAATCAATTACTCACAGTGCTCGCCAATCTGTAACCCGCCAAGCGACTAATCAATATCAGCTGTAAGCACCACTGAGAACCACACACCTCAACTGAACCACTAGAGTCCTGATGTAAAAGTATATTGCCTATTTATCAATATCCTTAACTTTATAATTTAAAATGTCCAATATCTAGTATCTAATTCTATTTATTAATTAATTTCAGGAACTAAATCGGTAAATTTAGATTTATTAGTGTAAATCATTAAGATCGAAGAATCTATATTTATAAGTTATATCTCATTATAAAATATCTAAATTTAATAATATTTTAATCCTTTTAAGCTCAAAACTCTCTAAATAAAAGTTAATGATTAATTAGATCAATTTTAAATTAAAACCCTTTAAACTTGCATTAATCATATTATTAATAATTGATTCTATACTATTTCAACCCACGTATAAACCTACTATAACTTAATGGATAACTCATTTAAATTTAAATAAATTAAATCTAACCAATTAAATGACCCAAAGATTAAATAACTAGCTCAAAATTGGTTATCAATTGGTGAAAACCCACTTGAGTTTATTAAATACCCAGATTAACCACACAAGTGAACCCAACTAAATATTTAGAAGAAATATTAAAACAACCAAAACTAACATTTAAACTTAAATCTATAACATTTTAGCCCAATTTAAAATAAAAGAACAAGTCCAATCAATTTATTAAAATCACCAATATCAATCCATTTAAATTATAAACTAGATCAAACAACTAAATTAAAAGCCCAACAAAATAAAACCTAATTTCTACCCAAATACCCAACTTAATTCTCAATATATTTCAGCCCATTATTATTTCAGGAAAAAAAAACCCAACCCAAAAATGTAAATGTAGCCCACATTTAGTTAACCCTAAATAATACAACCATTTATCGAAAAAGAAAACAAAATGTGAAAAAAAGAAAAAATAATAATAATAATAAAACTGCTGCTTTTCGGAGCAGACAAACAGAAATAAGAAAAGGAAAGGAAACAGAAAAAGAAAAAAATATTAATAATAGATGTTGTTTTCTTTTTCCCTATCTCGACCAAGAACAAAAAAAGAAGAAAAGGAGAAGGAACGCCGTGGAGTCCCCCACTGCCGCCGTGTGACCGCCAGCCAAAGCTTCTCCGGCGCCGGTCTGACCGCCACCCAACACACACACAACCCTTATTCTCATCTCTCCCTCTTGGTGGACGAAAACAGCAAGGAAAGGAACACCGGCCAAGTGAAAAAGTCGTCGGCGTATCTCTGGCGCCGACCAATCGCCCACACGACACACACCCACCGCTACTCCCTCGTTCCTCTTGTTGAACGAAAATAGAAAGGGAGCAGGCAAGGCAGGCCATGGCTCCGCCCTCGACAGCCGCCGTCGCTGGCAGCGCCGCCGCCGCCAGCCTCTCCGGTCGGTTCCCACGCAACTCACACCCTATTTCTACCTCTATTTACTACTTCGATTAAATATTTTTTTTCCGGTTATTAACTTGTTCAATATCACCACCAAGAATCAAAAATATTATTGGAACTCACTCAATATCTTTAAATCCGCAATTTCATATTCAAATAACATTCTAATTAGATTTCTAAACTCATTTCTAATGTTTTTATATAAATAGTTGAATAAATCTTTAAAATCCACTAAAAACTTCCATTGATGTTCTTGGAGTTTTTAGTTCCAGAAAAGAAAAGAAATGGTGAAGGTGATGATACTAGATGATGTTGGTTGTTCATTTCTTTGTTAGTAAGCCATTTTTATACCTATTTTACGAATGCTAACATTAGCCAAAAATTATACATACGAAAAGTGCACTATGTGTAAGTTTTGGATAGAATACCTCAAGCTTAACAATGGTGTTGATTTGGTGAGGATGATGATATGAAACTTGTTGTCCCGACCCTTGAATCCAGCTTAAAAAAAAAGAATCAAATTCAAAAATGTATGTGTGTGTTCTTGGCATATGAAGAAAATGAAAGAAAAGAATGGAGAAAGTGGTGACATGGTGATGAATGATTCTGTTATAATTTTTTTTTCTTTTTCTTTTTCTTTTTTTTTAAACATATATTACCTATAAATATTTATCCATCATTACCTCTTTTAAGTTATGAAATTAAATATTTAAAAGTCAACCACCAAATTTGATAATTTACCTATCCTTTATTGAATTAAATAATTAAATTAAATAACTCGAAATTAATAAATTACCTCGAAATTAGCGGGTGTTACAATCTCCTACAAGTTGGATTGATCTCGTCCTCGAGATCAGGTGAATTTGAACAGGTCGGGGTACTTCGCCATCATCTCTGTCTTCGGCTCCCACGTATGATTCGGTCCAATAAATCTAGGACTAAGTTTGCCTCTCTTACCGAACCTCATAATACCCTTCCAGGGTGACACCTTCAGCATCACAAAGCTACCCACCTCAAGCTCCACTGGTCGATGTTGCTTATCAAAATACATCTTATGTCGATCCTGAGCAGCCCTCAATCATTCGCGAATAATCTGGATCTTATCGTGCGCAATCTGCAATAACTCAGGTCCGCCAATAGGTTTCTCACCCACCTCTCGCCAACACGTGAGTGTATGACAACTACGACCATACAATGCCTTAAACGGTGCTATACCGATAGAAGAATGATACGAGTTATTACAAGAAAACTCGATCAACGACAAATGAGTATCCCAGTTCCCACCAACTTTAACGCGCAGGTTCGTAGCATATCCTCAAGAGTCTGTATCGTACGCTCGCTCTGGCCCTCTGTCTGTGGGTGAAACGACGTGCTAGGAGTAACACGCGTACCCAGCTCGTCCTGTAAGCTCTGCCAAAACCGAGAAGTAAACCGCGAATCTCGATTAGTCACTATCTTCTTAGGCACCTCATGTCTAGCAATGATCCCGCCTACGTAAATCTGTGCCCACCGATCCGTCGAATAGTTCTCCCTAACTGGAATGAAATGTGCGCTCTTCGTAAGTCGGTCAACCACAACCCATATCGAATCATGCTGTCGTTGTGTCTTCAGGAGTTTAGTGACAAAATTCATCGCAAACTCCTCTCATTTCCACTGCGGAATAGGTAAACACAGTAAACTGCCATATGGCTTCTGATGCTCGGCCTTCACTTGCAAACAAGTAGTACACTGCTCAACGAATCGACCCACATCTCGCTTCAAGGCGGGCCACCAAAAATCATAACGTAAGTCACGATACATCTTCGTAGCACCAGGGTGGACAAAAAAATCGAGATTATGAGTCTCGGCCAACAAAATATCACGTAAGCCACCAAATCTAGGAATCTAAATCCATGTATTAAATAGCAATACTCCTCGACTATCAGGAGAAAGACACTCAATATACCCAACCATGTGCTCGGCCTTCAGATGTTCAACCATCGACGCCTCAGACTGATATCTCAGAAGATCTGCAATCATAGAATCCTTCACAGAAGAACGTACCGTCGCACAACACAATTCACCTGAATAGAACTTGCGACTCAGCGACTACATTCGCTTTACCAAGATGGCAAAGGATCTCGCAATCGTAGTCTTTAATAAACTTCATGGCACGCAACTGTCTCATTTTCAGCTCCTTCTGGTCAAAGATGTACTTCAAGCTCGTATGGTCAGTGAAGAATTGATATCTCGTGTCATATAAATAGTGCATCCATAACTTCAACGTGAACACCATAGCAGCCAACTCTAAATCATGAATCAGGTAGTTTCTCTCATGGGTCTTCTAACTGTCTTGAAGCAGAAGCGGTCACTCCTCCCCGTTGGATCAAAACAACCCGAGATCGTGTAAAGATGCATCTCTGTAGACAATGAAATCATCGTTGCCCTCAAACATGGAAATAATCGGAGTCGCACTCAAACATTGCTTCAACTCCTGAAAGGCTTGCTCCTGCGGCTCACCCCAAACGAATCTCACGTTGTCCTTGTCATCTGTGTCAAAAGGCACTGCGATCTTAGAAAAATCACGAATAAAAATGCCGATAATAACCCACCAAACCGAGAAAAACTACGAATCTCCAAAGCATTATGAGGTTGTTCCCAGTCCCGAATAGTCTCGACCTTCGACTGCTCAACAGATACTCCATTGCCACTGATCGTGTGGCCAAGAAACTGAACCTTATCATTCTTGTACAACCTATGTATATAAATCTAAATGTTATAGCAGCTTTAAATCATAACGATTCTCATTTATATCCTTTCAAAAGTTATTATTATTTATTTACACGAACAAATTCTAAATTCCATAATGTTGTTAATCGAGTAATCCATTCCGAGCAATCACACTTGTATGTTACGGTAGGGTTTAGATGGTATTAGTTTAACTATTCGTTAAAACTTTTTTTTTTTAGGCAGTAACAATTATTCGTTCATTGGAGTTCAAGATCATTTTATAATTCCAATAGTATCATCCTCATTTTATTTCCCACAATAAGTTCATTATATTTATTTGACCTTGTATAAAGACCCAATTAAACCAATCAAGTTTCATTCAATCTTAACAAGGTTTTAATACCCGCACACGACGCCATGGTGAGTAGATAATAAACTACGATGTTTCTTATGTGTAGTGATATAATCAAACATAAATCAATAAAATTATATAAAAATCAGTATCTATATGTTGTTTGTATTTATAATTTCAAACTTTAATACAATTTCATTTTAAATATTTGTTAAATACCAAGAATTGATGTTTAAATCTTTATTAGATATCCAAAGGTCATCATTCATTTTTTTTCCCCACTCGTGACTGTGTTGAGTTATTGTTTTACCATTATCATTTGTTTAGCAGTTGATTTCCAAGTTTTTCTTTTCTTCAAGCTAATATCATTGATCACTGCATCAGATTTGTCATTCCTCGCAAATGAGTTATAGCAGTGTATTAGTTACAAATCAATCATACATCATCGGCTACGATCAGACTCACAGTATCACTCGTTAATTTTATGTACATCATGTTAGGTTATATCGTATTAATTCTTGTGTTCTTATATATCTTTTTGAATCCCTAGCCTATTATGCCCCACTTTCTCGTCTTGATTCACGTTACACTCTTTTAAATCCATTACACATTGAGTATTACTTTGAGTTTGTCAGATTCTTTAACTGCACAACATACAGATACCAAGAAGAAATGAATACCACCACCCGAGGGTGTGACCACAGAAAAAAAATTGAACAGACACTCTCGTCTGTAGCGCGCAACTGGAAAGACTATAAAAGATCACATAGACCATTCAACAGACTTGTACCAATTGCATGAACATTTACTGACACGAATACACATTCATGAATATCGGCAGGTTATGGGCCCATGATGATGAATCAGACAAAGTAACGAATAAGTAAAATGACTACAATAGAAATGGAATGACCGAGATACTATATTGATCGAATCACATATTTGAACAAGACTGATATCATGTATATGCAACAATCAAAAGTTCTGACAACTCTTATTTATGGTTGAAGTCATAACTTATTGAATTCATGATATAGAGTGCCATTTTTTTCCTACCATATCGGTAAATACTCTTATGTGATTATCTCAGTTTAGTTATTTAATTATTTGATGATTTAATACGCATTTATTGTATCCACTACAAGCCCCGCAACATACTCCACAATACCACTCTCCAAATAGTGGCTCAGGTGAGATGCCTTCTCTGAACACTCTAGCCAATCCAGAGTCTTTACACGCTCCATAGTGTGGAATACTGTGGCTCCCGTCGTCATCTATTGTACCGGAATTAAGTTTATGAATTTAGTCACCAGTTTTGTTTTATGTTTTCATACTTATTAAATTCTGGTTTTGCTCATAAGGGTATATATCTAAATATATTTATGAAGATTACCATTAAGTCCTATCATAACCGTACCCAATACCCTAAGGCCATCAGGGTAGAGTTGAACTCGTAAAATCATACTTAAGCTAACAGTGATCATGCATCCTACGGTTTAAGACTAAGTACCTAAGAGATACTTAATTCACTTAAACCAAACCTGTCTCTGATATTGAAACACCCCGTTCTAATAACGCGGCGCTTTTACTAAAATCTGCAACATTAACCTCAAATTCAGAGTGTGCTAAATAAATTATCTAGTTATTACAACCAAATCGAAAGTCTAGGATCTACCCATTCCAATTACAAATTCAAAATATTTACAAATTTTGCGGAAAGTCTATCTGATACCACGAGTCCTCAAACTCTTGACCCTGAAGCTGGTGCTTTCCCCTTATCAGCTAAACCTGAAACATTGCCCCCACAACCGGGGTAAGCCGTCGCCTAGCGAGTAACAGATTTAATAGCACAAATAAACATGAATAACATGAATGATACAAGTATCGGCACAAATTCAACATGTGTAGCACCCGGCCTTCCCAGCAGTGCGTCCACGATTAGGTAGTCTGTGTAGCATCCGGCCTTCCCAGCAATGCATACACAGTAACACAGCTTGCGGCACTCCCGACTTACAGCGTATAAAGATAACATGCAGCCACACAGGCATGCAATCAACACATAAATACACAGTATGCATACCGGAGAATAAGGGTTCTCATATAATAGCTCATGGTGGTGAAATGAATAAACGACATAAAGTTTAGCATGGCAATGAAACGATAAGCATGGCAAGAGAAATGAAACAGATATCCCGTATAAGCATATCATAAATGATCATTCGTGAATATTAAATCAATTACTCACAGTGCTCGCCAATCTGTAACCCGCCAAGCGACTAATCAATATCAGCTGTAAGCACCACTGAGAACCACACACCTCAACTGAACCACTAGAGTCCTGATGTAAAAGTATATTGCCTATTTATCAATATCCTTAACTTTATAATTTAAAATGTCCAATATCTAGTATCTAATTCTATTTATTAATTAATTTCAGGAACTTAATCGGTAAATTTAGATTTATTAGTGTAAATCATTAAGATCGAAGAATCTATATTTATAAGTTATATTTCATTATAAAATATCTAAATTTAATAATATTTTAATCCTTTTAAGCTCAAAACTCTCTAAATAAAAGTTAATGATTAATTAGATCAATTTTAAATTAAAACCCTTTAAACTTGCATTAATCATATTATTAATAATTGATTCTATACTACTTCAACCCACGTGTAAACCTACTATAACTTAATGGATAACTCATTTAAATTTAAATAAATTAAATCTAACCAATTAAATGACCCAAAGATTAAATAACTAGCTCAAAATTGGTTATCAATTGGTGAAAACCCACTTGAGTTTATTAAATACCCAGATTAACCACACAAGTGAACCCAACTAAATATTTAGAAGAAATATTAAAACAACCAAAACTAACATTTAAACTTAAATCTATAACATTTTAGCCCAATTTAAAATAAAAGAACAAGTCCAATCAATTTATTATAATCACCAATATCAATCCATTTAAATTATAAACTAGATCAAACAACTAAATTAAAAGCCCAACAAAATAAAACCTAATTTCTACCCAAATACCCAACTTAATTCTCAATATATTTCAGCCCATTATTATTTCAGAAAAAAAAAACCCAACCCAAAAATGTAAATGTAGCCCACATTTAGTTAACCCTAAATAATACAGCCATTTATCGAAAAAGAAAACAAAATGTGAAAAAAAGAAAAAATAATAATAATAAAACTGCTGCTTTTCGGAGCAGACAAACAGAAATAAGAAAAGGAAAGGAAACAGAAAAAGAAAAAAAAATTAATAATAGATGTTGTTTTCTTTTTCCCCATCTCGACCAAGAACAAAAAAAGAAGAAAAGGAGAAGGAACGCCGTGGAGTCCCCCACTGCCGCCGTGTGACCGCCGGCCAAAGCGTCTCCGGCGACGGTGTGACCGCCACCCAACACACACACAACCCTTATTCTCATCTCTCCCTCTTGGTGGAATAAAACAACAAGGAAAGGAACACCGGCCAAGGGAAAAAGTCGTCGGCGTATCTCCGGCGCCGACCAATCGCCCACACGACACACACCCACCGCTACTCCCTCGTTCCTCTTGTTGAACGAAAATAGAAAGGGAGCAGGCAAGGCAGGCCATGGCTTCGCCCTCGACAGCCGCCGTCGCTGGCAGCGCCACCGCCGCCAGCCTCTCCGGTCGGTTCCCACGCAACTCACACCCTATTTCTACCTCTATTTACTACTTCGATTACATATTTTTTTCCGGTTATTAACTTGT
Organism: Centrapalus pauciflorus; assembly: GCA_020465985.1. NCBI lineage: Eukaryota > Viridiplantae > Streptophyta > Magnoliopsida > Asterales > Asteraceae > Centrapalus > Centrapalus pauciflorus. The sequence continues at coordinate 501,467 of JAANYP010009619.1, forward strand.
TCAATATCACCACCAAGAATCAAAAATATTATTGGAACTCACTCAATATCTTTAAATCCGCAATTTCATATTCAAATAACATTCTAATTAGATTTCTAAACTCATTTCTAATGTTTTTATATAAATAGTTGAATTAATCTTTAAAATCCACTAAAAACTTCCATTGATGTTCTTGGAGTTTTTAGTTCCAGAAAAGAAAAGAAATGGTGAAGGTGATGATACTAGATGATGTTGCTTGTTCATTTCTTTGTTAGTAAGCCACTTTTATACCTATTTTACGAATGCTAACATTAGCCAAAAATTATACATACGGAAAGTGCACTATGTGTAAGTTTTGGATAGAATACCTCAAGCTTAACAATGGTGTTGATTTGGTGAGGATGATGATATGAAACTTGTTGTCTCGACCCTTGAATCCAGCTTAAAAAAAAGAATCAAATTCAAAAATGTATGTGTGTGTTCTTGGCATATGAAGAAAATGAAAGAAAAGAACGGAGAAAGTGGTGACATGGTGATGAATGATTCTGTTATAATTTTTTTTTCTTTTTCTTTTTCTTTTTTTTTTAAATATATATATTACCTATAGATATTTATCCATCATTACCTCTTTTAAGTTATGAAATTAAATATTTAAAAGTCAACCACCAAATTTGATAATTTACCTATCCTTTATTGAATTAAATAATTAAATTAAATAACTCGAAATTAATAAATTACCTCGAAATTAGCGGGTGTTACAGCTAAGGATTTCTTTCTTAACTTGAAGTACATTAAGAGGGAGGATGTAGAAGATGGATGTTGTGAAGAGGTGATATGGTGTTCTACTTGGACGGGTGGGGAGAATTGGCTAGAAAGAGGAGGTTGAACCTGTTCCATACTCTCAAGTGCCACAAAGGCACTAGCCACAAAGGCTTCAGGTTCAACGGATGAACCAGGGTGACCAACCTTCTCCCCCTTAGCAACAGAGGCCAAGGATGCAGACTTAGCTGTTTTAGCCTTCTTGGTGATTGTCCCAGCTTCACCAGTTTTCAAGGCATGTTTTGCCTTTTTAGACCGTGATTTGGATTTTCCAGCGAGAGCAGTGACTAAATCCACCTCCTGTGTAAAAGGTCATTCGACCAAACCAAGCAACCTTCTCATTGGTGTTGCTAGATGAGGTTCATTATCAAGAACTGGGGTGTAGAATACCCTGTTTCCTATGACAGGAAACACTGCAGTAGTCATGCAAGGTTGTGAGTTATAAAGAGGCTCACCACAAACTTGCTTGAAGATGAGGCTCAGAAATCTGGGATATCTAACATTGGCTGGACGTTGTTCTTGTTCCACCAAGTTCCTCAGATTTAGCAATATCCACTTGGCCATAAAGTAGTCCCATCCACAAACTATAGGGCTATTGGAATTTCATCCCTGCTAAGCTGGTCGAATGAACCAACTTTGCATCTTAAACTCATCACCACTGAGGCAAAGAGAAAGATGTAAGATGGAGTACTTCCCTAATCAGAGCAGTAGTGATCTCAACAGTTTTGGTGGTGTTGAGAATGGTTCGCCTTATGGTTTTGCTAGAAGAATCATAGGAGCATGTGTACCAAAACTCATAAACCATCCCTTGGTACATGACACCAGGGGAGACCGTCATAGCGTAGTGCAGGGGATGGGTGTGCAGGAGTTCCACCATTTGTTCATAAGCTTTCCCAGTATAGTTTTTGGGAAAGTTTGCAATGTAGTTGGTGGGTTTGATTGTTAGCATGGTCTTGACAGCGGGTGCTTTTCGACATCATCACCAAGAAACACTGGAACAAAGGGGTTATTTTGGGAGACCATTTGTAGAGTAGGAGTGATGTAAGGTTTTGGACACTTAGTCTTTTAGGGTTTTTTAGAGGGTTATGGAAGCATTAAGGAAGAAGAAGATGATGAAACAGTGATTTAGGTATTTATAGGATTTGAATGTGAGTGAGTAGGAGAGAGAAAGGTTTGGGCGGTTGATTTAAAATGTTACTAACGGAAAACGGAACGGTTTACCACGTCAGCATGTTTGTCAGACCAACTTGACCTTTTTAACCACTAACACACACAACACACATTATCCGCAGGTAATTAAGATAAATAAATACTTAATTTAAGTAACTTAAATGTGAAGTAATGTTAACTAAAAGTTGATGTCTAAGCTATTGTTCAAACCTGTGATGAAAAAGTTTCATCAAACACTGATCGTTCTGTAAGCTCTTCATGAAACCTGTGCAGCTGTATGAGAACAGATCTAATTGTGAAACCTGTTCCATAACTGAACATGTTACAAGGATTTCCCTTTTGTGACAGATTAACAGAATGAGCAGGTTGTATATTTCAATAATAGAAGAGGCTTGAGAATAAAACTGATTTGGCCAAACCTGTTACATGTCAAACTTGTTCAATTTTTCAGAAACTGGCTAAGTACAGAGCAGATAAAACCAATTCTTTTCAAGCTGTTCTGAGATACTTTAACAGATTTGTTAAGTGACTTTTCTAAAGATCAATGACACTTAGTCATTTTTATTAAACATTCTCAGCTTGCTTACAAGGTAATTAAACCTATTTTCATCAAGAGGTTTGGTGAAAATGTCTGCAAGTTGTTCTTCTGTTGAAACAAAAGTTACATCCACATTACGTTTTTGGATGTGATCCCTTATGAAGTGATGTCTGACCTCAATATGGTTTGTTCAAGAGTGAAAGACTAGATTGTTTGAAATAGCTATGGCACTTGTATTGTCACACAGTTAAGGAATTTTCCTATATACAAGTCCATAGTCCTCAAGCTGATGCTGCATCCATAGAATCTGCCCACAGCAGCTTCCAGCAGCAATGTACTCAGCTTCAGCAGTAGAAGTAGAAACAAAATTTTGCTTCTTGCTGCACCAAGTGATCAACTTTCCACCAAGGAGTTGACATCCACGTGTTGTGCTCTTCTGTCTAGCCTGCAACCTGCAAAATCAGAATCTGCATAGCCTATTAGTTCAAGACTGGAATCTTTGGGATACCAAAGACCCAAACCTGGTGTACCCTTTACGTATCTAAAGATTCTTTTTACAACAGGTAGATGTGATTCCTTTGGATCATCTTGAAACCTAGCACACAAACAGGTAGCAAACATAATATCTGGTCTACTAGTAGTTCAGTATAGCAAGCTCCATATAATGCCTCCATATAATGCCTCTGTAAGCTGTCACTGAAACATCCTCTAGTAATCAATGCACATCCTCATTGTGCCATCTTTCTTCTTAACAAACAGTACCGGGGCTCCCCACGAAGATGAATTCGGTCGAATGAAGCCCTTATCCAACAACTCAAAGAGTTGTTTCGGTATTAGACTTAGTTATACCAAAACCTTAAAGAGTTTCGGTACATATCAGTATCAAGGTTTCAGTAGAGGGTTAAATACTGAAACCTTTGAGTTTCGGTACCTTAGTTTCACTAACATATGGGTTTCGGTACACAGGAAATGCACTAAACACATACTGTTAATTAATTAAATTTTTTTCAAAATCATATTTATAACTTGATTTAAGAATTGAAACTTTGTACATATCTTCCATAACACTAGATTTACACAAACCCATAAAAATTTCTAACATGCATCAACGATTTTGAACCCGAAAATCTCTGATTCGGTTTTCATAAAACCGAACACTATAATCACTAAAATCGCAGATGTGAGCAAGTTTTACCTTAAATTGCAAGTTGTAGTAGTGACAGTTCCCCTCTAGCAGCTTTAAATCTGAACTTTTAGCATCCAATTTGATGTTTTCGTTGTTCTTGATTTGAACGGAGATGAGAGAGACCGAGAGATATTGAGAGTCTGCTTGTGAAAATGGAGTAAATAAAAGACTACAAGTCTTTTATTTCTAAAATTTTCGGCTATTGACAAAATTAACACCTCAACTTATCTGTTTTTTTTTCTCAAATAAAGATTCCATCATTATTTTTATCATTATAAGGTCACCTGTAGCACGGAACTGATCTTGACGCGACACCTTCCAACGAGTGTGGAATCCTTCTTTAGGGGTTTAATGGATCGATGACACACAGAAACTCGGAGACGAACACCATGATAGTCGATACGACGAACGTCCCGACACGTGTATATCTCCGAAACGACTATTTGAAATCTCACAAGATCGTATGTCACTGATACGAACACTCAATGTTAATTTCTGCAAAAGTCCTTAATTCAAAAGGATTAACTCTTAATTATAGAGATTAAGTTCGAACTTGACTTAAACAAGTTCGTTTAGGCCCAAGCCCACAAACTTGTCCACTACTATTCGAACTTAGCTTTACTAAGTTCAAACCCTAGCCTTTCAACTTGTTTTGGAACTTATCTTTGAACTTATCTTTGAACTTATGCTTGAACTTATCTTTGAACTTATGTTTGAACTTGTGTTTGAACAAATCTTTGAACTTATGTTTGAACTTATCTTTGAACTTATGTAAACATCATACACAAACAAGATCAAACATATATAATCAAGATCAAACATATATAACTTATAATTGTAAAGCCTGATCTAGTACAAAAGACTATCTAAACCTAGACGACTATCGTCACACTAGGGGCACTAACAGACTCCCCCTTGACGATAACTTCTATTTTGATATTCAACTAATCTATAGAACTAGGCTGATTCAATATATTTCCAGCATGAAGCCCCTGTTCAACAGAATCCTTCACAACATTATGATATTTTCTTCCTTAAGTCTTCATATGTACATCATAAGAGATTTTTTGAACATGAAGCTTGAGCAGATCATCTTTAGATAAGTTGACCAGGTTCAAGGGATCGTACACCTTCAGTATCACTTTTTCTTCAAGATCTTCCATAACTGCTTCGCCTGTCTTGCTATCGACATACCACCAGTTCAGATTGCCCAAGACGTCTTGAGGAATTGGCTTCACAGGTACCTTCTTCAAACATCTAACTAGCATGTAATACATCTTCATCCAGGGTCTGCCAGTTAGAGGATTTATTCTCGTAAGATCCATTATCCTCTTGCCTACTCGTGGATTTAACCTTTTAAACTTTCTAGACCTCCCTTCCCTTTTGATAATCTTGGCAATTACTTCAGCGTAGGGATCGTCTCTGATGTTGACGAGCTCTTTCCATGCTAAGGCCTTTATCTCAACTTTAGGAAGTGAATTGAAGTCCTTCAATCTTCTCCTCAGATATTGTAGGCCATCCTTTCTCTTAATAATAAAAAGTTGCAGCACTCGATCAAAGAACTAGCTAAAAATGCTCCCTGACAGCTTTCCAGCACTAGGCACTTTCATCTTCTCTTTTAATGACACAACCTTCTTCTCTGTTCTGAACCACAAGTTTTTTTTTTCTCAGCAGTCAGCTCCCTATCAGGATCTTCAACCTCTGATTCAACATAAGCGACTTTAATTGCCTCGATGTCAATCATATTTTGTTCTGCCATCGTATACGTATCAGTGATAGGTTGTTGCTGAATAACAATTTCATCAGCCTCATCTTCCTCATCGACTAATACTTCGTCATCTAATTTCCAGTCTGTAATGTCTTCTGGAACGAATTCCCCTTCTTCAAGATCCTCTATCTCATCTTCGAAGTCAAACATCACGTCTTCATCATCGTCTATTCCTGTTAATGCTTCAATCATTTATTGCTCAATAGGCTCTGAGGCTTCTGGAGCTTTGCCTTTCCCTTGATTTCCTCCTCCTTCTGTTCCAGATGATCCAGGCTCCCCCTGAATTTCAGCTTGCTGAGCAGTCTTATGTGGAAGATCTAATAGCTCACTCTCTTGTTGTGCACTTGGGTTAACTCCTTCATCGTCATCTCTTCTCTGAACTCCTCTTAGCTCATCTCCTCTGCAGCTGCTCTACCCCTGAGCTTGTAGATCTTTCATTATCTGCTCAACCAGGGTCTGTAGAGTCAGCATTTGTGATTGCTGAGCTGACATCGCTTCTTGTTGAGCAGCCACTGTTGTTAGTAACAGAGCATTCTGTTGCTCCAGTCTTGAGTTATGTTGCTGCAACTCATTTACGGCTTGGGATAGCTGGAATATTTGGATTGTCTGGAAGTCTACTTTGCTTTTCAGCTCTGTGAATCGCTGATTTTCAGAAAATGTAGTGGAAGTGGATGGAGTTGAAGTTGATGTGGATGGAGTGGTAGATGGAATGGTAGCTGAAGTAGACGGAGCTCCCTGACGAATGCGTTGTCGCTTTGCCCTTTGTTGTGTGGCAATCACTGCCTCTTCTTCTAAGATAAAGTCCGCATCTCCTTCATCTTCATCACGGAGTGCAGGACGAGTCATCTTCCTTCGGCTCATAACAACTCTGGAGCCATATCTTTCAAAAGAAATTGTTTGATTCACAGCTTCAGCTTCCTCCTCGTCTGAACTAGAGTCTGATTCAGATTCAGAAGCTGTCTCGACAAGACCTTCTGTGGCTTCTTCATGGCTCTCTGTTCCTTCAAATTGTGGAACCGGAGGCTGATAGACATCCATTTGACGAAAGATATCATCCATGTCGGTTGGCGGCTCCAAAATCTCTTGAACCAGCTGTTCTACTATGTCTTATTGGGCGGCTGCACCTTCCTCAAATATTACCTGCAAGGTTTGTTCCCTCTGATCAGACTGTGGTGCCGATGTTGATGGCCTAGCTGCCTCTGCAGTAGATCGTGAACTTGGAATAGTTCTAGCAACCGGAGCTCGCCTAGCCGGTGCTTGTTGTGGTGGAGGTTGTTGCAGTTGAGGTTGTTGTTGAGGTGCATCACCTATCCAGTCATCGCCTTCGGGAGCAACGAAATACGGATCTATAACAGCACCAAAAAGTGGAGCCACTTGTGTTCTTACTTTCTCTGCCCTTCGCACGTTGTGTGATTGGCAGTCAGCAAATATTCTCTTGTCGATGATTGCTACTCCACTTTGTTCAGGCAACGTCGGTAAGTCCGGAAGAAAATGCCTTATAATCATCATGATGAATCGCGGGTACGTGAGAAATCTTTCTCGGGTGGGAGCAGAGATTTGATTTACAAACTCCCGAAAGAACATTTCGGAAAAGCTGAACTTTTTGTTGTAGATGAGTGAGATTATTGCTGATTGCAACATGGACACCTTATTGGTGCCGGAAAATCAATTGGGCCGGCTTCTTGATCAACTGTCCCCAGTTGCAAAATTGCTCGGAGATTATCAGCAGAGAATGCAATTTGACGACCACATACTCGCATGCGTAGAACAGTAGGTGTAACGGTGCAGTCAACTTGCAAATGTTGCCAAAACTGCCGAACGTACGAAGAATGATTGGTTGGTTGTGCGTTAGAGCATACGCCACTCTGGATTGTGATAGGAACACAATCATTTGCATGTACGGCTGAGCCTCTTGAAGCTGATGGTTAACAGCCATCACCATATTGTGCTTATTAAAGAAAGCTCTATCTCCCATATCTGCACACAATTTACAATTAAAATGTTAGAAATTAATTTTCAAAAATTTATGTTATTCGAACTTGTATAAATTCGAGCTTGATTAAGTTCGAAGTTTAACACATTCGAACTTACATAAATTCGAAACTATAACATATTTGAACTTAATTAAGTTTGAACTGTCTTTTGACCTTCGAACTTACTTAAGTTCGAGAACCCTATTCGAACAGTCTGACTTCGAACTTATAGATATTTTAACAAGTTCGAAGTCCTGACAAGTTCGAACCTGAAGAACAAGTTTGAAGTCGGCCATTTTCCATTTCAAAACCATGATTTTAACCCTATTTGACTTACTTAATAGTAGAATCTAGTCCTAATAGGTTCAAATCAAGTTTATTAAAAAATTAATGTTAAGTTTTTGCTTTAAAAACATGTGATTTAAAGCACCTAGTTCTAAATGACACAAAAACTTAAAATTTGTCCATTTTAACCACTAAAAAGGTCCGTAAGTTACACTTACTTAGTATTATATGGTTCAATACACTTAAGAGAGTGAGTAGGTTCAAGGACCAGTAGAAAACTTCGAGAAACAATGCAAATTCAGGAAGTCGTTAAGTTCGAATGACAAGTTCGAGATCGCTCTGGTAAGTTCGAGAGGTTAAATTCGAGGGTAGGTGCATTGACTGAAGCACTATTGACCTATTTATATCGAACCACCTTCGAACTTAGGTTAAGTTCGAACTTCCAGCAAGTTTGAATTTAACTTCGAACTTGTTTGATGTTCGAATTTAATTGAAAATTTTGAAAATTGTTGGTACACCCTGTGTGACGATAGCAGTCTAAGTGATCTGGCATTTTGGTACAAGTTATATTCAAAGTATTTCGAATTAACGAGTGTTTTGATATGTTTGATAGTTATTGATTGTATGTTTGGACTTGATGTAATGTATTACAAAAAGTTCAAACATAAAGTTCAAAGATAAATTCAAGCATAAGTTGAAAACATAAGTTTCAATACTAAGTTAAATATGTGAAAGAGTAAATTTGAATTCTCTAAGGACTGGGATTCGAATCTATGATAGATTCGAATGTGTTCCTTAAGCAGATTCGAATGTGTTCCATTAGGCAGATTCGAGAGTGTCAAGGGGACAAACTCGAATGGGCCTTGGGCCTGATTCGAGTTTGGCCCAAGACAGACTCGAATGGTCATCTATAATTAGGGATAGACTCGAATTATTAAGAGACTTTTTGCAGAATTCGAGAGAGAATAAGCAAAAGGCGATTTCGAGTTTATCAGTGTTTTTAGTGTTGTTTCGGAGAGAATCAATTAGTAGGTGCGTCTGTCGTCGTTCGTACAGCTTGTTGATAGTCTCCGTGTTCCGAGTGAGAGTTGTTTCCGTCAACCCGTTAACGAGGATTCCGCACTCGTTGACGGTCTCGCGTCTAGATAGATCCGTAGTGTGTAGACCTTACAAGTGGTATCAGAGCCTAAGGGGTGTTCTTCGTGTTCATCCTAGGTTTCTTGACGCTTTTGGACGGTTAATCTCTCCATTTTTCGTATTTTTCGTGTTGTTCGAGCTTATCAAATTGGGATACGGGAAACACTTTAGTGTTTTTCACGTTTTTGATAGAAATCAATATTTTTCTTTGTAAAAATATTGATTTAATCTGAAAAACGTTAAAAAATCCAAGTATTAGCCGTTTTTCTAGTTTGCGGCGCTCGAATCTGTGAGGAGTGATTAGGGTTTTTCTTAGTCTCGAGTCTAGCCAAAATCCGCTCCTTTCGAGTTTGATTAAGAGAGAATTCGAGTTTAATTGATTCGACTTTGCTTCGAGTTTGGACTATAGTCGAACAGGGATTCGAATTTGCTGGGTATTCGAGTTTGTCTTGACCTTCGAGTTTGGAGCCTTTCGAATCCGTCACATATTTCGAATTTAATTGAATTTCAGAACTTAAATCGAATTTAGTCCCAAATAGGTTTAAACTTAATTATATTCGAATTCACCTAAATTCGAAAGAATTAACTTAAATCAATTTTGAATTAAATTTATTAAGTTAAAATTCAATTTCTCTTGAAACAATGACAAATTTACAAAGGTTTCTGGAAATGGATCATGAGGTCGGGAAAGCCAATACTCCGCCTAAGCTGATGAAACTTGAAGACTATTATTGGTGGAAAGATCGATTTGCCGATTTTGTGTGTTTCAACGACATGCGAATGTGGATATATATCGACGAAGGATACATTCCACCTATCTCAGAAGTTGAAGGCCGTCAATGAGTCTTATCATATCAAATGATGAAGGAGGATGCTAAGAAACTATATGAAGCCGAGAACAGAGCATTCTCGATTATTCGAATGGCTTTGCCTCAGGTTATACTACACACATTCCGCAAATCAGAAGACTTCTAAGGAGCTTTGGGAGACGCTGGAAACGAGGTGTGAGGGTAATCCGAGGGTTCGGAGGAAGCGTATGGAATTGCTGAAACAGCAGTTTGCTATTTTCAAGGCTTTGAAGGATGAAAAGCTGGATGACACCATCACCCGCTTTTATCATCTACGGACAGAGCTTGAGAGTCATGGCATTGAGTATAACAATACAGAAAAGAACAATAAGCTTCTTGATGCCCTACCAGCCAAGCTTGATGAAGATAAGTATTATACTCAATCGTTGGAGGATGTAGTGGGAACGCTGCGGGCTTATCATTTTGAGCTACTGAAGGCCGAAACCGATTATGAACAAGTCCAAAATCCAGCCATGTATTTTGGAAAATCAATAAAAACCTTCAGCGGCACCTGATATGAAGACTGCTACAGCGTTTTTCACCGGAGAAACGTCGTCACCAGCAGAGACTGATGACACGCTGAATAGAGCGTTCTTAGGGTTGGGAAGATCGGAAGAACAACAACCTCAGGCAACACCTGCATCAACATCTCAGTGATACTCTAAGATGCCCATGAGCGCTAAGTCGGCCGAAGAACATTTGAATCTATTGGCGTCATTTGTGGCCGCATATGGAAATTGCGTTCAAGGGAAAATAAACGATCCTGCACTCTGGGATGAAGATTATGATCAGGTAGACCCTGACGACCTTGAGGAGATGGATCTCAAATGGCAACTGGCCATGGTAACCCAACGGGTTAAGCGATTCATCAAGCGGACTAGGAGGAATCTGAATATAAATAATAAGGGGATTGGCTTCGATAAGTTAAAGGGGACACTTCGCAAGAGAGTGTCAGAGACCGCATCAAGGACAGTTTCCGAACCAATCTCAACAGAGATACCTTCCCAGTGCTTCATCCAGTCAAGCCAACATAGCTGGTCTGTTATCAAACGTAACATCAGATAGACAGCTGGATGGTACTTACGACTGGAGCTCACATCCGGAATCTAACGCTAGAGCCTTCATGGCTGAGGTCACTGAGAGTGGAAGTGAAGGGGAAGAGCAGAACACAAGGGACAACAGTCCAATGTGGGTGGAAAAGTCGAATGATCAGACGCTTCTGGAGTTTGCCGCTCAAATGGCCAACGTGGAATCCGATCACACAAAGGTTAGTCTGAATTACTCTCTTTTCCATGAATTATGTATGTTATGTGTTACTTCTAACGACAGGTTGAATCTAGTATTAGAATCACATAAAAACATATTTGCTCAGAATGAGTCTTTAAAATCTGATAATGCTAGCCTGAATGACATTAAGCAAGATCTTAAGGACAAGCTTAAAGCTGATGCACAAGATGTCATATTTCTAAAAGACAAGTTGAGTGAGCAGTGCGTTAGATTAGAACTGATGTATGAGCATGTAGAGGCTTTGACCAAAGATCTTAAGACCAAAGACGTAGAGCTAGCTGAAACTAAGGTGAAGGTAGCAGAGGCCAATAGTAAGCCAGAAAAGTTTAGGAACTCAAGTCTGAACCTAGGGAAAGTTTTAGATGCTCAACGCCAATCTAAAAAGCCTGTAGGTCTAGGATTTCATGAGATTCCCCCTCCTTTTAATGCAAACTACGTGCCTCAACCTCAGGAGAAAACTGAGAAATCAGTAGACTTAGAGGACATACCTGCACCTGTATCTGAGCCTGTAAAAGAAAATACACCTAAGGTGACTGATACAAACGTCAAGGTTAAGAAAGTCAAATTTGTGTCTTCCTCCAGTGAAACACCTGCTGGAAAACATAAAATTGATTTTAATGATCAGGACGATGAACCAGTCACAATAGATGCTCAAAAGGACCATGACACTAGTGAGACACCTAAGTCTAAGGGCACACACAAGAAGTCCATTGACAAGATGTCCTGCTTTAGATGTCATGAAAAGGGGCATGTTGCTTCTAGTTGTCCACTTAGGAAAATTGATGTTACACCTAAGACAGGGAAGCCAACACAAGTTAAGCCGTCAACAAGTGTGTCGAGCATTAGTAGTTCTCAGAGTACCGAGAAAACTGTGCAGGCTACACCAAAACAAGTTGTGAAACAAATACCGGTAAAAGGTGGACCAAAAGAAGTGGTTAGGACTAATTCACCGAATCGAGTCATTAATCAATCTAGGTCTGGTCCTCAACAACAATATAGGAGCACAACACCTAGCAGAGCATACACTCCAGTTAGGTCACACACTCCTATTAGACATCACACACCGGTTAGAGCTCAGGGATCTCAATCTGAAATGCAATATAATCGGAATTATTCAAGAGCTCCACAACAAATGCCTACTCAAAGGCAAAGATTGAATTTACATCACTCGGCACCACAACAAGCTCCTGTTCAACGACCCAAGTCACCTGAAAGGCGAGATGGGTATTTGAAAGAGTTTAAGTATGTGGACGAGAATGGTATATCCAAGTCAGTTATGGCTTGGGTTCCCCGTGATAACTAACCTATTTTCTTTCATGTGCAGGAGATTACCACAGGTCCAAACAACAAATGGTTCGTCGACAGTGGATGCTCCAGGCACATGACAGGGGAAAGAAGTCTCCTTACAGACTTCAAGGGAGGGAATCGGGGATTTGTATCATTCGCGGGAAATAAAGGAGGAAACATCAAGGGTACCGGAGTAGTCACTAATGGGACGATCAAGTTGGATCAAGTTTATCACGTTGATAAACTGGTTCACAATCTCACTAGTGTATCTCAAATCTGTGTCAAGAAGAATTCAGTGCTGTTCACTGACACTGAAGCGTTAGTGCTAAAACCAGGGTTCAAGATTCCAGAAGATTGGATATTAATGCGGGCACCAAGGAAGAATGACTTGTACATGCTCGATATGAACAAGCCGGAATCTTCAATGGGACCGATCTGCTTACTGTCTAAAGCTTCGGGGACTGAATCAGTTGTGGCACAGACGCATGGCACACTTGCACCTAAGAAAATGAACTATATAACGAAAAATGGGTTGGTGCAAGGTGTGCCTATGAAGAGTTTTCAGTTCGAAGACAAGTGTCTACCATGCAAGAAGGGCAAAGAACATAAGAAGGCACACAAGTCCAAGACTCAAAACTCCATAACCTCCACATTCGATTTGTTGCATATGGATCTCTTCGGACCAATCAACAAAAGGAGTATAGGAGGTAGTTGGTATTGTTTAGTTATCACTGACGATTACTCACGATTTTCTTGGGTTTTCTTTTTAGGTACAAAGGACGAGACGGCATCCAAGCTCATCGGGTACTTAGACCAAGTGGAGAATTCCTATGGAACACGGGTTAAAAGGCTACGTAGTGATAATGGAACAGAATTTAAAAACACTGTAATTGGTGTATATTGCCTATCAAAGAGCATAGTGCATCAATTTAGTGCACCGCATGAGCCTAAACAAAATGGGGTGGCCGAACGAAAGAACAGGACATTGATTGAGGCATCTAGGACTATGCTTTCAAATTCAAAGCTTCCTACCATGTTTTGGGGGGAGGCAGTGAATACCGCATGTCATGTTTTAAACCGGGTCCTAACTGTCAAATCTCTGAACAAAACCTGTTATGAAATTTTTGAATAAACGGCCACCTAATTTAACTGGCTTTGAACCGTTTGGGGTACCATGCACTCTATTGCGAACAAAACATCAACCTAAGTTTGGTGAAAAGGCTGACGAAAGATACTTCCTAGGTTATGTGCCGAACTCACCAAACAAATGGGTTTTTAACAAAACAAATGGTACAGTGGAGATTGTGTATAACATTGAAGTCACAAGTTATACACATGAACCCCAAACAGGTCCGGAATGGATATTTGACTATGATAAATTGTTTGAGTCATTTAACATTCCTTTGGATGAAAATGCAGGTACGATCGAAGAGGATATGGCGACGTTGAATCTGAATGATGAAGGTCATACCTTTCCGAGGACTACATTTCAATCCACATCCGAGCCTACTTTGACTGAAGAGAGATCTCCAGAAGTCACTGATCAAGAAGCACCTTCAACTGAGAATCAGACTCAGACAACAAATTCCAACTCTGAGGAAAATGTACACTAGGAGGAAAATGTGGAATCAGAGGATGTTCCCCCACTAGGTGAAATAGGATCTGACTTAGGAGATAATCTGAGAGTTGACGAGATAGAGACTTCTAGGATTAACAAGAACCATCCTATAGAAAGCATCATAGGAAATCCTAATGAGGGTGTGAGGACTAGGAGTAGTTTAAATAACAACACTGTGTTGTTGTCGATGATAAATGACTCCGAGGCCTATCATACCTGCCTCTATTCTTGTTTCATCTCGCAAGTAGAGCCAAAAAATCTGCAAATGGCACTAAAGGATAACTCCTGGGTTGAAGCGATGAAGGAAGAACTCTCCCAATTTAGGAAGCTAGAAGTGTAGGAGTTAGTTCCATTACCTCGAGGAGAAATTGCCATAGGAACCAAATGGGTTTTTAAGTGCAAAAGAGACGATCGGGGTATTGTCACTCGCAACAAGGCTAGGTTAGTTGTAAAGGGTTTCAACCAAGAGGAGGGAATCGATTACAATGAGGTGTTTGCGCCAGTAGCAAGGCTGGAAGCCATTAGGTTGTTTCTGGCTTTTGCTTCCTTCAAGGGTTTTAATGTATATCAACTAGATGTTAAGAGTGCTTTCCTCTATGGGAAAGTGAAGGAGCTGGTGTATGTAGAACAGCCGCCCGGATTTACAGATCCAAAATATCCAGACAGAGTATATCGATTAGATAAGGCTCTGTATGGATTGCATCAAGCACCTAGGGCGTGGTACGAGACTTTATCCAACCATCTGTTAGAGAACGGTTTTGAAAGGGGTAGGATAGATAGTACGCTGTTCGTTAAGAGAAAGGGAGAACACTTCATCTTGGTACAAGTGTACGTCGATGATATCATCTTTGGATCATCAGACGAGCAAATGTGCAAAGATTTTGAGAAGGTGATGAAGTCGAAATTCGAGATGAGTGCAATGGGTGAATTAAATTTCTTTTTGGGGTTGCAAGTTGACCAGAAGAAGGAAGGAATGTTTATCCATCAGACGAAGTATGTCCACGACATATTAGACCGCTTTGGGATGGAAGGGACGATACTGACAGCCCATTTCAGCACGCCGATTCAAGTGAATCACAATCTCGGACCGGGTACTGAAAGTGATACCGATGTGGATCCGACATTATATCGGGCCATGATTGGATCACTTATGTATTTAACTGCTTCAAGACCTGACATCATGTTTGCTGTGTGTATTTGTGCTAGGTTTCAAGCTAATCCAAAATAGATGCACATGAAAGCTGTGAAGCGGATTCTACGATACCTCAAGTCGAAACCGAAGCCGGGACTTTGGTATCACGCGGAGGGAGATCTAGAGTTGGAGGAGTTCACGGATTCTGACTACGGAGGATGCAGCTTGACGCGCAAGTCAACAACTGGAGGTTGTCAATTCCTAGGAGGGAGACTGGTTTCCTGGCAATGCAAGAAACAGACGTCGGTAGCCGTGTCAACGTGCGAGGCCGAGTATGTTGCTGCTGGTAGTTGCTGCTCACAGGTTCTGTGGATACAACAACAATTGCGGGATTACGGTTTGGCTTACACTCAAACTACCACTAGGATAGATAACCAATCTACTTAACAAATAATCAAGTTAAACACAGTAAAACAAAGCACATAGACATAAGGCATCATTTTATTCGTAATTGTGCTGAAAAGAACTTAATCAAATTGGTAAAATTAGCAACGGACGATAATAATGCTGATTTATTTACCAAAGCCTTTGATAAGTCACGGTTTGAATATTTGATTCAACTAAATGGAATGCGCAACCCAGAGTAAAGTGACCTTAGTAGAAGTTTTATTTCTGTTTTTAGCTGTAGTCTTTATTTCTTTTTATAGTAAGTTTACTAAATTAGGATAGTTTCCATTTTTAGTAAGTTAGTAGTTTATTTTCTTTTATTGATATTTCTTATGAAAAAAAAAAAGAAAAAAAAGAGAATATCAGAAAAGGAGTTAAGTCTTAGATGCATAGGTTCAAAGTGACGAAAATTAGCACAGTCGTTACAAACTCTAAGTGTTTAGGCTTTCACACATAATGCACCTAAAATTCTAAGTGTTATACTTTATTTTAGTTTGATGTGTTGGTAGGCATAATACATATAGGGAGTCCCAAGGCTAATAAAATATTCAATAAAAAGTCAAACGTGTCCCTAACTTAGATGTATGACCAATCGGTCTTAATTTTTATGTACAAGACATACAAACTTTGAGTCTAAATGAGGTATGCAAACTTTCTGGGGATGTATAGCAACATCAAATACATCTAAAAATAGAAAGCATAGAAAATTATAAGGAACTGAGAGTCAAAAACATGTAACTCTGTTGTACGTAAGTACAGATCTGTTGCCTCTGTTTTGATTCGGGTTAGCAAGATAAGTCGCTTTGTTGTACGTCCGTACAGACCTGTCACTGCTATCTTGCTAGCTTTAAAAAATAAACCTTAAGTCAAACTAAGACACTTTGTTGTATGAAAATACAGACCTGTGTCCGATGTTTGTCTTTTAAAGAAAGTTTGCAAATACCAAAAAGTTAGAATCGTTGTCTGTATGCCTTGACTATAAAAGTATGTCTATGCCTGAGTCACGTAAGAAAATTTCATGATAAATGAAAATTCCAAGGGATATTCCGAAATGTAGCATGTTTAAAGGGGTAAATACCAACAATCGGCTAAATGGGTATGTCACGCCAAACAATCAAAGGAATCAAAAAAATTCCTAAGTGTAAAAGCTTAAGTACTGAGTGTGAGTATCTGACACCGCTATCTGATTGAACCTTTCTTCGACTATACTCGTAAAAAAATATATATATTTTTGTTAAGTGTTTAGCATAGTATGTAAATTTTAATAAATGTAGTTTAAGTCTAATTTAAATATTTGTTCAAAATTTTAAAATTTTATTTTTATTTTATTTTATTTTATTTTATTTTATCTTATTTTATTTTATTTTATTTTTAATTTACTTAGGAAAAAGGTCAAAATTACTGAGAGTGCATTCATAGTTGAATAAAATAAACATTGCGTGAAAATCTTGTGCTTAGGGTAAAATCTTGTGCTTAGGGTAAACTTGTAGAAATTCATATGTGTTGGATTTTGTACTTACACAAGTTCAAAATAAAACAAATTTGAATTTAAACAAGTTTATTCATTTTTAATAATTCAAATATTTTATCTATTGTGCAGACATGGCGGACAGAGTGTTTGTTCCTAAGCATAATATGGTCATTCCCCCTGACCATAATATCCCTGAAGCACAGGCTTTCCGCCAGATGGTGGATTTCCTGGTGGAGTCCAGGATCTCGTTCGCACTATCCCATAACATCCAAATCGTTATTCCCTATGTGCGGCAATTTTATGAACATTTGCAAGTCGATTGTACTGTCACCCCAACAGTACTAAGGACAAGGATAGCTGGACAGCCGTTGGTATTTTCTTCTAATATGTTACGTCAAGTTCTGCAGCTGGGAACTCAGGAGGAAGAGATGGGCCTATAGATTTCTCATTAAGTATTAGGCAGACGACCTTTGTAAGGATGGGATATAGTTTGGATATTACTAAGACGTCCTATATGAAGAGTGGGCTCATTGGCCAATGGCGATTTCTGGCACACGTGTTCATGGTATGCTTTGCGGCGAAGAAAGCGGGATTTGATTATATTGTATCGAAGATCCAATCAGGGATTATCGCATTGGTTTATAATCGGCGTTTCAGTTTTTCAGAGATGTTTTTCTCCGAGTTCGTTCGCCAGATAACGGCTCCGGAGAGAGAAAGATTTCTTCTTTATCCACGTTTCGTCATGATGCTCATCAGGCATTTTCTGCCAAATCTGCCGCAGCTGAACGACATTCAGAGCGTTGCAGTCATAGATAAGAGAATCTTTGCCGATTGCTCCGCTCCCCGAGGAAGGTTAGCTGTCCCGATAGAGACACCTTTATTTGGTGCTATAATCGATCCGAATTTTATGGCCCCTCAAGATGCCAACTGGGCAGGGCAATGGAAATTCCGCAGAGACAGCCACAGCAACAACAGCAACAACCGCGCCCTCCACAACAGAGGAGACGCCAAAGACCTTCTGCGAGTCAAATTCAGGCAGAGAGGCCTTCCACTAGTCAAGTTCAAGAGCCACAAGAGGCTGGACCTTCAAGTACACCAGCAGTATCTATTCTGACATCTGATCAGTTATGTCAAACACTGCATGAGATTTGGGAAGCTGGTCCAAATGCCAATGAAGAAATAACAACAGCGTTAGTTGGAGAATTGTTAGAGCCTCCGGAAGGAGAAGATGATGTCTTTAGGGAAGTTGATGAATATCAACCTGAGCAAACAGGTAATGACATGTCATCTTCAGCTACTGAATCTGAAGATATGGAAGAGATAGAAGTTGAAGTTCCAGAGTCTATCACTGCAGAACCATCCATCCAGATAGGAACTTATGGATCGCGATTAGTGGTGTCTGAAGAAGCTTCACGGCGACGAGGATCACAGGAGTCTGATGACTCTGATTTTGAGGAAGAAGAAGTTGCTCCATTATTGACAAGGCAAAGGGCTAAACGTCATCGTTTTATGCAGGGAGCTACCTCAGCTTCTGCTGCACAGCCTGAAATATCTCAACCTCCGCCTACTCAACCTACCATTCCACCATCACCACCACCTGTTGAACCGTACATCACATCACCAATCATACCAACCCCAATACAATCCATTCCATCAACCTCATCCACCTTCATGGAGAATCAGAGATTTTCTAAGCTGAAGAGCAGAGTTGACTTCCAGCACATTCAAATATATGGGTTGACAACGGCTCTAGCGAAATACAAAAGCATAATGCCCAACTGGATATCGAGAATGCCGAGCTGAAGAAGGTCGTGGGCAAGGTACAGGAAGAGAACTTGGAGCTGAAAACATTTGTTGCTGATCAAGCAGCCAAAATAAGATCAATGCGCTCCCTGATTGAGCAATTAATGCAAAATCTAAAGTCTCAGGGGGAGACAAGCTGCAGGGATCAAATAGAGCTGCCCAGGGATGAAGATAAGGATGGTGATAATGACGGAAATGATCCCAGCGCGCAAAGAGTTAGTGAGCCAGTAGATTTTTCTACTGCTCAGCATGCTGAGACTCAGGGGGAGCCGGAACAGACGGGAGCTGCAACAGTTGAAGCCAGTTCCTCCAAAGCCACAGAGTCGGAGATAAATGAAATGATCGAAGCCCTAATGGATCTCGATGACAACCCTATGGACCTTGGCTTTGACTTTGAGGATGAAATGGACGAACTAGAAGAAGGAGAATTTGTGCCCGAAGATGTAACAGATTGGCAATCTGATGATGAAGTTTGTGCTGATGAAGATGATGAAGCAAATGAGATCGTTGTTCAGCAAAACCCCATCACAGATACTTACATAACGGAAGGAGATCAGATGATTGACATCGAAGTGGTACACGCTGCTTTAAATGTTGAATCAGCAATTGAAGAACCTGCCAGAGAACTTACCAATGAAGAGAAAAGAAAACTATGGTTTAGGGCAGAGAAAAGAGAGTTGGAGCTAAAAAGGAAGATACGTGTGCCGAGTACTGGAGAACTTTCAGGAAGTATATTGAGCTGGTTCTTTGATCGGGAATTGCAGCTTTTCATCATTAAAAGGAAAGATGGTCTCCAGTATCTAAGAAGAACTCTGAAAGTGTTCAACTCCTTGCCAAAGATCGAAATAAAGGCATTAGCATGGAAGGAGTTAATCAACATCGGCAACGACCCTTACGCTAAAATAATTGCCAAGATCATAAGAAAAGAAGGAAGGTCGAGGAAGTTCGAACGTCTCAATCCGAGGGTAGGTAAACAAGTAATGGACCATTCTCGAATTGATCCTCTGACTGGGCGTCCATGGATGAAAATGTAGTTAAAGTTTGTATTGAGAAGGGTTTGTATGCTGGCAGCAGTTTGAATAAATAATAAACAAAGTACTTAATCAAATGTATGAATTGTTAGAAGCTATCATCAAGGGGGAGTCTGTTGGTACACCCTGTGTGACGATAGCAGTCTAAGTGATCTGGCATTTTGGTACAAGTTATATTCAAAGTATTTGGAATTAACGAGTGTTTTGATATGTTTGATAGTTATTGATTGTATGTTTGGACTTGATGTAACGTATTACAAAAAGTTCAAACATAAAGTTCAAAGATAAATTCAAGCATAAGTTGAAAACATAAGTTTCAATACTAAGTTAAATATGTGAAAGAGTAAATTCGAATTCTCTAAGGACTGGGATTCGAATCTATGATAGATTCGAATGTGTTCCTTAAGCAGATTCGAATGTGTTCCATTAGGCAGATTCGAGAGTGTCAAGGGGACAAACTCGAATGGGCCTTGGGCCTGATTCGAGTTTGGCCCATGACAGACTCCAATGGTCATCTATAATCAGGGATAGACTCGAATTATTAAGAGACTTTTTGCAGAATTCGAGAGAGATTAAGCAAAAGGCGATTTCGAGTTTATCAGTGTTTTTAGTGTTGTTTTGGAGAGAATCAATTAGTAGGTGCGTTCGTCGTCGTTCGTACAGCTTGTTGATAGTCTCCGTGTTCCGAGTGAGAGTTGTTTCCGTCAACCCGTTAACGAGGATTCCGCACTCATTGACGGTCTCGCGTCTAGATAAATCCGTAGTGTGTAGACCTTACAAAAATTCTTGAATAAAATCCAAGTTTTTCAACATTTTCACTTAATGGAAGTTTTTCAACTTTGCAAGACATTCACACCAAACAACAGATTATCACGCAATTTTGTTTTTTCAACTAAAAATGCATCCTTGTAACTTTTACCGTTTTCCTATTTATTAAAAGTGAAGATAAAATAAAATAAATTAAACTAAAATTAAATTAATTTAAAAATAATTTAAGGAAAAAAATATACTAACAGAATATTTTTGCGAGATAGTCAAAGAAGGTTCAATCAGATAGCGTTGTCAAACGCACTTTCAGTATTTCACTTTCACACTTAGGAATTTTTTTTTCCTTTGATTGTTTGTCGTAAAATACATTACAAGTCGATTGTCAGTGTGTTTTTACGTGTCCCATACTTAGACATACTTCTATGATCAAGGCAGACACACAATGATTATGACTTTTTTGTATTGCAAATTTTCTTTAAAAGGCAAACGTCGGACACAGTTTTGTTTATACATACAACAGAGTGTCTTAGTTTGTCTTAGAGTTCCTCTTATGTTAGCAAGACAGCGGTGACAGGTCTGTACTCATGTACAACAAAGCGACTTATGTTGCTAGTTTAAGTCAAAACAGCGGTGACAGGTCTGTACTCACGTACAACAAAGCGACTAATTTTGACTTCCTTTACTTTAGAAAACCTTTTCTTTCTTTGTTTAAGATGTATTTTGATGTTGCTATACATCCCCCAGATAAATTTGCATACCTCATTCATAATCATTATCTGTATGTCTCTAACATGGAAATTAAGACCTTTTGGTCATACATCTAAGTTAGTTACACATATGACATTTTCTTGATTATTTTATTAGATGTTAGGATTTCCTTCATGTATTAGGCCTACCAACATATCAGATAAGAATGTGCATATCACTTAGATATTTTAAGGTACATTATGAGTGAAAGCTTGACACTTAGAGTTTGTTAGACTGTGCTAATTTTCGTCACTTTGAACCTATGATTCTAAGACTTAACTCATTTTTAATATTCTCTTTTTTTTTTTTGAGATTTTCATGATTTTCTCTCTTTTTTCTTTTGTTTTTCATTTATAAGAAAAATAAGCTGATAAACTAAACTAATAACTTACTATCAAAAGAAAATCTACTAAGGTCAAGTTACTCTGGATTACGCATGCCATTTAGTTGAACTAACAACTCAAAGCGTGATTTATCAAATGCTTTTGTGAATAAATCTGCATTATTGTCTTCCGTTGCAACTTTTACCAGTTTTATCAAATTCTTTTTAGCACAGTCACGTATAAAACGATGTCTTATGTCTATGTGTTTGTCTTACTGTGCTTAACTGGATTATTTGTTATAGTAATTGTTGATTGATTGTCTATCCTATTGGGAGTATGAGTATAAGTCAAACCGTAATCCCGCAATTGTTGTTGGATCCACAGAACCTGTGAACAGCAACTACCTGTAGCTTCATATTCGGCCTCGCACGTTGATACAACGATCGAAGTCTGTTTCTTGCATTGCCAGGATACGAGCCTCCCTCCAAGGAACTGACAAACTCCAGTTGTTGATTTTCGGTTCAAGCTACATCCAACATAGTCAGAGTCTGTGTACCCCTCCAATTCCAGATCTCCATCAGCATGATACCAAAGTCCCAGATTCGGTTTCGACTTCGGATATCTCAGAATTCGCTTCACGGCTTTCATATGCATCTCCTTTGGATTTGCTTGAAACCTTGCACATATACACACATCAAACATAATGTAAGGACTAGAAGCAGTTAAATACATAAGTGACCTGATCATGGCCCGATACAAGGTCAGATCCACATCAGTATCATTTTCTGTACCCGGTCCGAGATTATGATTCACTTGAATCGGAGTACTAAAATGTGCGGTAAGCTTTGTTCATTCCATCCCGAAGCGCTCCAAAATGTCGTAGACATACTTCGTCTGATGAATAAACATTCCTTCTTTCCTTTGTTCAACTTTTAAACCAAGAAAGAAGTTCAGCTCTCCCATCGCACTCATCTCAAACTTCGACTTCATAACCTTTTCAAAATCCTTGCACATCTGCTCATTTGACGAACCGAATATGATGTCGTCCACGTACACTTGTACTAAGATAAAATCTTCACCTTTCTTTTTCACGAATAGTGTACTATCGATTCTCCCTCTCTCAAACCCATTGTCTAAAAGGTGAGTTGACAGTGTCTCATACCAAGCCCTAGGTGCCTGATGTAATCCATACAGAGCCTTATCAAGGCGGTATACTCTATCGGGATACTTTGGATCAGTAAACCCTGGTGGTTGTTCGACATACACCAATTCCTTCACCTTGCCATACAAGAATGCACTCTTGATGTCAAGTTGATATACCTTAAACCCTTTGAAGGACGCAAAAGCCGAAAAACAAACGAATCGCCTCAAGCCTCGCCACTGGTGCAAACACTTCGTTATAATCTATTCCTTCTTCCTGGTTGAACCCTTTTACCACGAGTCTTGCCTTGTTGCGAGTAACTATACCCCGATCATCCCTTTTGCACTTAAAGACCCATTTGGTCCTTATAACAACTCCTCCTCGAGGTAACGGCACTAACCCCCATACTTCAAGCATTCTGAACTGTGACAGTTCCTCTTGCATGGCTTCAACCCAAGAATTGTCTTTCAGTGCCATTTGCACATTCTTTGGCTCTACTTGTGAGATAAAACACGAGTATAAACACATGTGAAATGCCTCGGAGTCGTTAATCATCGATAACAGTATCATGTTATTATTCACACTACTTCTAGTTCTCACACCGGTATTTGGATTTCCTATGATACTCTCAATTGGATGATCTTTGTTTATCCTCAATGTCTCGATCTCATCGACCTAAAGATTATCTCCCAAGTTTGATCCTGTTTCACCTAACTGGGGTATGACTTCAGACGGTATATTCTCTTCCTCATGATCATTATCTGCGGGGTTAGATATATTCGTCTGATTCTCATTTGTATGTAATTCAGGTTCATTCTCTATTGGAGATCCATCTTTTATCGTTGTAGGCTCAGATGTTCATGGAATGCTTGATCTTGGAAAACCTCGGTACTCGTCATTAAGGTTTAATGATGAGAAATTATTTTCCACTTTACCTGCATTTCCACTAAACGATATGTTAAATGCTTCAAACACAGAGTCATAATAAAAAATAACCATTCAGGACCAGGTAGGGGTTCATGTGAATAACTTGTTATGTCAATGTTAAACACAATCTCTACCGTACCATTTGTTTTATTAAAAACCCTTTTGTTTGGTAAGTTAGGAACATAACCTAGGAAGTATCAATCGTAAGCCATTTCACCAAATTCAGGTTAATATTTTGTTTTTAGTAATGTACACGGTACCCCAAACGGTTCAAAGTCAGTTGTTAGTGCACCCTGGGTGACGATAGCAGTCTAAGTATAGACATATTTTGTAAAAGTCAATTTGACTATTATTATACTTTAACAAGTATTTGTTATATGTTTGTTATTTGTTTGTTTATATATGTTTGATATTAATTGTATATATGTTTGAACTTGGTGTAATGTATTACAGTGAGTTCAAACATAATGTTAGACATTTTATTTCGATCATAGGGAGTTGTTTTGTAATAATTATTTACTTAGTAGGTTCCTTGTGTTTTAATTTCCTTGTAACTTATTTCTTTTTAAGAGTCAAGGGGCCAAAGTTGACAATGCTCCATAGTTAATTAATGGAGTCTAGAAATAGGCTCCTAGGGTTACATTGTAAATACACGGTTGAATCAATGGAGAATATCAGAGCCGCCACTTTGCATTTACTCTCAATATTCTTATTGTCTTTCCTTCATCATTTCCTAATTATTTAGCATTGTTCTTCTTGGGATTTGATAAAGATTACAAAGGTGCTGATAATATTACGGGATTACACTATTTACAATTGGTATCAGAGCCCAAAAGGTGGATTTCAACTGAATATTACGGATTCTTCTGGGTTTTTTAAGGTGTTCTTCGTGTTCTTCATTCTTCATTCGGTTAGATCTTCTTTTTCTCTATTTTTAAGTGTTTCTTGTGTTCTTATATTCTTATAATCATCACAATATCTTCATATACTGACTTCCAGCTCATTTAGTTCCATCTTTCCATCAAACTTATCAAGAATCGAAGTTTTGAAAATTTTTTAAAATAAATATGGGTTTTTAGTGGGTTTTTTTAGCTTGTTCTTCACTGATTTTAAGTGTTGTGAGTTATTTATGTCACCAAAAGTGTTTAAAATAGTTTATCATTAGAAACTTTTTTAGGCTTTAAAACTGAGAAAATCGACTTCTGTTCTGTTCTGCCATAGAAAACTGCTAAAACCTGTTGTAATTCGGACCATATACTGTAGCAATTCGGACCCATTAAGATCCCTATTCGGACCATATTTCATCCTAGTTCGGACCTCATTTCGGTCCAATTCGGACAAACTTTAGGTGCATTTCGGACCACTCCTTTGCCCATTTCGGACCATACTTCGGTCTCATCCGAACTTTGGACCATCCGAAGTTCAGATCAGGCATCCATATTTTCCCATTTTTGACTTGTGCATTCATTTTAAAATTCACTTCGGACCATCTCCATTTCGGACCACCCGAACTCGGACCATAGTAATTCGGTCCCCTACCTGGACACTTTCCTAAAAACCCTTTCCACTGTTCACCCGAATTCGGACCATCCGAATTCGGTTCCCACACTTCATCCGAAACACATCTGTTATTCCGAAGTCCATTATCCGAAGTCATCCTGTGCATCCGAATCCGGTTGAACCGTATTCGGTCCATCAAACTTCTAAGCATCCGTATTCGCCCATATCCGAAATACCATCCGAATTAGGCAGTCCATCCGAAGTAGGTTCTCATCCGAATTACATCACCCATCCGAATTCACTGTTCATCCGAATTACGCTTTTCCATCCGAAACCCATTTCATCCGAACTCAATTCTGAGCATCCGAAACACTGTTCATCCGAAATCACTTCATCTGAAATACCATTGCATCCGAAATCAGTCCATCCGAAACACCTTCCCATCCGAAATCAGTTTCTTATCCGATTTAGCACCATCCACAGTGCTATTCTTCCTTAGTCCAGCCCATCCGTGTCCAGTTTCCACCTTTAAGATCTTAAATCTTTCATCAGCATCAGCATCATGTCTCGCGAAGCTCTCGTACTCGGATCTGAGAACAGACCACCTGTTCTCTATCCAGATGAGTATGAACAATGGAAATCCCGGTTCCTCAAATTCGTTGGAATGCAACCGCATGGAAATTTAATGCTTCAGTCCATCTCCGAGGGTCCCGTAATCTATTATCGGGAGATAGCAGCCCGACCTGAGGCTGACCCCCTGTCTTAGCTTCAAAAGTTGAACGAGAACCGGCTAATGACGCCGAGAGAGACAGGCAGCATGCAGATAAGAGGGCGGAATATATGATCTATCAGGCCCTCCCCACTGATATTCTGGTTGGCGTCGACAGCAAGATGTCTGCCAAGGAAATGTGGGACGAATTGGAAGTCCAAATGTTGGGGGCAGATTTGGATGATAGGGCCAAGATTGAGGAGGCCAAGGCTACGTTTACCGAATTCCGTGCAAAAGATGGGGAATCTCTGCAAGGCACGTTTACAAGGTTCTGTGCGGTCCTGAATGAGTTGAACAAACTGCACATAAAGAAGGACAGGAATGACATCAACATCCAGTTCTTTGCCGCCTTAGCCCCCCGAGTGGCAGCTTGCTTTTCGGGCCACGAAACGAGTCCTGAAAATTCCTGAGGTATCCATCAACGTCGTCTTTAAGGAGCTAAAGAAGTATCAAGGGGATGTTGATCAACAAAGGCTGATGGCGAATCAATTGGCCTCTCTACTGCTATCAGCCAACACCGGATTGAAACCAAATGATTCACTCGCCTTGATCACAAACAAGAATATTCCGACACCATCCTTTACTCCGGGTTCATCGTCATCACAGTGCAGGTATGCTTCTCCTCCACGTGAGGTATTTGATGAGGAAGAGGCTTCTATATGGGAACAGATAGCCTTGTGGACCAACCGTCTCCAACAGCGACGGTTTTCCAACAAGACTAAAATAAACTCCGTCATGACACCGGTCCGCGGAGGTACTATGATGATAGAATGGACGAACGACACGATGATTATCGCAGAGACGATTATCGAAGGGATGATCGCGACGAGAGGAGGTATGACGATAGGCGCGACTATCGAGATGATCGTCGTTATGAAAGGCGAGACGATAGGCGCGACGATCGAAGGGATGATAGGCAGGACGATCGACGAGATGATCATAGGGATGGCCGTCGAGATGACAGGAGAGAGCCGGAAAGATGGGACAGAAGGAGAGATGATAGCAGAGAGCCTCGTCGCGCCGATAAGAGGCCGGCGGAAAGAAGAGATGAACGGCCGAGAGCAGACGAGCCGAAAGCAGCGGATGAGCGTCTCTGCTATAAGTGTGGTAAACCAGGCCACTTTGCTCGGGAGTGCAAGAATAACTTTGACAGAGACGTCGGCTACTACGAGAAGAAACTGGAGGCCGCCAAGAAAAGAACCGATGCGTTATCCCTCGTCGCCCAGGAAGACTATTGGGATGCTGAAGACACTGACGAGGAGGATGACAATGGCAAGAACTGTTAGATGGTTGATCGTATTGGGTTGGAGAACTCTGCTGTTTCCACTGCTGAAAATTCAGATCATGCTGCTGAGGGGGAGACATTGAAAAATCCACCAGCATGTCTGATGACCACAACCAACGATCCCGAATGCTCTACATCCGGTTCTGAGACAAATGAGGTATATTCCTGTTACATTCCTGCACATGTAAATAACTTATTTGTAGATAATGAATGTACACTGCACACACATATTCTTGATCTTCAAGCTAGATTAAATGCTGAAACTGCAAAGTGTGTACAGGCTGAACATCAAGCTCAAACTTTAAAAGAGTCATCTGAATTATATCATTCAAAGTGGTTAACTAATCACAATGTTATAAAACAGATGTTAATAGAAAAAGTAGATGTTCAGGATAGGAATATATATCTTGAATCTTGCATGGACAAGCTATCAAAAGAAAAACTCTCTTTAAAAGAAGAAGTTTTTTACTTACAAAACAGTTAGATGCGGTAAATAGGGAAAATATAGACAGTTTAGAAAAATACAAAATGATTGAAGAAGAAAGGATAAGTTTGTACTCACGAATAAAGACCCTTGACGATGCATTTTTAAAAAGGGGTCAAACAGAACAAACTATCCACTTAAATCAGCCAAAGAAACTAGGTTTTACCATCCTAAACAAGGAATCAGTTTTAAAAATCCTAAATATTTGGAAAAAGCACAAAATGTTTTACCTTTATTTTATGACATGAATTATATGGGAGCCGGTCTTAAATCTTTGTTTTTTGAGTCATCAAAAGAACTTTTAAACCAAGAAAATGAGAAATGTGTTGCTCACAAAGAAAAAGAAATTTCTTTTAAATATGAAGAACATAACGAGAGTTATTCTTCTAGAGTACCCACTTTAGAGGAAGACTTCTTGTCAACTTATTGAGAAGCTGAATAGAAAACAGAAACCGTAAAATCAACTCCTCAACTTTATATTCCTGCAAAAGTTCTTCAAAAACAAATCACTGTTTTAGAAAAGGAATTAAAGTCGTCTCAAAAGAAAGCTCTTGATCTTCAAGAGGCTCTTCTTAAAAGCGAAGAAGAATTGGTAAATCAATCTTTTCAACAATCTGTGGAAGTAACTGTCTACAGAGAAAATTTTGAAATGGTTTCACAAAAATTGAAAGATTTTTTAAAAGAACAAACAGTTTCTCATTCCACAAACATTCCATATGTGTCATCAAATAAAGGTAAGGCCAAAGCTGAAACTTCTTCTGTCATTCATAAAGGTGAGTGTTCAAAACCTTTCAAAAATGAGGTTTCTAAAAAGACTCAGATTAAATCAAAGTCTTTGAAGAAACCCACTCACCAACAAAAAGAAAATTCTGTCATGTCTAAATCTTCCATGCTTACTGACTCTAATCATTTTGTTCCTACAGATCATATAAGAAGATTTCCAAATACCACCATGCTGGATTTTACGAGTTTTTTTTTGTGAAGAAGGCTTTAATGCCAAATTAATTTGTTACTAAAGATAGGATGTCTGTAATCTCTAAAGACAATTTGTGTAACAATGTGTGTGACAATGCTTGTAATGATGTACCGAATTCTGTTGTTCCTTTAAAGTACTCTTTCAGTGATTTATTTAATCTATGTCCAACTTGATATAGACGACGGGTTCCTGTAATGAATGCTTTTGTGCCATATCCTGTTAAACGAATTCGGAAAAAGAAAACAAAAAATGTTGCATCATCGGCCTCATATAAAATTGAGACTTGTCCGTTGCCAAGACCCAAAACCAAAGCAAGGGTAAAAAAGGTCTCAAAAAGACAAAAACCAAAGGCAATTTCAGCGCCTAAGGTTCCAAAGCCCAATAATTCCAATCTTCAAAGGATTCCAGAGGGCTATGCATCCGGACCACACACAAATGCTAAATGGGTTCCTAAAACTGTACACGTGCCATATAAATCTGGAACTCCTAACAAAAAGGGACCCATATTGAGGTGGGTACCCAAAGTTGTGTGATCTTTGTGCAGATGATTCTTGGTTACTTCTGATCAAGACCTGTTCTTCTTTGAAATGGCTTCTAGTTACCATAGAATAGGACCCGTTCTTTTGCTTGTCGGTTGTGCTTAAACCGACACGTTTGGCTTCTGTGCACACAGCCCAAGACCCGGTGTTAACTCATCATGTTTTCTGAACATCTCGGTTCAGAACACGGTTTGACTGTGAATTAAAAATGGATGTGTTTGAATGCATATAGATTTTCATTGTATGAATTTATCTGTTTTTCAGGCTAAGTCCATTTGGTATATGGATTCGGGTTGCTCCAAGCACATGACAGGAAGAAGAGAATTGTTGTCCAACGTAGTTGAATAGTATTGCGGAACGGTAAAATTCGGGAACAACCATCAGGCTCACATCAAAGAATACGGGGACCTAGTTCTAAATAATCTGGTCATCAAGGACGTTGACTATGTTGAGGGGTTATCACATAATCTTTTTAGCATAGGACAGCTCTGTGACAAAGGACTAGAGGTAACTTTTAGAGCTAAGAACTGCAGTGTAAAGAGTATGGATGGAAAAGAAATCCTATCAGGTTCCCGAAACTCTAACCTCTATACCATTGACGTAGCCAAGCTAATAGTGAAGGATAACATTTGCTTATTATCAAAAGCCTCTTTAAAAGACTCGTGGTTGTGGCATCGAAGATTATCCCATTTGAACTTCGATAATATCAACAAGCTAGCTGCGAAACAATTGGTTAAAGGTCTTCCTGAATTGCGATATGAAAAGGACCATTTGTGTGGAGCTTGAGAGAAAGGAAAGATGAAACGGTCATCTCACAAACCAAAGCCCGAACCATCAACAAAAAGAGTATTGGAGTTACTACACATGGATTTATGCGAACCGATACGGACTCAAAGCATAAACGGGAAACGATATGTGTTGGTTATCGTTGATGACTACTCACGATATACCTGGGTCAGATTCTTGCGTTCCAAGGATGAGACAGCTCAAGAAATCATAGATTTTATCAAGAGTATCGAGACCCAACAGTAGCTGTCAGTGCAATCAATCAGATCTGATAACGGCACGGAATTCAAGAACTCGGTAGTTGAGGGCTTCCTT
The DNA here is from genome assembly GCA_020465985.1 of Centrapalus pauciflorus. Lineage (NCBI taxonomy): Eukaryota > Viridiplantae > Streptophyta > Magnoliopsida > Asterales > Asteraceae > Centrapalus > Centrapalus pauciflorus. The sequence goes on from JAANYP010009619.1 coordinate 531,806, forward strand.
CGATCCAAAGGTATTCAGTATCAATACTCTGCTGCTCGAACACCACAACAAAATGGGGTCGTGGAAAGGCGTAACCATACGCTTGTGGAAGCCGCTCGTACAATGCTCACATACTCGAAGCTACCTCCGTTCTTGTGGGCCAAAGCCGTATCAACAGCATGCTATACACAAAATCGCTCTATTATCCATAAGCACTTTAACAAAACTCCTTACCAACTCTTTTTGAATAAAGTACCATTTATCAAGTACTTACGTGTATTTGGTTGAAGGTGCTATGTGCTGAACGACAAAGACATCCTCGGGAAGTTTAACGAAAAGGCGGATGAAGCGATCTTCATTGGATACTCATCCAACTCGAAGGCGTTTCGCGCATTCAATACCCGAACCAGAACAGTCAATGAAAGTGTGCTTGTCACATTTGATGAGTTGGCTGAACTGGCACCCGAAGTTGATCAATCAGGACCTCGCATTACTCAAATTCCTGGAGACTCTCCTATCATTTCTTTTTCTTCTTCTGATTTAGTCAATTTGTTTGATCCTTTTTATGTTGAATTTTTCGGTCCTAACGCTAGTGTTTCTAATGTTGTCAATAATGTAGGTAATCCTTCCAGTTCAACTGCGCCACAAAGTTTCTCCGCTCCATCTTCATCAACATACCCTCATCCATCTACATCATCCACCGACACATCCGCAGTTGAATCTACTTCTATAATACCCTCACATATAATACCAACAATTCTTATTTCACCTGAACACTCGGGAATCGAACCGGAACCAGTGGTACCATCATTTGAAACCATTGACCATGAATCTTCATCCATCCCCACGTTAACCACAGAGGTTCCATCCCGAGCACCCCTTCCACACGAGATTAAATGGACCCGAAGTCACCCAACAAATCAAATCATTGGTGATGTTTCAACAGGAGTCCAAACTCGTAGGGCGTCTGCTAATGAATGCCTTTTCGCATCATTCCTTAGTATGATAGAGCCCGGTCGTGTGGATGAAGCCCTAACAGATCCAGATTGGATAGTTGCAATGCAAGAGGAACTCAACCAGTTTGAACAGCTAAGAGTATGGCGGTTTGTTCCCAAACCAAAAGACCGTACAGTCATCGGAACAAAGTGGATCTTTAAGAAGAAACGAGATGAGAACGACATTGTGATAAGGAAGAAAGCAAGACTTGTTGCCAAAGGCTACAACAACAAGAAGGGATAGATTATGACGAGACCTTTGCTCCAGTTGTACGGATCGAAGCAATCAGAATCTTCTTGGGGTACGCGGCACACAAAGATTTCAAAGTGTACCAAATGGACGTCAAGACTTCCTTTCTAAATGGTGAACTTAACGAGGAGGTGTATGTTGAACAACCACAAGGCTTTGTTGACGCACATAAACCTGACCATGTTTATGTGCTAGATAAAGCCCTCTATGGTTTAAAACAAGCACCTCGAGCATGGTATGATAGTCTTTCCAATTTCCTTATTTCTTCCGGTTTCTATAAAGGTGTGGTGGACACAACTCTGTTCACTAAAAGGGAAGGCCCACATATAATGCTAGTACAAATATATGTCGACGACATTATATTTGGATCTACTGACAGTAATTTTTGTAAGGATTTTTCAGCCCTAATGAAGTCCAGGTTCGAGATGAGTATGATGGGGGAAATGAACTTTTTCCTCGGATTACAAGTCAAACAACTTGAGGATGGGATTTTTGTGAACCAGTCGAAATATACTCTTGACATTCTCAAGAAGTATAAGTTAGACTCTTGCACGAGTATCGCAACTCCCATGACCTCCAACTGCAAGTTAGACACCGGTCCTTCTGGAAAAAGTGTCGATAATACAACTTACAGAGGGATGATAGGATCCTTACTGTACTTGACTGCCAGTAGGCCGGATATAATGTTTTCAACATTGAGTTGTATTTTGTTGGCACAGAATATCAACTTGCGGATATATTTACTAAAGCTTTTGACGAACCTCATTTTAAGTTTTTAGTATCCCATATCGGCATGTTGAATCCGCCTTCAAGTTGAATATCAGATATTGTCTTAAATAATTGTATTTCAATCTATTGTGATTGAAATTCCTTTATTTTAGAAAATATTTGATATTTAAATTTAAGGATTGTGTCACAAAATTGAAACTCAATATTTCCTTATCTGTGTACAATTTTAATAATTAATGATCCTGACAAATTGTTGTGTGAATTGTTCATCACGGAGTGGGACGCAAACATTATCCAGGTTTGTCTGTATCTTAAAGGCTGAAAAGGGTCTCGAGCTTAATCAGAAAAACAAAAAGGAAAGGAACTAGTATTCGTTTGAGGGGGAGTATAGTTAGGATTTTAAGTTTTATAATTCTTTTTATCATTTTTAATTCTTGTAGTTAAATTTCAAATTTTAGGTTGGACATATCTTAACTTAATTTTAAGTTTCATTTAATACATCGGAAAATCCCAAACAGATTTTAAGTGTTCAAACTTATCAAAAACCCAAAAAAATTTTTTATTTAATCTTATTTTATTTTATTTTGGTTTGGTTTAGTTTTTACCCTCTCTTAGATTCTAAAAGAAAATACCAAAAACATTTTTTTTTGTTGTCTTAGTTTGTTTGTTTGATTCAAAGAAAATACTCAAAAAGATGTAATAATTTTGGCCAAATTTTTGTTTACATTGTTATTTAAGTTTGTTTTGTTGTTTCTGTTAATGTTTAAGGCCCAATTCCCTTAATTTATTTTTTTTGTGTGTGGTGAGTTAAAATCCGGCGGCCCTTCACTCTTTGGGTGCGGATCTAACATACCCGACCCGCTCCGCTCCCTTTAAATAGGGCGGGGAAAACGGTCAAACACATTTCTTCCACTTCATGCTTCTTCTTCTTCTTTCCTTCCTCTCCGCCGACGTGAAACCACCGCCCAATCCACCATAACCACCGATTCAAGCTTTGTGCAACCTCATTTTTCTCCGTTTTTCTTGCTTCATTCATCTTCGGCATTTCAAGGTAACATCTTTTAAACTTTCTTTTAGCTTTTAATGTCCTCTTTTATGTGTTTGATTCTATATTTTTCCTTCTTTTTTTATTCTCGGTTTTTGATAGTTTTAGGTCCTTTAATGTGGTCTTTTTACTTAGTAGCAGTTAGATAAAATGTTCCTTATGTAATTTTAGTCTAGAATCTGTAACTTCATGCATTTTTGTCATTTTTCAACTGTTTACGTTTATTTTGCATGAACACATTATCTGCATACATGCATTTCGGATGTCCGAGTTCGGACCATCATCCGAATTCGGACGACCCACTTAGTTTAAATTTTTCCATTTTTGAAACTTCCTAAATCCGAATTCGGTCACTGTAGATCCGAATTCGGTCCACAATGATTCGAATTCGGTGCTACAAGGAATTTTGAAAATTAACTTAAGTCTCATTGCCTCATCACTGTGCATCCGAACTCTGGTTGGATCCGAATTCGAAACTCATCCGAGTTGGGTCCTTGGTCCTTATTGCATACATAACATTCCATTCAAATTCGGACCATGCTAATGCACCATCCGAATTCGGACCATCCGAAATCCAACACTTAGCATTTTTCAAAATTTTCCATTTTTCTATAAAATTCAAAAATACAAAAATATTTTCCTCACAGTGCACCATTGATTAGAGTTAGGACTAGTGTTTGAGTGAAAAGGTCTGATCTAACATCGGTCTCTTAACTAGGGGTGAGCGACGGGTACCATTTCCCGAACCCGAACCGGTACCGGTACCGACCGATACCGAATTAATATATTCGGTTCGGTATTCGGTTTTTAAATTAGCTAAAATTCGGTATTCGGTACTTTCGGTTCGGTATTCGGTTCTTAAAGTAGCTAAAATTCGGTATTCGGAACCGAACCGGTACCATATAAAATTATACGGTTCGGTATTCGGTTCTTCCAAAACTAATAATTCGGTTTCGGTATTTTCGGGATCGGTTCGGTACGGTACCGAGCTCACCCTTACTCTTAACGATTGACTTTGGACTTTATGAGTAGAATTTTATTCTACTAATAAAGACCCGATGCTAAACAGATCAGGCAGTTTCTATTTCACACTAATCTAGACTTCACATCAATGCCTTATCAGTTAAAGTCTTCTTATTCTAACTCTGATGCACCTTGCAGGATGATGGAACCTGCAGTGAATCTTACCATACCCCATCCCCCCATCCCAAATAATAACGCCCAACTCCCAGAACAATCCATCCTCCCCAACGCCGAGTTCGTCGAGTTTATTCCACACAACTGGCAGCTCGACGTTTCCATCCTAACCAAAGAACCCAAAACCCTCGCATTGGACATCCTCACTCACCACCCCATCTATTACGCCTTATCCACCGCAATTGCTGTTCCCGAGATTTACCTTCAACAATTCTGGAACAGGTTGCAATACCTTTCTGACCCCGAACCCCACTTTACATCCACCATCGACTGTGTTCCAGTCAAACTCACCATATCCGCCATACGCCATATCCTTCATCTACCCGCCGAATTCTACCTAACAACCCGCACACATTTTGATCCCAACCTATCCATCACCGAAACCTTAGCCGAAATCCAAAGACTGGGTTATGATGGCCCTCTTTCCAAGCCCTCAGATTTTCGCACCAAAAATCTTCAATCCCACTGGCGGATCCTTTTTGATGCAATCAACAAATGCTTCACCGCGAAGCATTCCGGCCACGACTCCGCCTCGGCTCAGGTGCTAGCCATGTTCACCGGCTTTGCCTTTGACCGACATGGGGATTATGCTACTTTCCTTTTCGAGGAATTAAGAAGAGTCCACGTGAAGAGGGGGACCAAGAAAGGCAGAAAATACATACCTCTACAGCGGTTTCTACAACTCATAATCCGTACGCCATGGACAATGATGATGACATCCACGAACATCCAGAGGCGGACATCTACCCTACAGTGGCAATTCAAAAGCTAACACTGCCAAAGGGGGCCCCCACAGTGCCGATAATGAAAACTCCTCTATCTCTGCTAATGAGGTCAAGGGGGTTGGAACAGGTTCGGGCATATATTCAAGAGTGTTATCTGGAAGAGTCTCAGTCAGATTCGTCTGAGACTAGCCAATCCGAAGGTGAGGCAAGCATGAGTGAGGATGAGGGAGCTCAGGTGGAAGTTCAACAATCTCTGGGTATAGGTGAGTGGGAGCCTGAGTTAGTAAGGCAGGAAGCAGGAGGTGAGGCAACAGAGACGACAGATTCAGAAAGAACCGTCTCTGTCGTGCGAGCGAGGGATATGCAATCCGAGGGTGAACCAAGCCCAATCAGCCGGACTCCCCACCGTAAGACCGTCAGTCCAACGGTCGAAATAACCACCACCACCGACTTGGTCTCCCCTCAAAGGGAGACCAATTCATTCCACGGGGTCATAGCACATACTCCATCGCCCTCTCATTCGGAGAGTGGCGGTGTTGAAAGAGGTCACCCTCCTCCTCATGTGACCGCACTTCATTCATTCACAATTCCATCCCTCCAAACACACACACCGCACGATGCCTCCGTGGCATCCCCAAGAGCTGCCTCCGTGGCAGCTCCTCAAACTTCCGGATTCGAGCCTCCTATACAGGAGCCAGGAATGACGGAAGGAAGACCGGGAGTGGCTCAATCAACGCCATCCACTTCCGGCCATCTCCCAATCAATTTGGAGACGTTAACGGCAGCTCTACGTGCTTCTGGCGTGATTACCCTGGCTGACCTAGACGCCCAAAAGGAGGCTGCCGAGGAACGTCACACCGCCCTACTTTCACTCATAAAGGGTAAGGGTGTCGCTTCCGAAGCTGGCCATCCACCAGGATCCCATTCAGTCCAAAACCAACTGGCGGAGCTCTCGGACAAGATCGATGCGCTTACAAGATTAATACTTCAAGTCAAAGAGCTGATTAATTCGAGAATGGACCGCCTTGAGTTGGCAGTAATCGAACTCCATTGCCGTCCTCAGGCAGAGGCCCCGTAACGAAAACATGACGACCAGGACGACCCTGATCGTCATGAGGGGGAGAAATGACAGAAACTTCATTCTGAGGACCCAATGATCAGTGAAGGGGGAGCAGATATTGAGGATACAGAAATTCAGGGGTCTGGGGATCAGACGTATGAGGCCAGGGAAGTACTGATGATAAACTATGAGCCTTTACAGATTGAAGGTCCAGCTCCTCTGGATCCTATGTCAGCAATGGTCAGATATGAACCTCAACTCGAAAAAGTAAAAATCATATTAGTGTCTGATTCAGACTCTGATACTGATAACGACTATATCCTTCCATCACCAAAGCCTGAACCCCAATCCCCGCAAAAATCTCCCTCCCCAATTAAAGCTGTGGATTCCCCAACCAAATCTCCAGAAGTACAAGCAACCTCTACCATCCAGCCACCTTCATCTTCTCCCATAGAAATTCCTTCATTCCAACCCACTCACACTCCAAAAGAAATCCCACCAGTTACTCCTACACCAACAGTCCAATCAACCCTTCCATCCCAATCAGCACCACCTGCCCACATTGCTGAATCATCCGGATCCCGAACTGTTGACTGTTTTGACACAAGAGATGACAAAGCAATGTACGACTTGACAGACATGGCATGGATCAAGTGGTACTCAAGGGGAAAAGTCCACAATCTGGATACTGAAACAAAAGAAGAATTGAGTAAGGACCGGAGGGATCGAGTCTTGAAACTTCTTGAAGCTTCTCCTGAAGAATTAGAAGAACCTCCGGTCCAGGGGTTGAAACAATTCTTGAAGAAGTTCCCGGCAGATCAATTTCAGAATCCTTTCTTAGAAGAAAGGTTCAAAATGGCATTTAGAAAGAAGCCGGGATCTTACAGTAGACGTCTTCTGATGGTAATGACTGATGCTTCTCGATGTGTTCAAGCTGAATATAACCAAATGATGCTAAGGGAAACGATAGACAAGAGCAAATATTGGTCAAAATCCAAAATAGTAAAGGTCAACAACATCCATATGTACAAGAGAGCCAGAGTGTTCACTCCGGCCTTCGAGGTACTTAGAGAAGATGGCACAGTTCAAGAATTGTATGAAAGCGACCTTGATTTTGTAAAAATCGACGATATCGAGCTTCTGCACAACAAACTGAAATACAAAATCAAGGGTCGTTTGACTCACATAACAGCAGTTGCAGCCCTTATTCGATGCATGAACCGCCGCTCAATCATCATGTGCCTAAGAGACTTTCAAATGGCGATCGAGAGCGCGTTGGTTAAAGTGGGCCTACGAGCACCGGAACAGGATAGCTTCCTTCTAGCTCATCATCTGGCATACAAAGTTGTACTTACAGGAGACCCGGGTGTCATTTTTGTCAAGCAAAAGGGCTATAAAAGGTACATGCGCTTTGAGGATCTTCCATGTTACTCCGATGGTACACTCCGATTGGTTCGAGCTGCACTAACACAGAAAGTACAAGATTTTGATGCTCAACCAGATCCTGAACAAAGATGCTCACCAAAGGAGATACAGGATACCCTCAACAACATTGACCTCCTGAACGAACGACTACATATGAGACAAGTGACCAGACGCTTCGACGTCATCCTTGGACTCCGAGAATCAACAGACCATGCCAGAGTTCCAGGACCTCCTAAATGATCGAAAAGGTGGAGATTGTTAGACATTTTATTTCGATCATAGGTAGTTGTTTTGTAATAATTATTTACTTAGTAGGTTCCTTGTGTTTTAATTTCCTTGTAACTTATTTCTTTTTAAGAGTCAAGGGGCCAAAGTTGACAATGCTCCATAGTTAATTAATGGAGCCTAGAAATAGGCTCCTAGGGTTACATTGTAAATACACGGTTAAATCAATAGAGAATATCACAGCCGCCACTTTGCATTTACTCTCAATATTCTTATTGTCTTTTCTTCATCATTTCCTAATTATTGAGCATTGTTCTTCTTGGGATTTGATAAAGATTACAAAGGTGCTGATAATATTACGGGATTACACTATTTACACATAAGTTTAAAGATAAGTTCAAACATAAGTTCAAACTTAATTTTGAAGGCAGGTTCGAATTTGTTAAGAGGACAAGTTCGAAAAAGGCCTTGGGCCAAGTTCGAACTTGTCCTAGACAAACTCGAACCAGTCAGTATAATTAAGGGTTAATTCGATTAATTATGAGACTTTTGCAGATTTTGTCAGTGTGTTTAGCATAAGGCGATCTCGAACTTGCTAGTAATCAGAGAGTTTCGTTTGGAGAGAATCATCGTGCCGGGACGATCCGTTGTTCGTCTAACACTGTGCTAGTCTCCGTGTTTCGGTGTGCGTGGTCTATCCGTCAAGCCACTAACAAGGATTCCGCACTCGTTGGAAGGTGTCACGTCAAGATAATATCCGTAGAGAGCAGACCTTACAAGTGGTATCAGAGCCATTAGGGTGTTCGTGGTGTTCTTCGTGTTCACTAGAAACATCTGTGGTTTCTTGACGTTTTTGGATGGGCAAATCACGTTTTTGGATGGATTTTCGAGCTATACAAGGAAAATAACGGAAAATAGTTTGCATTAGTTCAATTTTTTGGTCGAAATCAATATTTTTACTCTTAAAAATATTGATTTAAATTGAAACCTTGAACAAAATCGAATTGTTAGCCGTTTTTAGAACTTGCGGTGGTCGAACATCAAGGGGGTATTAGGGTTTACTCAAAATTCGAATTTTTCAGAAAACTATGCTCCTTTCGAAGTTCTTTAGGGTTTGTTTCGAATTTGCTTAATTCAAATTTGATCTGTTTCGAATTTTCCTTAAATTCGAATTTAGGAATTCGACTTTGGTAATACCTTCGAGTTTTTCAAATGTTTCGAATTTGGTTGAAGTTCAAACTTAATTTCGAATTTAATTCCAAACAAATTTAAAATTAATTAAATTCGAACTTCCTCATGTTCGAAAGTGTTAATTTAAATTAATTTCGAATTAAATTAATTAAGTTTTAAATTCAAACTTTTACGAAACAACGAAAAATTTACAAAGGTTTATTATTGAAATGGACCATGAGGTCGGAAAGGCAAATTCTCCACCTAAGTTTATGAAATTTGAGGATTATTATTGGTGGAAGGATAGGTTCGCCGACTTCGCCAGATTCAATGATATGAGAATGTGGATTTGTATTGACGAGGGATACATACCACCTACAACAGAAGTTGAGGGACGTGAACGAGTCTTATCATATCAAAAGATGAAGGATGATGATAAGAAGTTATATGAGCCAGAGAACCGAGCATTCTCGATTATTAGAATGGCTTTACCTCAGGAAATCCTGCACACATTTCGCAATCAACAAACAACAAAAGAGTTGTGGGATGCTTTGGAGAAAAGGTGTGAAGGCAATCCGAGGGTTAGGAAAAATAGAATGGAAATGCTAAAGCAGCAGTTCGCTATTTTCAAAGCTCTGAAAAATGAAAAGCTGGATGAGACCATCACTAGATTCTATCATTTGTTGACTGAGTTAGACAACCACGATGTCGAGTATCATGAGTCAGAGAAGATTGAAAAAATTCTAGATGCGTTAACAGCCAAATGGGAGATGTATGAGGCGCTGATAAAGCATGACGAAGAGAAGTTTGAGACTCTAACTCTAGAAAAAGTCATAGGAACGCTGAGGGCCTATAATTTTGAATTCCTAAAGAAGGAACGGGATTATGACCAAGTACAGGATCCGGATATGTAATTTGGGAAATCCAAACCTTCAGCGGCAAGTGAATTAAAGACGGCTACAACATTCTATACGGTTGAAACATCGACTCCAGTTGAAGTAGATGACTCAGGGAGCCGGGCTTTCTTAGGGTACTCCAGACCGGAAGAAAAGCCAACTCAGTCTGCTTCTACATCTCAATGATGCTCAAGAATGCCGATGAGCGCAAAATCAGCTGAAGACCATCTAAATCTTTTGGCTTCATTTGTGGCCGCCTATGGCAATTACGTTCAAGGGAAAATCAACAATCCTGCGCTATGGGATGAGGATTATGATCAGGTGGACCCAGATGATTTAGAGGAGATGGATCTACTATGGCAACTGGCCATGGTAACTCAGCGAGTTAAGAGATTCATCAAGAGGACGGGCAAAAATCTCAATGTCAGCAACAATAGAATTGGGTTTGATAAATCCAAAGTTATGTGCTACAACTGCCAAGGTTTACGACATTTTGCTAGAGAGTGTCAAAGACCTAAAGTTGAGAACTACTAGAACCAATTCCAGAATCAGTCTCAAGGGAGATATCAACCAGGTAGTTCAAGTAATCAGGCAAACATAGCTGGTCTGTTAACCAAAGTCACATCTGACAGATAGCTTGATGGAACATATGACTGGAGTACACATCCAGAGTCTAACGCTAGAGCCTTCATGGCTGAAGTGACAGAGACTGGAAGTGTCAGAGTAGAGGAAGAGGCAGAGGACAGAAACCAAAATGATACCAGTCCTGTGCTAGTACAAATGGCAAACGTGGATTCAGCTCACGCAAAGGTAATTCTGAACTCCTCTACATTCCGCAATTTATGTGAATTCTGTACTAGTACTAATGATAGATTAAATTTAGTGCTTGAAACATATACAAATCTAACTGCTCAAAATGAATCCTTAAAATCGGACAATGATAGCCTCTTAGTTATAAAAGAAGACCTTAGAAATAAGCTTAAGACAGATGCACAAGATGTCATAGTTCTTAAAGACAAGCTGAGTGAGCAGTGTGTTAGAATAGAACTAATGTATGAACATGTTGAGGCGTTGACCAAAGTGCTTAAGATTAAAGAGGTAGAGCTAGCAGAAGCTAAGGTGAAGGTTGCACAGGTGAATAGTAAACTGGAAAACTTTAGGAACTCATCATTGAACCTAGGGAAAATCTTAGATGCACAACGTCGGTCTAAGAAACCTGTAGGTTTAGGTATAATGAGAGTCCTCCTCCATTCAATGATAACTATGTGCCTCAGCCTCAGTAGAAAACTGTTAAATCAGTTGACTTAGAGGTAGCATCTGAACCTATGTCTGACATTGTTAAGGATAAAGAAACTAGGGTGACTAGTTACAATGTCAAGATTAAGAAGGTTCAATTTGTGCCATCTTCTAGTGATAAGCTTGTAGGAGGAGCCAAACTTGACTTTAATAATCAGAAAGAGGAAACAGTCACTGTAGTTGAGACGAAAGAACAAGACACTTGCGAGACACCAAAGTCAAAGGGCACGCATAAGAAGTCTATTGACAAAATGTCTTGTTTTAGATGTCATGAAAAGGGACATGTTGTTTCTAGTTGTCCACGTAGGAAGGTAGAATCTACACCTAAAACTGGAAAGCCGGAACAACATTAACCTTCTCCAAGTGTAGCAAGCACAAGTGGTTCTCAAAACACCGAGAAAATTGTGCAAGCCACACCAAAAAGTGTTGTGAAACAAACACCTATGTCAGGTAGCCCGAATGAAGTGGTCAGGACTAATTCACCAAATATAGTCCCTAATCAATCTAGGTCAGGACCACAACAAAATTATAGGAGTACTACACCTAGAAGAGCTTACACTCCGGTTAGGTCACACACTCCTGTATGATATCAGACACCAGGTAGAGCCTACGGATATCACTCGGAAATGCCTTATAATCGAAATTATTCAAGGGCTCCACAGCAAATGCCTACACAAAGGCCGAGAGTGAACATAAATCACTCTGCACCACAACAGGCTCTAAATTAAACACACAAGTCACCTGAAAGGAGAGATGGGTATTTGAAGGAGTTCACGTATGTGGATGAGAATGATATTACCAAGTCAGTCATGGCTTGGGTTCCCCATGATAACTAACCTATTTTCTTTCATGTGCAGGAGATAACTATAGGTCCAAACAACAAGTGGTTCGTTGACAGTGGTTGCTCTAGACACATGACTGGGGAAAGAAGTCTACTCACAGACTTCAAGGGAGGGAATAGGGGATTTGTATCATTCGTTGGTAATAAAAGAGGAAATATCACAGGCACTAGAATGATCACTAATGGGACTATCAAACTTGATCAAGTTTACCACGTTGATAAACTTGTTCATAATCTCATTAGTGTATATCAAATCTATGATAAGAAGAACTCAGTACTTTTCACTGATACTGAGGCGTTAGTGCTAAAACCGAGATTTAAAGTACTTGAAGAGTGGATACTGATGAGGGCTCCAAGGAAGATTGACTTGTAGATGCTAGACATGAATAAACCAGAATCTTCGATGGGACCAATATGTCTTCTATCAAAAGCTTCAGAGACCGAATCTGTTTTCTGGCACAGACGCATGGCACACTTGCACCTGAGAAAAATGAACTACATTACTAAAAATGGACTGGTGCAAGGTGTTCCAATGATGAGTTTTCAGTTTGAAGACAAATGTGTACCGTGCAAGAAAGGCAAACAACACAAGAAGGCACACAAGTCCAACACTCAGAACTCTATATCTGCCGCTTCCGATTTGTTGCATATGGACCTATTCAGACCAATCAACAAAAGGAGTATAGGTGGTAGTTGGTATTGTTTAGTTATTACTGATGATTACTCACGATTTTCATGGGTTTTCTTTGTAGGTACAAAGGACGAGACAGCTGCCAAGCTAATCTGGTTCTTAGACCAAGTCGAAAACTCCTACGGGACGTGGGTAAAATGTATCAGGAGTGATAACGAAACGGAATTCAAAAACACTGTAATTGGTGTATATTGCCTATCAAAAGGCATAGTGCATCAATTTAGTGCACCTTATGAGCCACAGCAAAATGGGGTGGCAAAACGGAAAAACAGGACTTTGATTGAGGCAGCAAGGACCATGCTTCCGGATTCACAGCGTCCTACCATGTTTTGGGGGGAGGCAGTGAATACCGCGTGCCATGTTTTAAATCGGGTCCTTACTGTCACTAAACAAAAGCTGTTATGATGTTTTGAATAAAAGACCACCAAATTTAACTGGTTTCGAACCGTTTGGGGTACCATGTACATTAATGAAAATAAAACATCAACCTAAGTTTGGTGAAAAGGCTGACGAAGGTTAATTCCTAGGTTATGTGCCGAACTTACCAAATAAAAGGGTTTTTAACAAATCTAATGGTATGGTAGAAATTGTGTATAACATTGATGTATCAAGTTATACACATGAACCCCAAACCGTTTGGATGGAAATGCAGGTACAATCGAACAGGACCTATCGTCATTAAATCTGAATGACGACGGTCAAAGTTTTCCGAGGATGACTTTTCCATCAACATATGAGCCTACAACAACAGAAGATAGATCTCCAGCAGAGAATGATTCTGAGTTGCCTACAAACGAAAATCAGACAACAAATTCTAACTCTAAGGACAGTATCATGAGGAAGAAAATGTAGCGTCTGAAGTCGTTCCCCCATTAGGTGAAATAGGATCAAATTTAGGAGATAATCTTAGGGTTGATGAGATAGAAACATCAAGGATTAATAAGGATCATCCAGTTGAAAGTATCATAGGAAATCTGAATGTTGGTGTGAGGACTAGGATAAGTTTTAATAACAACACAGTATTATTGTCGATTATCAATGACTCTGATGCTTTTCATACTTGCCTGTATTCATGTTTCATCTCTCAAGTAGAGCCGAAGAATGTGCAAATGGCACTGAAAGACAATTCTTGGGTTGAAGCGATGCAGGAAGAACTGTCCCAATTCAGGAAACTTGAAGTCTGGGAGTTAGTTCCATTACCTCGAGGAGAAGTTGCAATAGGAACCAAGTGGGGTTTTAAGTGCAAAAGAGACGATTGGGGTATAGTGACTCGCAACAAGGCAAGAGTTGTAGTAAAGGGTTTCAACCAAGAGGAAAAAATAGATTACAATGAAGTATTTGCACCAGTAGCAAGGCTTGAGGCAATCCGTTTGTTTCTAGCTTTTGCTTCCTTCAAAGGATTTAAAGTCTATCAGTTGGACGTAAAGAGTGCTTTTCTCTATGGCAAAGTGAAGGAACTAGTGTATGTGGAACAACCGCCCGGGTTTACAGATCTAAAGTATCCAGACAGAGTGTATCGTTTAGATAAGGCTTTGTATGGACTACATCAAGCTCCAAGGGCGTGGTACGAGACACTATCAACTCATCATTTAGACAATGGGTTTGAAAGAGGGAGAATTGATAGTACACTGTTTGTGAAGAGAAAGGTGAACATTTCATCTTGGTACAAGTGTACGTCGATGATATCATTTTCGGGTCATCAGAAGAGCAGATGTGCAAAGACTTTGAGAAGGTGATGAAGTCTAAGTTTGAGATGAGTGCTATGGGTGAGTTAAACTTCTTTCTGGGTTTGCAAGTCGAACAGAGGAAGGAGGGTATGTTTATCCATCAGACGAAGTATGTCTATGACATTCAAGGGCGCTTCGGGATGGAGGGGACAAAGCAGACTGCTCACTTTAGCACGCCGATTCAAGGGAATCATAATCTCGGACCGGCAACTGAAAGTGATACTGATGTGGATCCGATGTTATATTGGGCCATGATCGGGTCACTCATGTATTTAACTGCTTCTAGACCTGACATAATGTTTGATGTGTGTATTTGTGCTAGGTTTCAAGCTAATCCAAAAGAGATGCACATGAAAACTGTGAAGCGGATTCTGAGATACCTCAAGTCGAAACCGAAGCTGGGACTTTGGTATCACGCGGATGTTGATCTGGAATTGGAAGCATTCACTGATTCAGACTATGGAGGATGCAGCTTGAATCGAAAGTCAACAACTAGAGGTTGTCAGTTCCTTGGAGGGAGACTCGTTTCCTGGCAATGCAAGAAACAGACTTCGGTTGCCGTGTCAACGTGCAAGGCCGAATATGTTGCTGCTGGTAGTTGCTGTTCACAGGTTTTGTGGATACAACAACAATTACAGGATTACGGTTTGCTATAACCAATAATCCAGTTAAACACAGTAAAACCAAGCACATAGAAATAAGACACCATTTTATACGTGATTGTGCTGAAAAGAATTTAATAAAGCTGGTAAAAGTGGCAACGGAAGATAATAATGCTGATTTATTTACTACAGCTTTTGATAAGGCACGTTTTGAGTTGTTAGTTCAACTGAATGGCATGCGATATCCAGAGTAACTTCACCTTAGTAAAATTTATTATTTTTTTTGTAGTAAGTTAGTAGAGTTTCTTTCTTTTTATAATAGGTTTAGTAGCAAGGTAGAATATCTTTCCTTTTATAGTAAGTTAGTAGGTTATCTTATTAGCTTATTCTTATTTATGAAAAACAAAAGAAAAAAGAGAGAAAACCATAAAAAGCTAAAAAAAAAGAGAATATTAGAAAATTGAGTTAAGTCTTAGTTACATAGGTTCAAATTGACGAAAATTAGCACAGTCGATACAATCTCTAAGTGTTAAGCTTTCACACATAATGCAACTTAAACTCTAAGTGATATACATTTTCTAGTTTGATGTGTTGGTAGGCATAATGCACAAAGGGAATCTCAAAGCTAATAAAATATTCAAGAAAAAGTCATATGTGTAACTAACTTAGATGTATGACCAAAGGGTATTAATTTTTATGTTAGAGACATACAGACAATGATTCTAAATGAGGTATGCAAATTTTCTGGTGGATGTATAGCCACATCAGATACATCTTAAAGAAAAGAATAGAATAGAAAAATCATGATAGTGAATTGAGAGTCAAAACAAGTAACTTTGTTGTACGTAAGTACAGACCTGTTGCCTCTGGTTTGACTCGTGTTAGCAAGATAAGTCGCTTTGTTGTACGTCAGTATAGACCTGTCACCGCTGTCTTCTTAGCTTTAAATAAAACTTTAAGACAAACTAAGACACTCTGTTGTATGTAAATACAGAACTGTGTCCGACGTTTGCCTTTTAAAGAAAATTTGCAATACCGAAAAGTTATAATCATTGTGTGTATGCCTTGATCATAAAAATATGTCTAAGAATGAGACACGTAAGGTAGTTTCTTGATAAATAAAAAGGCCAAGGGATATTCCAAAGTGTAACATGTTTAAGGGGAAAATAACACCAACAATCGCCTAGAAATGTGTGTCACGACAAACAATCAAGGAGTCAAAAAATTCCTAAGTGTGAGAGTGTAATACTGAAAGTGCGTATTTGACATCGCTATCTGATTGAACCATTCTTTGAATTTCTCGCCAAAAATATTCTGTTAGTATAGGTTGTACAGTTTAAAAATATTTTTGAGTAGCTTAAGTTTAAATTTAAATTTTATTTAAAATTTTTATTTTTTATTTTATCTTATTTTATTTTATTTTATTTTATTTTACTTTATTTTATTTTATTCTAAGTAGAAAAAAAAAGGGTCAAAGTTACTAATGATGCATCTTTAGTTAACTAAACAAACATTGCATAAAAATCTTTGGCTTAGTGTGAATAATTTTGCAAAGTTTGTTCGGTTACACGAAAAAGTTGAATTTTATTCAAGGATTTTCAAAATATTCTATATTCGAACTTGTCTCAGCAGTGATTTCGAACTTGTTGTCGAGTTTACAGTTTTTGAATTTTACACTATTTCTCGAAGTTTTGCTCTTGTGTGTTCGAATCTACTTACAAATCTAGGTAAAACATAAGTATTATACAAGATTTAGGTATCCTAGGACTCATTTATAGGAATAAATCGACAAATTTTGAAGTTTTTGGGGTTTAAACTTTGTGATTCAAAATCACAAGTTTTAACAGGTGAAAATTAGAACCTAATAGGACTAGATGATACTAATTTCTAAGTCAAATGGGGTTTAAATCATGGATTTGTATTCGAATGTTACCGACTTCGAACATGTTCATCATGTTCGAACTTGTCAGAAAATTCGAATCTTTCAACAAATTCGAATTTAGTCAAATTTGAATATGTATCCTTCGAATATGTTATTATATTTGAATGCTTTTTAAAATCATTCAAAACTTGTAGAAATTCGAATGTGTTGGATTTTGAACTTATGTGAGTTCAAAATAAAACAAATTCGAAATTAAACAAGTTTCATTTTTATTTTACACTTCTAATATATGTTATTTTTTAATGTGCAGATATGGGTGAAAGTGCATTTTTCCAAAAGCATAACATGGTAATATCGCCGGATAGGGAGCTTCCCGAAGCTCAGGCCTTTAGGCAGATGGTGGAGTTTTTGGCACACTCCAGGGTTTCTTATGCCCTATCGCATAATGTGCAAATTATATTGTCGTATGTTAGACAATTTTGGGAGCACCTTCAAGTTGACTTTACGGTGACGCCGACAGTTTTGAGGACGAGAGTGGGAGGGCAGCCGATTGTTTTCTCTGCGGATATGCTTCATCGAATTTTGAAGCTAGGTTCTGTAGAACAAGAGGCAGGGCCAATTGATTTCACGGTGAACATAAGGCAAGTAGCCTTCCTGCGCATGGGTTATGGACTAGATATCGCTAAAGCTTCTTATATGAAAAGTGGTTTGATAGGCCTGTGGAGGTACTTGGCGCACGTGATTATGGTGTGCTTTGCACCGAAAAAGGCAGGATTTGACTATGAAGTATCCAAGATGCAGTCGAGTATGATTGCTTTGGTGTGTAATAAGAGCTTTAGCTATTCAGAGATGTTCTTTGCGGAGTTTGTACATCAGATAACGGCTCCAGCACGCGAAAGATTTTTGATGTATCCGCGCTTCGTGATGATGCTGATCCGTCATTTTTTGCCAAATCTGCCACAGCTTCCAGATATTCAAAGTGTGGCAGTTATAGATGAACGAATTTTTGCTGACTGCCAGTCGCACAATGCCCGCAGGGCTGAGCAGGCCAGACCACTTGATGCACCTCTCTTTGGTGCAGTGGTAGATACAGATTTTATAGCCCCAGCAGGGGAGAACTGGGCTGGAGAAGGGCCTCAGCCCCAGCCAATGCAACAACAGCCTCCGCAACAGCCTCAGCAACAGCAACGACCTCCACCACAACCAAGAAGGAGACAAAGAGCTACAACGAGTCAAACTCAGGCATCCAGGCCATCTTCAAGGAGAATGTAAGAATCAACGGCAGCAGGTCCGTCGTCAGACGCTGCGGGCCTTTCAGGCGTGGCACCAGAAGTTGATCCTGGAGTAGAGACTTTAGACGAAATTTGGGCTCATGGTACTCAGGCACAAAAAGATGTTGCCGCTGAGCTAATTGATAATATTTTGGAGCCTCTAGTTGATCTCAGTGATCTTATGAGAGATATAGATGAATATCAGCCACAACAGGGTGATGAAATGGACTTTGAGGTCCTAGAAGAAGAAGCAGAAGCACATGCTGAGGTAGAAGGTAAAGCTATGACCACCTTTGAGTCTGAGTCGGAAGAAGTGGAAGAAGTAGAAGTACAGGAACTAGAGAAAGAGCGAGTTAATCCAACTGTCCGAATTGGCAGATATGGATCCAGAATCATGTCAGTGCAAGAGAGGAAGGAAAGAGAGTGGCTAGAGAATCAGATAATGATGATTCTGAATTTGAGACAGAAGATCCAACTCCTCTCGTCCCTAGGCAGAGGGCGAAGCGACATCGTTTTATGCAGGGAGCTTCATCAGCTTCTGCTCCAGAGCCTGAGATTCCTGCTGTTCAACCATCCATCACGCCATCACCAATTACATCCATTCCATCCACATCGTCCAAATTCACTAAGAATCAGCGTTTTACAGAGCTGAGGAGCAAAGTGGATTTCCAAACAGTCCAAATCTTCCAGCTTACCAAAGCAGTCAACGAACTTCAAGTGCATAACGCCAGACTTGATCAGGAGAATGCTGAACTGAAAACAACTGTTACTGATCAAGCTTCTGAGATTAAATCAATGAAGTCCCTCCTGGAGTAGTTACTGAAAAATCTTCAAGATCAGGGGGAGACAAGCTGCAAAGAAGCTGAAGTGATAAGGAGAGAAGATAATGACGACAATGATCCCGAGGCAAGAAAAGAAAGTGAGCTAGCAAATTTTCCAACTGCTCAGCATGCAACAATTCAGGGGGAGCCAGGTCAGTCTACTGCAATGGAAGGAGCTGAAGGTGAAGCTTCAAAGACCATCGAGAGAGAGATGATGATTGCTCTGATGGATATTGAAGAAGAAGAAATAGTGTTTGATTTTGAAGATGATGTTGAAGATTTGGAGGAAGGGGAGTTTGTACCTGAAGACATAGTTGATTGGAAATCTGATGAGGAGGCGATGGAAGATGAAGATGACAATGTTGATGAAGTGATCATTCATTCATAGCCTATCACTGAGCAATATGTGCATAACGATCAAAATGTGATTGATATTGATGAGATTAAGTTGGCCTACGTAGAAGATTCAGAACTGGAAGAAGCTGAGAAAGAACCAACCGGGGCTGAATTGTTAAATCTGTGGTTCCGTAAGGAAGAGAAGAAGGCAGAGCCGAAGATGAAAAGGAGGATGAGATTGCCAGGTTCCGAAAACGTATTAGGTGGAATTATTAGCTGGTTCTTTGACAGGGATCTGCAGCTATTTATATTAAAGAGAAGAGACGGACTCCAATACCTAAGACCAACGCTCAAAGTGTTTAACACACTGCCAAAGGTAGAAGTGAAAGAGTTAGCCTGGAAAGAGTTGATCAACATCGGCGACGACCCTTATGCTGAAGTTATTGCAAAGATAATCAGAAAAGAGGACGGATCAGGAAAGTTCGAGAGACTCAAGCCGAGGTCATGTAGAAGAGTTGAGGATGAGTCCAGAATAGATCCTCACACGGGAAGACCATGGGCTAAAATGGTCTACAAACCCGTTAGATATTTGAAGAAGGTGCCAGTAAAGTCTATGCCAAAAGATGTTCTCAGAAACATGAAGTGGTGGTACATAGACAATGAAACAGCTGAAGCAATAACGGAGGATACAGAAGACAAAGTAATTTTGAGAGTATACGATCCGTTGCACCTAATAAATCTATCTAAGGATGACCTGTGAAAGCTACACGATCAGCCTATCTTCTTTCATGAAGGCTGGAGATCTGAGGCTAGGAAATTCCAAAAGATAGTTAGAGTATGTATAGATTTAGGATTGTATGCAGGTAGTAGCATATATAGTTCGAGTACTTAGGCAAAATATTAATAGTTAGAAGCTTTCATCAAGGGGGAGTCTGTTAGTGCACCCTGGGTGGCGATAGCAGTCTAAGTATAGACATATTTTGTAAAAGTCAATTTGACTATTATTATACTTTAATAAGTATTTGTTATATGTTTGTTATTTGTTTGTTTATATATGTTTGATATTAGTTGTATATATGTTTGAACTGGGTGTAATGTATTACAATGATTTCAAACATAAGTTCAAAGATAAGTTCAAACATAAGTTAAAACATAAGTTCAAACTTAAGTTTGAAGGCAGGTTCAAATTCGTTAAGAGGACAATTTCGAAAAAGGACTTGGGCCAAGTTCGAACTTTTCCTAGACAAAGTCGAACTAGTCAGTATAATTAAGGGTTATTTCGATTAATTATGAGTCTTTTGCAGATTTTGTCAGTGTGTTTAGCAAAAGGCGATCTCGAACTTGCTAGCAATAAGAGAGTTTCGTTTGGAGAGAATCATCGTGTCGGGACGATCCATTGTTCGTCTATCATTGTGCTAGCCTCCGTGTTTCGTTGTGCGTGGTCTATCCGTCAAGCCACTGACGAGGATTCCGCACTCGTTGGAAGGTGTCACGTCAAGATAAGATCCGTAGAGAGCAGACCTTAAACCAGTTAAATTTGGTGGTCTTTTATTCAGAACTTCATAACAAGTTTTGTTCAGTTATTTGACATTAAGAACCCGGTTTAAAACATGACAAGCGGTATTCACTGCCTTACCCCAAAACATGGTAGGAAGCTTTGAATCCGAAAGAATCATCCTTGCTGCCTCAATCAAAGTCCTATTCTTTCGTTCTGCCACCCCATTTTGTTGTAGCTCATAAGGTGCACTAAATTGACGCACTATGCCTTTAGATAGAAAATATACACCAATTACGGCATTCTTAAACTCTGTTCCGTTATTACTCCTGATACGTTTTACCCTTGTCCCGTAGGAGTTCTTAACTTGGTCTAAGAACCTAATCAGCGTGCCTGCTGTTTCGTCCTTTGTACATAAAAAGAAAACCCAAGAGAAACGTGAGTAATCATCAGTAATAACTAAATAATACCAACTACCACCTATGCTCCTTTTGTTGATTGGACCGAAGAGTTCCATATGCAGCAAATCGAAGGTGGAAGCTATCGAGTTCTGAGTCATTGACTTGTGTGACTTCTTATGTTGTTTTACCTTCATGCACGGGACACACTTGTCATCAAACTGAAAACTCTTCAGTGGAACTCCTTGCACCAGACCATGTATTGTAATTTAGTTCATTTTCCTTTGGTGCAAGTGTGCCATACGTCTGTGCCATAGTATAGATTCGGATTCTGAAGCTTTAGATAGTAGAAAAATTGTTCCCATCGAAGAGTCTGATACATTCATATCCATCATTTACAGATCAATCTTCCTTGGGACTCTCCTCTTTATCCACTCTTCAGGAATTTTGAATCCCGGCTTTAGCACCAACGCTTCAGTTTCAGTAAAGATAACTGAATGCTTCTTATCACAGATCTGAGATACACTAATGAGATTGTGATCAAGTTTATCGACATGGCAAACTCGATCAAGTGTGATTTTCCCATTAGTGACCACTCCTTTTCTAGTGATATGACCTCCCTTGTTCCCAGCGAATGATACAAATACCTTGTTCCCTCCCAAGAAGTCTGTGAGTAGACTCCTTTCCCCAGTCATGTGACGAGAGAAAACAAGTTAGTTATCACGGGGAACCCAAGCCATGACTGACTTGGTAATACCATTCTCATCCACATACGTGAACTCCTTCAAATACCCATCTCTCCTTTCAGGTGACTTGGGTTTTTGATTGAGAACCTATTGTGGTGTTGAGTGATTAAGATTCATCCTTGACCTTTGGGCTTTCATTTGTGGTTGAGCCCAAGAATAATTTCTATTATAATGCATTTCATTCTGAAATCCCTGGGCTCTACGTGGTGTCTGATGTCTTTAAGGAGTATGTGACCTAACTGGAGTGTAAGTCCTTCTAGGTGTTGTACTCCAATAGCTTTGTTGTGGTCCTGACGTAGACTGACTAGGAACTCTATTTGGAGAATTAGTTGTTAGTGCATCCTGTGTGACGATAGCAGTCTAAATATAGTCGATATTTTGTAATAGTCAATTTGTTAGTAATTGCATATTAATACATGTTTGATATATGTTTGATATTGATTGTATGTATGTTGGAACTTGGTTGTAATTGATATGTTACAATAAGTTCAAACATAGGTTCAAAGATAAGTTCAAACATAAGTTCAAAGATATGTTCAAACATAAGTTCAAAGGTAAGTTCAAAGTAACTGGTTCGAACTTATGGAGGACAAGTTCGAAGGGCCTTGGGCCTAGTCGAACTTGTCATGAACAAGTTTGAACCAGATTTTATAATTAGGTGTTAATTCGTTTTAATTAACAACATTTGAAGAATTTGATAAGGGATTAGTGCAGAGGCGATCTCGAACTTGCAAGGAGACTGTGTGTTCGTCCTTGGAGAGAATCACGTGTCGGGGCGTTCTAGTGTTCGTCTATCATCGTGTGTGTCTTCGTGTTTCGTGTGCGTGGTCTATCCGTCAAACCGCTAACGAGGATTCCTCTCTCGTTTGACGGCGTCGCGTCCAGATAAGATCCGTAGGTAGGCTACCTTACAATTGGTATCAGAGCCTTAATTGTGTTCTTAGTGTTCTTCATGTTCATCAAACAACATCCGTGGTTTCTTGGCGTTTTTGGATGGAAAAATCACTTTTTGGTTAGTTTTTTGAGTTATACAAACAAGATAACGGAGAAAAGTTTACATTAGATCACCTTTTTGGTCGAAATCAGTATTTTTAGACTTAAAAATATTGGTTTAAAATGAAAACTTAAAAAAATCGAACTTTTGGCCATTTTTTCGAACTTGCGGCGCTCGAACATAGGAGCTATTAGGGTTTTTTCGAATTTGTCCGAAAATACGCTCCTCTCGAATGTATTTTAGGGTTTCATTCGAATTTGGCCGAGCTTCGAATTTGCTAGAATTTGAATTTGTCAGATATTCGAACTTGTCAGGAACCTCGAACTTGTCAGAATTTCGAATTTGTTGGATTCGAACTTGTTAAAATTCGAATTTAATTTCAAAAAAATTTAATATTAATCAAATTCGAACTTACTTATGTTCGAAAGGGTTGATTTAAATTAATTTCGAATTAAATTAATAAGTTCTAATTCAAAATGTTTAGAAAGAATTATAAGTTTACAAAAGTTTTTCGAAATGGACCACGAAGTTGGTAAGGCAAATTCTCCACCATAGCTGATGAGGTTGGAAGACTACAACTGATGGAATTTGCTCGTTTCAATGACATGCGGATGTGTATTTGTATCGACGAGGGATAGATTCCGCCTACTCAGGAGTTTGAGGGTCGTCAGAGAGTCCTAACAGAGCGTTTTTCTATCATTCGCATGGCACTACCTCAGGAGATTCTACACACATTCAGGAATCATCGTACAGCTAAAGAGTTGTGGGATGCACTCGAGAAAAGATGTGAGGGAAATCCGAGGGTTAGGAAATTAAGGACCGAGATGCTTAAGCAGCAGTTTGCTATTTTCAAGGCAGTGAAAAACGAAAAGCTGAATGAGACTATCACAAGGTTCTACCACCTACTGACAGAGTTGGATAATCACGATGTCGAGTATCATTAACTTGAGAAGATTGAGAAACTTCTTGATGCTTTACCAGCGAAATGGGAGATATACGTAGTGCTCATAAAACATGATGAAGAAAATTTTGAAACTCTTACTCTCGAAGGAGTCATTGGAACGCTGAGGGCTTACAACTTTCACTCGCGAACGAACTGAAAACAACCACAGCTTTCTTTTCGGGTGAAGCGTCGATTCCAGTGGACGTAGAAGATACAACTAGTCGGGCTTTCTTAGGGTATTCTAAACCGGAAGAGAAACCGACTCAATCAGCATCTACTTCTCAACAGTACACAAAGATGTCTATGAGTGCACAATGAGCCGAATCTCATTTGAATCTTTTGGTTTCTTTTGTTGCAGCATATGGAAATTGTGTACAAGGTAAAATTAACGATCCTGCGTTATGGGAAGAGGACTATGATCAGGTGGATCCTGATGATTTGGAAGAAATGGATCTTCAATGGCAACTGGCCATGGTGACTCAGAGGGTCAAGAGATTCATAAAAAGAACAGGTAGAAATCTGAACGTTAGCAATAATAATATTGGGTTCGACAAATCCAAGGTTAAGTGTTATAACTGCCAGGGATTAGGACACTTTGCTCAAGAGTGTCAGCAACCCAATCTTGAGAACTATCAGAATCAATCTCAGGGAAGATATCAATCTTCTAGTTCGGGTAATCAAGCGAACATCGCTGGTCTGTTAACAAACGTATCATCGGACAGTCAGCTTGATGGGACATATGACTGGAGTTCACATCTAGAGTCTAATGCTAGAGCCTTTATGGCTGAAGTGATAGAGACTGGGGATGTCGAAGCAGAAGAAGTAACGGAGGACAGAGAACAGAATGATACAAGTCCTGTGTTGGTGGAGAAGTCAGATAATCAGACCCTTCTAGAGTTTGCCGTGCAGATGGCTAACGTGGAATGTGAGCAAACAAAGGTATCTCTGAACTTTTCTACATTCCGTGATTTATGTGTTTTATGTGCTACTTCTAATGATAGATTGAATTTAGTGCTAGAAACTCACAGTATTTTAACTGCTAAAATTGAATCCTTAAAGTCGGATAATGCTAGCCTCCTAGATATAAAAGAAGATCTTATGAATAAGCTGAAAGCAGATGCTCAAGATGTAATAGTTCTAAAAGACAAACTAATATTTCTAGGGGATGCTAAATCTGACTTTAATAATCAGAAAGAAGACATAGTCACGATAGTTGAAAAGAAAGAAACTGACTCTAGTGAGACACCAAAAGTCAAAGGGCACTCATAAGAAGTCAATTGAGAAAATGATTTGTTTTAGATGTCATGAAATGGGACATGTTGCGTCTAGCTATCCATATAGGAAGGTAGATACTACAACTAATATTGGAAAGCCTGAACAACATAAATCCTCACCAAGTGTAGCAAGAACAAGCGATTCTCAAAACACTGAGAAGATTGTGCACGCCACACCAAAGACTGCTGTTAGACAAACACCGGTGTCGGTTAGACCAAATGAGGTGGTTAGGACTAATTCACCGAATAGAGTTCCTACTCAATCTAGGTCAGGACATCAACAAGTCTATAGGATTACAACACCTGGAAGAGCTTACACTCCAGTTAGATCTCACACTCCTGTAAGACATCAGACACCAGGTAGAGCCCAGGGATATCAATCTGAAAATGCCCTATAATAAAAATTATTCGAGGGCTCAACAGCAAATGCCTACGCAAAGGCCAAGAGTGAATTTAAATCACTCTGCACCAAAACAGGTTCTCAATCAAACACCCAAGTCACCTGAAAGGAGAGATGGGTTTTTGAAGGGGTTCAAGTATGTGGATGAGAACGGTATTACCAAGTCAGTCATGGCTTGGGTTCTATGTGATAACTAACTTGTTTTCTTTCATGTGTCAGGAGCTAACTACAGGTCTAAACAACACGTGGTTTATCGACAGTGGTTGCTCAAGACACATGACTGGGGAAAGGAGTCTGCTCACAGACTTCAAGGGAGGGAACAAGGGATTCGTATCATTTGCTGGGAACAAAGGAGGAAATATCACTGGAACAGGAGTGATTACTAATGGGACTGTCACATTTGATCAAGTATATCATGTTAATTGACTTGCTCACAATCTCATTAGTGTGTCTCAGATCTGTGATAAGAAGAATTCAGTTCTGTTTACTGATACTGAAGCGTTAGTGCTGAAGCCGGGATTCAAAATTCTTGAAGACTGGATTATGATGAGAGCCCCAAGGAAGAACGATTTGTACATCCTGGACATGAACATCTCCGATTCATCGATGGGCATGATTTGTCTTTTGTCCAAAGCTTCAGAGACCGAATCAGTATTATGGCACAGACACATGGCTCACTTGCACCTGAGAAAATTGAAGTAGATTACTACACATGGACTAGTGCAAGGTGTCCCAATGAAGAGTTTTTAGTTTAAAGAAAAGTGTGTACCATGCAAGAACGGCAAACAACACAAGAAGTCACACAAGTCCAAGGCTCAGAATTCTATAGCTTCTACTTTCGACTTGTTGCATATGGACCTATTCGGACCTATCAACAAAAGGAGTATAGGTGGTAGTTGGTACTGTTTAGTTATCACTAATGATTACTCACGATTTTCATGGTTTTTCTTTTTAGGTACGAAGGACGAAACAGCTGCAAAGTTGATTGGGTTCTTAGACCAAGTCGAAAACTCCTATGGGACGAGGGTAAAACGTATCAGGAGTGATAATGGAACAGAGTTTAAAAACACAGTAATTGGTGTATATTGCCTATCCAAAGGCATAGTGCATCAATTTAGTGCACCATATGAGCCACAACAAAATGGGGTGGCAGAACGGAAAAACAGAACTTTGATTGAGGTAGCAAGGACTATGCTCTCAGATTCAAAGCTTCCTACCATGTTTTGGGGGGAGGCAGTGAATACCGCTTGTCATGTTTTAAATCGGGTCCTTACTGTCAAATCATTGAACAAAACCTGTTATGATGTTATGAATAAAAGACCACCAAATTTAAGTGGCTTCGAACCGTTTGGGGTACCGTGTACTTTAATGAAAACAAAACATCAACCTAAATTTGGTGAAAAGGTTTACGAAGGTTATTTCCTAGGTTATGTGCCTAACTCACCAAACAAAAGAGTTTTTAACAAAACAAATGGTACGATAGAAATTGTGTATAACATTGATGTAACAAGTTATACACATGAACCCCAAACTGGCCCGGAATGGATATTTGATTATAACAAATTGTTTGAGTCATTTAACATTCCTTTGGATGGAAATGCAGGTACAATTGAGCATGACTTATCGTCATTAAATCTGAATGACGACGGTCACGGTTTTCTAAAGACGAGCATTCCATCAACTTCTGAGCCTACAACGACAGATGATAGATCTCCAACAGAGAATGAACCTGAGTTACCTACAAACGAAAATCAGACTACTACTTCTACTTCCGAAGACAGTGATCATGAGGAAGAAAATGAACCGTCTGATGTCGTTCCCCCGTTAGGTGAAATAGGATGAAACTTAGGAGATAATCTTAGGGTCGATGAGATTGAAACATCTAGAATAAATAAGGATCATCCGGTTGAGAGCATGATAGGCAATCCGATTGTTGGTGTGAGAACTAGGAGTAGTTTGAATAACAACACAGTGCTGTTGTCGATGATTAATGACTCCGAGGCTTTTCACACTTGCCTTTATTCGTGTTTTATCTCACAAGTAGAGCCGAAGAATGTGCAAATGGCACTGAAAGACAACTCTTGGGTTGAAGCGATGCAAGAAGAACTGTCATAATTCAGAAAGCTTGAAGTGTGGGAGTTCGTTTCGTTACCTCGAAGAGAAGTTGCAATAGGAACCAAGTGGGTTTTTAAGTGCAAGAGAGATGATCGGGGTATTGTAACTCGCAATAAGGCAAGGCTTGTCGTAAAGGGTTTCAATCAAGAAGAAGAGAATGAGAGTAACAAGTCTTGGAAATCTCTCAGGTGGGATCTTAAGCTCGTTCTTTGATAGAGAACTGCAGCTATTCGTGCTAAAGAGGAGAGATGGACTTCAGTACTTGAGGAGAACGTTGAAGGTATTCAACACACTGCCCAAGTGTGAAGTGAAAGAGTTGGCTTGGAAGGAGTTAATCAACCTATGAGACGACCCATATGCTTAAGTTGTTGCTAAGATCATACGAAGGGAGGGTCGATCTGGAAGGTTCGAAAGACTTAAGCCTAGATCTGGCAAAAGAGTTGAAGATCTGTCAAGAGTAGATCCCCACACTGGAAAGCATTGGGCTAGGATGGTTTACAAGCCAGTCTGATGCCTCAAGAAAGTGGCGATGAAGTCAATGCCACAGGATGTACTAAGAAACATGAAGTGGTGGTATGTTGACAATGAGATGGCGGAAGTAGTGATGGAGGACTACGCGGACAAAGTGATTTTGATAGTATATGATCCACTGCATTTGATAAACTTATCTAAGGATGACCTGAGAAAGCTTCACGATCAGCCGATCTTCTTTCATGAAGGCTGGAGATCAGAAGGCAGGAAGTTCCAGAAGGTAGCTAGAGTTTATATAGATTAGGGATTGTATGCTGGTAGTAGTTTATTTTGTTCTAGTACTTAGACAAAATATATAGTTAGTAGCTATCGTCAAGGGGGAGTCTGTTAGTGCATCCTGTGTGACGATAGCAGTCTAAATATAGTCGATATTTTGTAATAGTCTATTTGTTAGTAATTGCATATTAATATGTGTTTGATATATGTTTGTTATATGTTTGATATTGATTGTATGTATGTTGGAACTTGGTTGTAATTGATATGTTACAATAAGTTCAAAGATAAGTTCAAAGATAAGTTCAAAAATAAGTTCAAACATAAGTTCAAAGGTAAGTTCAAAGTAACTGGTTCGAACCTATGGAGGACAAGTTCGAAGGGCCTTGGGCCTAGTCGAACTTGTCCTGAACAAGTTCGAACCAGATGTTATAATTAGTTGTTAATTCATTTTAGTTAACAGCTTTTGCAGAATTCAATAAGGGATTAGTGCATAGGCGATCTCGAACTTGCAAGGAGATTGAGTGTTCGTTCTTTGAGAGAGTCACTTGTCGGGGCATTCTAGTGTTCGTCTATCATCGTGTGTGTCTCCGTGTTTCGTGTGCGTGGTCTATCCGTCAAGCCGCTAACGAGGATTCCGCACTCGTTGGACGGCATCGCGTCAAGATAAGATCCGTAGGTAGGCGACCTTACATTAGTCATAATCACTTCTTGCTGTCTGACCGACACTGATATTTGTTTAACAGTTATCCTTGGTGTTGCATTCACATTCTTCTTAGTATGTTGAGAACTAATAGAGCTGGCAATACTAGGTACTGGTCTTGGTTGATCTTGCTTTCCTACAGTAGGTCTAGACTCTGGTTTAGAGGGTGTAGACTCCACTTTATTATAAGGACAGCTAGATGGAACATGTACTTTCTCATGACATCTAATGCACGACATCTTATCAATCGGCTTCTTGTAAGTACCCTTTGACTTAGGTGACTCAATAGTGTTATTTTCTTTTGATTCAACTACAGTGATCACTTCCTCTTGCTGATTATCAATAACAGATTTAGCTTCTCCTAGTATAGTGTCACTAGTAGAATGCACAAACTTGACTTTCTTAATCTTAGAGGCAGTGTTGGATACCTTAGTTTAATTATCCTTTCCAGATTCATTTACTATTGCTACCTCGGATTCAACCGGTTCAGTGGTTTTACCCTGATGTTGAGGCACGTAGTTATTGTTGGACGGTGGAGGACTCTCTTGATAACCTAGGCCTACTGGCTTCTTAGACTGCCGTTGAGCTTGTAAGACCTTACATAGGTTTAGAGACGAGTTCCTAAACTTTTCAAGCTTGCTATTTGCCTCAACAACTTCAACCCTAGATTCGGCTAGCTCTACGTCTTTAAGAGTGAGTTCTTTGGTTAAAGTTTCAACAAGCTCGTACATGAGTTCTATCCTGACACATTGTTCACTTAACTTGTTTTTTAGAACTATGACGTCCTGAGCATCTGCTTTCAGCTTATTCCTTAAATCTTCCTTAATATCTAGAAGACTAGCGTTATCCGATTTTAATGATTGAACTTGAGCTGTTAACATGTTATGTGTCTCTAGAACTAAATTTAATCTATCGTTTAAAGTAGCACTTATAACACATAAATCGTGGAATGTAGAAAAGTTTAGAGTTACCTTTTTGCGGTCCGACACCACATTCGCCATTTGAGCTGCAAACTATAGAATGGTTTGCTCCTCTGACTTTTTCATTAACAAATGACTTGAATATGTCTGCTGGGTGTCCTCTACTTCCTCTTCAGGTCTATCATCCCCAATCTCAGTTACTTCTGCCATAAATGCTCTGGCATTCGACTCCGGATGAGTACTCCAATCATATGTTCCATCAAGCTGTCTGTTAGATGACACATTGGTTAACAGTCCAGCGATGGCTGCTTGATTCCCAAAACCACTAGATTGATATCTGCCTTGAATCTGATTCTGATAGTATTCCACTTTTGGTCATTGACACTCTCTTGCAAAGTGTCCCAATCCTTGGCAATTGTTGCACTTTACCTTTGACTTGTCAAAACCAACCTTGTTGTTGCTAACGTTCAGATTTCTTCCTGCCCTCTTCATGAATCGCTTGACCTTTTGAGTCACCATGGCCAGTTGCCATTGTAGGTCTGTTAGGCATAAAAAGGCCTCAGTCAAACCTGCTGTGCATCTGAGGGGGAGATTTTTAATCAACCCTGTTGATGCACTTGAAGGTAGAATTTAAGGCCTGTTATATGTCTTATTGAAACCTGAAAAGTGATTTGCAGTATCAGCCCAAAGCTGTTTACCATGTTGCATTCGTTACAATAAAGGCAGTTTATCGAAGCTGTTCTGTCTGCTGAGCAGGCTGGACATAAACTGTCTATGCTGCTCTGTTCTCTTGAGCAGCTTGGGCAGTTTACAAGTATTCTGTTCTTTGTGAACAGAACCTGTTCTTTGTGAACATGTTAAACACTTTATGGAATATGTTTCCAAGTCCTCATGTATTGTTTTTGGCTACAAGACCAGTTTACAAGTCGAAGAAAAAGTGGAAAACAGAACTGCACAGCCTGCCCACGCTGTTCTGATTACATGAAGACAAACGGATATTTGAAAAGGGTGACAGACATTTTCTTATATCAAAATGGCATTAACAAAAGAACAAAGATGCAAAGTTGACATTCCTCTTTTGGTTAAAGCCTTATGCAACAGTGACAAAAAGGAAAAGACTAAGATTCTGCCATGTGAAGACAAAGATACTTTATCAGAACGCGCAGAACGGTGTTTTGTCCTTTTGGAAAGACTTTCCACTATCTCATCTGTCCAATGAAGAAGCTTCACTGAGATTCACCTTTTGAGTTTAAAAGGAAGCTTCTAAGGATTGTGAGATATCAAGAGCGTGAAATCAGAACGTGCATTGAAGTGTGTTATCCCATGCATGCAAGTCTGCTTATATAAAATAGTAGAGTGTGTCTAAGCTGTTCTTGTGTAAGCTGTCCATCTGAGTCTTGTCAAAAACAGTGAGTGCATCTAAGTGAGCATATTCATTGTATCTAGTCTGAGTGTGTCTTAGATTAGCTGAACAACTGTTGTATCTGTCTTATCACCTTGAACCTTTCCCCATTCAAGCTTGTTTGTAATTAACACTTGTTAATAATATACACAAACATTGAGAAATAGATTGTTAAGTTTTAAATAGTTGTATTCGCCCCCCCCCCCCCCCCCTCTACAGCTTAGAACTATACTCTTGGGAAACCTTTTGGGACCTACAACTGGTATCAGAGCAGATAGAGTGTGTGTCATCTCTAGATCTCTTATTCTCCCAAATCTTCCATGGACAACAGTGCTGCAAATTCCTCATCCTACTATGACAATGGGTCAATGGCCAAAACCCCAAAGTTCAATCATCAGAACTTCTCTGGTTGGAAGTGCAGAATGATGCTCTACTTAGAGAATCTGGATGTACAACTACCAGAGATAGTAATGGAAGGTCCCTATGTGCCAACTTCTGTTACTACCATAACTTCTGTTGTTGAAGGAGCTGCCCCTGAAATCAGAACCTTTGAGAAGGTTAAAGCTCAATGGTCTGATGAAGACAAAAGATTGGTTGCTCTGGATGCAAAAGCCAGGAATAACCTGGTTATCTCTCTGCCTGATGATGTGTTCAAACATGTTGAGAAGATGAAGACTGCAAAGGAGATGTGTGATACTTTGTGTACCGTTTATGATGGACCCACAATCACACTAGACAACAGGATTAACAATCTTGTTAGACAGTATGAACTCTTCTTTGCAAAACCAAAGGAGACACTCACAAAAACCTACACCAGGTTTACTGCTCTTGTTAATGATCTCAAAGCTGTTGGGATCACAAAGGACAGCCTGACCCTGGTGAACAAGTTCTTGGACATCTTGCCTGAAGAATTGAACTATTTTTCTACCATCTTGAGAAATTCAGGTACCATCAAAGGTATGAATCTTGTAAACCTATATGGATCCTTACTAAATGATGAGCAGTCAAGGCAGCAGAAGAGAAATGCCTTGTAAATGTCCAAGAGAGGTGCTGCCTTAGTGGCCAGCGTGAGACAACCTGTTGGGCAGGTATGCGATGTGTTCACACAACCTGATCAACAGGCTGATGATGAAAGAAATGAATGTCTGATGAGGAAGACAGTGCAGATCTTGCTGAGCTTGGTGATGAGCAGATGATAGCCATGCTTGTCAAAAGGTTCAACAAGAAGAGGTTTGGAAGAAATATGCTGCAGGGGAACTCAAATGCTATCAAGAAGAAGGCATTTGATAAATCTAAAGTTGAGTGCTTCAAATGTGGCAAAACTGGCCATATAGCTGCTGACTGTGTGTCAAAAGTTGTTGGACAGTCTTCCAAACCATACAAGACTGACAGGGACGATGGCTCTAGGGTTAAGTACCTTATGGCCATGGCTAAGCTGAAAAAGTTGGAAAACTCAGTGGCTTCCAACAAGGAAGAGGGACTGATGGCAGAGACATGTGACTGGGAGGAGTCTGATTCAACCTCAGATGAAGAATACAACAATTATCTGATGGCCAATACTGATGTCCCATCAACTAGCAATTTCAAACAGGACTAGGCTGAAGCTGAGGCCTTCAGCAGCTTGGAGAACTGGAACCTGACAATGATGTACAAGGTACAAAATTTTATGGCTAACAGTTCTGATAAAAAGTGAAAATGTTTGAATATATGTTAGTTGACTTAAAAGCTGCTGTGGAGAAGCATAATGTTTTACTATCTGAAATCTCTAAGCTTAAGACTGATCTTGAAATTAAAACAAGTAAACTGGACGGTTTCCATAAGTTGGAAACTGAGCTTGATGAACTAAAACACATCTACTCTATTTTAGTTGAAGAAAAGAGAGAAACAGATGGAAAACATGCAAAGATTCAAAAGATAGTTGACTCTTGGTGCCAATCTGCACAAAAAGTCAGCCATTGTATCAGTCAGCAGATCCCTGCACAAATCCAAGCCTATCTTGCAGGGGATCTTTACAAAGCAACTTCCATTGTTGAGATTAATAATCTGAAAGATGACTTATCCAATCTTGGTGAGCTTCCAAGTACTTTCATCCAGAAAGTAAATGGAAAGCTGGTCTCAACAAACAGGTTTGTCAGGCCTCAAAATACTGACAGCTTGTGTGAAAAAGGCTCCAAAGCTGATGATGGAATGTGTTCTCCATCAACTCAGTCTGCTAAGTGTTATGCTGATTCACACAAGCAAAAGAAAGGAAAACATACTCAAACTGAAGCCGTGGACACTAATCCTATTGACAAAACAGGCTCTGGGTCCAAAGCTGATGGTAAGAGACATGTTAATCCTTTTGATGCTAAACATTTGAAAATAAGTTTTCAAAAGGTAAGCATCATGCTTTCAACAAAGGTAAGTCTCATGTTGAAAGCAAATCTACTGTGGTTTCAAATAAGTTAAATCATAGTGGAAAAATGTTTACAAATGAAAATAAGTCTTTCAAAACCAGAAACAGTGACTATGCTGATAGGCAGCATCAATCACATCTCAACAAGAGCAAAGGCAAAGCCATTGCTCAGCCTGAGAAATCTGGGAATAAGTTTCCCAAACCTGTGGAAGGTCAAAAACCAATCAAGCTACCTGTTTTTGACTTCTGTCCTCCCAAAAAGAGGAAAGAAGAAACAGGCAAAGCTGTTGCTATTGTGCCATCCACCAAAGTTGTTGATTCATCGAAAAATAGTAATAAGTTTGCTAAACCTGCTGATAAAATCAACAGAAATAATCCAGAATGTGTTTCTGAAAGTTCTTCTTCCAAAAAGACTAAAAAGAGAAAATGCTATAAATGTGGAAAGAAGACACACATGGCCAAAGACTGTTCTGAAACTAAGGACATGAGGCCTTTTGACTCTGCTAGTTCCATCATTGCTAAAACAAGCAGTGTTGGAAGTAACATAGTCAATGAGAGTGGTATCCAAACTTATACCATTCAAATAGGAAATATTAATGTGGATATCACTAGTCCATCAACACATGTTGATGAAGTAGGAGAACTCATCACTGTGATAAGTTCCCCTAAAGGTAACTAATATTTTCCTATGACATTCTGCAGACAAACAACCATCCCAGGTTTGGTACTTGGACAGTGGCTACTCAGGGCACATGACAGGTTGCAAGGATCTGCTGAATGATCTCAGGCCTGAAAAAGGGCCAAAAGTCACATTTGGTGACAATGTACAGGGATCCTCTGTGGGATATGGAACTCTTAAAGCTGGTGCTGCAATGTTCAAAAGAATAGTCTATGCGGTTGGGCTGAAACATAACCTTGTTAGCATAAGTCAATTGTGTGATGCTGGCTACAAGGTTAACTTTGATGAGCACCTAGGTTACATATTGGATCCCCAAGGCAAAGTTGTGCTGTGTGCTCAACAGAAGAAAGGTGTATATGTTGTGGATATGAAATCTGCTGATCCCACAACTGAAACCTGCTTTCTCACAAGAACCAATGCAGACCTGAACTGGTTATGGCACAAAAGGCTGTCACACCTGAACTTCAAGAATATCAACAAACTCTGTAAGAAAGAGTTGGTAACAGGTTTGCCTTCTATGACCTTTGTTAAGGATAGACTCTGCACAGCTTGTGAGAAAGGCAAGCAGAGAAAATCATCTTTTAAGTCCAAGAATAATTTCATTATTGATACTCCTCTCTTCTTAATCCACATGGACTTGTTTGGACCAGTAAATGTCCCAAGTCTAGGAGGAAGAAGATACACTTTAGTAATGGTTGATGAGTTCTCCAGGTTTACATGGGTAATCTTCTTAAATAGCAAAGGAGAGGCTGCTAGAGAAATCATTGGATTTGTGAAAAAGATGGAAATGCTGAACTCTGCCCAAGTGAAGCAGCTTAGAAGTGATCATGGTACTGAGTTCAGAAATAGTACTCTAGAGGACTTCTGTGATGAAAAAGGGATCTCAAAAAACTTTTCAGCAGTAAGAACTCCACAACAAAACGGAGTTGCTGAAAGGAGAATCAGAACCCTCATTGAAGCTGCTAGAACCATGCTGTGTGCATCTGGTTTACCTTCATCATTCAGGGCTAAAGCTGTTAACACTGCCTGCGTAGGTCCCGAGAGGTTCCCAAAGTATATAGCTTTAAGCTGTAGAGGGGGGGTGAATACAACAATTTAAAGATTACACACTATTTTCTCAATGTTTGTATGTATTATAAACAATTTGTTAATTACAAACAAGCTTGAATGCGGAATAGTTCAAGCTGAGATGACAGATACAACAGTATGTTCACTAGTCTAAGACAAACTCAAACTAGTATACAATGAATACACTCACTAAGAAGCACTCACTGGGTTTTCAAGACTTTAAGGGAACAGCTTATGTAAAACAGCTTAGACACACAGATACTGAATTACACAGCAGACTTGCATGCATGAAAAACACACTTGCACGTTCACTCTTGGTTTCAGCACTTAGCTTTCTTCCCTAATCTTTCTGTCCTTAGAAGCTTCCTTTTATACTCATTCAGAGGATCTAAGAGAAACATCTTCATTGGACGGAATGAAAAGGAGAAGTGTTGTTGAAAAGACAACATAACCTTTTCTGCACTTTTCTGAAAAGCAGACTTGTCTTCACATGTGCAGAACTTTTGTCTTTTTACTTTGTCTACTGTTGCATTGCCTTTAACTAATTTAGGAATGTCAACTTTGCGTCTTTCTTCCTTGTAAAGGCCTATTTTGATATAAGAAAAAGGTATGTCACCCTTTTTCAAATAACCTTTTGTCTTCATGTTACAGAACAGCTTGGGCAGGCTGAGCAGTTCTGTTTTCCACTTTGTCTTCGACTTTGTAAACTGATCTTGTAGTCAAAAACAATACATGATGACTTGGAAACATATTCCATAAAGTGTTTAGCCTGTTCACAAAGAACAGGTTCTGTTCACAAAGAACAGAACACTTTAAAATTGCCCAAGCTGCTCAACAGTGTAGAGCAGCGTAGACAGTTTATGTCCAGCCTGTTCAGCAGACAGAGCAGCTTGGACAAACTGTCTTAGTTGCAACACATGCAACATATAGAACAGCTTTAGACTGATATTGCAAATCATTTTCAGGTTTCAATAAGGCATATAACAGGCCTTAAATTCATCCTTCAAATGCATCAACAGGTTTGATTATAAATCTCCCCCTCAGATGTAGAACAGGTTTGACTGAGGCCTTTTTGTGCCTAACAATCTCCCCCTATTTGCAATAATCAGTCTAAGCTGGTCTTATCAAAAATCATTATATATTTTTACAGTACATTTTGCTGAATTGAAATTACAACATTACAGTAAAGTAAAAGATCAGTTTATATATACACTGATTCTTGATTACATTAAAACAACACATGTTTTTACAAGAGTACAACTAATGTACTAAAGTATTTTACAACTAATGTAAAAGCAAAAATTACAACATATGTAACATATAGTACAACTAATGTACATTGGACTGTTTTTGTTGGGAGCAGAAAACGGTAAGCCTGTCCAACTGATGGACAGCTTCCATTCTTCACCTACCCAGACGGTAGATGGACTTCATTACAATGGAGAAGGATCCTGAACCATCTTTTCCAGTTCTTCCCTTGTATCCTCAAGTTCCTCAACTTCACTTCTGGTGATCATGAACTTGGGATCATTGAGCTCTCCTCTTTCATAGAAGCCTCTGAGCTGATCCCAGATGGCTGCTCTCCATTTGCTAGACTGCCTAAATGAAACTGCAAGTCTGAAGGCGACAAGTTGTCTCAGATCAACTTTATACAGCTCTGAGGCTCTTTGGAAGCACTTCTTCTAAGTTAGGGGATCTACAAAAAATGCCCCCAGCTCAGGTTCTTCAATAATCTTGCCATCCTCAAACTCTATTCCACTAGGCAGTCTATGATCAACTCCCTTCATTTCAATGGCATAGTCGCCGTGTTCGATCAGTGTAAGGAGTAGCTCCATCTCTGTGTCCTTCCTTGTCCTCCTGGCCTTT
Source organism: Centrapalus pauciflorus (assembly GCA_020465985.1). Taxonomy (NCBI): domain Eukaryota; kingdom Viridiplantae; phylum Streptophyta; class Magnoliopsida; order Asterales; family Asteraceae; genus Centrapalus; species Centrapalus pauciflorus. The sequence goes on from JAANYP010009619.1 coordinate 569,111, forward strand.
ATTTTTGGATGTGTCACAAAGACACCTTCACTAACTTCCTTAGAAATCAGGCCAAGATCCTTTACTCTTTCCATCAACTTCTTGTCATATGCCCTGATTTGTTTAGCAGCTTCAGACTTTGATTCACTCAGGGCAACTGCCAGCTCAATCCACTCCCTGTATCCCATCTGTGCTACATCAGTGTGGTCATAAGTTTCCAATTCTGGGCCTGTTGCACCCATCCTTGTTATTTTAAGCTTCCACTGACTGCCTTTCCTTGATATAGGGACAGCTTTGACAATTGCTTCCTTGGCTAGCCTTCTTTCAGCAACATCATTAAACTTTTTCCTAGCCAAGTTGTCAAAGTGGTATTGAGCTCTTGCATGGGGTACTATTGATTTGGTCACAGAGACCTGAGTACCTTTCTCTACTTCCTTCTCTTTCTCCCCTGCTGATTGTCTAGCAGCTTCCATTATTTTCTTTTGCACCTCCAAGGTAGACATTTTAATTTTCTTTGCTTCTTGGAGTGCAAAAGCTTTGGCAGCTTCGGCAGATTCTTCTTCTTTTCTAAGCACTTCCAGGGCTTGAAGCTGTTCTTCTCTGAACTTAAAATACTTGTCCATAGGAAGACCCATTTCTTTAGCCCTGGCTTTGTGAAATTGATTTTCTGCTTCTTTCTGCTGCATGGAATCATCAGCTGCCTTTTCTTTTCCTTTAGCTGCTGCTGTAGTGACAGCAGCCTCAGGAATTTCCTCTTCTTCTTCTTCTTCAGTTATAATTAAATGCCTTCTTTTACTACTAGGCCTGTCCTCAGGAATGACTTCCTCCCCCTTAGACTGAGCAGGGTTTGGAGAGACAGCCTGAGTAGGCATAGCAGCTTGAGAGGCACCTTCAGCTGTACCTGTTTCAAAGATATCTGCTGGCTGACCAGTGTAAGTTGCAGACACTGGTATCTCCTTAGGAGAAGAAGTTTTCTCCCCCTTAGACTTAGTCTTCGAGGCAGATGACTTCTCCCCCTTTGAAGGAGATGAAGCAGCGACTTCAACACCTGGTCTGCCTGAAGACACAAAGTCAGCAGGCTTGCCAGCAGGTTTAGTAGAAGGTTTAGGACCAACAAGGCTAGTCACTAAGTAAGCCAAGTTATCCTTTACCTCAGTAAGCTGGGAAAGACAGGTCTGAAGAGAAGAGGAGTGGGAATCAGCAAGGGAAGTGAGCTTAACAATATTTTCCCTATCAGACGCTGTGAACAGCAGAGTTTGCAGCTGTGCAAGATGAAGTTCTAGAGAATCTTGCACATCAGCAAGATCTGATGACACAGAGTTGGATAGGGAGCCAATTAGAGTTTGTAAGCTAGCCAGAGTGGCTGGAAGAGTAGAGTTGCAAAAAGTAAGAAGTGATGACAGCTGTTGGGAAATGGCTGTTATTGAGGACACAGAGTCCTGCTGTATGGAAAGAATTGAGGAGAGGGAGGTGGACACAGTTTGCAGCTGAGCAGTGAGTGCTAACAGCTGTGGAGAGGGATCAGATTGTGGAGTGGTAGGGAAAGAGGCCTTGAACGAATCAAAGAACCCCTAAAGCTGTGCAGGCACAGAGTCTGATATGATGGAGGGTAGAGAGTGCATGGTGTTTTTCAAAGAACCAACTTTGTTGGTCAGCAAAGAAAGCTGATCCTTCAAAGGCAGGTCTTTGGGAGATGGAGGTGTATGGGTAGATTGTTTTGAGTGAGTAGATGGAGAGGATGATGATGAGGTTGGTGTTTGAGGATGTGATGGAGAGGGAAGAGGGACTTTGGACAGAAGCTCCATAGCCTGGGCAAAAGTAAGATGGCCCAGGTTGGAGGGATCAAAGGGTCCTTCAACAGCGGCTGTAGCTGCATCACCAGGAGAGGGGGATGATGTTTGGGGCCTTTCAGATGCTGCTTGGGTTGCAACACCCTCATGAAGACCAGTGGTGGTTCCCTCTGCAGTGCCTTGGTCTAAAGACACCTCATCATTGGAAGATGGGATATGCATTTCAACATCAGCAGTGGTGAAACCTGCTGATGGAATTTGCATGGAGGAAGCAGCTTCACCAGAGGGATGGTATGATCCCTGAGGTTCATCAGCTTGGGTTGTTGGTCCCTCAGCAGCTGTTTGGTGTAGAAAAGCTGTATCATGGGGAGCAGAAGTTTGAGACTGAGCTGCTGATTGGTCTATACCAGCAGCGTGGGCATCTCGTGCAGACTCAGGGTGTGAGGAGATTTTAGTGGGGGACAGTGTGGACACAGTATGGAGTGGAGAGGCCTCCTGTCTTTAAATATCCTCAGCCTGTTGGGAGACTGGGATAGTTGATGTGGGTATCTCCTTTTGTACAACTGGTTCCTGTTGAGAGGAACCAGAGGGCCTAGGCTGACTCTGGGTAGACTCAGATTGGAGTGAAGCAGGCTCCAAATGAGCTGAACCTTCTCCCAAAATAGGAGAGGCAGTTGGGGTTGCTTCTTTTTCAACTGAACCCTGTTGAGAGGGGACAGAGGAGGTGGTTTGTTGGGCTGGTTTCTTTTTGGCTAGGGATTTGCGTTTGTAGTGAATAGATGATGTGGGTGATTGTGGAGAGGGGAGAGGATCTGTTTGGACAGGGTGTGAGACTGGGTCAGGAACAGTGGGGCTGGCCTGTTCCATAGTCTCTTGTGCCACAGAGGCACCAGCCACAAAGGCTTCAGGCTCAACAGATGAACCAGGGTGAGGAGTCTGCTCCTCCTCAACCACAGAGGCTAAAGGAGCAGACTAAATCTGAGCTGTTTTGGCCTTCTTTTTCATAGGCCCAGCTTCAGTTGCCAGGGTCCTTTTAACAAGCTTGGACCTGGCTTTGGATTTTCTGGCGGGAGCAGCAGCTTCTGGATCCAACCTCACATCAGAGGGTCCTTCCACCAATCCTAACAGCCTCCTCATTGGTGTGGATAGAGGAGGCTCATTTTGCAGTACAGGAGTATGAAAAATTCTATTCCCTATGACAGGGAATGCAGCAGACTTAAGTAAGGGCTCGAAATTGTATAGTTGCTCACCACAAACAAGGCTGAAAATGAGACTCAGAAACCTGGGATAACGGACAGCAGCTGGTCTTGGCTCTTGCTGCACCAGGTTTCTCAGATTTGAAAAGATCCACTTAGCCATGTCAAGAGTAGTCCCATCCACTAGTTGTAGGACTATTGGCACTTCATGTCTACTAAGTTGGTCGAATGAACCAACTTTACCAACTTTACTGCTGAAGCTCATTATTACCGAAGCAAACAGAAAGCTATAGGTAGGAGACAAATCCTTCCTGTATAATGTTGCTCCAATTTTGGGTTCTGCTACACCACAGAAGCGTAGCAGATTTCCCATTTGCTCGTTCTCAGGCTGGGGCAAATCATATGACTCAGCAGCGGGCAGATGAAGAACCTCCCTCAGAAGATCAACAGTTATCTCAATGGTTTGAGTCCCATTAAGAATAGTGCCTTTGATGACCGTGGTGTTGGGGTTGTAAGAACAGGTGTACCAGAACTCATACACCATCTCCTGGTACAGGACACCAGGAGTTGCAGTCATAGCATAGTTCAACGGATGAACTTGCAGAAACTCCACCATTTGATCGTAGCCTTTTCCCACATAGTTTTTGGGAATAGTGAGGTTTGCTACATAGTTTGTGGGTTTAATGGTCAGCATTGTGGTGACTGATGAATGTTTGACAACATCATCACCAACGAACACTGGAAGAAAGGGATTAGGTTTGTGAGCCATTTGGAAATTTTTGAGATTGAAGAAGCAAAGGACACTTAGTCGATTTTTAGGGTTCTTGAGGATTTCTGGAAGTGATGAAGAAAATGAAACAGTAGTTTGGTATTTATAGGATTTGAATGTGAGTGTGTATGAGAGAGAAGATTTTGGGCGGTTTGATTTGAAAAAGTCGTTAACGGAAAACGGAACGGTTGTCCATGTCAGACCGTTTGTCAGACCACTTGATTTCTTTTTAATCACTTACACACGTAATCCACATTATCCGCAGTAATTAAGTTAAATTAAACATTAATTAACTTAATCATGAAGAAAGCTAATTAGGATTTTTGGTCTAAGCTGTTGGTCAACCCTGTGATGACCAAAGCCATCACAAGCTGTTCAATTTTCAAGCTGTTCATTTTTCAAGCTGTTCCTCCAGCCTGCTCTCCTTTGTAAGAGCAGGTTGTGTTCAATAGGAGAACAGGTTACAAGTAAAACTTGTAAGACAGCGTGAAGGAATGAACAGGTTGAGGATTGAACCACCAGAGCAGGCTGGACGAATAAACTGATTTTGTTCAGCCTGTTGTATGCTCAAGCTGTTCAAGTTTTTCCGACAAATGACTAAGTACAGAACATGTATAACCTGTTCTGTCTAAGCTGTTCTGAAGAACTTGAGCAGTGTGCAACATACAGATTTTTAGACCTTTGAGAAACACTTAGTCACTCTTGTTTAACATGCCCAGCTTGCTGACAAGGTAATTAAACCTTGTTTCATCCAGAGGTTTGGTGAAAATGTCTGCAAGCTGTTCATTTGTGGAAATAAAACTTACCTCCACATTACCTTTCTGAATGTGATCCCTGATGAAGTGATGTCTGACTTCAATATGCTTTGTTCTTGAATGAAATACTGGATTGTTGGAGATGGCTATGACACTTGTATTATCACACAGAATAGGAGTTTTCCTATACACAAGGCCATAATCTTCAAGCTGATACTGCATCCACAGAATCTGCCCACAGCAGCTTCCAGCAGCAATGTACTCAGCTTCAGTAGTAGAAGTGGACACTGAGTTCTGCTTCTTGCTACTCCAACTGATCAACTTTCCACCAAGGAGTTGACATCCACCTGTTGTGCTTTTCCTGTCTAGCCTGCAGCCTGCAAAATCAGAATCTGAATAACCTGTTAGTTCAATGCTTGAGTCTTTGGGATACCAAAGACCCAAACCTGATGTACCCTTCAGGTATCTGAAGATCCTTTTAACAGCAGCTAGATGAGATTCCTTAGGATCAGCTTGGAACCTAGCACACAGACAGGTGGCAAACATAATATCAGGTCTGCTAGCAGTTAAGTATAGCAAGCTCCCAATCATGCCTCTGTAAGCAGTTACTGAAACAGCTTTGCCACTGGCATCAGCATCCAATTTTACATTAGTTGCCATTGGGGTTTTAATAGGAGAACTTTGATCAAATTTGAACTTTTTCAATAGATCTAAAGTGTACTTTCTTTGATTTATAAAAATTCCAGTTGAGGTTTGTTTAACCTGTAATCCTAAAGAAGAAAGTAAGTTCTCCCATCGATGCTCATTTCACCATACTTGGATTTCATGAGTAATGAAAAATTCTTGCATAATTGTTCATTAGTAGAACCAAATATTATGTCATCCACATAGATTTGAACAAGCATAATATCAGACTTCACTTTCTTTATGAATAGTGTGGTATCCACTTTACCTCTGGAATACCCATTGCTCATAAGGAAATCAGTAAGAGTGTCATACCAGACTCTAGGGGCTTGTTTTAGACCATAGAGAGCTTTGTCCAACTTATAGACAAAACCTGGATGATTTTCATTTTCAAAACCTGGAGGCTGCTTGACATAAACTTCCTCTTGCAGCTTTCCATTTAAAANAAGGAGTTAGAATCTGTTGAAGCGGAAGGGGAAGTGCAAAGTTGGGAATCAGGAGAGTTGGGAGGAAGACCGATAGGGAGATTACAAAAACGTTCAGATCAGAGAAATAAACAACACAGGAGTAGCAAGACTGGTTTGTAGTGCGGAATGCAGCAAGTACAAGCACCCAAGCTGTTTGTAGACGAAGAACACAGACTGTTCAGTAGGGTTTTTTAACAAACCTCTAAGGCTGAAGAAAACTGAATCATCAAAGCAAGTACAGACTCGAAAGAAGGAAGAAACTCGACACATAGAACCCTAGCGCTGTATTTAATTGCTTCTTTGAGAGGTTGCCGTGACGAACGAGGACGTCCTGATAGGAGAGTATGGCTGTGAAAGCTTCAGGGAAGATCGGTAGCCGGAAAATCAGCACTTGCTGTTTCGGAAACTGGGAGACAGCTGGAATCTCTTGACAGCATTAACTCTGAGCAGCTTGAGTTGTTTTGCTCATGGCAAACATACTGAAAACTTGTACACTGGCAACTCGAGTGTTCTTCAACTAGGCAGCAATGAACGTTGTAGTTACAGGTAAATCTACTAACAGGCTGAGAAGTCTAACGAACGCTTTAATGTACGTAAACTATTTCCCAACACTGTTGACATATCAGCAGGGGACCAGAGGAACTGGGAAAATCGCTTGACAGTTCTGGACATGCAAAGTTGTAAATTAAGTCCAGTACATTTATTCAACAGGGTGTATTGACATAAATCAATCAATCATGTCCATATGAATAACAGGTTCCACATTGGGTGGTAGTGGAAGCTTTTGAGTCCTCTTCCATTGTTTGAATGCAATCACTGATTCAGGAACAGCTTTGGTGAGGCATTCTTTGGACTTCTTCAAAGGTGACATTGATAGATTCATCTATCACCTTTCTTTTGTTGTTGTATACTCTGTAGGCTTTGGAGATAGCAGAGTAGCCAACAAACACACCTTCATCAGCTTTAGGTTCAAACTTTGACAGCTGGTCCCTTTGATTCAGAATGAAACAAGGACATCCAAACACATGGAAATAACTGACATTTGGCTTCCTCCCTTTGAGCAGCTCATAGGGAGTCTTGTTGAATCTTTTCACCACTAAGGATCTGTTTTGGGTGAAGCAGGCAGTGTTAACAGCTTCAGCCCAAAATGATGAAGGTAAACCTGATGCACACAGCATGGTTCTGGCAGCTTCAATGAGAGTTCGGTTTCTCCTTTCAGCAACTCCATTTTGTTGAGGAGTTCTTACAGCTGAAAAGTTTTGAGTGATTCCTTTCTCTTCACAGAAGTCTTCAAGAGTACTGTTTCTGAACTCAGTACCATGATCACTTCTAAGCTGCTTTACTTGGGCAGAGTTCAGCATTTCCATCTTTTTGACAAATCCAATATCTCTCTAGCAGCCTCTCCTTTGCTCGTTAGAAAGATCACCATGTGTACCTGGAGAACTCATCAACCATTACTAGAGTGTATCTTCTTCCTCCTAGACTTGGGACATTAACAGGTCCAAACAAGTCCATATGGATTAAGAAGAGTGGAGTATCAATAGAGAAATTATGTTTGGATTTAAAAGATGTTTTTCTCTGCTTGCCTTTCTCACAAGCTGTGCATAATCTATCCTTAGCAAAAGTCATAGAAGGCAAACCTGTCACCAACTCTTTCTTACAGAGTTTGTTGATGTTCTTGAAGTTCAGATGTGACAGTCTTCTGTGCCATAACCAGTTTAGATCAGCATTTGTTCTTGTGAGAAAACAGGTTTCAGTTGTGGGGTCAGCAGAATGCATATCCACAACATATACACCTTTCTTTCGTTGAGCACATAGCACAACTTTGCCTTGGGAATCCAATATGTAACCCATGTGCTCATCAAAGTTAACCTTGTAGCCAGCATCACACAGTTGGGCTTATGCTAACAAGGTTATGTTTAACCCCAACCACATAGGCTACTCTTTTGAACACTGCCAGCACAGCTTTAAGAGTTCCATATCCCTCAGTGGATCCCTATACATTGTCACCAAAGGTGACTTTTGGCCTTTTTCAGGCCTGAGTTCACTCAGCAATTCTTTACAACCAGTCATGTGCCCTGAGCAGCCACTGTCCAAGTACCAAACCTGGGAAGGTTGTTTTTCCTGCAGAGTGATAAGAGAATTATTAGTCATTTTTAGGGGAACTCATCACAGAGATGAGTTCTCCTACTTCATCAACATTTGTTGATGGACTTGAAATATCCACACTAATATCCCCTATTTGAATGGTATCAGCTTGAATACCACTTTCAGTGACTGTGACATTTCCAACACTGCTTGTAACAGCTGTGGTGGAAACAGCAGAGTCAACAGGCCTCATGTCCTCAGATTCAGGACAATCCTTGGCCAGATGTGTCTTCTTCCCACATTTGTAACATTTTCTCTTTTTAGGGTTTTTGGAAGAAGATCTTTCAGAAACACATTCTGAGTTATTTTTGTTGATTCTTTCAGCAGTTTTAGCAGTTTTATTACTTTTTGTTGAATCAACAGCTTGAGTGGATAGTTCAATAGCCACAGCTTTGGCTGCCTCTTCTTTCCTCTTTTTAGGAGGACATATGTCAAAGACAGGGAGCTTGATTGGCTTTTGAGCTTCCACAGGTTTGGGAAACTTATTCCCAATTATCTCAGTTTGAGCAATGGCTTTGCCTTTGCCCCTACTGAATTGTGATTTATGCTGCCTATCAGCATATTCACTGTGTCTGGTTTTGAAAAGCTTATTCTGATTTAAAACCAGTTTACCACTATGATTTGAAAACTTATTTGAAATCACAGCAGTTTTGTTTTCAACATGAGACTTACCCTTGTTGTAAACAGGCTGCTTACTTTTTGAAAACTTGTTTTCAAAGTGTTTAGCATCAAAAGGATTAACACGCTTTTTACCATCAGCTGGACTCAGAACCTGTTTTGTCAACAGGTTTAGTATCCACAACTTCAGTTTGAACATGTTTTCCTTTATTTTGCTTGTGTGAACCAGTAGAGCACTTAGCAGGCTGACTTGATGGAGAACAAATTCCAATATCAGCTTTAGAACTAAATTCACACAAGCTGTCAGTGTTTTGAGGCCTGACAAACCTATTTGTTGAGATTAGTTTACCATTCACATTTTGAATGAATGTGTTTGGAAGTTCACCAAGAATGGATAAATCTTCTTTCAGATTATTGATCTCAACAATGGAAGCTGCTGTGTCAAGATCCCCTCCAAGATAGGCTTGGATTTGTGCAGGAATCTGTTGACTTATACAATGGCTGACTTTTTGTGCAGATTGGCACCAAGAGTCAACTATCTTTTGAAGCTTAGCATGCTTTATATCTGTTTCTCTCTTTTCTTCCAGTAAAATAGAGTTGATGTGTTTTAATTCATCAAGCTCAGTTTCCAACTTATGGAAACTGTCCAGTTTACTAGATTTAGTTTTAAGATCAGTTTTAAGCTTAGAGATTTCAGATAGTAAGGCATCATGCTTCTCAACAGCAGCTTTTAGATCAACAAGCATATATTCAAACATTTTAACTTTTTCTTCAGAACTGTAAGCCATAAATTTTGTACCTTATACATCATAGTAGGATTCCAGTTCTCTAAGCTGCTGAAAGCTTCAGCTTCAGCCATATCCTGTTTGAAACTGCTTGTTGATGGGACATCAGTGTTGGCCATCAGACATTTATTGTCTTCTTCATCAGACGATGAATCAGATTCCTCCCAATCACAAGTCTCTGCCATAAGTCCCTTTTGGCGGTTGGAACCCACTGAGTTTTCCAACTTCCTCAGCTTAGCCATGGCCATAAGGTACTTAACCCTATAACCATCATCCTTGTTTGTCTTGTATGGTTTGGATGACTGACTAACAGCTTTTGACACACAGTCAGCAGCTATATGACCAGTTTTGCCACATTTGAAACACTCAGCCTTGGATTTATCAAATGCCTTCTTTTTGCCAGCACCTGAATTTCCTTGCAGCATGTTTCCTCCAAACCTTTTCTTGTTGAACCTTTTGACAAGCATAGCTATCATTTGCTCATCATCTTGTTCAGCAAGATCTGCAGTATCTTCTTCATCTGACACTTCCTCCTTGTCATCATCCTGTTGATCAGGTTGAGTGAACACATCACTCACCTGATTTACAGGCTGTCTCACATTAGCCACAAAGGCTGCACCTCTTTTGGACATTTCCAAGGCATTTCTCTTTTGTTGCCTTGATTGTTCATCATTCAGCAAGGATCCATACAGATTGACTAGATCCATACTTCTGATAGTACCTGAGTTCCTTAGAATTGTTGAGAAGTAGTTCCACTCTTCAGGTAGAATGTCCAGAAATTTATTCACCAGGGTGAGACTGTCCTTAGTGATCCCAACAGCTTTGAGATCATTCACTAAAGCAGTAAACCTGGTGTAGGTTTCAGTGAGAGTCTCCTTTGGTTTAGCAAAGAAAAGTTCATACTGTCTAACAAGATTGTTGATCCTGTTGTCCAGTGTGATTGTGGGTCCATCATAGACAGTACACAAAGTATCCCACATTTCTTTTGATGTCTTCATTTTCTCAACCTGTTTGAACACATCATCAGGAAGAGAAATGACCAGGTTGTTCCTGGCCTTTGCATCCAGAGCCACCAGTCTCTTGTCTTCATCAGACCATTGAGCTTTAGCTTTCTCAAAGGTCCTGATTTCAGGAGCAGCTCCTTCAACTGCTGGAGTTATGGTAGTAACAGAGGTTGGCACATAGGGACCCTCCATCACTATCTCTAGCAGTTGTACATCCAGATTCTCTAAATAGAGCATCATTCTGCACTTCCAACCAGAGAAGTTTTGATGGTTAAATTTTGGAGGTTTGCCCATAGAGCCATTGTCATAGTAAAAAGAAATTGCAGCACTGTTGTCCATGGAAACTTGGGAGAATGAGAGATCTAGAATGACACACACTCTAAACTGCTCTGATACCAGTTGTAGGTCCCGAGAGGTTCCCAAAGAATATAGCTTTAAGCTGTAGAGGGGGGGTGAATACAGCTATTTAAAAACTACACATTGTTTTCTCAATGTTTGTATGTATTATCAACAATTTGTTAATTACAAACAAGCTTGAATGCGGAATAGTTCAAGCTGAGATGACAGATACAACAGTATGTTTACTAGTCTAAGACAAACTCAAACTAGAATACAATGAATACACTCACAAAGAAGCACTCACTGTGTTTACAAGACTTAAGGGAACAGCTTATGTAAAACAGCTTAGACACACAGATACTGATTTACACAGAAGGCTTGCATGCATGAAAATCACACTTGCACGTTCACTCTTGATTTTAGCACTTAGCTTTTCTTCACCCTCTTTCTGTCCTTAGAAGCTTCCTTTTATACTTAGTCAGAGGATCTAAGAGAAACATCTTCATTGGACGGAATGAAAAGGAGAAGTCTTGTTGAAAAGACAACATAACCTTTTCTGCACTTTTCTGAAAAGCAGACTTGTCTTCACATGTGCAGAACTTTTGTCTTTTTACTTTGTCTATTGTTGCATTGCCTTTAACTAATTTAGGAATGTCAACTTTGCATCTTTCTTCCTTGTAAAGGCCTATTTTGATATAAGAAAAAGGTCTGTCACCCTTTTTCAAATAACCTTTTGTCTTCATGTTACAGAACAGCTTGGGCAGGCTGAGCAGTTCTGTTTTCCACTTTGTTTTAGACTTTGTAAACTGATCTTGTAGTCAAAAAACAATACATGATGACTTGGAAACATATTCCATAAAGTGTTTAGCCTGTTCACAAAGAACAGGTTCTGTTCACAAAGAACAGAACACTTTAAAAGTGCCCAAGCTGCTCACCAGTGTAGAGCAGTGTAGACAGTTTATGTCCAGCCTGTTCAGCAGACAGAGCAGCTTGGACAAACTGTCTTAGTTGCAACACATGCAACACATAGAACAGCTTTAGACTGATATTGCAAATCATTTTCAGGTTTCAATAAGGCATATAACAGGCCTTAAATTCAACCTTCAAATGCATCAACAGGTTTGATTATAAATCTCCCCCTCAGATGTAGAACAGGTTTGACTGAGGCCTTTTTGTGCCTAACACATATATTCTACGTAGGTTACATGATAATCTACTGTGTTTTTACATATCATTTTATGTAACATTCTACATAGATTATGAATAGTAATGTTAATCTGCGTAGAGTATCATGTAATCTATGTAGATTATCATATAATCTACGTAGAATGTCGTGTAGAATGTCAAATATCATATATTCTACGTAGATACATGATAATCTACATAGATTATATGATAATCTACATAGAGTGTCGTAGACGAACTGAAACAAAAAAGGATGATTTCATTTAGACATTTTATCAAACACTTGGTATGCAACTGATATAAAATATACCAAAAACACATTTTTAAACAAAAAAAACCATTAATCTTGTGAATCGTAAACAAAAACTTTTTAACAAAAAACATCTAATAACTATTAAATTCATTATAAATCTAATATCTTACAAATAATCTTCATTATAAAACATGAAAAATGAATCTGTCATATTCTATGTAGAGTATCGACGAACATATTTTACGTAGATTATCATGTAATCTACGTAGATTATATATAATCTACGTAAAATGTCGTGTAGAATATCAAGTATCATATATTCTACGTAGGTTACATGATAATCTGTGGTGTTCTTACATATCATTTTATGTAACATTCTACATAGATTATGAATAGTAATGTTAATATACGTAGATTATCATGTAATCTACGTTGATTATCATATAATCTACGTAGAATGTCGTGTAGAATGTCAAGTATCATATAATCTACGTAGATTACATGATAATCTACATAGATTATATGATAATCTACATAGAGTGTCGTAGACGAACTGAAACAAAAAAGGAAGATTTCATTTAGACATTTTATTAAACATTTGGTATGCAACTGATATAAAATATATCAAAAACACATTTTTAAACAAAAAAAACCATTAATCTTGTGAATCGTAAACAAAAACTTCTTTAACAAAAAACATATAATAACTATTACATTCATTATAAATCTAATATCTTACAAATAATCTTCATTATAAACCATGGAAAATGATGAAGTATTTATATTTGGATTGGTTTGTAATAATGTTTTGATAGTTGAATAGTTTAAGATAATCTTTTTAAACTTTTTGGTGGATACAATAAAAAAGGTGGAGAGAAAAAGATTATTATGTGTGTGTGTGATTTAAAGGTTTAGAATGATACATATGTAATAAGAAAGTAATATTTAAAGTTTACAAAAATTAAATTTGAAATTTTTCCAAACTGTTTTTGCATGAGATATACATACAACGGGACTTTTCCATAGTAATCTAAGAACTATTCATTTAATATCAAATCATATGAATTGTTTATTTGGTAAAAAGCTACCTGGAAATTTTATTAATAGATTTGTTTGATAACAGTTGGAATTGAATGGTTTATTTGGTAAAAAGCTACCTGGAAACTTAATGTTAATTTGATAATTTGTTTTTTCATAAACTCAAACTATTTTTAAAAGCTATTTCAGACAAACACAACTTACAAATTAAATGGTTAACTATCATTTTGACATTCTAACTTTCAAATTTGTCTCATTTAGTAATTAAATTATTTTTTATCCCAATTTAACCATTGAAATTTAGTTTACCGTTTTACTTTGAGGAAAATGAATAAACTTATGGTTAAATCTATACAAAATATGATAGTTTAGTGTCCAAATTGAGACAAATGTTTGATGGTTAAATCGGTAAAAAATGTTTAGTGGATAAATATGTATATAAAAAATAATTTAGTAGTTAAAGTGTGACAAAAAAATAGTTCAATGGCTAAATAAAAAAATCTGAAAGTTGAATGGTTAAAATGATATTTAACTCTAAATAAAAGAAAGTTAGGACTTTAAAAAGAGAAAATTATGCAAACACCATCAAAGTATAAACAAATTTCGATTAAGTCCCCCTTTCATTTTTTTTCCGTGAAAAGTCCCTAAACCAATTAAAACTCAAAGAATCAATCCAAAGGTAACTTGCAACCTGCTACGCAGGTACAATGCTTAAACTATTTTATAAAAACCATTAAAGTATAAAACATGTTCGATTAAGTTCTCCATTCATCTTATTATCATCATCATCATCATTATTATTATTATTATTATTATTATTATTATTATTATTATTATTATTATTATCATCATCATCATCATCGAATATAATTTAATTACATTAAAACTATTTATTTGCGATTTTAATTTTAGTATGATTTAAAATTACTTTTTATATTTACTTTGGATTATTAGTTTACTTTTATATTGCGATTATTTATTAATGATTATATATCATATTGCTGTTTATTTAGTATTATTATATTAACTCTTTTGAGTTTTTAATTTTCGATAAAAGAAGATGAACTATTCCGATTTTTTTCGATCGGCTCCAGTTCGATTTTTAATTTTTTGAATGAAAAAAACTTCAATTAACTTTTAATTATTTCGAATGGATAAATGTATGATTCATTCTGATTTTTAAATTCTCGAGTGTATAAAACTACAACTCATTACATTTATACAAACGAAAAATGGTACAATTAATTATTTACGATCCAAAAAAACGACAAACCTTTAACTAAAATAGCTATATTTATTCCGATTTTATCATTTCCGATCAGAATAAATGACGAACTCATCCACTTTTAAGTTGTGATCGTAAATAAATAATGTAGTTATTTTCGTTTGGAAAACTGTTATGACATATTTTGTACATATTTTGCCTCGGATTTGGGTTATTTTTGTCTCGAATTGTTTAAATACGGTCCTGATTTGTTTATTTTTGGGTTTTGCAGTTCGATGGTTGCCTGAATTTGAAAAGAACGGATTCTGGAGCTTAAGTGTCGAATTTACGGGCCGAGCCGGTCTCCCTTGGAATTCTGTTGACTTTGACAAGCTGCCCTGATCGCGGCCGCGACCGTGCTAACCTGCGATCTTTGCATCGCGCCCATGCTCATTGTATGCAAATTAATTCTTAGCAATATTATGATTATAGGATTAATTTAATTTTTGATTTTCGTAGACTTGATTGATGTTTATGCGGCTAAATTAAATATTTAGAGTTATTTCCGAGCGCTTGACGTGTAGACAGTTTTAATCTCCAAAAGCTAGATTTAGTTGACTTAATTAATCGTAAAAGACATTTATTGTTGATTTTTAGATATTGGGGAATACTGGAGAACTCCATACTTAATTTTCTGAAATTAATAAAAAATGTCCATGAATCGGTTTTACATCAAAGTTTCAAACTCTTGAGCTTAAAAGATTGAAACAGTTGGATTTAATTCCAATTTACTTTTCTTTGACCAAAAACATCTAAGTGTTTTTACACCCTTTTACTCCATTAATCCTAAAAGACGTATCCAAGTGAGTGTTCCTTTTATCATATCTGGATTTATCCTGTTTTAGCGTTATAGTTCACAATTTTAGTAGTCTGATAGATAGTATAGTTTTAAAGATTCAGGGTTATAATCATCCTCATCCCTTATCAATGGCTAGATATTAGTGATAATCCTAGTATCGGTATCTCGATCCTTATTGCCATTCCTAGAGTTCGATAATCCCCGAGGTCAGCTTCTAGCTATACTAACTACAACTGGTACACTGCCAGTGGTATTTGGTATAACGTAGACTTTCTTCTTTCTTTGATTTTAATAGCCAAATCCACGTGAAGATCAAATGGCGCCATTGCCGGGGAACGGCTAGAGATATTGTGAAAATGTTTAGCTGGTAGATTAGCCGATCCTTCTTTTGGGATTTTATCCCTTGGAAGTTCTTTTCTTGTTTTTCCCATCCTATATCTATTCTATCCACCCTCTCAGTGTTTGTGTATGGTTTATGACTCGGAATTCCAATCCGCATGTTATAAGTCCATATAACGAACCTGAAAGAACCTTTCACAATCGTCTTCGCCATCCTTCTCATCCTTTCATTGAGATTTTATCTAGCTCATCTGAATCTACTGACCAACCTGTCCCTCCGCTGGCTGATAGAGGTCATATTCATTTAGTTGTTGAGGTACCTCCAATCTCTCATTCTTCGCCTTCTTCTCCTTCATCTGATTCTTCTTCTTCTTCTTCCTCATCTGATAATTCTTCTAAGCCAAACATGGGCGACCGTCGCACCATGTTTGAGCTGAACCGACCGGTCACCGACGACTTGGAAGGTGCCATTGTCATTCTCGTGTTTGATGCAGTCAATTTTAAGCTAAATTCCAGTGTCATCACTTTAGTTCAAAATAATGCTCAGTACTGTGCGATAGCATCTGAGGATCCTTATGCACTCCTGAAGAAATTCTGGAAAGTGTGCGGTTCATATAAGGTGAATCAAGTCCCGAAAGAGATCATTCGATTGATGCTATTCCCGTACTCGCTCACTGGACGTGCTCTCACATGGTATGATGTCCTTCTGTCCAATTCAATTCATACCTGGGATGAAATGGAGATACAGTTCTTATAAAAGTTTTGTCCACCCTCATGTACCACTCAGCTTACGAGTGAAATTCTGGGATTCAGGCAGAGGCCTGACGAGTCCTTACGTGATGCGTGGGAGCAGTACAAAGAATCCATAATGAAGTGTCCAAATCATAATCTAACGCTCAATCATCGAGTCAAAGTCTTCTATGAAGGTGTGCACCCCATGTATCATTCTTTGATCGATTCCGCTTGTAGTGGATCTGTCTACAGAAAGACACCTGAGGAGGCGGTTGAGATTTTAGATGACTTGGTGATGAGCCAGCATCAGACACGCAGTGAGTACTTCGGATGGGGAGCTTCAGATTCCAAGCAAGCTGCTGTTATAGCTGTGAAGACCTCCCCTTACAGGGCAATCCTCAGAGTCTAGGTCCCCCATCATGCAATACGATATCAACCATGACTAAGATAGAGTAATTAAGTTGCGGAATTTCAAATTACAGTACAAATTATTAGGATAAGTTTAACACAGATTTTAGTACAAATTACAGTTTTCAAGTTAAACTTATAAAGGGGAACTCTCTAATCTAATTCATGTCATCATACAATCAAATCAAGTCTACCCAGACCACCATAATTATCATCTGCCAATTAGTACCGAAGGGTTTGTTGAGTAGTGGTCTATAGAAACTTTAATCTTGATCTTGTAAGACCTAAGATCTAGGTCCAGCAGGTGACTTTCCTTTATCTTTCCCTGTAAAAAATGTAAACAACATCTGTAAGCAAAGCTTAGTGAGAATATAGATTTTCAGATTACATGCATTAATCAAGCGGATAATGGGTCTAGCGTGATATGTCTTGACTGCCGCTACAGCCACTCATGATTGAGACATAGTAGTCAGAGTCGGATGATGTTCAAGCCACGTTCACGCTTTAATCGTGGGGATTAGCCACATACTGGGCTAGCTACCAGTAAATCAACATGGCGGAACATTAGAGTATCATACCAAGTTCAATAGAACTGGTGAAATAGCATGGTCTAGAACAATAGACCGTCAAGGCTAATCATCTTAAGCTAAATCGATATGTCAAAGGTGCGAGCAATAGCGAAGCATAATAATCAAGGTCATGATAGCAATAAATCTCATAGAAATATCTGAAATGAATCATAAATGCAATGTCATGTGAAATGATAATCAAATAGCTATCATGATACACTGGACATCACCGAACCATGGTGAGCACAGGTCTCAATTCAGCTGATCATGTATGAATGTCAATATAATCTATCATCAACAATATGTCTCAACCGGAAATCTCGCATGTAAAGCTGAATATCTATAACTCACTGGTTTGGGGTCTTTATCAAGCAGATATAAAATCCACTACCTGAGTTATCTCAGGTTTTTATCTTCAATCAGAGCTCTGACTTTTCTTTTCAAATCTTTGACCCTCTTTCGATATCTTTAAATCTATGTTCAGAATTTAACTGAACCTGTCCAGAATCATATCATGTCAAATCATTAGCTTTTAGTTTTATAAATCTTTATCTGATTCTGATAACTGATAACTAATCAATCTTTCTTTGCTCATTTTCTTTGTTTTCTTGAATTCTTAAAAGATACATATATAAGTGTGTGTGTATATATATATATATATATCATGTTGCTTTATTCATAATTTTTCATCATAAATTCATGGTTCTTGTATTTATAAAATATCATTTATTTGTGATGTTAAAATATCAAAATGAAACGTTCGGATCTGGATTCCCCGAATTCGGACCATCCGGGTTGGCCATCCGGATTCGGACTAACCCGGATCAGGCACCCGGATCCGGACCGAAGTACTTAACCCGAAATTGACCATCCGAAATGGTAACCGGATTCGGACCGAGCTAGGCCATCCGAAGTGTAGCATCGGAATTAGGCTCATCCGGAGAAGGCATCCGAACTTGAACCGAATTGACCAATCCGAAGTTGTCTATTCGAATATAGGAACCGAAATGGGCACCATCCGAATTCGGGTCTCAACCGAATTCGGACCCTATACTTAGCATTTTTCCCAGATTTTGTTCTTCATGTTCTAGCATATGTTCATGTGAAATGTAGTTTCTACCAATTCAATCAACACAATGCAATTAATAAAAACAATAAATGTAATCAATACTAACCGAATGATTTGATTGATGAACTTGATGATTACAAAAAAAATGATGAACTGGATATTCCTCTTCGTACAGTGCTGCTAATTCTAAATTGAATGCGTACAAAATGTGTAATCTGACAGATCTCCCTAAATCTAGAAAGTCAAAATGACTATTTATACACAATTACAAACTATAAGGAAATTACACAATAAGTCCCTAGACTTTGATATTTCATCAACTAAACATCTTCCAACAATCTCCCCCTTTGATGAAAGTAGCAAAGTCTTCAAGTTGATAATCCCAACTTTTGTTCAAATCTTCGAATACTTTTTCGATCTGACAGCCTCCATTCAATTTTGGAAATAAACTCGACCATGAGTTTTCGATCGTTAACTGATAGAGCTCCTTTCTTTGTCTTCCTCTTCTGATCTGCTGCCAGCTTGCCTTTCAGACCATTCATCACTTTAATCAAAGTTCCATCAGAAAACTTATTCAGTTCAACACTTCTCATAGCTCTCAATCTTTTATTCCTATCTTTATACATGACAGCTGGATGCTTCACCATAATCACTTGAAACTCTTTAAGCTCACCAGCAAACTTAATATCTCTGTGTGGTGCTATCATGTTTATCTTCCTCATTCCTCTTTCAACTCCAATCTGTAAATCTTGCACTGACATTAATACCAGTTTGGTATGCATGAAATGAAACAATGTCTTCAATGCAAATCTACAATGTTCATTCCTTTTATTCCTGCACAGTTCGTCAAACAGATCTTCAATATCAACCAAGTGCATGTTGAACATGTCAGCTTCAGTGAAAACATACGTATTTCCATCAGATCTGGTAACAGTAAACTTCGGATAAAAAATCTTAACAAATCTTTCTTTTTCAATCAACACCAGATCCACTATTCTGAACTCGCTCTTCACCTTCTCAACCTCTTGAGTCTTATTCCTCAGGAAACTAGCATAGTTAACCAGATTGGGCATATTTGGTTCTAAAACACGGAATAATTTGTGAAAGGAACAAGGAGCTTGCTTTTTACAAAAGATCTGTTTCTCTAAAATGTCTTCAATGTACGGCATCTTGTTTCTTTTCCTTATGAACTCAGCAGACCTGTTCTCTGGTAGTTCAAGCTTTTTCACCTTTTTCTTACTTATCTCATCTTTATTCAACAAAGTCAACATATCTTGAATTTCTCTCTGCACCACTTGTTGTGCTTGAAATCTTAATCTATGTTGCTTCTTTGATTCATCAGCCAACACAAACTCATTAAAGAATCTGTCCATCACTTCTACTTCATTTAAAACAACTGTCTCTTGAGCAACACTGCTCTCAACAGGAAACTCTTCAAACTCTTCCTTAATTTCTACAACCACCTCAGGCTTTTCAACCGTTGGTGTTGGATCAACATCTTTCATAATTTCTTCAATTAAAACCTCCTCTTCTTCTATCCTTTCTGCTCTAAAATCTTTATCTGTTAATGCAATAATGTCATCATCTTCTGATAGTTCAATATACTCCTCTCTTCCTTCTCCATACTCTTGAACATTCAACTCTTTCTCTTTCTCTTGAACATCCTCCTCTGAATCAATATATTCAATGAACTGATAAATATCAGGCTGAGTGTTCAAAGGAACTGGAACATCTTCATAAAGAATCAATCCCAGCTCTCTCTGTTCACCAGCTGTCTGTTTGGATCCTTCTGCTTCTGTTCCTTGAGCCTCTGGTTCCTTCTCTGGATATGTTATCATTAAAATTCCCGGCGTCGGTTGATCAAGCTTTCTCCTCTTCTCCCCCTCATGAGGAGCATCATCGGAGTCTTCGTCATGCTCATCATGCTTTCTCTTTGACGAGGAAGCTTGAGCCTTGCAGGTCTCTTCCACTGCAGCTACTCGTTCAGACAAATTTCCTAATGCCGTTACCACTGTATTCTCCAGGCTGATCATGCGTTCTCTCATTTCATCAAATTGATCAAAAACAAAATCTTTTAACTCTTCCTTCAACTCTTCTATTGCTTGTTTTGAATCATTTTTCTGAACTGACGCCTCCGCAACATCCTTTCCCTTCAAGAACTTCTGAATGTTGGTCATTTGCGCCATTACCTCTGCCAGTTGATTAGATACATGCATGTTTACTCCAGAAACAACTTCATCTAACGCATTTTTCAAGGTAGATTCAGTTACAAAAGGGGATAAATTCACCACTGGGTCACTCAGACTTCCAGTTGTCACAGCAGTCGAACTTGTATAAAGAACTTCTGCGTGGCCAGTGCTCAGAGTTGTTATTGGCGTTTCTCTGACTGGACTTCCACCCTCTTCAAGTGACGGAGCAACAAATGCTTCCGTTACTAAGGGTGTTCCGGTGGGAACACTAAGTTCAGCCACACTTACTTCAACGAATGAAGTTGACTCAAGTGTCCTAAAGTGTATAGGATCTAAACTTTGTGATTCAAATGAAGGCGTACACACGGGCAGTTGTGCACTTGTTTCAATATCCATCAAGTCCAAGTGACTTTCGGATAGATCATGTGTTTCATCCCGGTGTTCAAATGAAACAATCTCCTGTTGAGAGGAGATTGAGTGGATAGGAGGGTGTGCAGTCGTCAGTGGGATACTGACTTGTTCAATGCTAACTCTCATAGGAGAGCTAACAGCAGATGTAGCTATGTCCCGGCTTTCTGGGCTAAGGAACTCCCTCACACTCTGTTCAGCTATTTGTACGATATCAATCATCAAGCCTCCTCCCTCATGATGATCACCTCCATCATCATCATTATCATCATCATCTTCAGCTCCTTCTCCCTCTTCTTCTTGAATATCAGATAAAGTCCTCTCAGAATCTGACTTTTCTGCTTCTACCTCACCACCCCTCACACTTCCTACTCCCTCAGACACAGACTGGGTAACCTGAACTTCAGCCCCTTGCTGAGGTTCCTCAATCCTTAAAGCTCCTGGGCTAAGAGAACCCGGTTCTTGGGTCTCTATAGGAGCATGATCTATTCTGTACAATCTCACATTTTCACTTTCTTGATCTGCATACTTCAGCAAATATTCAGGAATTGGCATGATGTTTGCATTTGGAGAGTCTGGCACTTCATGTAGACTCATCATAACATAGTCTGGGCATCGTTGAGAGTTGGCTCGCTTTGGAATATTTTCATTTGCCCTTAAGATCCCTCGAATAAGAATCTGTATAAATCTCTGAAGTGGCACAAATTTCCTTGCTCTATTTGTTGTTTTTGCAAGCACAACCTCCTTTAGATCCTCCCATATGCACTGAGCAAAGTCATAATGTTTGTTGAATGCTATTCCATGAAAGATCCTCAAACAGTGAATGCTGCATCTGTCAATCCCTGTATGCTTAGATGTCATACACCTATTGATGATCCCAAATAAAGTATACCATTCACCATTCAATCCATTTCTGTGAAACTTGGAGCTCTTTGGTAGTGGTTTTGAGTATCCCAAGCAGATCAAGTCATGTACCAGCTCTTCATCAGAAACAAAGTCTTCAAAATCTGCCAACTCAGGGAAATTCACAGTATCTATACGTCTTGGAAGAAATAGATTATGACGCAGTCTTGCTAGGGTGATTTTCGTTTTGAACTGGTCAATCGTTACTTTGAAGTGGTGATTTCCGTCCGCGGGAACAAATTTGACAGTGTGCCAAAATTGTTGTAAATATACTTGAGGAATAGACGGTTTGTATTGTAAAAGATACCCTAGTGGATGACCTTTCAAAATGTCCACTATGATAGGATGGCTTACTTTGATGACTTTGGGATCTAAACGGTGGTTATTATCCCTGAAAGGAAGACAGTGTTTTGGCTTAATAAGTTGATTATCAGGAATAATTTGGATTTGTGAAGAACGGGCTACAGAGGTTGATCTGACTGGGGTAGAGACGAGGGTATGATTTGATGATGATTGAGCATCAGAGGAATTAGAATTTTGGGATTGTACAGGAGATGCCATTTGAATACCTGTAAAAATAAAATTCATGTTAGACTTACCAAGTACACAAAGAACAACCTTCAAAATGTAGAAAAAACTTGTAACGTTTTATCAGAAATTGCAAAAACTTGTGATTTTCTGTTTAAAGCATCGGGATTCCTGACAATAATTGAAAATTATTGAGAGGACTCCAAAGTCAATCGTTTAGAGACCAATGTTAGAAAAACACAAATTTATAACAATTTCTTAAAAAATGTGACATTTTTCTTAAAACTTTAAAATATTATACTTAGAAAAGTTTTCTGATGAGTCTCGAATGAACCTATACGTTTCTCGAATGACACTTTAACAACCTCGGGTGACACATTATACAACTCGAATAGGTCTACACCCAACTCGAATGATGAGACTATAAAACTCGAATAATACTCTGGAAAACTCGAATGAAGAGTCTATGAAACTCGAATAATACTCTGTAAAACACGAATGAAGTTTGACTCAACTCGAATGAGTCTTGAAGTTTCTCGAATGAAGTAACATGAAACTCGATTAACTCACTAGAAAACTCGGATGTTATATACATGAAACTCGAATGTAACATGTATTAAACTCGAATGGCAAATGGGATCCAACACCCAACTCGAATGACCAAGTCATTTTCTCGATAAGACCATATTTCCAACTCGATTATGCTTGAAGCACTTATGTTCTGAAAAGTTTCTAAGTATTAGACCCACTCTTGTCAACTCGCATGAAACTTAAATGTTTCTCGAATAACACTGTAAAGCAACTCGAATGACATTGTAATTCAACTCGAATGACCTTGTAATTCAACTCGAATGACATTGTAAAGCAACTCGAATGACCTTGTAATTCAACTCGAATGACCTTGTAATTCAACTCGAATGAGTCTATTACACAACTCGAATGACCTTTTATTCGAGAATCCTCTATTTCTTTTCTTTACAAGTCCAGAACACTGATTTGATGATTTTGAGTTCAGGGTTGTTTTTGAATGTTTTAAAACTTGTATCCCCCTCGAAAATCAATTTTAAACATATTTGTTTTACTGAACTTTGAACAAAAACAACTTTAAAGTTGTTAAAAATTCAAATTTCAGAAAAACTGAAACTCGAAACTGTTATCACTGATTCTGTTTGTGTGAATTAAAAATGACATATGAAACTTCAGATTCATAGTCATATTAACATGTTGAACACTATCACACAATCACTTTCAGTTTTATTGACCACAATTAGAAATTGCCATTGTCGGTTAAGAACTCAAAAAAAAAAAAAAATTACGAACAGAAACTCACAGTGAACAAATACACTAAAAATATACACAATGAAACTGAAATAATAAAACATAAACACTTTTACTCACAATGTTGATGAACAAAGTCGGTTGTGGTTTTGAGGTTTCTTTGAGGTGAAGAAATCTTGTTGGAGAAGATGAAATGAAATAGTTTCCGGAAAAAATGAATTTGAATTTGAAAATTCAAATTTATAGTATCATTTTACCCGGCCCAATTTTAAGATTTTCAAATCTGAAAAACCGGCCAATCTTCTAAACCACTTTAGCCCACTTATTTCAATCAAATATTGTGAAAAAAAAAAATTGAATATCAAAAACAAAAAAAAAAATTAAAATGGACAAAAACAAAAATATTCTTGTAAAAAAATATCACATGAACATCACAAAAAAATAAACTGAAAAATACACCAAAAAAAATAAAAGTAGAAACAAACAAAAAAAATATTAACAACAGAAAAAATAACCATATTAACAAAATGCAGTTGCTCCCCCTTGAATTTCTGAAAGTTGCTCCCCCTCAACTTATTATATCATTTTTCAGCTCTGCTCCCCCTACAAAATAACAGATAATTTTTATCAGATTTATGCAAAATCAGATAAATTTCTTTTCTGCTCCCCCTGCACATGACAATCCAGATCTTGTTAAATTCCAAAAAAAAAAAAAATATAAACTTTTATAATTCATGAATTTCAACATCAGATAAAAATCACTTAAAAATAAAAGTTTAAAATTATAATTTTGAAACTACTGAATTATTAAATCTTAACGATTCAACATACCTAATTTGTATACCAAAAAATTAAACCGCTTTTCATCTAACGCTTTGGTAAACAAATCAGCTAGTTGATATTCAGTAGGTACAAAATATAATTCTATATTTTCATTTTCTACATGATCTTTAATGAAATGATATCGAATGTCGATGTGTTTCGTTTTATAATGTTGCACCGGATTTGATGCAATAGCGATTGCACTCTGAGAATCACAGTATATTGGAATCCTCTTTGGTGTAAACCCGTAATCACGTAGTTGGCTTTTCATCCACAACACTTGAGAACAGCAAGAAGATACAGCCACGTATTCTGCTTCAGCTGTTGACAATGAAACACAGTGTTGTTTCTTGGATGACCAACATACGGGTTTGTCACCTAAGAATTGTACTGCTCCTGACGTACTTTTTTATGTCCATCTTATCACCTGCGTGATCAGCGTCAGAAAAAGCAGTCAGATGAAATGAAGACTCCCTAGGGTACCACAAACCAAGATTTGGAGTACCTTTGAGATATCTTAAAATTCTTTTTGCAGCAGTTAAATGTGATTCTTTTGGATTTGCCTGATATCTAGCACAAACACATGTAGCAAACATAATATCTGGTCTACTGGCTGTTAAATACATTAATGACCCAATTATACCTCGATAATGGGTTACATCTACAGGTTTCCCTGAGATGTCCGCATCGAGTTTTGATTTTGAATCCGGAGCCATGGGGGTTTTCATAGGAGTACTATTGACCATGTTAAATTTCTTTAACATGTCTTGGATATATTTTGACTGATTGATAAAAATACCATCAGTCAATTGTTTTACTTGTAAACCTAAGAAAAAATTTATTTCCCCCATCATGCTCATTTCAAATTTCTGGGACATTAAAAACGCGAATTTCTTACAAAATTCAGGATTTGTAGACCCAAATATTATATCATCTACATATATCTGTATTACTATAATATCTGGCCCCTGACGTTTTATAAACAGGGTTGTGTCAACTGCACCTTTTGTAAATCCACATTTCAACAGATATGTTGAAAGTGCATCATACCAAGCACGAGGTGCTTGTTTAAGGCCATACAGTGACTTATCCAAAATATATACATGATCAGGTTTCGAAGGATCAGTAAACCCTTCGGGCTGATATGTATATACTTCATCTGTTAGCTCCCCGTTTAAAAACGCAGTTTTGACATCCATTTGATATACTGTAAAATTTTTATGTGCAGCAAAAGCTAAAAACATCCTTATAGCTTCAATGCGTGCAACTGGTGCGAATGTTTCATCATAATCAATTCCCTCTTGTTGACTGTATCCTTTGGCCACGAGACGAGCTTTATTTCGAATAATGACACCGTGTTCATCTTTCTTGTTCTTGAAGATCCATTTCGTGCCAATTATAGATTTGTCTTTTGGTCGCTCAACAAGTCGCCAGACCTTTAACCGTTCGAACTGGTTGAGTTCCTCTTGCATCGCCACAATCCAGTCAGCATCCAGAAGGGCTTCTTTTACATTTTTAGGTTCAATCTTACTTAAAAAATTTGAAAATAAGCATTCATTCATTGTAGCCCTTCTGGTTTGGACTGATGACGATGGATCACCAATGATATTCTCTATTGGGTGATTTCTTGTCCACTTAACTGTATGTGGAAACGGTTCTATTGGGTCTTGGTTTGGATTGGAATCGAAATATGGTTCGGGAGTTGTTGCAGATGTTGTAGGTGGAACATCGGAGGTAGGAGCTTCTGACTGTTCTGAAGTAATAGGGGTTTCAGAAGTTTGTGGAGGTTCAATTGGTTGTACAGTCTCAGTAGTTGACTGCACCTTTGCTGTTGAAGCTTCTCCAGTTTCTTCTGAACTCTGTTGTTGAGATAGATCTGAAACTACAACTGGATCTTCAGTGATCCTGTCATGCACCAAATTTTGAACATTAGCTTTGGGAGTTTCAAAATAATCATCATAAAAGTTCTCAAACAACTTATTTAATTCATTTTGTTCAGCATTTTGTTTATTTGACTCCAATGAAGTCTGCATGTTAGGTCCGGGTTCTGAACTGGTGTGTTCAGAAGCCATTACTATTCCTTCGTCAAATTTAACATTTACGCTCTCGTTGACTATCTTGGTTCTCTTGTTGTATATTCGGAAAGCTACCGACTCCTTTGAATACCCGATGAAGATTCCTTCATCTGCCTTTTGATTAAACTTTCCCAGTTGTCTTTATCATTCAATATAAAGCATCTGCAACCAAAGACATGAAAAAATTTAACATTAGGTACTCTTTTATTGATTAGCTCATACGGAGTCTTTCCGAATCTTTTATTTATTATTGAACGGTTTTGTGTGAAACATGCTGTTGCAACCGCTTCTGCCCACAAGAACAATGGTAAATTGGAATAGGCCAACATCGTCCTAGCTGCTTCCACTAGTGTCCGATTTCTTCTTTCAACGACACCGTTTTGTTGTGGAGTCCGAGCAGCTGAGAATTGATGTGTAATTCCAACTGAATTTAAGAACGAGTCCAATGATTTGTTCTTGAACTCTGTTCCATTGTCTGAGCGAATTGTCTGGATGGTGAGTTGCAACTTTACTTGTATTTTTCGGATGAAGTCGATGATAGATTCGGTTGCATCTGATTTGGATTTCAGGAAAAACACCCATGTGTATCGTGAGTAGTCATCAACTATCACCAATACATATCTTTTCTTATTTATACTTTGTACTCTCATCGGTCCACACAAATCCATATGCAGTAACTCTAATGCTCTTGTGGATGAGTGTACTGTTTTGGATTTGTGTGTGGCTTTTGTCATCTTTCCTTTTTCACATGCCGCGCATAGTTGCTCTTTTTGAAATTTAAGCGCCGGCAGCCCTTTAACTAACCCTCCTTTTGCTATGTTGGTCAGTTCATTGAAATTTAGATGTGAAAGGCGACGATGCCACAGCCATGCTGTTTTAGATGTTGCTTTTGATAATAAGCAAACATCTTTCTTCAGATTGATCGAGGCTAGATCAATGGAGTACAGATTTGTTTTCCTGGTTCCTGCTAGAATTTCTTTTCCTTGAGCTGATCTGATGCTGCACCGATTGGCTTTGAAGTTGACTTCTAACCCCTTATCACACAGTTGTCCAATACTGAATAGGTTATGACCAAGACCGTCAACATAAAAGACCTTTTGGATTGTGATTTTGTC
This sequence comes from Centrapalus pauciflorus, assembly GCA_020465985.1. Classification (NCBI taxonomy): domain Eukaryota; kingdom Viridiplantae; phylum Streptophyta; class Magnoliopsida; order Asterales; family Asteraceae; genus Centrapalus; species Centrapalus pauciflorus. Next base: position 596,619 of record JAANYP010009619.1, read on the forward strand.
ATACTTCAGACTTCCATATCCCTTGATCGGACAAAACTGATCGTTTCCAAATCTTACCGTCCCACAGAAATTTTCTACAAAGTCCGTGAGTGTGTCTCGTTGTCCGGTCATGTGTTTGGAGCATCCCGAATCAAGGTACCAGACATGGTTTACCTATAAAACGTAATAGCACATGAGGTACCCACTTGTAGTTGGGTACTTTAGTTTTAGGTAAAACATGCATAGTATCATTTGTTTTTCTAACTGATATGGCTTTGGGCTTATCGTTTGAATTTATTTTAGGTACCCATTTTTGAATTGTTCTTTTGGGTATCCACTTTTGTACAATTCTCGGTGGAATGGTTTTTGAAATTTTTATCTGTGGATCCTTTTGCTGTTCATACAATGGGTCCTTTTTCTTTGGTTGCCATACAAGCTTATTATGTTTCACAGTTTCAGACTCACAAACATAAGAATTCAACGCAATTAATTTCGATCTTGAAAACTTAATACAAGAATTTTTAAGACTTTTATCATTATTACAGACAGAATGTTCGATTTTGCTGTTTCTATCTGTAACAATTTTTTCTTTCACGCGCCATTCTTGTTTTATAATCTTGTTTTTCTCTTCTCTTTGCTTCTTTCGCCACACTTGTTTTCTCGATCCGGTCACAACGTTATCTGACATAAAAGAAGTTTGAGATTTAGAAGATTTAGATACTTGTATTTTCTGTAACCTTTTCATACCTGTTGAAGATTTGACTGTACGTGCCAAAGAGTTCGTTGATGAGGATGATTCACCTTTTTCAAAACTAGAAGACTTAACAAACAGTTTTGTTTTCTCCTTCTTTTGTTGCACTGATGGTGAATATTTAGATGGTTTTAAAGAGTCTGTATTCTTTCTTTGCAGAAGTTTAACAGATTCTTTATTACCAGTTGATAGTTTGTTAGTCAAAGGTTTGATAAATTTACCAATTTTACCAAATCTTTGATCTAATGAATTAACATCAGAGTGCATGAACAGATCAAATTCTTTTTCTGAATTTATAGAATCTAGAGAAATAGATGAATGTGGATCAGACACATTTATGTGTTTAGACTTCTCTTGCAACTTTTGTTCTATTTTTAGTAATTCAGACTTGAGTATTCCATTCTCTGTCTCAAAACTTTTAATTTTCAATTCTAAATCAGAATTTATATGTTCTAAAATTGAATTTGGTAAATATAGTTTTTGAGACTGAGTTGGTAATTCAGACAAATCCTTTTCAGAATAAGTTTGAATGTACTCTTCTTTAGTATCAACAATGTTGCTGTTTTCATTTATCTTGGTATAGTCAACATAATTTTGCATTTTGTCTGATCTTGACCTTTTGATTTCTTCACTGGATTCTACTTCTTCAGATGCTTTTAAGAATGTCATTTTTAATCCTAAATTCATGTATCTGACATCATATAATGTTGGTGAATTTGTTATAGCTTTTGTCAGATACTTAGGATTTTCCCAACCAATACCAGATTTAGAGTTATAAAACTCTGTATCTTTTGGTTGATTTAGATATATTGTTTGATCTGTTTGCCCTCTTTTAATAAATTCATCCTCCATCTTTTTTATTTTCTCATAAAGTTTAGTTCTTTCTTCAAATATGGCATGATATTTTACAGAAAAATTTGAGGCTTCTAATTCAGCTATTCGCAGACTTTCTTGTAAATCAGATATTTTGTGATTCAAATTGAGTATATTGCTTTGAAGTTCTTTTTCCTTATCTTGTAAGTCTGAGACAGCTCGTAAAGCTAAGGCTTTATCTTTGGAAAAATCTAGGACTAAATTGTGTTCATTTAGAAGTTTGTTTTCCAAATAATGAACCTTTTTCTTTTCTGCTTTTAAGGATTTTTCAAACTTTTTAAGCATGAAAGCCATATTAGTTAGTTTTTCTTCTAATATGCATGATTCGTCAATATCAGAATCTGAAATAGAATTTACCTCCTGTCCTTCTGAATCCTCTGAGTTATCAGACTCTGAATCCTCCTCATTTTCAGCTTTGTTTTGGCCAGATGCCATTAATGCAACTTCTTCTTTTTCTTCTTCTTCATCAGAATCTGATTTTCTCTGCTCTTCATCCTCTTCATCTGTCAGTCCAACCCACACCTCATCTTCAGCTATCATAGCTGATTCACTGAGTTCAGATTCATTGAAGATTTCTGATTTTAAACAGATATGGGCATCTTCATCCAAAATGTCATCATCTTCGGATAACTGTAACCAATGATCATCCTCCGCCATAAGAGCTTTGCCTGACTCTTTCTCTTTAGCTAAGAGGGCCTTTCTCGTATAGTAGTCTGAATTTTTGACTACTGGTGATCTGCATTCCCGAGCATAGTGACCTGGTTTTCCACAGTTATAGCATTTCCGTTCAGAATCCTTTTTGGTTGATTTATCTGACTTCTCATATTTGTCAGACTTTCGTGCACTACTTTCTCCAGCCTTCTCATACTTATCCTTTTTCTCAACTTTCCTTGAGCCTGTTTTGTAGCGCATTTTGTTGTTTGTTGGCTTCCTGTAAAATTTCTTCTGAAATGCCTTTGTAAGTAGTGCCATCTGTTTTTTCATCTCTTCAATCTCTGAATCTGCAGATGAATCTGATGATTCTGAATCTGAAGATGTACTGCTGATTACCGCTCTTTTCTCCTTTTTGAGCTTGTATTTATACTTTTTCTCGGCCAGCAGAGCTAGTGGATCAGCAGTTTCTTTTTCCGCTTTCTTCTTTCCAGACATTTTCCTCAAAACAACTTCTTGATAGTTGTTGAGGTTTTCAAATAGCATATGAAAATCCATCTCCTCTATATCTTTCGTTTGTTGGATGATCATAGCATATTTTTCCCATTCTGGATTTAGGACATTTAAAAATTTGACATTGATGTCCAAGTTGGACTTCGTCACTCCGTTTCTTTTTACTTCACTTACCAGATTTACAAATCTGAGATAAGTGTTTTCCAGAAGTTCTCCTTCACGGGCTCTAATGTTCTCAAAAGTCATTAGACTATTCCTAGCCCTATTAGTAGCAGCTCTGTCTGATCCCCGCATGATTTTGCATACTTCATCCCAGATGGACTTCGCAGTCTTTGTATTTGTCAGACAAGTGTATATATCATTGGGGATTGATATCAACAATAGTTTTCTGGCAGTCTTGTCCCCTAACTTTCTCTTTTTCTGTGCCTCTGTCAGATTTGTGACCTCAACAGTCCTCGGTGGGATTGGGGGATTGCCAGTTGGTACTCCTGGGATTGTTTCCATAAAGATTGCTGGTCCTTCAGTTAATGATTTCAGCATTTCTTCAGACAAATCATGGAAACTTATAAATTCCAGAAACCTTTCCCGCCATTGAACATATTCACCCCTGTATAAGATTGGGGGTTTGGTTTCTGATCCCATAGCCAGTGCATCTTTAGACATGTTGATTGATCTTTGGGAAACTTGACCAAGATCTGATGAACTCCGAATGAGAATGAAAGATTTGATCACACCTTGAAACACAGATTAGTACTGAAATCTACGACACAGTGACTTGTTAGTAGCAATAAGCAACTTAACTCAGAAAGTGATTTGTGTTTTGATTACTGTGTGTGTCAAACTCGAATGATTCTTGTGTTATGAGTGAAACTTGAATGAATATAGTGTGAAACTCGATTGAGTTTATGGTAAAACTCGATTCTTTTACCAAACTCGATTGATACTTTCTGTGAAACTCGATTGACCTTTTGATCAAACTTGGTATATAACAAAACTCGAATGAGTATATGACAAAACTCGAATGAGTATATGACAAAACTCGAATGAGTATATGTCAAAACTCGAATGAGTATATGACAAAACTCGAATGGGTATATGTCAAAACTCGAATGAGTCTTGCACAACTCGAATGGGTCTTATAAGAAACTCGAATTGTCTTATAAGAAACTCGAATGAGTCTTATAAGAAACTCGAATGAGTCTTATAAGAAACTCGAATAGTCTTATAAGAAACTCGAATGAGTCTTATAAGAAACTCGAATGAGTCTTATAAGAAACTCGAATAGTCTTATAAGAAACTCGAAGTGATGTTCTGAAATTCGAGTTTGTTAACACAATGTTGTCAACTCGAATATCACAAGTTGTCAACTCGAATATTAGTTATACACAACTCGAATACCTAAGATAAGCAACTCGATCAACTAATGTACTCAACTCGAATTAATAAGGTACTCAACTCGAATTACTAAGGTACTCAACTCGAATTACACACAGGATGTGTATATTTCGAGTTTCTTAGTATTTTCAGGTTTTACAAGTCTGAAATTCAGATTAAAACCAAATTTTATCCAATTTCACTCAAATTGTAATCGAAGGTAAGGTTTTTGAATACAAACTCTTTTTGTTAAACACTTTTGTGCAAAAATGGATCTAAGTCTGAGTTTTTCAATAGAACAGTAACCGTTTTTGAACTTTTCAAAATTTCAGAAAATTCCTTAGATCTTTTTCTGTGTTTTGAAAATCAAATCAAGTTTATATGCAATTGATTCGTCTTTGAATCCTTAACCTTCGATCCAATTATCACTTACAATGATCAACAGAATCAAAACCCC